>CAWUFW010010840.1:0-662057 GCA_963921515.1 Calotriton arnoldi
TGGCCCATCTGGCGTGGCAGGGCCCAGCCGCTCCCCAGGACCCCTCCTACCCACCAACCCATCATCCAGGGATGCTGAACAGTCCCAGTCCCCTGCTGCCACTGTCGTTGCGGCCACACCCACGGTCATTGCGGCCACTACCACTGCCGCAACCGCCACCATCGCCGCACCGACCACCACCGCCTCCACCACCACCACGTCTTCGCTGGCACCAGCCCCAGCGCAGGTGGTGGCCCGGCCGACTGGATCCACCCTGGGAGCCACAGCGAGGACCGTGGTGAGCAATGTGGCTAGTGGGCAGGCCGGTGGCAGCAGGACTGGTAGGAGGAGCAGGGTCAGGGAAACGCCAGCCTCCTGGGAGCCATGCCCTGCCTCAAATGGCCAGAGTCCTTGGGGCCTATGAAGAGGCCCAAGGACAATGGGCCAGGTCTGCTACTGACACGCGGGAGGTGCTGGGGGTGCTGAGGTCCATGGACGCCCATATGGGCCAATGCGTGTCCCGTATGGACCAACTCGTGGACCTCATGGGCCAGCTGGTGGTGGCGGTGGGGTCACAGGCAAGGCCAGCAACACCACCTCCGCCACCACCTGCTAGGGCGCAGGCTCGGGCAGCAGTGTCCACTTCCCCTGCGTCCACAGCCAGTGAGCACACCTCACCCACCACCAGCAGGTCGCCACCACACACCCCCCTCCCAAACGTGGAAGGGGCCGTCCGAAGAGGAAACAGATCTCCCGGGAGGACTTCGCACGCTCCAGTCGCAAGTGAGGCAGCCAGCCAGCCTTCCGCCAGCCTTCCTTGACCAGCCACTGCATTGACTTGCTCTACGATCCCACTCCACACAGCCATCTGGATGGCATGTGTGTGTTGGACTATGGACATAGAACCAGTGGGTACACCCTGATCATCACGCAGCCATGACCGACAGCTCATTGTCACTGCACGCACCACTTTTGTCATCACCTTACACACAATCACATGTCACAGTTTGTAATAAATGCACCTTTTTCACTAACTGCTGTTTGTGCCCTGTGTCTTTATTGTACGGAATACAACGGCCACCTTGGGCGGAAAGGCACCTGATGCGTGGCATGGAAATGGAATCCGGAGGAGCCTGTAGGGACCTAGGGGTGGGAGACAGAACAGGAGCACATTCAATGAGTGTGTCACACACCCATCACACAGTACATGTCAACAACTACAAGCAATGTACACACATCGCACAGAGCAATAGGGCACAATGCCACAGCCACCAACAGTGGCATACTACCCTGGCCATGGAGCGTTGACACACTGCACGCAGTGAACATACGGCCACCCTGACACAGCACACACACACCTGCATAGATACAGACACATCATCCGTCGTACATGGACACTCACCGTCAAGTGAAGTAGCGGGCGATGAGCTGCTGGCGCACATTCCCAGCTTCCTCCTCTCCGCTGTCCACCTCACTCGAGCTGTCCTGGTCTGCGGGCTGGGGCCCTGGTTGATCTCCGTCATCCACAATGAGGGGATCTGCTTCCGAATGGCCAGATTGTGCAGCATGCAGCACGCCACCACTATCTGGCACACCTTCTGTGGGGAGTACGCCAGTGCACCTCCGGTGCGGTCCAGGCACCTGAACCTGGACTTGAGGAGGCCAAAGGTACGCTCGACCACACGTCTGGTCCTCCCATGTGCCTCATTGTATCGATCGTCTGCTGGGGTGCGAGGATTCCTCAATGGACTGAGCAGCCATGCCCCATTCGGATACGCAGAGTCACCTGGGTGTGAGGGACACAGAGAACCGTTGCTATTCCAACTGGACAGGGGACAGCATCGCACAACCAGCACGCTACACCACTCCACATACTCACCGACAATACAGCCACGATCCTGTTGCAGATTGGCCATCAGTCGTGGCAAGATGCTGTTGCGCATTATGTGTGCGTCATGGGCCGAGCCTGGAAACTTTGCACACACGTGGGTGATCACCATGTCCGCAAGGCACACCACTTGCACATTCAGGGAGTGCGTGTGCTTCCTGTTGCGGTACAGGTGCTCAGTGGCCTGTGGTGGAACAAGGCCAACATGAGTGCAGTCAATGGCTCCCACGACGTGTGGGATTCTGCCAAGGGCATAGAATGCACCCTTCACTGCCGCCAATTCACGAGCCCTGGGGAATCTGATGTACCTGTTCCGGTACAGCATCATGGCTGCCAGTACATCCCTCAGCACCTTGCTGAACATGGGCTGGGACATCCCTCCTCCACTGCCCACTGTGTGCTGGAATGACCCAGTGGCGAAGAAATGCATGGCGGCCATCACCTTAGCCGTGGGGGTGACAGCAGTCGGATACACCCTGCGGGGACGGAGATGGGGCTCTAACATGGCACACAGTCGATGCAGAGTTGGCCTGTCCAGCTGAAACTTCCTGATTACCTCTGTATCGTCCATGTCCGCCAGCAATTGGTATGGGCGGTCAATGTTCGGTCTCCGCCTGGGTTAAATGGCAGAGGACACATGTCAAAGCAACACGGCACATAGCAATTTCGCATACACATCACTGACATGACTGAGCAAGCACATGAGCCACAGCCCAGCTGTCAAGCTGGGACGGCACGGCCACAATACACTTACACAGGTCTCCCAACAATGGCAATGGCAAGTGAGACATACCACTGCCATGTGCATGCACATGGGGATCTAGGCCCCAATGACTTGCGGGGCGTGCTGATGGGGACTGACTGCATATTCGTCAAGCGGCAACGCCACGGCAACATGAGTGTCTGCTGAGCATGGTACTGCTTCCGAGGCTGGATGAGTATGGCACACGACGACGACGATGTGGGCACGGGCTGAGCGGCCAATACAAGTGGGACCTGTGGCACGAGGGGATATGAGACAGTAGTAGGTGTCAGCACTGCACCCTATGTACAGCACTGTACGGATCACAGCTCCCGAAACATTGACTGGTGTCCACATTGACAGCCCCATGCCAAGACGGCTGTGTGCTTGCAGTCACACGTCACAGGTGAGAGGTTACATTGCACGTGCCAGGTGGCAGTCGTACATAGTGGGAGCTGGCATGTGTGTGCATGTGTCTCCTGTTCAGGATCCACCAGATGGGTGCTGACTCTGTACTGACCATTGGACACAGCATGTTCCGTGGAAGGCTTGTGTGTGTGGGATGGTGGCACTGGATGTGCCTCCGTTGGGGGGGGCCATGCACAGGGCGGGTACGTCGATGATTGCGCATTGTTGGTCACGGTGGGTGCACCAGCTAAGATGTGTTGCCCTGTGTTCAATTCCTATGTCCGCATGATGATGGACTGTGGATGTGGGCAGACTACACATTGGTCGATGTGCTGTCTATATGCATGTGCCTTCACACCAGGCACAGCTGCCCCTGCACATGTGACCCCTGCTGGACTCGCTGCTGGGTCTGTGGAGCTGATGCACCTTCTGCGCGTGGGGCGGACAGCTCTCCTCACTTCCCTCATTGCGCATGTCATGTCTTTGCCGCAGGTGACATGGATCATGGAGGGCCCACATGTACGCGTGGGTAGGCTACAACATGATTGTTCACTGGTCGCCACCCCCAGTCAGTGTTTCGAATGGGAAGGTTGTCGTGCTGGTGGTATGTTCGATGTGGCGGATGGGCGGGCCTAGGTGCGGGCTTACATTCCGGACATGGGGGTAGTTGGATTGGCGACTAGTTGCAGTACACACGGGACACGTCTCTTCCTTTCCACATCTGGGTCATCCCTTGTACTAACTGACAGTGATACAGTCATCTTCGCCCCAGCCCTCATGTCCTCCCCTCGCCCCCCAATATGCATGCTCACCTGCGAGGCTAGCGCTTGCACAGGCAGCCCCAAGCTTGCACCAGAGAGGGCAAGGAGTGTATGTGTGGGTCCAGTTGCACGAGTGGGCTGTCTCAGGGTATGATGTGTGGCGGGACGCCGTCCACCTGCGTGGTGCCCCAAATGGAGACCCGGCCTGCATGGACTATGCATCACAGTCTTCGCCTTCCGGATCCGCCACCTGCGACACCCAGTGGCTGTGGCTGCCCTTGCGGCCATGCCGCGTCCGTCTGTGGCTGATGGCCCACACATTCACTCTTTGGCCTCTCTGGGGAGGGCTCAGGGGTGGTGGCGCACGCGCTTGCACTTAGTCGCAATGGCATGTGGCGTGGTTGGTATGATGGGCAATGGATGGGATGGTGCGAGCCACCTCCCGTGACGTCAGTGCTGCTCGTGCTGTGGTGCGTCCCTCTACACTTCCATTTGACTTTTTGCCATGCTGGACGTTGAGGTTCTATTGCCTGCGTGATATGACCAGGAGGAGCGCGAGGAGACCTCTCACACACCATGCTCCACTGCCATCCCGTGCCCTGTATCGCCTGTGCGGATTGACTATGTTGGGGTTACACCTGGTCGACTGGGGCTGTGTGTGCCTTGTCAAGGGGCATGGCGGGCGCACAACAGGATCCAGCTCGTCCACAGAGGGTGGGCTGAGGTGCGCCTGGTACCGCTTTGTACGTGTGCCCGGCTGCTGTGCACACACGTGTTCACTCCCCCCGACAGGTGTCCTCTCACAATGCCCAGGGAAGCGGTGGTGTACTGTTCATGACCCCTCCCAACACGGCGTGCTCCAACTTGGCATGTGCGCATCTACCCGTCGCACCCACCCACCTGAGCACTGCGTCCATACGACTTCACACGACACATGTGTGTCTTCCACAGTAGTGCTACTCATTTGCGTTGACATCCAATACCAGTGGACTACATGGTCATGTCACGACTGCCGTGTACTTCACATACTCTCATCCTCTCTCATTCGTACTTGTGAAATGAGTCAGCGGAGACAGTTCTGGTTTCAAACATTATATTGAGTCTTCTGTCCTCTGTGATGCAGTATAGTGGACACTACTGGCAGCGGAATACATGTTGAGGATATACTGAGCATGATTACAAATGGGATAGGGTGTGGGGTTACATCTGCTTGGCCAAGGCTGTGCTAATGTACATTTACGTATAGCTGCGGAGCTGCGGACTTTGACACAGACGGTATACATGTAGCCTACCAGACCGCTCGGCATCATGGGCACAGTCCATCTCAGTTCCATGTGACAGGTTTGCTGCGGTTGTTCCTCATGCACGCGTGCATGTGAGATGACATCAGGGCATGTGCTTGCGTGCATGCAGCGGCGTGCCACTTGTTGTTGCACTGTGGTGGTTACTGGACATGTCACAGTCACTGGGGTCGTGTTGTTGTTGTATGCACTTGTCGTCCATGCAAAGGTCCTGGTATGGGATTCCCGGGGCGGGGGTGGGAGGGGTGCAGCACCCACAGACTCCAGGCGACCTATTCATGTCCACTGAGCGGTGTGTGTGTCCATGTGCGCTGGATCCATGTCGTGTCCTGGTTGTTCGTGCAGTTCCGTCCATGTGGGTGCGATGCACAGAGCCCATGCCACTGCCTCCCACGATGCATGCGGTGTTCCTGGATGTGATGGGGAACAGTGTGCATGTCCCGGTCATATCCGATGTCATGGCGATGTCGTTGATGGTGTGGTTACAGTTGCCGGTCGTTTGGTATGGCTGTTGTGGTGGTGACTGGCCAGTCCGTGCGGAAGCTGAGCATGGGTGCGGGGTTGGACTTCATAGGTCACTCGGGGAACCTGCGTTGTGGTCCGACGTATTTACAGGTTGTCAGGTATGCGATGCCGTCCAGCAGGGCTTCCATGTCATTGGTGGTGTACATGTTTGCCAGCCAATGAAGCGGATGGTGGCTGTCAAGGTGTTGTTCGTAGGTTGTCCCTTGGAGGACCATGATGGGGCATGCTGGGTGACATTCGATGTAGCTGTTCTCGATGATCCGTCGTGTGGAGGCACAGTGGTTCCATTTCAGTGCGCGTGCGATGTTGGCCACATACGCCATGCCCCCATAGGCAGAGCAGGCCCTGTCGTGTGCGTCCAGAGGGAGGAGTAGTGGTAGCAGGTCCGCCTTCAGACATGCCGGGTTGGAGAGGCATATCTCGACGGGATGCTGGTAGGGACACCTCCGACAGTAGAAGACGGGCATGACGCAGCTGAACAATGTGATGCGGTAAGTCAGTCGGTAACTTACGTTCAGCAGGGACAGGAGATCGCATCCCAATGTATGTATCGTGCTGGTTTGGTACAGCTTGAGCTCTTCGGCGTAGTTGGGTAGGTGTGTTGCGGTTGCCATTTCGCAGCGGTGCGTTGTGGTGGCGTGCTCCGGCTGTGTGTGCAGTCTGCAATGTGCACACTCCGGGGTTGCTGTGAGCTCTGTGTAGTCGTGGGGAGACAGGACTTGTGTTCTGTTGGCTTGTTTGGAGGACACGGGCCCTCTTCCCACATGCTTCTCAGACAGTTCAAGGTCAGTGCTGTGTGACTCCTTCCAATTAACTTGCATGTGGCCGACATGGGGAGTGTTTTCTTCTTTCTTCCCCGTCCGTTGTGTGCTTCTGTGATATGCGCTATCTGCCGTGTGGTCGGTCTCCTCGGCATGCCTGTGTTGGTCTATTCTTGGACAATGGCTGTATTCACCGGCTTCTGTCGTAGGGCTGTGGTTTCGGTGTTGGAATGGAAGGTCATTCAGTGCTGTCTGCTCTCCCTTGTGTGGGCGGCAGCCTGCCTTTCCGCTCTGCGTTGGGCCTTGTGTGTGGATGTAATTCTTGGGCCACCTGTTGTCGGTCCCCGGGCTCTTTGGTGTTCCGTTTCATGTGTCTTGTTCATATGTGCAGGGTGGTATGGGTTTTTCAGTGTGGTACTGGCGTTCCTCTTCCCGAAGGGGCCCTGCTTCTCCTAGTTGGTGTTGCCGCCGCTGTGTGCTTCGCCATGTTTGTTACACTGGGGTGTGTCCTGCTGTTGCGTGACTTCACTGACATGTGTGCGTCGGTTGTGTGGCGTTGGGTGTTGTCCGTGAATTGGGCGTTGGGGACATGTCTGTGGCCGGCCTGTCACGTGTCATGTGCGTTCGGGGTGGGGCTGATGTGTGTGCTGCTTGGTTGTGTCCCTGTGTCTGTGTGCGACGCATGCATGGCGCTGCGGTTGGCCTCTGCGTTGTGCGCATGTGTGGCGGCGTCATCGGCGCTTTGGGGCCGTGACGGGGTGGTTGGTTCCTAGTCCCAGGTGGTGTGTACACATGTGTTCCGCGATGTTAGGATTTGGCCTGTGTGTCATATGTGGATGCAATGGTGGATGTGTAGTGTGCACGCGCTGGTGGGGGTTGTCCGCTTTTTCCGCCCTTGCACTGTGTGCGCTGTTTGCGTGCACTTGTTGTGTGTGTGCCTACCTGCGTCTCCGCGGTACGTTGCGTCCTTGGTGGTGCATCAGCAGAAGCATGGGAAGGGCCTGCAGTGCTGGATTCATGCCCGGGTGCCGCTTCTTCGTTGTCCGTGCTCTGCGTCCGTGTTTCCGCCTCTCTTTCACGTGCGGTGTCTCTTTGCCGTGGGAGCCGTTTGTTTGCGGCATCGTAATTTATGCGCCGGGCGGGACGTGTTTCGTCGGACGGTGTGTGTCAGTTGTGCTGCGCCGCTACGTGTGCGGGCGCACTTTGATGGCGGACGGTGTTGCTGGCTTGCCGGGCGGTGTTTGGCCTGCTTTTCGCATCGTAATTGGGCGGGCGTGTGGACTGCTGCGTGCCGGCGGTAACTGGTGGTTTTGCATCCGCCAGCACGGCGGTAGTGCTTCCGCCCGCCATCGTAATGGGCCCCTAAATATCGAATTTTTAATATCGAAAGGACAAAATATCGAGTACAAAATATCGAGAGGACAGAATATAGAAAAGACATAATATAGTTGGAAAAAATATCGACATATAGGTAAGTAATATCGAATGTCATTATATCGAATTTTATTATATCGAATTTTTTTAAATTGTTTTATATGTTAGTATATGTGTTAAAAATATATAATATTTTTTTATGTATGTTACAATTTTTTTAAGGTAATGGATTTTATGTGAATTAATTTTTGTGTATATTAGTTCCGTAGCGGGTTGTGGGTTTTATAGGGGAATAGGGTGGGAAGTAATTTAATTTACATGATAACAATTAATAATTTATTAATTAATAATTTAGTGTTTAATAATTACTATTGTTAATTAAGTTAATTAATTTATTATTAAATATATACAAAGTGAATAATAATCTTTTTTAACTAATTGATAATTATGTAAATTGTTTAATTTTTTTATTAATTAGTAATTAATTACATATTAATTATTAAAAATTATTTTATTAATATGTTAATTATGTACATTTTTTTTGTAGTGTGTTGAGTGTTGATAGGGGAGTAGGGTGGGAATTAAGTTACATTTAATTCAAATTTTTATAATTTTTAAATATTATTTATTCAAAGTTATTTTATAGTATTAATTGTGTTAATTAATTTAGATATGATGCTTATTCATTTGATTGTTAATTGTAATTAGCTAATTAATTAAATGTTAATTAATTATGTTTATTCATTAATATTTTACACTATTGGAGGTGACGTTTATAGGGGAAAATGTTGGAAGGTAAATATATTTTTGCTAATTAGTTATTTGTTAATTAATTTTAATTATATTGTAGGAGTGGGTCTACTCAATTATCCCCCTATGCTACCCAACACTTTCTCTACTCTTGCACTCACTTGAGTGGGAATAGTTATTTTTACACTCCCGCTATCCAACACTTTCCCTACTGTTCCACTCACTGGAGTGGGAATAGTAATTTTTAGACTCCCGCTAGCCAACACTTTCCCTACTGTTCCACTCGCTGAAGTGGGAATAGTAATTTTTACCCTCCGCTATCCAACACTTTCCCTACTGTTCCACTTGCTGGAGTATGAATAGAAATTTTTACCCACCCGCTATCCAACACTTTCCCTACTGTTCCACTCGCTGGAGTAGGAATAGTAATTTTTACCCACCCGCTATCCAACATTTTCCCTACTGTTCCACTCGCTGGAGTGGGAATAGTAATTTTTACACTCCCGCTATCCAACACTTTCCCTACTGTTCCACTCACTGGAGTGGGAATAGTAATTTTTAGACTCCCGCTATCCAACACTTTCCCTACTGTTACACTTGCTGGAGTGGTAATAGTAATTTTTACACTTCCGCTATCCAACACTTTCCCTACTGTTCCACTCGCTGGAGTGGGAAAAGTAATTTTTACCCTCCCTCTATCCAACACTTTGCCTACTGTTCCACTCGCTGGAGTGGGAATAGTAATTTTTACCCTCCCGCTATCCAACACTTTCCCTACTGTTCCACTCGCTGGAGTAGGAATAGTAATTTTTACCCACCCGCTATCCAACACTTTCCCTACTGTTCCATTCGCTGGAGTAGGAATAGTAATTTTTACCCACCCGCTATCCAACATTTTCCCTACTGTTCCACTCGCTGGAGTGGGAATAGTAATTTTTACCCTCCCGCTATCCAACACTTTTCCTACTGTTCCACTCGCTGGAGTAGGAATAGTAATTTTTACCCACCCGCTATCCAACACTTTCCCTACTGTTCTACTCGCTGGAGTTGGAATAGTAATTTGTACCCACCCGCTATCCAACACTTTCCCTACTGTTCCACTCGCTGGAGTAGGAATAGTAATTTTTACCCACCCGCTATCCAACACTTTCCCTACTGTTCCACTCACTTGAGTGGGAATAGTAATTTGTACCCACCCGCTATCCAACAAATTCACTACTTTTGCAGTTGTTGGAGTGTGAATACTAATTTTATTCCCTTAGCAATGCAACGTTTTTAATTTTGTTATATTTAATGTAGTGTAAATTATTAATTAACATAAAAAAATTACTTTAATTATTCAAATTATTATATATTATTTATTTTTATATTTATATATTTATTTATATATATATATATATATATATATGTAAATATATTTTTAATAATGTTTTGAATATTTTATAATTAAGATGAATAATTATTCTATAATATTATTAAGTAAATATATATATGTAAAAAAATAATTAATATGTTTTTTTACATTACATTTGTAATTTTTACATTTTAAGTTTTTTTTACATTATTTTAACTATGTTTTATTTAATTGTGTTTATTATTTAGTTACTTTTATATTATTTTTAATACATTTAAAAAATTCAATATTTTAGTTAACTATATTTTAAACATCGATATTTTGTACTCGATACTTTAGTACTTACCTGTTTGTAGATAGGGACTCTATATTCTGTCCCTCAATATTTTGGCATCGATATTCGGGACAGTCGATATTCTGTCCCTCGATATTTAGTCACTGATCGAATAAATTATTATAACATAGTAAGAGATATGGCATTTACCTCAAAGAATACTGGCGTGATAAATCCGTCTTCTGTATAAATTTGAACAAGAATAAGCCACTCTAGCTTGAGACCTGGTAAAAACATCATGTGGTACATCTCATAAGAGCCAAAATAATGCCAAAAAATGGTAAAACCAATGCGAAACCCCAAGTGACTGCTTACCGCAATAGTTGTGACTATTGATCCTAGAGTGAATATCACTGTAGTTTGTTCCGTCACGCTGTGAGCTACCAGGCGTCTCAGCCCTGCAAGAACAACCATAAAACCTTACTCCAAATCCCTTGCATATGTGCATGTAATTCATACGCTATAGTTCCACTGTGTCCAATAACGAGTGACCGCTACTCACCAGAAAGTTAATTAAAGCGCCACCATTAGAATCACCGATCCGCCGAATACCGTGGTACCCGATGCGAGGAATAGACTCGGTTCATGTGAACACGTTTAAAAGTGCAGAGAATCCCCGCGACCGATGAATTGACGTGCCCACGTTTGTGAACACTGAAGAAAGACTATAACCAAACCCTTGGGCGCCATCTTAGACTGGTGAAAACAAAACCTGTTACAGATTTGTGAATACCGAACCATGATCTAAAACTGATTATAGAGATAAGATGAAAGAGTGTTCTCTTAAAAATTACAAAGAAATTGAGGTAACCACGCCTAAACCTATTCTATCAAAACAAATCGTGGCAACGATAATTGTTGTACCCGCCTCAATGACCACAGAAAAAAGACTGAAGCGAACTTGAAAGCCATGCAGACTAGTGGAAGTAGACAAAGTTGTTGAAAAAACACTGTAACTGCGCGACCATAAAGTAAGCCAAACAGAATAGTGTTCCTGATAAAAGGGTGACAAAGTATAACGTGGAAAGAGAAAAACAAGTGCAACTTGACAAATACTCCAGAAAAATATAGAATGAACAAAACTACGCTCACTGTTAGATAAAGTCAAGGATACAGAGGAGCGAAAAAAATTATGCGATTGCCATACGTAAACCATATATAAACAATCTACAGTGGTAACGTAACAACATACTGGTAAATGGATACAATGTAAATGAAACGAACCCCATCAAAGAAAGCACAGCATTTCCAATTTATCATTAAGACCACCTGGCATCATTGTCTGAAGCAATTTGATCCACCACACTTCCCGTTGTGAAAGTAAACTAGCATTATCACAACCTGTTTTGCAAGATAGTGTTTCAAGAATGGTGAATCTCAATTGTGCAATTGTATGCTTGTGTTCTAGCCAATGTGATACAAAATGAGATTTGATACTCTGTGTACGTATTGTGCTTTTATGTTCTGATATGCGCACCTTTATTTTACGTGTTGTTTTGCCGACATATAAAAGACCACACGGACATTTGATGGTGTAAACAACGTAACCAGTATTGCAATCTCCATTGTATCTCAATACAATGGGTTTCCCTGAATGTGGGTGATTAATGGTATTGCCAATGATTACATTGTTACAATTGACACAGTTGTAACACTTGCGCATCCCAGTGTATTCATCATGGTTAAGTTCGAATGTTTGAGACGTACATATTCATCATCACAAGTCAATGATATATACGCTTTAATCCAAGAAACAACAGCTTTTAACGTCCAGGGAGGCTCAATATCGCAACAAATCCGACATTTGGAGTTTATTACACACAGAGCATTGAGTCAACGCTTACATGCGTCAACATTGATACAATATCATAAAGTTCATCGAATTCCGCAGGGATTGCGATTACCTATAAAACCTTTACTATACAAATTTCAGATCAATAAAGTAATTATGGATCAATGGCAAGCTGTTCTTAACAAATGCTCACTGGATTTAATTTTACTACTAATAGAGGAACTGTCCCGAACCATGAGAGAATTGGAGGAAGAAGCAGAAGCTATTAAATCTGATCTATCCACACGGTGTGACGTAGACTACTGGAAAATTACATTGGAAGATCTCAACAACAAGTTGGATGTTTACGGTAAGGAAATACAAGAGAGAAAACTTAGAAAATTCCGCCGTGATACAGTTGACTATAAATTAAACGAGGTGTACACCTGGGCAGAGGTGTATGCCCGCAGGCGGCCTTACCAAAAACCTAACACTTCCTCACAGGAATCTGTAGTTTCAGATCAAGAGTTGGAACAAACAAGAGCACCAGTGGACGTACAACAAGAATTAGCTGGGTCTAGTACACAGCATAGTGGAGCAGCAGCATCATTGCAGTCAACGTCTTTTTTAGTCAGCGGCCAGAGCACTGGGCGACCGCCAGATCCAAAAAAACTAGGAGGAGCAAGAGAAAAAGAGGTGGATGCTCGCAGTTTAAGGAGCAAAATGAAGACCTCATCATAAATATCTCCACAGTAGAGTTGTGGCTGGCACAACAACAGGTACTGAACAAAGGTACTTCTTTTGTTCCGGTGTATCACACCAACGCTTTGGCCTCGAAGTTTCTACATTTAAATTCATGAGAAATTTGCGCTTAAAGCACTTTTTTACAAACATAGGGGCACATTACGATGATGGGCGGACAAAGTCCGCCCGCCACCGTAGGGTGAATGGGACCGTCTGCCATAGGAGCGGCGGTCCCGCCGTGAGTATTAGGATGCCACCGCCACGGTGGCAGTGGCATCCCCTATTCCCAACAGTGTGGCGGGCGGTGTTCACGGCACCGCCCGCCACAATGCTGGGAATGCACGTCGTGCATTGGCATGCACAAGGTGACAGGCACCGCGCGTTGCCTGCCACCTTGTCCATGCCAATGCAGGGGGGTACGCAACGGGCCCCCAATAGCGAAGACCGTATGCCTTTCCATGGTGCCGCCGTGGAAAGGCTGCTCTCCGCTGCCATCCTAATATGGATGGCGGTGTCTTGCAGACACCGCCACCATATTACTGCCCTTTACCACCCGGTCACCTGTGTGACCGGCGGAAAACCGGCGAACGGTCTTTCCGTCCGCCGGGCTCTCCCCGCCATCGTAATGTGGCGGGGGGAAATGGCATGCGGGTGGAGGGGAATGGCGGGCGGATCGCCACCGCCATACGGGCAGTGGTGATCCGCCAGTCATCGTAATGACCCCCATAGTACCTACATTGGAATCTTCAGATCCCTTCAGTAGTGAACAAGACTCTGAGTTGAGGACCTTCAAGCCCAAGAGCACATATATGGCACCTGTGTCGCATAAAATTCTTGACTCCTTCGAGACACTAATTCGCAATGACTTTGCTAAGTTGAATCTTCGGCCAGTTGTCAAAACTAATTTCAAGAAACATAAGATGAATGTAATAAAACAACTAGCTAAGGATTCTAGACTCACATTTCAAATGGCAGATAAGGGTGGTGCTCTTGTTATTATTGATACTTCATTCTATGAACAGAGTGTACACCAACACCTCCAGGATACTGAGACCTACATCAGGATGGATCAGGATCCTACACTCATGGTTATGGACACTTTAAACAAAATTCTTGATCATGCCGAGAACATGCAATGGATCTCTACCAATACACGGACGTTTCTGAGTGTGGCTCATCCCAGGAGACCGAAGCTCTACATGCTCCCCAAGGTGCATAAAAATCCTCAAAACCCTCCATTTCGACCGATAGTATCGGGTTGTGATTCCATCTTCGCACCCGCAGGTCAATTTGTTGATCATTTTCTGCAGAAGTTCGTACAGTCATGGAAATGCTACATCAAAGATACCACACATTTTTTACAACTTCTTAACACAGTTGGTGACCAGTGTTCTTCTTCTTGGATTCTATGTTCGATTGATGTGACTGCATTGTACACCTCGATACCCTTAAAGGAGGGTATAGAAGCATGCGAGTGGGCGTTGTTGCAATTACCAGAACTAGGTGTTAACAAAATCTTTATTTTGGAATTATTAATGTTCTGCTTACAACACAGTTATCTACAATGGAAGGATGATTTCTACCTTCAGATGAGTGGAACCTCCATGGGTTTTTCTGGTGCTCCAGCGTACGCGAACACCTTCATGTCTAAGTTTGAATTCGACCATATCTTCTCAGATGATTCATGGAGTTCAAATCTGGTTTTCTACACCAGATTTATTGATGACATTTTCCTAATATGGAATAGTTCGGAAGCACAATTGGAACTTAAAATCAGTGAATTGAATACAAAGAACGCACGCATTAAATTTACTCACAACATCAGTGCTACAAGTTTATCATTTTTGGATGTTTCAATCACAAAGGCCAATAATAAACTGCAAACGTCTGTGTATACAAAACCGACGGATAGAAACAACTTGTTATTGTTCTCTAGTTTTCATCCTCCCTCATTATTACAAAATTTGCCATTTTCACAAATGCTCAGAATCAAGAGAATGGTGTCTAATGAGGAAGAGTTGGGATCCATCTTAGACGAACAATGCAACAAGTTCAATCAGCGAGGTTATCCTCAAACTACACTGGCAACAACACTTGTGAAAACACGGCAATTGAAACGTGAGGATTTACTCGTGCCCAGAACTAAGATCACTCAAAACCAACATGTCTTTGTTTCCAAATTCTCAACTAAAACAGCTACTATTAAGAGGATCAACAAATCAAGATGGGAATTACTCAAACATGAACCTGATTTCCACGGATTATTTGCTCAAGAACCATTGTTCGCTTACACGCGTAGCAGGAACGTTAAAGAAATGTTGTCTCAAACATTCGAACTTAACCATGATGAATACACTGGGATGCGCAAGTGTTACAACTGTGTCAATTGTAACAATGTAATCATTGGCAATACCATTAATCACCCACATTCAGGGAAACCCATTGTATTGAGATACAATGGAGATTGCAATACTGGTTACGTTGTTTACACCATCAAATGTCCGTGTGGTCTTTTATATGTCGGCAAAACAACACGTAAAATAAAGGTGCGCATATCAGAACATAAAAGCACAATACGTACACAGAGTATCAAATCTCATTCTGCATCACATTGGCTAGAACATAAGCATACAATTGCACAATTGAGATTCACCATTCTTGAAACACTATCTTGCAAAACAGGTTGTGATAATGCTAGGTTACTTTCACAACGGGAAGTGTGGTGGATCAAATTGCTTCAGACAATGATGCCAGGTGGTCTTAATGATAAATTGGAAATGTTGTGCTTTCTTTGATGGGGTTCGTTTCATTTACATTGTATCCATTTACCAGTATGTTGTTATGTTACCACTGTAGATTGTTTATATATGGTTTACGCATGGCAATCGCATCATTTTTTTCGCTCCTCTGTATCCTTGACTTTATCTAACAGTGAGCGTAGTTTTGTTCATTCTATATTTTTCTGGAGTATTTGTCAAGTTGCACTCATTTTTCTCTTCCCACGTTATACTTTGTCACCCTTTTATAAGGAACGCTATTCTGTTTGGCTTACTTTGTGGTCGCGCAGTTACAGTGTTTTTTCAACAACTTTGGGGTCGATTCCGATTCGGGACGGAAATTTCTCCGACCGAGCCGGACCCGGAGAGATTTCCGACCGAATCGGACCCGTGCAGTCCGACCGAACGAGTACGATGCGTCTGTATGTTATCGGACTCGAGTCGGTCGGACTCCCATTGAAGTCAATGGGAGCCGGTCGTACAACGCGTACGCGGGCTCCCATTGACTGAATGGGTGCGAAGTCGGACAAGGGCGCCCCTACAGCGGGTGCCGCGGCGAAGCGACTCGCGCCGTACACGCACAGGTAGGGGGACCCATGGGTCCCCCTGTGTGCGACTCGCGCGGCTACGCGTACAGGGGGTCCGACACGGACCCCCAAAGTACGGCTCCGACAGCTCTTACGAGCCGGAGTGCGCGGCTCGGTCGGACTGCTCGCGGCGCGCATCGTACTTACCCGGCCGGGAAACGTCTCCATTGCGCGGTGCGAGTCAAGTCCGAGCGAGTCGGTCGGAGCGGTTCGAGCCGGGAGCGAGTCGGTCAGAGCGGTCGGGACGCCCGGACGAGTCGGTTGGCGATTTCGCATCGTACTCGCTCGGCCGGACCCGCGTACGGTTCGGTCGGGAAACAGGGCTCCGAATCGGATCCGGTAAAGCCGAATCCGATTCGGAGCCCTACCGGCCGAGATCGGAATCGGCCCCTTTGTCTAGTTTCACTAGTCTGCATGGCTTTCAAGTTCGCTTCAGTCTTTTTCTGTGGTCATTGAGGCGGGTACAACAATTATCGTTGCCACGATTTGTTGTGATAGAATAGGTTTAGGCGTGGTTACCTCAAGTTCTTTGTAATTTTTAAGAGAACACTCTTTCATCTTATCTCTATAATCAGTTTTAGATCATGGTTCGGTATTCACAAATCTGTAACAGGTTTTGTTTTCACCAGTCTAAGATGGCGCCCAAGGGTTTGGTTATAGTCTTTCTTCAGTGTTCACAAACGTGGGCACGTCAATTCATCGTCGCGGGGATTCTCTGCACTTTTAAACGCATTCACACGAACCGAGTCTATTCCTCGCATTGGGTACCACTGTATTCGGCGAATCGGTGATTCTAATGGTGGCGCTTTAATTAACTTTCTGGTGAGTAGCGGTCACTCGTTATTGGACACAGTGGAACTATAGCGTATGAATTACATGCACATATGCAAGGGATTTGGAGTAAGGTTTTATGGTTGTTCTTGCAGGGCTGAGACGCTTGGTAGCTCACAGCGTGACGGAACAAACTACAGTGATCTTCACTCTAGGCTCAATAGTCACAACTATTGCGGTAAGCAGTCACTTGGGGTTTCGCATTGGTTTTACCGTTTTTTGGCATTATTTTGGCTCTTATGAGATGTACCACATGATGTTTTTTCCAGGTCTCAAGCTAGAGTGGCTTATTCTTGTTCAAATTTATACAGAAGACGGATTTATCACGCCAGTATTCTTTGAGGTAAATGCCATATCTCTTACTATGTTATAATAATTTATTGAAGGCTTTAGGGATATGACAGTGGGCATTTTGGTATTTCCTTTACAGTTTAGACACTGTCCCCCGTCGCTTTAGATTCAGCAGAGAGTGGCTTTCTGTTGCCACAGCTCACAGTAAGTTTCTATCTAGCACACTTAGCAGTTCCACTATCTGCATGATAGTCACATTGGCATGCATGATTCTCACAGTAGATTCACCATCAGGGTCTTGCGTGCAATACTACGTTTCACTTTTGATTTCACCGCTTGGTGAAGGCTCCGTGTTTTCTGTTTACTCCGGTTTAATCCTTTATGATCACGCTACATTTTTTTAGACCACAATTTCTTGATTTTTCTTCATTGCCGTGCGTAACACATATTCAGGTGTTCATTTTCCATTTTGCCTTGACTGGGCGCTAATTGTGTTGTTTAACATTTTTTTTATTGCAATACTGAATATTCAAACATTGATTATGTGTTTAATTCTTCTTCTTGTAGTGGCCCCTGAAGAAGGGATGAATAACATCTCGAAATGCATTGGGCTGGGCTGGGTAATCTAGTCGCAACATGTATTAGATATGTTATTGAGAATTATCAATGAATTGAGTTCTCTGTACAACATTATTGGAACTTTGTTTATTTGTTTTCATTTTTTGTAATCAGATGGTGACATTTATCTGATTTCCAGGTTCTTTGGTCATTACATTTTTTGCATAAACCAATGGAATGAATTGTCTTCTTTTTGTCTTCAACAAGATTGTGAAGTGTTGATTCCATAATTTACGCTGTGCATCCAGTACACTGGTGAACATTCACCAGAAGGGTTACTTGCATTAGGAGGCTGGCTGCCTCTCACTGGGTAGCACGCATCTGTGTTTTAAATTAGCAACAGTTTTTCTCCTCTTTATTATAGGAGTGCGCTGATCATTAATTCAATAATTAACTTCCTTACATAGCACAATCATGTCATGGATTGTGTATCTAGTGTAATTTGTGTTCGTAACATCACCATTGTGATGTGGGTTGTGTGGTAAGCCCTAGAGCCTACTTCTGTTGCATTCACATATATATGCATGTATACATTTCATGGTACCTATGATATATGTGCTAATGAGATCATAGCAAATTTACCCAAAAATGTTTAGGCTTTACAGCATGAGCTGTGGTGGTATACTGTAAGAAGCAGTTGAGGATGATGTAAGTTATGTGTAAAGTCCCACATATCACTCATCCCAGATCAGGCCTCACCAAACTGTTATCTGGGAGCTACCAATACCTCACAGAGCCCTTCGGAGTGCCACACAACCTTGTGGCCATTTATTGGATGACCACAAGATGTACATTTATGTATTGAAGTGTTGGAAATGTGATGTTCATGTGGGATCCATAAGCTCAGCCTGCAGAGAACAAGGTGTGACAATGAGTTGTGCCCAGCCTGGGCCATGGCCCAGGCTGGGGCCGAGTTACTGTGGCAATAAAACTGATGCACAGAGTAATCTCCCTGTCGACCTGCAGATCCTTGGATGTTCCTAAAACGAGTTTTCAGAACCAATAGTAGACCTGATTACTTTTACATGGACTACATTTGGAATGTTGACTAAGGCAACTCCCTGTCCTGGTACTTCTTTCCATTGACCCACATTGTCAATGTGTGACATTTACTTATGACAGGCACCTTAGTTTCACAGGTCTATTGTCACTTTTCCATAATCAATGCTTGCTTGTAAAGGCCTAGTGCACATGTGACACATTAAGAGTGCAGATAGGTAGTTACTTCAGAAGAGATTTTGATATGTGAATCACCAGCTTTGTTACAATCAGCCAATAAAAAAGACATACAATGGTATGTTGAATTTCATCCCTGTAAAAGTGCCACATATGGCAAAAGGTGTGTCCTGTGATGGCAGTACATGCCACATAAACTCAATCAGACGTAGTATGATATCCCATTAAGTAGTCCACATGTCCACATATCCCCAGAGAGGAGTCTCTCAGTGACACACATACCAGCCCTTTCATTTTGACTTAAGTCTTAAGATGTAATGTATACTATGGTACCAACCTGTATGGACCTTATGCATCAGGTGTACATCAGGCTGTAAAGGTGTCTGTACAGTCATGTGCAAGTAGTCTACCCTTCAGAAGGTCAAAGTAACTCACATCACAGTACATGTAGGATGGCCCTGGGCTACATGATGTTAGTGGGCTGGCTTAGTTGGTGTAGGTCATGACCAGGGTTGAAGGCGGTCAGCAGATGACTACAAAAGAATGTATTCATGTCTTTGTAGTGTTTAGCATGTGAAAATAACACATGTAGTGTGTTAACTATTGATTATTGCTTGTGCTAGTTGTATACAAAAGGTGTGTCAACCAAACAGATATCCTAAAACTTGCAGTTATAATCTGTGGTGTTTTCATCTCTTGTATCCATTCAGGTCAACGCCCATCAGAAGCAATCCATTTGGAGAGCCATCGCCTGGAAGGTGCAGACCCTGGAGTCTATTTCCAGCGCAGCATCCATTGCGGTAAGAGGTGGGAGGACTTGAGGCGCTGGACCCGGAAGATCACGGAGGTCCATCTGGGACTGTCCTACCAACATGGACGGGGTACACGCTGGACCCTGACCCTCCTAAAGTCCTGCATACTGGTGGTAGCCTAGGTGGAACTTGATGGGCAGTTGAGGGCCAAACAGCAGCAGCAAGAGGGTGAGTCCTGGCCAGAATCATACATGTTGCATTGCCAACTTTGTGTGTTACATGCAGGCAATTCCTCATCATTATTAGGGGTGGGCCATGTGCGATGCACAAGAAGAGTTATTGTTTGTGTAGGTCTTGTAATAGGTTCCTGCTGATGCGTTTTGCCTGTTTTCTTTATGACCAGGAACACATCAGAGTTCAGTCCACTACCAATTTACTGTCTTGAGCAAACACATGACTGAGTAAAGTGATTATTCAGCTCATGTTGTTTGATGTTGTGGGTGAAAATTGTACCAAACAGGCCACGTGTCTTTAGTGTGTCCTGAGTGATGTTCCCTCACTACTGTGTCTCATGTGATGATGGCTGTATACATGTGACATAGCATACAGTGCACTTTGTATACAGTGACTGAGCAATACTTCCCCTTGGTAAGTGGGGAATGTACAGTAACATAAGATAGCAAACCATCATTGGTGCCATCGGTATTAGTGCACACATGTTGGCATGTGTACCTTTCCCTGTTGTATCATCTGCACTACTGTTCCATATCTCATCTACTTGTCTTCAAAGGTTGATGTCTGCTTCCATCACAAATGTGATGTGTAGGCCTAATCTGTAATTGACAATAGCTATTTGTGATGGGTACATGGTTCATGTGTTCCTACAGACATTGGTGGGTGGGTCTCACATACCCTAAGCCATTATTTAATACCATTAGTCAGGTCCTATTGATGAAACAATGAAGGACATGACAGGTAGACTTACAGTAATTTGTCACAATGTGAATTTCCATGCCATTGTTGTGGGAGTATTCAGGTATGTGAATTGCATATGTTGTATGTCAAGGCTCATTCACTGACTGGTGACATGCATCAGGGAGTGACATGCAGAAATGTAGAGATCATATTTGAATGTTTACACTCAGTAATACAATGGAATTTCTGTTTGTGAGACAAAAAGGTACTGTGATGTGCCTTCCCATTAGGACATAGGTTAAACCATCTCTTCATGTAATGGAGATTCCGTGAGCCTCAACAACCTTCAATGGTCTATGGACTTTTAGGTATGCAATGTAAGAATGGTGTTCTCCCCGGCACCAATCTGGACTTGGGATATCCCTAGGCCTTGCTGATTCATTATGCTGTGGAAATTTGTAGAAGAATATCCTAGATATTTGAGCCAGATTGTCTCCAGTCTTCTTTTTGGTGCTACATGTGATACTTAGTGAAGCTACTTAAGTACAGCTTTCATGAGTCTATGCTGACAGTGGACATATGAGGTAATTTCAATTAGGAAGTGTCTAAAGTGTTAAATGAGCATTGCCATGTCACCTTCTTCGTGCTACTAGACATATTGGTGCTAGCTGTATTAGTAACCCCGGGCAGAGCTGGTGGAGCGGGGCTACGCGGAGGTCCACGGAGTTGGGAACAAACTCCATGGAACTCCGCTCCGCCACCTGCCTCCACCCCGCCTATTAAAAAATTAATAATACTTTATTAAAAACCCAAAAAATAAACACTTACCTCTACTGCCGGCATCCCAGGGCTGCCCTCCTTCTCTTCCTCGCCGTCTCCTACTTGGGTCAATCATCTTGCAAAAACTGCGTGTGCGCGCGCACGCATGCGCAGTTTTTGCAAGCTGGTTGACCCAAGTAGAAGACAGCAGGAAGAGAGGAGGGCAGCCCGGACGCCGGCAGTAGAGGTAAGTGTTTATTTTGGGGTTTTTAATAAAGTATTATTAATTACTTAATAGGCGGGGTGGAGGCGGGGGCTGGCCAGCTCCGCTCCGCTGCGGAGTAGGAATTTGCCTTATACTCCGCGTTCTACGTGGAACGCGGAGTAGGCATATCTCCACACACTCCGCTGGCGGAGCGGAGTTGTGTGCCCGGGCTTATGTATTAGTTGACCATCATTTCATCATGATGTGGTATTAGGTGAATGACCTATTGATTATTGCAGGGCCATGTGTGGAATCTGTAGGAATTAATTTGTCATTGCCATCCTATTTGATGACATCAGGATACTAAGGAATAGAATAGTTTTTAATTTAGAGCCAGGATCATCTCCCTGATCGCTGCAGCTCTCATCCGTCGTAGATGAGATGTCATCCGACCACTCACCCCCATCTGATAAAGAAAAAAAGTCACTAGGCTCTTTTTCCGGCTCCGTATCGCCTATATTAGTTCCGTTGATTTTAAGGGCTGGTTGGGGCTGAGATTGATAAGTTTGGTCAGTTTCATATAGTAGTGTCTGGGATGACTGTGGTGGGATAGATGATATGTTCCCTCCCACTATTTCCCCAGCCATATCCAGTGGATCCCCGGGATTGTGAATACTGGGGGGGATCCTAGTCACTATATCTCCATCAGGTCTCCTCAAGCTCTCTACCCCTCCATTATCCATCATAGTCACATACTCGGGGGGAGAGCCTGACATACCTGCACTCGGCTCCGGGTTAGGAAAGCCCTCTGTCTCTATCTCGCTCCGTGTTTCCGGTGTAGCCTGAATCGCTCTCTGGACCTCACCGACAGCCACTTCACTCGCGTTCACGCTCTCGTTGGGACCAGCCTTGCGCTTCCCATCCTGGCCCGGAACTGCTTTCCCGGCTGACCCTCGCAGCAGATCAGCCACAGTAGGGCCAGCCGGACGCCCCTTCTGCACTGCCCGCCTCTTCCTCGTCTTGGTGTTTGCGCAGGCGATCCCAGTGCTAACGGCGCTGCAGCTTTCTCCCCTCCGGCATCACCCGCCTCGGACGCTTCCCGTAGCGCCAGCCTGGCCGTCCTAGCCTTGGCAGCCGCCGCAGCTACAGCCGTCTTGGGAGCCATCCCTTCAAATTCAGCGGTGCACCCAGCGCGCTTCGTTCTATCCGTGAACGGCAGGTGAGAGTTCCTGTGTTGATTTCCGTCAGCTTTGTGAATTGCTCTGCCCAGGTATCGTAATACAGCCAGACCAATAATAGTTCCAATCAAATGTAAATATCGCCCATTCAGCTTTAACTCTTCCTCGCAGATCACCGCGTTCATTTCCTGTACAGGTTCTTCTTAATCAGCATCTTCCGTTAATTGTCTCGAGCTCACTAGGCTCTGTGCGCACAGCAGTCTCAAGCGACCGCCATCTTGCCTCTGAAAAAAAGGCAGGGGGCAAAGGATTTGGCCTGGGACTATACTCCCACGAATCAGCTCATCAATCCCTCTCACATCTCACACCCCGATCCGCTTAGCTCAGAGCATCCAGGAACAACCGCCCCAACACTAGATGCTATTTTTCAGGCCATCTCGATGCACCGGGAAGAAACGCGCCAAGATGGGCGCAAGGCTCAAGCTACCATGCGTAAGGTGCAAGGGGTTGTCCGGAAGCTAACTAAGACATGCAGCGCATTTGGGGAGCGGCTGACGGAGTTAGAATCTAGGACTGTTTCTAATGAGTCTGAGCTGGCCTCAAATCAAACGCGAGTGGACTCCCATGAGGCACAGCTGGTTGATGTCAAATGGAAACTAGAAGAATTCGAGAATCGCCAGCGGAGGAACAATCTACGTGTGCTGGGGGTTCCCGAAGGGGTCGAGGGGGGATGTTCGCTCATATGTGGTAGACTTATTTCGAGACTCTTTGCCAGAACTTACTGAGTGGAACTGGGCCTTGGAAGTGCAACGTGCTCATCGCGTCCCCTTTGCTTTGAAACAACCAGCAAAGGCTGGGGCCTTTCCCCGTGCCATCTTGGTGTATTTCGGTAATTTCTTACTACGCCAAGCGGTTTTTGAGATGGCCAGACCGGAATCAAAGAGAACTAGGAATGAGATCTCCTATTTTGTTCGCCCAGATTTTTGTCACTCCACCGTCGAAAGGCGGTGGAGGTTGCGCCAGTTAATTAAGCCATTCCAAGATAAAAAAGCCCAGGCCTATTTGAACAATCCAGCTCGGCTTAAAGTGATCTGGGGAGGGCAAACCAAATTCTTCTTGTCCGAAATAAAGGCTAGAGAATATCTGGATGGTCTATCTGGCTAGGTTTAGACCCTGATTCATAGAAAATAATGAGGGTTGCCGGAGAATAACTATTACAATGGGGAGTTAATCAAATACATAGGGATAAGGTGGCACTGGATACTTAGAAGGTTTTCTGTTTTTGTGTTTGGTGTGTTTTTGGTATAATTGACGTGTTTGAAAGGTCTTTAAGGGGGGGGAAAAAGAAGGGAAAAAAAAAGAAAGGGGAAAAAAAAAGAAGAAATATTCGGAAAATTAAACACAACTTTAAAGAGCAACCGCGTGACTTGAAATTTATGACCAGCATCTGTTAAGTATTAGCGGAAGGTTCTAACACTAGAGCTCTGGCTATGTGGCGCACTTTCATCACGAACAGACTCTAGATAGAGTCTGTACGCCTCAGGAGGGGAGGTTTGCGTGTTGGGAAGGTGGGAGGGGGAGGAGGTGGGGGGGAAGGCGGGGGTAAAAAACAAGATAAAAAATGCATTTCCAGATTTAGTAATGAAATAAAGGAACAATCAAAAGAGATTAATGAAAGACAGAAGGCAAGCTATATTTTGGAGGAACATGGGGGCATCAGGTTATTAATAAAAGGACTCCTGGAACTTGGAACTAAATCTCAATGGGGAAGATAACGATTTGTTCATGGAATGTGGCCGGGCTGAACGATAAGGCTAAGAGGGTTCGCTATGCTGAAATAATCAGGCTTCACTCCTTGGATGTAGTCTGTCTACAGGAGACACATATTCCTTGGGAGAAAAGAGAATTATTAAAGGTCGGGGGCTATAACACTCTTGCCTGTACAACTCAGACCTCTAATATCCGCGGTGTGGCCATCCTAGCCAAATATCCATTAGGGTTAGCTAAGCGTAAGGCAGTGGACACTTTGGGGAGATGGGTCATTGTAGAACTTACATCTGGAATTACAATATGTTCGGTGTACGGATCAAATCAAGATGACCCTCAAATATTTGAGGATCTTGAAATAGAGCTTGCCACTTGGCCAAACTCTTTAATCTTCTGCGGAGATCTAAGCATCTCCCTAGATATAGATTCTAGGAAACAAAGGCAGGGGGATATTCTGGGCGGAAGCCTAGAGTTTATAGGGCCCTAAGCTATCTTAAAAGTAGCCATGGCCTGGTGGATATCTGGGAGTTAAAAAATTCGCCCGACCCTGGCTACACATACTTCTCCTGCCCGCATAATAAATATGTCAGGATTGACTATTTCCTTGGAACAAGAGACTTGCTTGCACAGGCTAAGATTATGAAGCTCCCTAAATTAATATCGGACCATAACCCTCTGATTTTAGAAATAGAACTAACCAACTTTATAAGATGCCGCACTAAGTGGACGTTTGACAGAAAGCTCCTTGTGAATAAAGATTATATTGATTTCATTAAAGATTGGGCACAAAAGTATTTTGATATGAATCGCTTCAGCGCGGCCAGAGGGTTGTCTGGGACTGTTTTAAGGCCACTATCAGAGGGAAACTATTAGCTACACGGCCAGGGCAAAGAAGGAACAGACAAGTAAAAATCAGAAAATTTTACAGGAGCTGGCTATAGCTGAAGAAGAACATGTTTTAGCAATAATACAGTGACAAGATGGGCTCCACATTCTACACCGAATAATCACTCTAAAAACAGAACTAAATAGCTGGCTAACCCAGAGATCAGCTGAAACATTTCAATCACATCGGAATGGGTCATATGAAAACGGAGAGATGGTAGGAAAGAGGCTAGCCTTACGTACCCGGCAAACGATCTCTTTTAATGCAATACCCTCTATTAAAATAGATGGACAAGAATATACAGATCCGGATGATATCATTAAAGAGTTTCAACGGTATTATCAAATTTTGTACCAAGATGATATCAAGAAGGACATGGCTGAAGTTAGGCAAGCCCTAATAGAACTGACTGCAGGTACTGAATCTGGAGGGGGTTTGGATTTGCTAACAAGAGATGAACTAGAAAAGGAAATTACTATAGAAGAAGTTCATTTAGCCTTGTTAGATATGGCTTCGGGGAAAGCCGCAGGACCCGACATAATCCCGCTAGAGTTTTATAAAATCCTAGGAACAATAATAATACCTCTCTTACTGGACCTGTTCAAGGGAGTGCAATTTAGTGGAACCCCCCCTGAGTCTTGGAAAGAGACTGATATAATAATATTTCCTAAGAAAGGTAAGCCGGTGGACAACCCATCTTCATACCGACCAATCTCCCTGATCAATTCTGATTCTAAACTATATTCTAAAATCTTGGCTAACCGGCTCGGGGGGGTCATTGGACGTCTGGTCTCCCCCTGGCAACATGGTTTTATCCCAGGCAAGGGAACGACTGACCATACCCGTAGAGTTATCTCGCTCTTTGATATCATGTCCGGGACGGAGGGCCGGATGGCTATGATCCTCCTCGATGCTGAGAAAGCTTTTGATCGGGTGTCCTGGGAGTTTTTATGGGAGATACTTGAAATAAATAAGTTTGGACCCCAACTTATAAAAGCAATCAGAGCCATGTACTCTCAACCGAGGGCCCGATTGCAACTTATGGGGAAGGAGTCTAATATTATTAATATATCAAGAGGGACGAGGCAGGGCTGTCCCTGTTCTCCGATTTTATTCGCTCTATATATCAACCCCTTGGTTGTTAAACTTCTACAGAGCCAGAATATTAAGCCAATTGTTACAGGGGGTTATCAGACTAAAGTATTGGCTTATGCTGATGACGTGGCGGTAGTAACACCAAACCCAGCTGAGGCCATTTTAGAAATAAATAAAATCGCTGAGCATTTTGGGCTTTTTCTCGGAGTACGCATTGAACAAGGGGAAAACTGTTATTCTCTGTACAGACAATATTAAGTATAATGATCCAAGGAAAGTAGACACGGCTACCTATCTGGGGGTCTGTATAAACGCTAAAATAGAAGAAATTAATAAATGTAATTTCGAACCCTTGATTAAAAATATGGGGAATGATCTAAGAAGAATTAACTGTTTACATTTGTCTATTATTGGGAGGGGCAATTTTGTTAAAATGACCATGCTTCCAAAGCTACTGTACCTGTTTCGGGCTATACCCCTGGCTATAGAAGATAACATTTTGAAAACATTAGAATCATTATTTTCCAATTTTATATGGCAATATGGGAAAATTAGAAGATCAATGAAATATTTAGCTCTACCACAAGACAGGGGTGGCTTAGCAATTCCTAATATCACTTTATATTATTGGGCGGCCCTTCTCCATCAAATGACTTCTTTGTTTATTCTAGGGAATGATAACGGAACAGAGCAAGGTTTAAAAATACCTACTATATATGAACTCTCTATTGGGAAGAAAGCTCCAGGGCTCTTATTGAAACAATTAGAACCAAGTTATTATAAAAAGGTCAAATTTAAGGTAATCCGTAGTGCATGGAAAATTTGGAAGCAGGTCTCCAGCTTTATGGCAATCCCGAAGTTTAATAGATATACCCCCCTGTGGCATTCATCACTATTATCACCCCAGGTTAATGATGATATGGCAAAGAAATGGGAAAGGATGGGCGTAAGAACAATCAGGGATTTTTCTGGGGGAGAACAAGATTTCTATTTTTCAGTACTACAAAGGGTTTTTGATATTCCTAATAATCAGTATTTTAAATTTGCTCAGATCAAAAACATTCTGGCCTTAAAAACACCTAAGATTACACTTGATAAGATACCACTTTTACATACCATATCTAGGAAATCCACTAGAATTAGGAATTTGTATAGCCTGCTTCTTGATAAGATCCCAGATGATTTGGAAAAAATGGAATCATCCTGGGCATTGAAGCTCGCTAATCCTGAAGTTGATATTTATATGAGCCTTTCTTTAACATCCAAAATACTCTTATCCTCAAGCTTAAAAGCCCAATTATATAAAACTATTTTTAACTTATATTTTACACCAGCTAAATTGTTTACATGGGGGAAAAGGATAGATGACCACTGTCCTAGATGTGGGCTAGGGCCAGCTACTCTGACTCATATGTTTTACGATTGTGACGAATTAACTCTGTTAAAAAGGGGCTTATCAGGATACTGGGAAGAAGTACTGGGACATAGAGTAGATTTATCACGAACTTTGCTGATTCTTGGCTATGATGGCTCATTGGGGCTAAGCGTAGAGGAGGAATATTGTCTTTTTTGGGGGCAGCGGTATACAGGATTTTACTCGCTGCAAGATGGAAAGATTCTGATCCCCCAACTTTCCAAATGTGGCTCGCCCGGCTCCTGGGAATCTATAATCAAGAAAAGGCTATTTATGCCAGCAGGGGCAGACAGGCTAGAATCCGGGGTCAGAAGGTTTGGGCATTTATCGCCGCCTGGACTAGAACCGTAAGGGGGCCATAGATAGGAATTAATAGAAATAATGGTTAGCACTATTGGGTATAGGCTCCAATGAATTGATCGATCTGTTTGTAAATATTTCCAAAAAGTACTGTATATTTGTGGCTAAACTACCCGTTTATTGGACCTAACTATTATTTTTTTAATATTTGATGTACTATATTATTCATAAGACTCCTTCCTTTTTATATAACGACTGCCTTTTTATTGCTAATCTGTTATGTAATTTATTGCTGGTTTTATCATTATTTACTATTTCACATATATGTATAATCTGGAACTGTTTAATAAAAAATTTAAAAAAAAAAAAAAAAAGGATACTAAGGAATAGTACAGGAGCCAACCTATACAAGTTTATCAAGTATCCTACTAGATACACGAGATTGGATTTGAGACAAGTTCATTCATAAAATTGGAGTCTCTGTGGTTATGACTTCACTGTGAGCAACTGTTTACAGGTCATGTAGCATGCATGCATGTGCTCATGCTAATGTGGAAGCCACTATAGTGCACCTTGTGGCTGATGTCTTCTGTACTCTTTATTAATGTTCTGTGATCAAAGCTGTTAGTCAAGTGTGTCCTGGCACATGCAATAAACCTATTTTCAATTAAATTTCAGCATCATCCCATACAAGCGTAGGAGACAGGGCCAACATTGTTGGGGAAGCAGCTGGTCACAGTGGTTCCAGTCGTGAGAGTACAGACACGGAGTGACCCAGTGACCAAGAGGGTGTGGGGAGTGCCACCGAGGACAGAAGTTCGACTTCTTCATCTACAGAGTCATCCTCCAGTGGACACTCTCTAGTTGAGGTGGAACACACAGGGCCTGTATCCACACCATCCTTTTCCGCCACCCCCAGTTCCATCTCTACCCTCCCTTTTTCTCCCCACCCAGTTGGTTGGGCCCACACCCCATAGAGGGGAGCCCTCTCTTTCACTCCAGGCACCTCAGCCCCTGCCACTGTTACCCCTGGGGCCCTGAGTGAGGAGGCTATTGACCTCCTGAGAAACATCTCTGTGGATCAGATGGCACTACTGGATGCCATCCAGGTGCAAGGCAGCCAACTGCAACAGATGGTGGCCTGCCTGGAAGGCATCCACAAGGCTATGTGTGTCCTACTGAGATCTTTTCAGACTCTGGCCTCCTCCCTCACAGCAGCTTTCCACCCATCCCAAACTTCCATTCCACCTCTTGCCTCTTCCCCATCAAAATTCCCTATACCCATGCCTGTCCAACACACACTCACACATACGCATGCACACATTTCAACATCCCGAAGCGGCACCTGGAAACATAAACACTAAAAAAACACAGAAGCACACAACCAGACACCACAACCACACCCACAGACTCATCAACAATACCTAGCATAACAATGGACACCACTCCCGCACACACAGACCCATTCATAACGCCTAGCATTACAACAGGCACCACATCCACAGACTTATCCTCAACACCCAGCATTACAACAGATACCACACCCGTACCCACAGACCCTCCACAACACCCAACCTACCCAGCATGTACACATCATGCCCCCAAAAAACGCAAACACCAACATTCACCAATACAACAGACAACTACAAAACATAAACAAGAAACACTAAACACGCAGACACATGCACCAAAACACCCTCCCACACCTGACACTTCCACTTCCACTCCCTCTACCTCCCAACCCCTACTCCCTCTCGAACATCCTGAGCATTTACCCTTTGAAAGTGTGTTATTTGTCTTTGCCCTTGCCCCTGTCACACCCGCCCCCTCCTCTCAAAGCCAAAAGGACCTCATGCACACACCCCATCCTATCCCTTCCACATCCCAATTCACCCCTGAGAAACCCGATCCACTTAACACTAAACCCAGGCATACCCCTAAGAAGACCAAAACCCCTCCCAAAACCAAAGACACCCCTCCCAAAGTCAGGACCACACATCCCAAAACCAAACACACCCCTCCCAAGACCGTCCCCACCCTTCCCAAGTAACATCTTTGAGGTGCCTGCCATGCCCTATGGATGTCCCTTTGTGAGGAGGTTCCCTGGCAGTGTCATGAAGGGCAAGTTTAGTGGCACAGCAGTGTGCTGGACTACACAATATGAAAATGGACTGCCCATTGGCCTTTGGTTTAGCATGTGTTAATGTGTTTGCAAAATTAAACATTTGCTTTGTTTATAACACATTATTTGATGTTATTGGATACTTTGGGATGCGTGACTACAGTTGTGTTTGTTTCACCCTGATTGATGATCCATCTGAAGTGCTTAGTATGATTTGACCTTGGAACCAGTGCTGGAGTCACATAGGACAAGGGGAAATGTTCAATGGATGGATATATGGGATGAAATCCAATTGGGTCTGGCATTGCATTGGGTAGTATTTCATATGGTAAGTATTTCAACTTGGCTTGGCCAATGTAAACATCATTTAGCTTGCACTTCTCCCTATGATGTAAGTTGGATATGTGTTTGATGTATGCAAGTTAGATATTTGTTTATCGACATATGGAGGGTGTTAAATTGGCATACCTCTGTAGACATTTATATGGACGTGTCCATTTTCATGTGTGTAATTTACATCTACTTTATCTAAATGTATGACAAATGCTGTCACTGCTGTGTCTGCTTTCCTGACGTGCACTTACACATTTCCCACATATGGATGGCACTTGGTTATGCTATTGGTTGTCCCTGGTATACTTCGATTCACAGGTCCTTTGCACTTTGAGGTTTTGAGGCATGTGCAAAGTGGACTGTGGCCTAGGGGCTCAGCCTTTCAGGGGTCCCCCTGGTAGAGGCATACCTATTCTGCAGAGTCTTTATATTATGCCCTTTGAATGCTTCTCACACTGATTATTTGGAATCTTGTTTACCTGACATTACCTTTTAATGTGGGTGATGTGTGAGAGTCCATTACAGAGATTTAGCAGAGAAGGAGTGTTTCAGTTTCATGACATATCCATATAGATGTATCTTTGATATCACAACAGGACATAGCATGTGAGCAATGTGAGGGTGTCACAGAGATCAATAGGTGGGATATTGATGAGGAGGTGCTGTTGTGTGACACAATTTAATGCACACATCACTTTCCCTGATTATGAGATGAAAACACATGTTGATTTTGCTAGCATGTTCCTGTGCAGTGTCAGGGACCTGGCCAAAGAGGGCATAATTGAGCTTTGATTGAATCATACATTGTGAACAATTCTGAACAGAGGCCCACAAAATATGTTTGGCCCAGGGACCACAAATCCCTTGCCTGGTCCATGGTGAGGCATCTATTTTCTGAGGAGTCTATGGAAACAGGTAAGAGTGTAGCTTACCGTAGGTTGCGTCCACAATGGTGTCAGTTTTGGATGTCATCAAGCAGGAGCAGCAGCTGCAGTATGTGTACAACCGGCTCCATGGCAGCACAGGACATGTAAAACTGAGTACAGGTGAGTTTCAGCCTTATATCCCTCCTGTTAGACCTGGCACCATTGGCGTGGGTCTCCCCTGCATTTTTTGCCTTTTCCTCCTGTGTTTTTGCTGTATGTTGGACTCCGTTTTGCTGGTCTAGAGGTCTAGATGCTTTGGGCACATTGCCACTGCTGTTCAGTGCCAAAGTGCAAGTGCTCCCTTTGTAAATTGTTGTTATGGATTAGTGATTCCATGATTGGCATATTTGATTTACTTGTCAGACCCTAGTATAGAGAACTGTGTGTGCCCAGGGCCTGTAAATCAAATGCTGCTAGTGGGCTGCAGCACTGATTGTGCCACCCACAGAAGCAGCCTGTAAAATGTAACTCTGGCCTGCCATTGCAGAGCCTGTGTGCAGTCTGGGACTGCCATGTCGACTTGGCAAGTGCACACACTTGCCAGTCCCTAAACCTTCCCTTTTCTACATATTAGTCACCCCTAAGGTAGGCCCAAAGTACCCCTGTGGGCAGGGTGCATTGTATGTGAAAGGTAGGACATGCCCTGATGTGTGTGGCATGTCCTGATAGTGAAATACTGCCAATTTTGTTTTTCACTATTGCAAGGCTACCTGTTCCCATAGGAGAGAATGGGGAGTTTGTTTATAAAATCTTATAAACATAACTGGCCCTAGGAACAAGGTAGAAAAATAAAGTTTAGTATTCCTGAACTCAGAATGTTAAAATACATCTTTTAGTGAGGGTGATTTTTACATTCTGTGTTTGAAAATACCACTTTTAGAAAGTAGGTATTTTCTTGCCTAACCATACAGTGTGCCTCTGCTAGGTTTGTGTATTGCATGTCTGGCTTTTGGATGACAGGGGCTGGAGAGGGGAAGTGGCTCCAGAAGTCTGATTAGTCAGGGCTGGGCTAAATAGGCCTGGTCTGCATTTGGAGTGGTGGGAGGAGTAGCACCTGCACCTGAATAGGGCTGTGCCTGCCGTCCACAATAATGGCTCCACCCCCCTATGGTGTGTCTGGAGCCAGGGCTCACACTGACAATGGAGGTTGTTGTGCACTTGCAAAGTGCCCCACAGAACTGGTTTTGGCTGGGTACAGAGTCACTCTCTGCCTTCAGAGAACAAAGGATTTTTGTGTATAAAAAGAGGGACCCAGACCCCAGACTTTTAGATCACTTCTGGGAAATCAAGAGGAACCTTTGCCAAGGAGAAAAGCCGGAGAAGCTGAGGAGCAATACTGCCCCTGTGCTGTTTGCTGTCTTAGTTGGCCTGCAGTGGCTACTTGCTGCCAAGGAAAGGAGAAAGGACTTTGCTGCTTGCTTTGTCCCCCCTGCTTGAAGAGAAGATCTTTAAGGGCTTAAACTGAGCTTGCCCCCTGTTCTAGAGGTCTCAGGAACAGCAAAGACCTCGCCGTGTCTGTGGGCACCGTCTCTGATCATCCCTGCAGAAGAAAAGGGTCATCGAGTCCGTCGCAGGATTCCGTGTCCTGAAAGCACCGCCGAGAGCAACGCCACGCAACCCTGGTCTCACCGACTCCGTCAATGAGCCGCTGCTTGCACCGCGTCCTGAGGGCACCGCACTCCGCAACGCTTCGCTACACGCTGCAAGGACGTCACCGACTCCGTCGCGGCCTGACCCGAACATCGACCGGCTCCGTCGCCGCACCGTGACCTGCCAGCACCGCAGCGAGCACCGTCTCACTCTTCAACGCATGCCCTGGTCTCCCAGACTCTGTCAACGAGACGCTGCCTGCACCGCATTGTGAGGACAACGCCCGCTGCAACGCTCTGCTTCACAATGCGACCGCGACGTTTGCCCCGACCGACTTGCACCAACGTGTTGGTCGCATCAAGAAAGGTACTGTGTCCGAGTCTGTCGACGCTTTATCTGGCCCGTATTGACGCGGTCGGCTGGAATTGTTAGACTCTGTCGTATTCAGTATCGCGGTAGCCCCAGGAGGAGCTACCAAGTCGGAAGAACTGTGTTTTATTGATTTTCCTGCAATTGAAAGGTTATTTTGCACAAGTGCTATTTTTCAAGAGTATTGTATGTTGGATTTTTATCGTATTTGGTCTTGTTGGTTTAGATAAAGATTTCCTATTTTTCTAAACTGGTGTGGTGTCCATTTGTAGTGTTTTCACTGTATTACTGTATGTGTTCACAAATGCTTTACACACTGCCTCTGAGATAAGCCTGTCTGCTCGTGCCAAACTACCAAGGGGGTAAGCAGGGGTTATTTTAGGAGTGTATCCCCCTTACCCTGACTAGAAGGAAGGGTCCCTATTTGAACAAAGGTACTTACCTCTGCCAGCTAGAGACCCCCATTTCTAACACCTCCCTTTCCGCCAGCTAAAATGTGGTGGTTGGACAGTCACGTCGTCAGAATGGCACATTGTAATTAGGCCGGTGGTAACACTGGTGGCCCGCCCTCCGACAGGCGCATTGGGCTATCCTGCCTCCGCCACAGTCGAGATTTCCTGGTGGCGGGACCACGATGGTCTTTCATCTATGAAACGGCATGCATAGTAATAGGGCGGTCGGACCGCCAACAGTTCTGCGGTGATTCCGACGCCGATTCTAATGCGGTCCCAAGACCGCCAAACTCGTAATCTGTCCCTTAATTACAGATGTACAACAACAACCCATTCCGACTCAACAAGTTCATTCCTATTACTAAAGTTCATGGATGATTGTTGTTTTTAGGTCAAAAACATTTTAGAGCAGAAGAGCTTTATCTGTCAACTAAAGAGAATTGTGCTAGCCAATTAGAAGCTAAAGGTGAAGATTGAGAAAGTGAAAAGGGCACTTGGAAATTCGCCAGGGTAAGTTTAGATGACAGTTTAAAAAATGTTGATTCCTCTGTGCTCTCCGCCGCGCATTACGAACATGTTATGTACTTTGTTACAAGTAATAGACAAGGCACACCTCTGCAGACGTTCGTAAGTTTACAGATTTGCTTGAAACACATTCTGTACCTTTTAAAAGTTCAGCTTGCAGAACCGCGGGACCCATCTCTTTTTCACATTGCAGTATTTACCCCAGTCAGGAGCACAGCTATTTCTATTTCTAGGCATCTGACACGAGTCCACCTTGTTCAGTAATACATCTTTTAAAGAGAAACGTCAATGCGCAGATGAAGGAGGCGGCAAACCTAAGAAATGAGCTATTTAAAATGTTCCAGTGAAAGCCGGGGCTGATGGATCATGAAATGATGCATCCATCACACCCCGACAAGACTGGAGCTCGTCAGCTTCTTCAGTGAGAAGATCCATCAGACATTAGTTACCTGCTCCGAACCATTCCAGTGTCCCCCCAGCCCCAAAGCAAGGAACGTGCGCTGTTCCATCGCTAGCGTCTGAGATCCAAGCATCCGCCTGGCAACGGAGCCAGGCCTAGCAGCCTAGACCAAATGCTTCTTGTTAACATTCATTTAAAAACTCCGAGAACTCTTTTACCAATGCGAATTATATAGCAAAGTACGCAATCACCTTAGACATGGATATAATAAAATGCCTTCTATGCAATCTACAGACCTTAAAGATATGACCAATCGCAAACCTACAATGCCCTGGAAAAATCTTAAAGAAAAAAGAGCTCACAGGACTACTGGGAATCTAACAACGTGCACTTTGGCTGTTTCTTTAACTTCGGGCATAAATCCTTCCAGACATACTCAAAAACATCCTGTGTGTGTGAATGAAAGCTATCTTGCAATTTCCAGCTTACATAGCTTTAGACCCACAAAACCTTTCAAATGCCTGCGTGAACAGATGGAAACAAAGCGGTCAATGCTACAATCGCAGTTCAAAACATAAAAAAGTTGCATCTGCACTGCCATCAGGTTTCTACATATGTATTTTGTGTTGACATGCAAGAGTTAGCCCAGGCTATAAAGATATTCCTTTGCAGATTTTTGCCCATTTCATCATCTCGCTCGAGGACCCAAATGAGGACAACTCGAATGTCACATTCTGAACACATATCTGTTGTATGAAGGATAGATGCCTGTTTCTCAATGACGTTAAATGATTCTTGTGGCTAATAGTGGAGGGAATGGCAGGTTTTGCACATCTTACCTCGTTATGTATCCTCAACTTTGGGGTCCTTGCAAGGTAAGTAAAAAAAAAAAACCGAGTTTATATTCAGTATTGAGATGTACTTGTGCCCTCAGATAATTGCACTGCTAAAGGCAAACCAAGCACTGTTCTATAAGCTCAGAAGGTCTTCGCTGTGCTTGAGTCTAACCGTCATGTAGACCCAAGGAGGCAACTGGTTCTATCTATAGTGAACTATTGCACTTCATGGACATAAGGGTCTAAAAACACACATCCTTAAGCTGCAGAGGAAATGGAATCAAGATGATGGAAGAGATGTTTGAATTTTTCTCAGCTATTGGAGATCGATCTAGGCTGCATTACAAACCATCTATTTTTTGCCCACTGTGCCATTCTAGACTGAGACCCACCTCATGCAAATCAGTCTTGGTTTTGCTCGAAAAGGAACAGTCTATCTCAAACTGCCAGGCCAGGTCCTGTCCAGATGGGAACACAAGCAGCCCTAGACCAATTTCGACCTGCTTAGGTCTCATCAGTGATGTATAGCTTGAGTTCTACGGCACAGTGAGTACGGGACCCATGTCTGGGCAAATGGAGTCTACTGCAAAAACAACAAGGTGAAGGAAGGAATGCATGAAATAAATCATCTCAGGCACTGGCAGTTGCTCTGGGCCAAATTCCAGACCATCATTTTTCATTTACTGAGCATTTCTGGAGAGATATACATCTAATGCAAATCAGTCTTGGTCCTGCTCCAATAAGAACAGTCCAGCCCAAACTGCCGGGCCACATCCCCTCCAGATGGGAACACACGAAACCTTAGACCAGTTTTGACTGACTTTGATCTCATCAGTGTTGTATAGCTTGAGTCCTTTGGCTGAGTGAACACAGGACCCAGGGCTGTTATGCCCAGGCATGGGTCCTGTGCTTACTTTGCACTGCAACCAAGGCACACCTGACTGGCAAGCCCTAATCATAGAAAACCAGTTTTTTGGTTCTTGTGTTCTGGACCATGGAGGTCTTGGCCTGGCAGTTCGGGCTGGACTGTTCCTATTGGAGCAGGGTCAAGACTGATTTGTATATGGCTGCGTCTGAACTGAGGTAGCATGGTGAACAAAAGAACAATAGGTTGAAATGCTACCCCAGAGATTGACAATGAGTAGACTTATTGCAAGCATTCCTCTGATCACGTTTTGTGTGTTTGATGTAATGCCTTAAGTGGCAAGGGTATGCCCTGAAGTGGGTCCTGTGCTCACTTTGCCCGCTGGAACCACGCTGCACCTGACGGACAGGCCCCAATCAGGGTAAAACTGGTCTTGGATTGCTTACGTTCCGGTTCACGGAGTACTTGACCTGACAGTTTGGGCTGAACTGCTCCTATTATAGCAGGGTCGAGACAGATTTGCATGTGGCTGCGTCCAAACTGAAGTGGCATGTTGGGCAAAATAATAATATGTTAGAATGCTACCACAGGAGGTTGCAGTGGTCAGTCTTATTGCAAGCATTCCTTCCATCAACTTTTGTGTGAGTGAGAAAATAGACTCAGGCAGCAAAGGTGCCCTAAGTATCAAAATCACGAATAGAAAATGTCCAAAATTAAATCATTCCAAGAGAACCCACAAAGGATACAATTCAAATACTGTGCACTATGCAGATAGGTTACTGAAGCCAGCTACACATGTGCCTGGAAAATCCAGCCAGACCCTACCTAACCTGCCAAAGCCAAAGATATAGACTCTCTATGATGATCTGCCAAAACAAGATAAGATGAAAAATACAGGTGAAAAAAATATAACTAACTGGGTATCATAAGAACATTAAATTGAATAGGGCACAGCAACAAGAATGACAGAGCAGGGGTAAAGATTGTGAATATATTGACAAGATAAGGATTGTATGGGCTAAGGAATTCAGAATAGCTCTGCCTATAGAGAAATGGCATATTCTTATATTACAGTTTAGATTTAGGCTTGAAGTTAGCACAGAAGGAGTTGTCATTTTGTAACTGTTACACTGCAGTTAATTTACACTACTGGTGTGTTTATGAAAGTCACCAACGCTGAATCTGTAAGACATCATTTGGTTCTTTCTTACACTTCTTCTGGACTTGTGATTATGTCAAATCGTACTGGTCTGAGGTTTTGCAAACAAATTGACTGCTCTTGACGGCAACTCAAGATATGCCATCACTGATGATATTTTACCATGATCAACATATGTAGAGTCTCAGGTGAGTCCCTAAGGAATTTCGTTTTTCTGCAAAGTGTGTAGTAATTGCTGCAGCTAAAGTGGCATTTGCGTTTTACAAGCCAAGTATTCAAATCTGTGCTCAATGTTTTGCGGCCGATTCGCACTAGTTTTCACTTTAAAATAAGCAATTGCTGAACAATAATTTGCACTTGGTGGGTATCTTCTGTAGTGTCCATTGCCGGGGTGTAGTAAGTATCTTCACGAATAACTCCAGACGAGGCAAGAAGGTAACATCGAACTTGAAGTTTATTGGAAAGAAAGGACCCACGACCTCCAGCAACTACTTCCCAGCAATACTGTTCACAAGGTTCCTAAAGCTAGCATCATGTATAATTCTATATTCTAACACTACATTCCATTTTAAAGTAACATCCCACAATATCTTACCTTATATACAGTAAAGCATACAATACCCATACTACACACCCCCTTCCTATACCAAATAATCAAAACAAATAATAAAATTAAAAAAAATATTCATCTTATAATAGTACTTTTAACTATATTAATAATATACATAATCTCTGGAATGGTTGGGAGCTGATCTCAGTCTAGAACTGGACCTTGTCATGTTATCACCCCCAGCTCCAGAAGTGACACTTGAACTCAAAACACTATTTGCATTATTAGGTTCAACATCATAACCATCACCTCCACTTAAGTTACCCTGAGACAATTGCTGTCCACTGACACCCACTTCTCCGTTGTCCCTTAAATGTGTCAGGGTGTCTAAATCAAACCAATCACGTCTCTCTTGTCTATTCTCTGTCTCAATTCTTTGTAAAATAATCTTAGCCTGCTCCTTAGTAACCTTTACCAATGCATTCCTGTTCCACCATCCTTTTCCTTGCAACAAAACAGCAGTATTAGTAATCTTTAAGACTTTCACAGGTTCAGAAAATTTCGACTGTCCTTTACTTACTTTATTAGGCTTTCTTACTAACACCCAATCGCCTATACTCAATACGCCTTCTTTCACATGCATTCTTTTATCATAATTGCACTTATACATATCCAGCTTCTCTTTAACATGCCTACGCACTCTTTGCAAATCAATGTTGTGATAACGATCCACCTTATCTAGTAACCACGTTGGACTAATTGCCGATACTGGTTTCCTACCTCTCAACAAAACGAATGAAGCAACATCCGTGGTACTTTGTAGAGTTATGTTATAATTCCAAACTTTAAAATGCAAATATTCTGCCACGTCCAAATTATTGGCAATCGCTGTTTGGATACCCTCTTTCAATAATTTATTCGCCCTTTCAACCAAACCATTAGAGGCAGGACTATATACAGGTACCTTATTATGCCTGACATCATGTTTACTGAGAAACTTGTTAAACTCCTCTGATACAAAATGAGATCCATTATCTGTAACTATTTCCTTCACTTTACCTTCGATATAAAATAATTTTTCTAGAAATGAAATGACAGAGTAAGAGTCAGCACACTTCACAAAGGAAAAGTATAACCATTTTGAATAATAGTCAATGGCCACAATTAAAAATCTTCTATTACCTCCTAACGCACTGAAAGGACCAGTGAAATCCAGTCCTAATTTTTCCCATGCATTGTTCGGCCAACTAACAGGATGTAAAGGTAAGGTGCTGGTTCTCCAATGTTTATCCGAGCACAAACATTCCGCACAAGTTTCCACAAATCTCTTAACCTGGCCATCAATACCAGGCCACCAGTACATCTGTTTGATTTTTTTAACAGTGGCTGAAATTCCTAGATGTCCTTCGTGAGCCAAAGAAACAATTTTGGACCTAAGTCCACTAGGAGGAACAAACACATCCTGTCTGACCAGAAAGTCATTGACCACTGATAACTCAGGTGCTACCTGACAAAAATTTCTTAAATCTGTAGTCAAACTTCTATCATTTGGCCAACCGCCAACTAGAAACTTCTTCACTTGTACCATACAATCATATTTCTCACAACACTTCAACCATTCTTCTTCAGATATTTTAAACTGCTCATTGACATCACTAACCGTGAACACACACTCTAAATCCTCCCTACTCTTCTCGCTGTCACCACAAGTATCCAATAGGACAGGTAATCGTGATAAACAGTCTGCCCTCACATTTTGGCCACCTGGTATGTACTTTATATCAAAATTAAACTCTTGTAACCTTGATAACAATCTTATCAGTCTTGACGATGCCTTATTTGAACAGCTGTCACCCAACATGTATATCAATGGTTTGTGATCTGTGTGCAATTCATATTTCATTCCCCAAATGTACATTTTGAACTTCTCAGACGCCCATGAACAGGCCAGTGCCTCACGCTCGATGGTACTGTAATTTATTTCAGCATCACTAAGGGTGCGTGATGCAAATGCTCTAGTAAACTCTCGACCATCTATCACTTGACTTAAAACGGCACCCACACCTTTAGCGCTGGAGTCTACATTAATTATACACTTCGCTCCATGAGTAAAAGGTCTTATGGCTGGAGCTGTAATGATTAACTTCTTTACTGTTTCAAATACTTCTTGGCACTCTACAGACCACAAAAACTTAGCATTTTTCTTTAACAGATCTCTCAACGGTTGCACAATAACAGCATACCCTTGTACAAATCTTGCGTAATACTCGCTAAGTCCTAAGAAGGCTCTAAGCGAATCCTTGTCATTGGGTACAGATACATCATTAATTCCCTTTAATAATGATAACTTTGGTTTAATACCATCCTTTGAGATATTATGTCCCAAATAATCAACTTCTTGGGCAATAAATTTGCATTTGTCAATATTAACTGTCATACCCTGAGACCTTAACTTACTTAGTACATCATCTAATAATGCTACATGTTGATCCAATGTCTCAGTGTGCACTAGAATATCATCCTGAAAAGCCTGTATGCCCTTCTGTTGTCCAAACATCTGGTCCATTAAACGTTGAAAAACACTGGCAGCGGATGCCAGTCCAAATGGCATACGCATATATTGAAAAACACCAAAAGGTGTTACAAACATAGTCAGGTATTGTGACTCTTCAGACAATGGTATCTGATGATACGCAGAGCGTAAATCTATTGTTGAAAAATACTTACTCCCTCCTAATCTTGCAAACATTTCATGAATTCTTGGTAGTGGATGACAGTCTACCAGAATGTTTCTATTAAGTACTCTTAAGTCTGCACATAGGCGTATAGCCCTTGAGCTTTTCCGTGCGACCACGGCAGCCGAAACCAATTCTGAAGATTCTACCTGTTTGATAATACCCTGAGTACACATTTCATCCAGTAACTTTTTAAGATCTTCCCTGGCCGAAAGTGGAACAGGTCTAACTTTTTGTATGACAGGAATGGCATTGTTTTTGAGGATAATAGTATGCTGAAAGTTCTTGATAACTCCAATTCTGTTTGAAAACACCTCAGGAAATTTGACCTGTAAGTCCTTAGTAATACTTTCAAACTTATTGGTATCTTGAATTGCTAACACTGGTAAATCTCCTAAAATTACCGGTTCAACATGCCCTGGTCTAAGAATTATACCAAGTTTGGCTTGGTCTTGCCAACCTAATATGTCACGTCCGTTGACAGCAACGTAAATTTTAGTAACAGTGCTTCTCCCTTTAAATACAATATAGTCATCAAAATAACCTTTCATTATAATATCGTATTCCCCAAACGCTTTAGGGTTGATAGAAGTAGACGAGCAATTTGCCAGACCAAAATTTGTTAAATGTCTTTTCAGCCAAAATTGTAATTGGAGATCCAGAATCAGCCATTATCCCTAAATTAATAACCCCAATTTGTACCTCGCATATTGGCCCTTTGCATCTTTTTTCTGATTCACCTAAAGTATTAACCTCTACAGATAACGAAACATTACTTATTTCTTCTGATAGTATGTCCCCTTCAACATCAAGTTGATTGACTTTAACCTTCGTTTTACTGGAATTACACACTGTGTAGAAATGACCAATTTTCTTGCAGTAATTGCATCTTTTACCTTGGGCGGGACAATTCGGATAATTACCCATATGGAACTTAGAACCACATCTGTAACAAGTACCCCCTACCTTTTTCTCAACATTTTTCTTGAAAACAATCTTTCGTGTAACCATATTAATGTTTGTATAATTCGTGCTGGTACTAAGTTTAGATTCTACCACTGCTATATTAATATTATCTGAAGACCTAGAAATAGAAGAATCAGTTCGAATTTTTGAGGAAACCACAGACCTTTCAATACTTCTAGCTATGTCCATGACCTCATCAAGAGGCGGATTCTTACATGTCAAAATCCGTTCCTGTATTTTTTTGTTGTAGCAGTTAAAAACCAATTGATCCCTTAACGCTGTGTCCAAATAATTTCCAAAAACACATTTTGATGCTAGTACACGTAATACAGTTAAATAATCCTCAATAGATTCTTCTGCTAATTGTTTGCGTTTAAAGAATTTGTGTCTTTCTACCATCACGGATGGTTCGTCCACATATTGTTTTCCGATGCGTGCTAAAGCTTCTTTGAACACATCCCAGGATTCATCGCCTGAAGGTGCTTGAACAACGGGTAGATTGTCAAAAATCTCTTGTCCAGCATTACCCAAATGGTTAAATAAAAGTGCTTTTTTCCTTGACGCTGAGTATTTACTGGCATCTATGGCCTCTAATTAATTTTCAAAAACTCTAAACCATTTGTGCCAAGGTTTATCTGGTTTCCCAGAAAGTTCTAGAAACGGGGGAGGTTGCATGACATTGTTGCTACTTGAAGCCATGTCACACAATGTGCCTTGCTTAACAGTACTTGAATTGCCTGTAGCAGAAAAAATTAAATATAACCTGTAAAAGAATACGAAACCACAGTTTACTAGGAAATTCTTGTGTAGAAGCTTATCTCCTTGTCCCAGGTCTGCGATTCACTCGGTAAGCTGATCACCGTAAATGACAAAAATGGCCACTTGAAGTTGTTGTACGCGCTCTGCGTTTTTTTCCGAAGGAAAATAGAGCTTTTATGAAGGAAGTTGGTGAGCGTGATGACGTGCGCGCTGACACACAGCAGGGATTGCTCACATCCAACGGTGGCGCGGAGGCTCGCGTGTAAGATTCAAATGATGCCGGTGGAAAACAGCTCAGCGGTGAAGTTCCAGCAATAGAGCTTGGTAAGCGCAAGAGTCTTCTTTGAAAAATGCGCGGTGCAGCGTTGGCGCTAGTAGAAATTCTAATGCCGAAATAGACGCAATATGCAGCGCAAAGGAAAATAGACAGTACTTTACCAACGTTTCTTCACATTAGTGAATAAGTCGATGGTTGTGGCTTTCGTCGACCTCACTTCTAGTAATTGCTGCACAGTGCACATAAATCGATAATAATGCGAAAATACTCCTTCTTATTGTCGGTGGGTCCTCCAAGATCGTCGCCAAATAATGTAGTAAGTATCTTCACGAATAACTCCAGACGAGGCAAGAAGGTAACATCCAACTTGAAGTTTATTGGAAAGAAAGGACCCACGACCTCCAGCAACTACTTCCCAGCAATACTGTTCACAAGGTTCCTAAAGCTAGCATCATGTATAATTCTACATTCTAACACTACATTCCATCTTAAAGTAACATCCCACAATATCTTACCTTATATACAGTAAAGCATACAATCCCCATACTACACGGGGCAACTGATATCGCTGGGGCCTGTGCTTTGTCTAGAGCACAGCTACATTGTAACATGCTTAAAATACAGTACAATTTAAACTCAGAGCAAATGGCAATAAGGACAGTGTTCATGTTCAACACTCCAACCAATTTCTAGGTGAGTCTGCAAGTCTCCATCAATATTCAGTATGACAAGGAGCCTTTTGTTATTAGTTATTGTGCCACGAATGTATTTGTCTTTATACTCTTGCTACATCATTCTGTGATTTTGCTTCTTGTGCTCCACAGCATATATCTGTAGGGTTCCCTTGCATAGCAATTTGAAAATAATAAATCGATGACATTTAGTGGCAGATGTAATTTGGGCAATTTTGCACATTTGGAAAAGACCTAAGGCCATATTTATGACCCGGTTTGCATGGCTCTTGAAACATGCAAGGTGATGCAAGAGCACTGCAAACCTAAATTAAAATTTTTGAAGCCACGCAAAGACACTTTGCGTGGCTTTGAATGGCTTGAAAAATAGGGAGTATTGCAATGCAGCACAAATAGCTGTGATGCATTACTCTGCTCAAGGGAGGCATTCCATGCAGATGTAGGTGATCCCACACAACTCCCATGGTTTTTGACGGATTCCCATATTTACCAAATCTAGTAAACCTGGGAATGCGCAAAAAGATACATCTCCCCAGGTGAGGTGCGACAAAGAGAAATATCTTAATTTCTCCTTGTTTTTGCCTCTGCAGCACACATAGAAAGTGAAAAAAGCCTCTCAGGATTGATTTTGTGGAGGAAGGTGCTCCTTCCTGCACAAAAACAATCCTGCCTACAACACAGCCATGCTTGAACCATAATTCAAGGGTACCTGCGCTGGCGCTAGGCTGCCAAAAGGATAACAGTTCAAGGAGAAAGGACAGGAATGTGCCATATTGGATAAATACAGTGCATTCCTGTCCTTTTCCTGTGACGCCAGACAGCGCAGCCCAAGGCACTAATGTGGTACTGGAACATTTGGGAATGAATAGTAACTGCACAGCACAACAAGTGGGGTTCACAGTGCAGAATGACTAAAAAATAAAGTTCTATAAATAGAATACATTTTAAATTTAAATTTGAGTAAAATCCCACAATATGAATATTTTGTTCACATTTTGCACTATGTGTACGGTAGAGACGCTTATGTGCAATTCAGACAATATGCCTTAACCACAATTATTCAGCAGTGTCCATTTATCGTAATATGTAGTGAGGTTGATTGAAGAGCTTTTATATTGAAAGTTCTGTACCATTGTACTTATTATGTCTTGTCTATGATATCACAAACATAGGAAATATGTCATTTTAAGAGTGAGTGTCTGATGCAATATACGTATTAACCTAGGTTCTTAGAACCTATAGCCACTAAGAGAGAAAGTGCCTTTTCTAAGTGTACGATGCATGAATTATGGAGTTCATGAAATATCATTTTGTTTTATAAAGGACCACATTATCTTTTATGCATGGACATTTTATAGCATAAATCTAGCTCCAAAGCAGTGATGCACTTCTAATTGTGCAGCTGTGCATTGAACTACAATGTGGATATTTGATTAAGCCCATTAGTATTAACGATGTGGCATTACAACCATTTCAGTACCAAAGATGTGACCTTCACATCCCAGCACAGACAGACATCTAGTGCTTACTATCCACTGAGGAACAGCAGGGTTGCTGAAGTGCTTCCACTGGCAACACCACGCACACCCCATCATTATAAAAAGTCTGTTTGAACATAGATGAAGCAGCTACGGCAAAAAAACTTGGTGATCAAGCAAACTAACACTGCTTTACTGTCACTTTACGAGATCGGGGAAGCACCGCTGCACAGAGAAAATGCTCCCATTTGCAGCAATGCCCCTCCACTTGAGGGTCATTGCAGGACGACTAACTCCAAGCAAAAATACTCCAGCTGAAACTCCAGGCAGATAGCATTGGGTAGTTGCTTGGGCGGCACCTCTGGGGATTAGGACTCACTTCAGCAGAAGCCACAAAAGGGTCAAGGGAAGATCCAGTTGAAAATGGATAGCTGGGATCCTTCAGAAAAGGGAATTTCTTGTAGCTTTTGGGTCTCTGTAGCTTAACAGGAGGTCGACCAACTGACCCTTAGAGTCTGCTTCAGTTTCCTGGGTACAAGTGGGAGCAGGTCCAGCCCTTAGGGTTCTCATCACAGGTCTCAACAGCAGGTGCAGTCCTTCATCTGTCTTCCACAGATCCAGTAGTGTTCTGAAGAACATAAACAGGGGTGCCACATTTATGCCTGGCACTAACCTGCAATAGGCTAGCCTGTGGGGGACTCCTGGCCCCTCCATATCCAATAGGTAAGGAGTTCCTGGGAGTAACCCACCCAATCTTTGCAGCAGTTCCTCTGTGCCCTACAGAAAACAATCCCAGAGTGCCCCCCTCACCCTAAATCAAGAAGGAAATCATCTTTCTTCTCCTGTTCAGAGCACCTGTGACCAGCCTAGAGGTGTGGCCAGGGAAAGTGAGCAACCCCTCGTCTGAAGTCACTGAAAACCGGTGGTCCCACTGGGATTGGACTGGCTGGTTAGGGATACAAAAGGGAGTCAGGCCAGGTGCGAGCTACATATGCCAGTGATAAGTTAGGCATCATTTGAAGATATGCAGGGAGCTGGGCAAATACCCCAGTACATTCTGTTAAGGGTTGGTCAATCTCTACCCAAACACAAGGCCATTGTCTCATCTCTGGAAGCTATTCAGATCCTGGGTGGCAGTTGAAAGCTCAAACAAATGGGTTTAGGCAGGTTAAAGGTGACTTTTTAAAAGCACCTTTTGTAAAATATTTAGTTCCAATCTGACTTTACAAATAAATCAGATTTGTAAAAAAGATTTTAGAAAGTCCAAGAATTACCTTGTTATCTGGTTCTTAGGCAGACATAAAATAATTCACTTCTAATACTGTATCCCAATGCTTTCCTATGAAACAGCAAACCCTGCAACAGCGAAAATAGCTTTTAGGGCGTCATCACTGCAGGGACATGTTTAACATTAAATCTTTACATGACCTACTTTTAATTATCAAGCATCCTGCTTTCTGGGTATTTATGGCCTACTTATGGGGTAACTATTTAAAAGGAGGTTTTAGGCCTGTCAAAGGGGATTACTTTGACAAGTCCAAATTGCATTTTAAACCTGCCCAGCCAGGTTATTGGATTCAGGCCTGCAGTCATATTTTGCGTTGTCACTTTAGTGGTGGCAAAATGTATGCTGCAGTGCACTAGTGACGTTTAACTTAGAAGCCCTGCGTACATGTTTTTGCATATACTACAGACTTATAAGTAAGCCAATTTCAACATATTTAGGGGTCTGAACACAAGCACTGGGGCCTGATTAGAAGAGTCACAGTGCACAGCATCAATGACCAGCATCATCAGTCCAAAACATGCGTGTGATTGTGCAGTGAAGGCATTTTCTTACAATGGAAAAGAGTTGGTAAGGCTCATGAGTATAGTAATCTAGGATTAATGACTGAGATAATCATTTGTCCTGGATACCTACACTTGAAGCTAAGAAATACAATTAAATCCACCAAGAGTGGCCTTACACAGTGTAATAGGAAGTATGGTGTCCTGTTTATCGTTCGCTTCATAACTGCTTATAATTGCTCATAGGTCATCCACGATGCTCCATTTCAGTGGCCAGTGAAACCCCAGAAACTGGACTCTCATGAAGGTCCACTATGAAAGGAGACAGCATGCAAAAGGAAGTTTATCACAATTCAATTGATATGGTTAGAGATCTCAATGAGTTCTATGAGTGTGTGTCTCTGGGGAAAATGTTGTGGCCACTTTATTAAGGAATGCAGAATCATCAAATTTTGGGAAACATTCACGAAGTTACTGAAATGGTGTGTATATTAGGCTGGGTCTGGTGGCTTAGTGGACTAATGCACCCACCGTAGGGGCCTGTGTTCAACCTCATGGTCACAGGTTCAAATCTGCCAGATCCACTCAGCCTTTCATCCTTCTGAGGATGAACAAGGATGCACCATTGAGCTAAGTAACAGTAAACATCTGCTATTCAGTGCCAAGATGAACATGCACTTTACAAATACTTATTTTATGCGTGTGACAAGCTTATGACTGATATCATTATACTTTTTGGGGTTTTAAATTGAGAATAAAGTTATAGAATTTATGTTTAAGCAGCAAACAAAGTAATGAGTTTTCCAGAATTTTTACGATCAAGAACAAAAATATATTGGCTCTTATTCACTATGCCAAATTAAGCTGGTAAGACACCTTGAAATCTGTGAGAAACCTAAAGATCACAGGTTTAAATCCCCACTGGTGCACTCAGCCTTTAATCCTTCTGAGGTGTACAAAATGAGTGCCTTTCAGTAATAGATAACACTTTATCATCACTTAGAGACCAGACATTTTATATAAGAGTAATAATTGCATGTGAAAGATGCAGGGGTTGGAATCCTTCTACGCAGATATTCAATTCAAACATAAGTTTATTAGGAAACTTCATATCAATAAAACAATTACATATGAACACATAACTCCATAAACATCCCACCCCCAAATCATCAAGGAAAGATTCAAGCTTTACTAGTCTATTCTCATTTGGATACCAGGGAAGTCGCCATGCACTTTTAGTACACTTCTCTTCAAATTGTTTTAAAATGAGGATCTAAGTTGAATAACATTTACAGGCACCATGTAATGCTGTGGATAGTATACCTTTATGCAGTGCACACACATGACATGCTAACACACAATCAAAACAATAAAAACCATTATGAAATGCATTATTCATGACCATTTAAGTAAGCTCAATTCCAGGCTAATTGTAAACACTTTTTTTCTCTCTCTCTTTCTCTCTTTCTTTCTTTCTTTCTTTCTTTCCTTCCTTCCTTCCTTCCTTCCTTCCTTCCTTCCTTCCTTCCTTCCTTCCTTCCTTCCTTTCTTCCTTCCTTCCTTCCTTCCTTCCTTCCTCCCTTCCTTGAGTATGATAAGGCTCGAGGCAAAAGGTGAAATTTGAGTTCTGCAAGATCGAAGCATGGTGATCTGTGTACTGATTAATGAGAATAGTATGGAGGTTTACAGGACTCTTTGCTTCACAAGAGCCGGTTTGAATATAGACTCCAGCTTGATTCCAATAGTTATGGTGAGAGGATACCCTGCTCAGGACTGTGCTATCAATCCCCATTTTCTCCGTTATATGTTCAGTAGGCTAGAATGGTTTACCGTGTCGAATCAGTGGGCAGGTTGAGAAGCATGAATAGAAAGAAATCACCCTTGCCCTGTATGTGAAGACCATCCTAAATGATCTGTAGATTAGACATTTCCATACTGTGGCCAGCTATAATACTATTTGGAAGTTGTAATGCAGGACTTAGTCATGAATACATTGTTTCAGTTGTGTTTAAATGCATCTTTCTAAAACTTTGGTCAGGATAGATATGTTAGCTCACTAGGCAGTAACTGTTCAAGCCATCATGGCCGATGACTCAACACTTGCTTTCTTCAGTAGTGGGGTGTCTTGCCCTATTTTCAGACAGTCTGGCACTTCACCATGGGCCAGTGAGGAACTTCTCACTTGTGTCCAGAAGGGAGAGATGAGGTAGCAGAGCTCTTTCATTAATAAAGACGGCATTGGGTCTGTAATATGTGTGACAGGTTTTGTGTTGGCTATAGCCTTGATGAATTCATCTTAATTCATTAATAGGAATTCTTTCCAGGGGGCATTGCTTTTTGGAGTAGGCCATACGACAAAGTTTTCAAATGATGCAATTTGAAGTGAGCATTCAATCTTTCTATTCTCAGCAAAGAAGTCAGAATACTCTTCGCATCTCTCCTCAGAGACTATGTTAATTTGGTAGTTGGGCATGTTTGTTTCTGATGATCTCAAAGGGTTTGCTTGGGCAGTTTCTAGTGCTATGTTTCATATAGGTACCCCAATAAAGGCTAAGGTAGCAACTTCACCTTTCACCTATATTCTCCCCTACCATTACACTACATAACGGTTCTTGGGACTGACTTTTTACCTAGTTACGGTACTGCATACAGGACGTGGGGTTCTCCCTGCAAACTAGCCTCATCCATTATGCATGAGGATTCTTGGAATCACAGCAGGACAGCAGGCCTACCATCTCCTGCCTAATAACTATGTATAAGGGTCATTCCTTCTGTCGTCCTAGTCCGACATGACACAGCAAGGTATATCCCCAGGGGGTACCACTTTGGGTATATATACACCATATCTTGCTGAGGTAGTCAGAGGAGAAAAGGACTTCCATGCCGACACACTGACGCGAGACGCTGAGGCTCCTGCACGCAGACACTCCAGCTCGCAGTGGTCTGACAACCCTTGCAGGGTGCCCATCTCGAGACCAAGATGGGGTCCCACAGTCTCTCACTTCAGGTAATGGGGTTGACTTTATCCTAGAGGGATTCTTGGCTTTTACACCCACATACATGCTAGGTACACACAGGTATATCTCGTTAGGGCCGCATCATAGGAGTATGCATTCTGCTGTCATGTATTTTATATACTTGCCTGTATTGATTGTTTTAGCACGATGGTAGAAATCTACCAAATCTACCATCCTTTTACTCTGTTAGTGCTTATAATCATTTATATCTGTGACTGTCTAGTGGTTGTTCCAGCACACGTATTTTACACTAGAATGACGCTGGTTCAATAAATGCTTATTGAAAAAACCGTCCCCACCGTTTATTCTGTGTATCTCGCTGAGACGAAGTCAGCACGAGTGACTGAGCAAAAAGTATCGCACGGACAGAGTTGTCATGTTCGATAGTTGCCAGGAACTATTCTCTCCTTGGTAAGAGGGGTTTCTAGTGGCACTGTGAGCTAGCTGGTATACAGGCTAACATACCCGGTAGGGGTGTCTAGAATCAGTCTGACACCAATCCTACAGTGTATGTTGTCAAAACACGCAGATCTTATATATGTTTATGGGAACTACACGACATGGCGCTGCCAACGTTGGTTTTGGTACTTATTTAACAGCAAAATCTGAGTAGGTCAGTTGTGCTATTCTCAGAGACCCCTACTCACATTTCTCCAGAGACGTCTGGAGTGGGAAGGGAACTATCCGCCACAGCTGAGTAGGCATATCCTATGTATTGGCTGTAGGTTTATCAAGCTTGAAGGACAAACAGTTCCTATTGCGCATAAAGCCTTATCTCAGTCTCCTTGAAACCCTTCCTTGAGGAAAAACTTTATCAACAATGACTGAAGAGAACGCCGCTGTGCGAGCACAGCCTGCTGTAGTAAGGGAAGAAGATGAGGAAGGTGAAATCAACATTTCGAAAAATGTTAGAACTGCCCTTACTCAAAAGCTAACAGACTATAGAGTCACAGCTAGGGGTGGGACAGTAACCTTCGTGATTGAGGCTCACGAATCATATAGAACAGAGGTATTCTATTCATGAGTTAAATTCCCACAAGCAGATGCACAATCAAATACATTTCGTTCTTACACTGAAGATGAAACACCAGGTGAATACTGTCCGTATGAGGACATTGAAATTCCGCTCACTTACCAGGAGCATATCAACTGGTTTAAAGGTGCCCTACCCCACACAAAATACAAAGTAAGACTAGGTCCGCTCGGAAGAGATGGAGCCACTTGGCCAATCCTTGCAGCTTATACTCCGCATCCAGACATTGATTCAATGCCAGTGGCAGACTTACGTCCACTTCGTAAAGAAATAATAAAACTTTACAGAAACCTGACACAGTTCGTGATGAGAACACTCACACTTCAGCCAACAAGAGCTACACAAACAAGTCGAATTCAGGGTTCAACAACTGAAATTACACCACAAACGCTATACGCAGTGAGGGGTAAAATGCCCTCTAAACGTGAGCAAATGCCATTCTGGATAGCTCAGAAAATAACACAGCTAGAGGCAGTATTTTCACACACAAGCACTCAAGAAAAACACAGAATGCTAACAATCTGCTTGCCAATGGGGATAGCTCTCCAGTTAGAGGATTGGACCACTTGGGGTACAGTTTTCGCTGCCATATATACCTGAACTCATGGTATCCCGTCATTAGCAGTAATACCAGACGTATTAAGACAAATACAAACTGAGTATGGAGCAGAACCAGCTCTGAACTTAGGGATGAAATTATTAGGTAATTTTGCCCAGGTATCAGCTATAATATTTGCAAATATAAAAGGGGAGGCAGCAGCAGTGGCAATACGCCAATACCTGAGGGATTTCACTCCTTTACAACAGGAACGTGAATTTCCTAAAATTATCACAGGCACCTATGCTGAATTAGGTAGAGATAGTTTGGGAGCTAGAGCTACAAAATCTCAACTCATGGGTGGTCCTGAAAAAGAGAACACCAAGCAAGCACCTGATCTTTTCAAGAAGAAATGGGACAATAACAACAAAAACCAAAAGTTTAGAGAGAATAGATCTCTATCCAGGAGTGGGTCCCCACAACAGGAGCCCTCCGAAAGGAGGTACAACCTTAGGAATAGAGATAATATTAAAAAACCTGACAGGTGTCAGGATACTGACACACATTCCTCTCGTTCCGTTCAGGGTTCACCAAGAAACTCCGAGAGGGAAGGACGGTCAGAACACAGATAAGAAGAGCGTACGAAGTCCAGAGACACGCAACACGCTTCACACTACACTTCTAAAAAAGAAGACAAGCCAAAATCTAAACCTCAATTTAAAAAGAAGAAGGTAGCAGGTCTCAAAGTTAGACATGCCCAGAATTCTGAGGATTCAACTTCTGAATGGGGAATGGGCTCTGACGATGCTAGACAGCGCAGCAGAAGTAACAATAGTTCGCCAGAACCTGATGGAATTTCTGGTGATAGCGGAGTTGAATGAGCACTTCACAGTGAAAAAACCTGATATGAGGATAAGTGTCCCAATTAGGTTATATGAAATAACTCTTCAAATGGAGGGGAACAAACCCAGAAAAGTTAAAGGTCTCTTTTGGGAGAACTTGACTTACGGCTATGACATCCTTTTAGCTGAAAAAGATTGGCCACCTGAAATTGTTATGGATTGCCCAAAGGGAGAAACAGTGATTTTACCGTCCTTTTCCAAACTCGTTCCAATTTACTTAAAACACACATACTCAAGGGCGGTAGCCCTTGCTCCGGCCCTATATAGCAACCATGTTGGGTGGGATGCTGAGTCACCACACCATGTAATCCCAGTAAAAACCACTCCAACTCCACAGAGACAGTACCCAAAAAAACAAGAAGCATAAATACAGGTCAGGGAGATCGTAGATCAACTTGAATACCAGGATGTAATTGAAACTTGCACCTCTCCAATGAACAATCCTTTGTTTCCCGTAATGAAACCCGATAATTCATACCGTCTAGTCTTAGACTACCGACATCTGAACACATGCACTAAAACATTTGCAGTACAGAATGCACATAGTGCCGCATTAATGAATGACAGTGTGCGTAAAAAATACAAAACAACACTAGATATCTCAAATGGATTCTTCTGCCAAAACATAGCGCCTGAAAGCAGGTATTCAACCACATTTTCTGCGCTAGGCTCTCAGCGTCAATTTTGTCTACTCCCCAAGGGTGTAAGAATAGCCCTGGGTTGTTTTCCGCTAGGGTAACAGAATTATTTCAGAATTTGGATGAAGAGGCCTTGTCCTATGTAGATGATATTTATCTGACGGATGATGTTTTACAGGATCACTTGACCAGAGTGAGCAACATTATTTTGGGGTTTGCCTCTGAGGGCTACAAATTTAACTTTAAAAAATCGAAGATAGCCCACCTCAATGTCCTATTTTTGGGATACGAGCTTTCAAGTGAAGGAAAAAGCCTGGCAGCTAACTTTTAGAAATGTGTGCGCTGCTTCAACCTCCAAAATCGCTGAAAAACTTACAATCCATATTGGGATTTTTAAGTTTTGGCAGAACATACATTTTTGATTACGCAGAAAAAGTAAAACCTTTCTACAACTTAATCAGACCTGATTTTTCAGTTAGGCATTGGACACAGGAACACACAGATATCCTTCGTTCCCTACAAGCTGACATAATAGCTTCAAAACACTTGCAGACACGCGTAAACGTCCGCAGCCTGGTGATCCGCATTATAGCGGGTCAATCTGGGTACACTTACCTAACCTTCAATAAAGGAGAAACGATACCCATAGCATACAAATCACATTTGTACACAAACGCTGAAATGCGCTTTGCTTCTACAGAGAAAATTCTGACAGCAGTACAGACTGCTGTAGTAAGAGAAAGAGCACTGGCTCAGGGGAAACAAATAATTGTCGTAACTCCAGTACCAGCCTTAGAGGCTGCTACAAAGGCTATGATTCCTAATGCAAAAGCCTTACATCCATGATGGATACAATGGGCTAATTCTCTCACTGCAACAGATGTAGAATACAGATATGACCCAAGGCTAAAAACACAAGCATTCCTGCAATATGAACAAGAATATCCTCTCCCAAATGAAATAATGCCTTTAGATCAGTATGAATACATTATTTACACTGACGGATCTGCTCAGCCGGCCGTAGGAAGTAAACAGCAGTACAGCGCCGCTTGTGCGATTGTAAAAGGTCATATGCAGGATGGTAAGTTCCATCCCAGCGATACGAAGACACAGTCTCTAGGAGACTGCACGGCTCAGCTGGCAGAACTAAAAGCCCTATTACTGGCACTAATAAATACGGATCGAGAATTCCCCACACTGATCATGTGCGATTCTTTTTATTGTGTCCAGTCATACAACGAATATCTCCACTACTGAAGAAACGGTAACCATACCTGGGTTACGAGTGCCCGTGTACTTTGTTGTTTTTTTAAAATTGTACTGCCTGATTTGTTTTATGTGTATGAAGGCCACTGTTCGGCATAATACTTAACTGCTTTACCGCCGCCAGATCCTTTCTCTGCATTTAGGCATTTTCTGACTTCCGCCCCCGGCTGTGGTTTTGCCGGTGAGCTGTCTAGTTTGATCAGCTGCTGCACAGCAGGGCTGCTGGGAGAGCGGAGGGGGAGCATTTAAACAAGCTGGAGAGGACGTGCAGTGGATGCTCGAAGCGGGCGCGCCTAAGGCAAGCCCGTCTCCACCCATCCGCGTCCGACCGAGGCGAGGGGCCAGGACCCCTGGTCAAAGGCTGGTCTACTCCATGAAGGAACTCCGAGATTTGAATGGGTCGGTCCACACACCTGCCCTTCCAGTAGCACTAGAAGGGAAGCTTCTTATGGACAACCTGCTAGTCGATAAGGAGGGGCCAGAGAGGAGCTGCACTCAAGTTCAAAGAGCGAAAAGTATGGGGTCGGATGATCCCTCTAGACTAAGGTCCGCACTGCTGAACACTCGGTCCCTCCAGAAGCACAACTAGGAAATGTTTATGCTACTCCAGGAGAAAGAGCTAGATATGCTTGCACTAACGAAAACGTGGTTGAGGATGCCTCAGGTCCCGAAATAGTGGCCTCCCTTCCCCCAGACTACGATGTCCTGACATATAATAGACAGGGCAGGAAAAGAGGGGGGGTTAGCGATATTTTGCCATAGGTCCCTGCCCACAGAGAGGATAGTAGCTGAGAGCTTAGATGGAGCAGAGGTCCTAGGGATAAAAATAGGGCTAAAATCTTCTTGCCTGATAGTAGTGGTAGCATACGTCCATCCTGGGCAACCCCTCTGTTCAATAATCTGCTCACCGAAGTGGTCAGCGATCCTTGCTCTAGATATCAGCAGATTCTAATGTTGGGGGACTTTAATTAGCACTGGGACCAGGCACCCAGAGAGCCCGTGACTAGCAGGTTCGGAGAGGTAATGACCATGCTGGGGCTGAAACAAATCGTGGAGATCCCCACCCATGAGAAGGGCCACACCCTAGATCTCATCTGGACTATGCTGCCTGCTGCACAACTAATAGAGTGTAGACCATGCGGCTGGTCAGATCACTATCTGATCAGCTTTGTGATCCCTGTGCCCAGTCCGCCAAAGTACCTACCCCCAGTCTGGAGGACGGTACGGAGCTGGCATAAAATAGAGGAAGCCGGTCTGAAGGAGGCGTTGTTTGAGACAACTCACCCAGGGAGACAGACGGGGGACCCGGATCTGGATTATGAGAGGCTTACAAGCCGTCTGAGGAAAGCCATTGATAAGGTGGCCCCTGCACGGAGGGAATAGGTAATGAACAAAATAAAGGGCGCCCCATGGTATACGGAGGAATTAAGAGGAATAAAACAGGCCTTACGCCAGTGTGAAAGGCAATGGCGGAAAGCATACGACCCGAAGGCCTGGGAGGAATATAAAGCAAAACTAGCCCTTTATAAAACATCTATCATAGCAAAGAAGTCTGAATACTATGAGTTGAAGATTAAGGATGCCAAGGACACTCAGAAGGAGACCTTCAACGTGCTGAGGGAGTTGAGTCAAAAAAATGAACAGAAGGCGGTTGCCAATCTGGCTAACTGCAATAACATTCAGGACTTCTTCCTAGTGAAAGTCAAGGATATCTCAACAGAAATAGGTAATTCCGGCGTAGGCTTATGCCCTCTCTCATGGTGGATCCACCGGACTTCCAGGGTGGGATTCTCTCAGTCTTTCCAACACTAGATCTAGACGGCCTAGCGCACATCATGGCCAAAGTGAAATCAGGATCACCAGAGGACCCCTGTCCTCCCAGGGTGTTCAAAATGATCCGCCCTGTGATGGGGCCAGAGATGTTGTCCTTGCTAAACCTGTCCCTGGTGACTGGGAAGGTTCCCCTCAACTCTAAGGCAGCTATGGTGACTCCACTGCTGAAGAAAGCGGGGGCGGATGTAAATAATCTGAAGAATTACCGACCCATATCCAGACTCCCCTTTCTGGCTAAGGTAGTGAAGCAGCATGTGCTTAGAACACTTTCGTCTTTTTTGGAGGAATACCAGTTGCTCCATGCGCGGCAAGCGGGCTTTAGGGCCTATAACAGTACAGAGCTGGTGATGCTCTCGGTGCTGGACGAACTGACGCTCGCAGCCGACAAGAAGAAATCGTCGCCGCTGATCCTTTTAGATCTCTCAGCCGTGTTCAACACGGTGAACCATGCTCAGCTGCTGTCCCGTGTTCGGGGGCTGGGAATCACCGGTGCTGTATACCAGTGGATTGCCTCCTTCTTGAAGGACCGGTCACAAAAGGTCCAAATAGGGGAATGTGTGTCCAGTAAAGGCGCTTTGCCATGTGGGGTCCTGCAGGGCTCGGCGTTGTTGCCCCTGCTTTTTAACATCTATCTGCAGCCACTTGTGGAAGCACTGGCAAAACTAGACTGTCTGGTGTTTAAATATGTTGACGATACGCAACTAATCTTGCAGATCAACAATTCGGCCCAGGCACAGTCTATCGTACAGAATATTCTTCGGTTCACGACGAACTGGATGACCATCAACTCACTGAAAGTACATTCCGACAAGACGGAGGTACCAGCTATTACCACAGGGGGCAAGCCCTGGTCCAATTCCTTCTGGCCACAAGAGCTAGGCTTTGCTCCGACACCGATGCCAGTTGTGAAGAGTCTGGGTATTAGGTTAGACAATAAGCTAACCCTGAACAACCAGGTGACTGCTGTGGTGGGGAACTGTGTAGGCCTTATGAGGCAGCTCCCGAAACTTGTACCCCTACTGTCATTCTCCACCTTGTGTACTGTCAGCACTAATTGTGTCACGACTGGACTACGGCAACGCATTATACATCGGGCTACCTGACAAATTATCAGGGAAGCTTCAGGTGGTTATGAATGATGCAGCAAGACTGATTTTCAAACTTCCTAGAAGAGCACATGCCACCCCATTGCTGCAACAACTGCACTGGCTCCCAATCAATCAGAGGGTTAGATTTAAGGGTTTGTGTATTGCACACAAAGCCCTGCATGGAGGGGCACCTGATTACATCAAGGAATGTTTAAAGAGCTATGTGCCAGGACGATGTCTCCGATCATCTGATGCAAGTCTGTTGTCCGGTCCATGGTTTGACAAATCCAGCATGGGGGGCCGAGCTTTTTCAGTTGTGATTCCTCAGCTCTGGAACAAGCTACCAGAGAGTTTTCGTAGGGAAGGTACCCTACTCCCCTTTAGGAGGAAACTAAAGACACTCTTGTTTATACAGGCTTTCGGACAAGCTACAACTAGTTGGACCGAGCCTCGGGATGTGTAGCCCTGGTATTGGTTTATGTTCCTCACAAGCGCTTAGAGACCTTTGGTGATTTTGGCGCTATACAAATGGCAATTAACATAACATAACATAACATACTGGAGTCAGAATGGGTTTAAAGACTCAAAAGGTGGCACAATTAAGCATAAAAAGCTATGGGAACAGGTAGCTGAGTTGAAAAACGAACTACCAAGAGCTCACGTTATACACACGCTGAGTCATCAACGTGATGGCGTTCACATTGAAGGGAATTCATTGGCTGATGGAGCCGCAAAGGGAGAATAGACAGATAGATAATGGTAGCTGTCATTGCTTCACGGAAAAATAGCCCAGACTTACCAAAAGGCTTTCCACTCAAGTACTCCTACAAGTTAGATGCAAACAACATGCCATATGCTCAGATTCCAGGAGTGGGGGATAGAGTAATATCAAACATGGATCGCAGATTAGGCTTAATACTAGCTGCACATGAGGGTCTAGGTTCTGCACCGGCAGGGATTACCGCAACGGTTTCTTTATAGAAACAATGCTATTGGTGGCCTGGATTAACAAAACAGATGAATAATTTTGTCTTAAAATGTGACATCTGCCAGCAGATGAAGGGTTCCACCATGGCGCGTCCAGCGCAGACACCTTTACTAATATCAGACAGACCACTTGAGTGCGTCTATTTGGACCACTGCGACCCCCTACAATCAGACGGGGCTTACAAGTATATCTTGGTGGCAGTGGACTCATGCTCTAGATTCCTATGGGTATGGCCTCAGCGCTCAGCTGACGCTTGAACTGTTATAAAAGATTTGTGAGTCTTTATAGGGACATACGCAGTTGGCACATTACATTCTGACCGTGGCCCCGCGTTTAACTCTAGGGCTTACAAGGAAGCCATGGAAGGTTTAGGTGTAGCATTGCGGTACTGCTCTCCGTACCATCCCGAGGGAAATTTGGTTGCGGAGAGGAAAAACTGAGACTTAAAGCAATCTTTAACAGCAAGAGTATTAGGTTTGGGTGGTAGTTGGGTCAATCACTTATATGGGGTACAACGAGCCCTCAACAATATGCCAAGAAGTTCTCTATGGGGTGTCACTCCTTACAAGGTCCTATTTGGGACAAGAATGTGGGTACCTGATCTCGCTTTTGAAAAGCACAGTGGCGGATGATAAACCATTTGATATCAATAAACGTTTGGCTGTTTTACAGGATCTAAATGAATCCCGGGCACTACTAAGCAACATGCAAGTAAAACGCACCGCCACTGGTGAAGTCAAATCAGTCACGGCAAGACCTGTCTGGATCCCAAAAGTCGGGATCTGGTCAGAGAAAAGATCAAGGACAAGAAAGAATTTGGGCCATCATACAGAAAGCCTGAGCCTGTCCTGGATGTCGAAGGAAATAGAACAGTACTTCTTCCGCCTTTTGCGGGCAAGAAAGAAAAGAGATTCGTCTCCATTGATCTGATCAAACCACACTATGTGGCCGATACTGAATAGTAGGCCTCATGGGCTCCTGGGTAGCTGACGCTCTCCTCTCGCTACCATAGAGGAAGTTCAGACAGAAAGACTCATAACATTCGAACAGTCACCAATACGAAATGATGGAATTTCCAACAATGACATGGATCTCGTTCCTCTGGAAACAGAACTTCAAATAACAAACGAAAGACAAATTTCAATTTGGTCAAACACTGATGTCTACATCAATATGCCTCAACAAGAGACACCTGCCAGTTCAACACAACCTGCTGAGCTACCAAAGGTAGATTGAACTGCATCTGGCTACTTCATCGATTTTGATATCTTCTCTCTTGATCCCAGTGAACCTGAGACAACGCCAGCTCCAGTATCCCGTAAGCAACAACTTTGTGACTTCTACACTTTTCTGAAAGAGACTTACTTAGTATAACCATGGCTCCAGCTCTGGATCATAACTGGAATATTGTTTTTTCTGTTCTGGATTGCCCTAGTGACTGTTTTTTGCTTACTCATAAATGGAAAATATCTCCCAGAATGCTCTGCAGTATCAAATGTGAACTTGGTCCTGAAACCTCATACATTATCTCATCGTGAGCAAAGAGACTTGTTTTCCGTGAACATTACAGCTGTTCCAATTCCTGATGGTATTGTTTGAGACAAGGTTGATTATGATGTATTTGGCCCCACTGAACTTTTGAAGATTCCACATTTATTTAAAATTTCTCTCAATGATATCATTACCTCCAGTACATTTTCTGATGATTGGGATTCTGAAACTGTAAATAATATGTTGTCTGATTTGGAACAATTCGCTGCATTTTCAAACAATGAAATGTTAGAGGACACATCTGACTTTTATAGCATTTACTGGTACCATCATTATGGTCATCACTTTTTACACAAATCGAGTATCCCACGTAAAGTTTTCACATACCACCAATGGGAACATTGCCCAACACCACCAAAAGGTATTTCGGAAACATTTGCACAGAAATTTTCATATTTTTCAGGGTTTAACACTTCTGACCCGACCTCATATTACTATAAGGTTGCACCTACACCTGCACAGAAAAATATGCTGACTAACACCAAACAGATTTATTCTGCATCCTTTATTTCCCAACTGTCTGAACAGGGTTTCGACTTATGGAAGGACACTATAGACACAAAATCAGTCTGGAGTTCAAAGGAATGGCAAGTTCAGGGAACAGAAGCACTATTTAGAGCGTGCCTCACTCCGCAAAAGATAATATTTCTGAATGAAACTGTGCAACAGACTTCCTGTCTTGGACTAGCCAAGAACAAGGATTTGAACACACCTTGTGTTCCTACACCTTCACACAACAATTGTACATCACGTGGAGGGGATACAGTAGATGACATCATGCAGTACAATACTTCAGACCCAAATTGGAAGGGATAGTTAGTTTGGCCCACAGACACCAACAGATGTCAATCAAGATTCAGGGGTACAACCGAAGGGTTTAGTATCCATAGGCCAGACCCGCGATATGTACAAAGAGAACATCCAGAGGTAGTGACATCATACAGTGTTGAGAAGTTGTGCCTCGATTGGCTAAAAACCTCAACACTGTCCCAGGCAAAACAGCACTTATCCTTACTCTCAGATGAGGTGGATCTAAGGGATTTTTTGTTAGGTCCCCGAAAGCCATGTCAGAAACGTTTCTATTATGCTGCCTATATTGAAATCTGGAAAATCTCTCAACAAGAAGCTGCAGAGAGACTCTGTGAAATAGATAAAATTAACCTAGAAAAGGTGTTAGCTGTAGTTGACAATGGTATGACTACATTAACATCCAGGATTTATTCATTGGGCACCATTGTATCTTCTGCTATAGCTGTACTAGAACAGGACTTGGACATACTACAACACGGACAATCTCAACTACTTTCTATTATGTTATTGAGCTGGACGCTGCAATCATTGCACGCTGGTAATGTGCCTTGGCGATTTATCAACAGCACGTCCCTATTTTCTGCATACAATCTAACTGAGAAGCAGATAACAATGGCACAAAGGGGAGCAAAATATACAATGCTGCGTATTAAAAACTGGACAAGTTACCTTTTACTGTGGCAGAGTTACCATCCACAGAATGGTTAATCCATGGCCATATAACACTACCGGTCACTTCTTTCTAGTTTCAGTATTGCCTAGAACAACAACAGGCAGGCAGATATGAAGAATGGGTAGGGAATTCATCAAAGAATCTTGGGAATTACCATACAGATTTCGATGTAGGAATGGGGATATGGAAGTGCTCCTTAGCGGTACCAACTGTGAGAATTCCTTAAGTGGTTCTCTCATATGCCAGGATATAATGCTTCACGGGGCCTGTAATGGTTCAGTTGCTAACTTATCCGGTCACTTGAAAGGGTCCCCAGCTGCCATGATTAATCTGGTGTTCAAGTTACTTTCAAATGGGAGTTACTTGATGCTGAATGATCAAAGTTGTTGTGGGATGCTCCCGGGCATTGCATATCTTGTCACTGTAAGCTCCAGGGAGGCGCTGTTATGGCCTTCATTGAATGTTTCCTTTATGATACTCTGTTTGATACTCTGAGCCAAATGAAAGCCATGCTTTTACAGCAAACCGTGCCCTAAACCTCCGCCCGGGAAACTTATGATCTCCAGGTTGGAAGGTCCTCGGCTGAGATACAGGCACTAGTACGAACAAACTGTCCTTTCCATTTCACAGAAATGTACAACGTATCTTTAACATGTCTGATAAGACGGATATTGTCCACCTATTTAAGTCCATAGGTTCTGGACTGTTAAGCACCTTTCAGACAATCCTCGGAGTCATTCCCAACTTTATACACTCCATACTCTGAAGCATTTTTGGAGGGTTTTCGCTGATCCTGTTTCTAATAGCAGGTATCCTGATTGTCATTTTTCTGCTACGCAATGGATGTCCCAGTCACCAAGGAGATGGAAAAAACGCTCTTGGAGCGCCGATACCGTGATCGCATGGTAATCCATCTGGGCACACCTCATCTTCGAGAACTGAGCGAGTCTTGGTTCTTGTCATTTAGACCAGTCTGGATCGACTGTATTCTGCCTGTCCTCCTATACCTGTTCTGCGGACAAGAATGCGTGTTGGACCTCTGTCTAACACTTCCAACAATTGCGCCACCGGACGTTATTGCTTTACTGGACCCAATAACGGCCCATGTTCTGCAGTGTCCTCAGCGTATTCTAATGTTGATGTCTGCATTCTTAGAGCCACCACAGGATGCTTCAGCTCCTGTCGGAAAGGATACTGGCTCCACAACAAATACTCAGGCCTTGGATGACACTCTTACATCCCCAGCAGCGGCTGTGGTGAATACGGAGGAACATCTGTGCTCGATTGACCTGATCTGCGAGGTGTTGCAGGGACCGTCATCTGCGATTGCAGGCAACAGTGATGTTGCGTCTCCCAGCCAGGACACATAAACATTTGGCTCATCGTGTGCTGGGAAAAATTTGGCCTTTTTTCTAAACAACCAAATTTGGAATTTTAAACAAGAAACACTTTTGCTAAACTGCATGGCTTTCAGTCACTCATTGTTCGGACTATATATACGAACATATTTAGTACAGACTTCTATTGCATACAATATTTATTTTATTTATTTATTTATAAAGTTTGATATAGCGCGAACGTGACCCATGAGGGTATCAGAGCGCTTTACAATATACAATTATTAAACATTAGATGGTTGATGTAGTATACAAACATTTGATATTCGCTATTCAGTACAAAAGAGGTATATAGTATTATATGGATAGCGTAGGTGACAAGTAGACAACAAAGAATGATCCACGAGGGAATCAGAGCACTTCACAGTACACAGTTATTAGGCATTAGGAGGTTGAGGTAGAATATATACATTCAGTAATTTCCATTCAATCCAGAGAGGTAGACAGAAGTATCTGGATATCATAGGTAACTATTAGTCAACATCTAATTAAAGCCTTACGATGTAAATTTGTTCATTAGAAGCATTTTTACTTCTTTTTTGAAGGAGGTAAAGGATGAGATTCCACGTACCAGTGGAGGTAGGGAGTCCCAAATCTTCGGTGTGATCCCTGAAAAAGCTCTGCAACTAGTTCTCTTTTTATGGAAGGATTGTGGTTTCAGTAGTAGTGACCTCGTACTTCGCAATTGTCTGCATCCTCCCGATCGCTCTAGCTTTAGTGCTAAGTAAGTGGGGGTATTGTTATGCAGGGCTTTGTGGGTCATGCAGGCAACCTTTAGGTGTATTCTTGCCTCGTAGGGCAACCAGTTCAGAGCTTTCAAGGTTGGAGAGATGTGGTTATTTCTTTTAATCCCTGAGACCAGTCTGGCCGCAGCGTTGAGCGAAGCCCTCAGCGGGGCCAGCTTGTATTTGGGGAGACCGCATAGAGTGGTGCTTCCATAATCTAATCTTGGTAACACTAGGGCTTGTACCGCCATTTTTAAGTCAGTCTGTGGGAGGAAGGGTTTAAGTTTCCTTAGTATACTCAACTGGTGATGGGCTCCCTTGGTGGCATTAGTGATTTGCGCCTGCATGTTCAGGTGTTTGTCTATGGTGACTCCCAAGGATTTCGCGGAGTCAATGATGTGGGGAGCACAGTCAAAGGAAGTTAGATGTCTCAACCAAAGGTCTATCTTGGGTGTGTGTTTGGGTGGGGAGATGAGAAGGAATTCCGTTTTTTTGGTGTTAAGCATAAGGTGGTTGCCAGTGAGCCAACTTTGAGTGTTCTGTAGAATAGCGTTGAGAGAGATGAAGTCTTCTGGTGAGGAGATTTTCATATACAGTTGGGTGTCGTCAGCGTACAGGTGATATTGGATGTTCGCAGAGTTCAATGCGTTTGCCAGCGGCTCCATGAATAGATTAAAAAGAATGGGAGAGAGTGCTGAGCCCTGTGGGACCCCTATGGTGACCAAGGAGGGTTGAGCAAGTGAATGCTTCATCTTGATTCTTTGTGTTCTGTTATTAAGGAAGGAGGTGAACCATTGTAGCACTGGGCCAGTAGGGCGATCCTCCGTTCCAGTAGGGACAGTAGGTTGTCATGCTTAACCGTATAGAAAGCGGAGGATAAGTCAAGAAGTATCAATAGGCATGATTCGTTGTGGTCTAGCATTTTTAGAATGTCATCCAGTGTGTGGGTGAGAGCAGATTCCGTGCTATGACCTCGCCGGAAGCCAGATTGGTGTTTGTCTAGGAGGTTGAAATTCTCAATGTGATTATATAGTTGTAGTTGTACACATTTTTTCAGCAGTTTCACTAGAGTGGGGATGTTGGTTATCGGGCGGTAGTTGTTTAGATCTGAGGGGAGGGAGTCAGATTTCTTTAGTATAGGTGTGACCTGCCCTACTTTAAGACAGTCCGGTATGGAGCCTTGTCTCAGAGAGGCGTTTACAATCTTCGACATTAAGGGCATGATAGAGGTTTTGAGCATTTTGAATAGGGAAGGAGGTAGGGGGTCAGAGAAGTGATTGGAGGGGTTAATCGCTAGAAGAGTGTTATAGATTTCTTGTTCAGGGATGGGCAAGAAGGCGCGCCAAGAGGCATTGTTTTTGGGGTTTCCGTCAGAGTACTAGAATGGACCTTGATCTGAGCGTAAAATTTAGTATCCTGAGCAATAGGTTGTGGAAGGACTTTCTTGGATTGGATGTCAAGTTCAATGGATTTTGTTTTTTCAAGGAAGAAATTGGCAAGCTGATCGCAGTTAGGAATAGCCGGATTGTTTAGTTCCACAGATTTAGGCGTATTGCGCGCTTGTTGTTTGACTATTTCGAATAGTTTCTTGGGACATTTAATGGCTTGGTTCAGCTGAGTTTTGAAAAAGTCTGCCTTAGCCTTTAGGATCTTCCTGTTGTTGTTCTTTTTGTAGCATTTTTTAGAAATTTTACATTTTTAAGTACTATTTTTAATAGACTTCTTAATAGTTTGCGTACAACATTTAGCTGTACATTTTTAGCATGTCGTCTAGTCGGATGAGGAGTGGGTGTTATGTATCATATAGGTACCCCAACATAGGGTCAAGTAGCAACTTCACCTTTCACCTATATTCTCCCCTACCATTACACTACATAACGGTTCTTGGGACTGACCTTTTACCTAGTTACGGTACTGCATACAGGATGTGAGGTTTTCCCCAAAAAATAACCTCATCCATTATGCATGAGGATTCTTGGAATCACAGCAGGACAGCAGGCCTACCATCTCCTGCATAATAGCTATGTATAAGGGTCATGCCTTCCATCATCCTAGTCCGACATGACACAGCAAGGTATATCCCCTGTGTAGGAGAGTAGGATCTGCCTCTTATGGTTAGCCCCACTTTTTGCTGGTGTATCACTGTTTTTCGACTTTAGTCTGGCTGGGGCCCTGCTATCCAGGACCCCAGCCTAGCTGCTTCCTCTCTAAATTGATTCCCTGTACCTTAAGTACACTTCAGATTGGATTCTGGGGTGCCCTTATAAGTCCCTAGTATATGGTATACTATGTACCCAGGGCATAGGTACCCCAGAGGCCTACCAGGGGTTGAAGCATGTATTGTGCCACCCCTGGAAAGTCCCTCCAAAATGACACCACAGTACTGCTACTGCAGCCTGGGTAAGTTGGTGCATGCACCCCTTACAGAGATAAAGGGTTCACTATATCTCACCTATCACTGCACATAGAAACCTATCAGTCACCCCTATGGCAGGCCTTATCAGTCCTGAAGACAGGGTGCTTGGTTTTATGTGAGAGGGTGCCCATGCATGAGCAGAGCCCCTCTTCAGCCTTCGGAATCTCCTCTCCGGGGTTGTCTGTGGTGCAGCCTGACCATATACTCTTAAGTGCATTATATCTAAACGGTAAATGCTAACTTTGGGATGGCTGCACGGAAACATGTCGTGTTTGGTGTCAAACACCTTGGAATCATACCCCCATACCAGTAACTGGTGTGGGAGTATGATCCCACCCTTCTAGAGGGAGAGACATGACAGCACCGGTATACCCGGTACCACCTAAACAGAGCCTGGCATCACAAAATGGATGCTGCAGCCACAGACACGAGTCTGGCCTCCTGCTGCTGACCGAAACTCCGGCAGGGGAGGCCTGGACAATAGGTTTCCTGTCTCAGGGAGGTGTTACCACCTCCCAGACAGGCCTTAGTGGATTGGGGCTGGGTGGGTGCACTCCAAGAGTGCTTTGAAGTCCTGCACTGGGGGCACATTTGGTGTCCTCGTGCATACCACAGTTCAAACCGGTTGCAGGGGCTGCCAGCCCCTGCTCTGGTGCAAAACTGGACAAAGGAAATGGGTGTAGCCACCCCTCTTTCCAAACCCTCCCATAGGTGGGTCCCCAGAGTTAGTCCAACCCCTTTCTTTAGTATAAGTAAGGGAACCCTGGCAACAGGACTTGAGATATCCCTGGACGAAACTCTGCAACTGAATCATGGAACTTCGACGCTCTACTCAAGACTAGAGGACTGAAGAAATCTCCCTTGGGGTCAAGGAGTGACTCCCCTGCTTGGCAGGCACCAACAAAGCATTTTCCGGTCTGCATCTCCGAAGCTCCCGCCGGACTCCGAAGTACTTGCAGCCCAGGAAGAGGATTTCCAGAGATGTCAGAGGCCGACCCGAGTCTCCAGCAAAGCTGAGACCCGCAGCGCTCGTGAGTAGCATGGAACCGGAACTCCTGGTCACCGTGCACATTTGCTAGTGCATTGACTTCTCGACAACTCTTGAAGTCCTGCTTTGGGATACTCGTAGCCCAGGCCCGAGCACTATTTGCACCGAAGATTGTGAGCCTACACTCCACGAGTGATCCGTGGGCCCGCTTCCTGCATTTCCGTTTGGGGCTCCTTTGCGATCCATGGTCCGTCAACTGGTGGGTCCCTGTGAAGGCAACTCTGATTTTCTTTGGGTGTTTCTGGTTGCTCCAGACGTGCCCTAACTCCCCACCAAGTGGTGAGTCCCTCAGACCTTGCTGGTCTGCTCCGAAGCATCTTTCTCCTTTCTGCATGGGTTGCTGTTGCCAAGGCTTGTTGTGTTCAATCCGGACACCAATGCTGCAGAACTCAACATCCTTTGTGGAACAGCTCGAATCCAGCTCCTGGTTGTCATCGACGCCTCCTGGTCCTCGTAGCTGAAGAGTCAAGCTTCACCTCTTTCACCTGAAGCACCCGACATCGGTGGGCATTCGACTATCGTGCCCCTGGTCACTGGCAAGTGACCCAGACTCTGTCCCCTCTGCTTTCAGGTACTTCTCACCTCTGATTCAGGCTTGGATCTCTTCGGACACTTCGCATCTTCCCGGCAGCAGCACTTCGTGGCAGGCTGCCATTGAAAACGACGACGCGACCCGACACCATTTGACACCTATGCACCCGGCTTCCCTGGGTGAGGTAACTCGAGTACTCCAGTGCTCCTATGGGTGTTGACTCTAGAACTGTCTAAGTCCAAGAGGGTTTGGTCCTAGTCCATTTCTAAGTGTCCCTAAACTCTAAAATTCTTACCGCGACTTTCCCATAGACTTTAACGGAGCTTGCGGCTGTGTTCACACACTGCACACAGCCCCGTGGGTCCCCTGTGTCACTACCTTGGGTGGCTCCTTGGGGTCCCAGCGATTCTACAGGCTCTAGGCCTTGTGTCTACTCAAGTCGTGGTTCTTATACCACTTACTTAATATATGGTTTGGTACGCCCTTAGGGCTAATCGTATATTGTGCTAATTTACTGTGCTATTTGACTTGTAACTTGTGTACTTTGACCTCTAGCCTCATAAAGAGACTATTGGGTAGTGTTTAGTAATAAATACATATATTTTATATATATATCTGGTGTGGTTCTCCTTTCATTTGGTCATTCCTGAGCTTATAACTGGTAAAACAAACAGCTTAACACTCCTTCAAGACTTAGCCTGAAGGCTGCTCTCCATAGCTACCACTAGGATAGCTTTCAATAAAGGTTGTCTTTAAACCTATCATCAATAAAGGTTGTTTGGACTGGTGCAAGGTGCCCACTATAACTAGTGAACAGCCGGCCACTATAACTAGTGATGCCAGGCCAACTTCTCACCATTGGTGTGCAGCGGTTGGATTCAAGCTTGCCTTTGTTTTACCAGATAATCTCAAGTGTGTGATCAACTGAAAACCACTAAAGGTACCTCAGGTACATATAAATTCAAGCTTAGAAATACAGTAAGTTCTACTGAACTTAGAGTTGTGTGTCAAGGGCTTAGCACACCCTTTCTACAACTCAAGAGAGTTTAGTAGGCCACACTAGAGTAGGTAGTGCATACACCACACCTCACTAGTGATGTCTTTAGGGCCAGGAACCAGTAGGTCCCTTCCAGGAACCAGTGAGCTCCTACCCTCCAAATATGACAACCTCCCATTCTTGGAATTGAAAGAGTTGCGCAAGAGTAGGAAGCTGAAGACAGGCAAAAGTGCCAACACCCAACGTCTCATGGAGATGCTTCTGCTGGAGGATCTCAGAAGACCCATAGGGTCTGCAGGGGTAGGCAGAGAGGGTGGGGCAGAAGATGAGGAAGGGACCAGGGGTGAAAATACCCAGGACCTGACCTCTGAAACTGGCCAGGAAGATGAAAATGGTCTTGCCCTGGACAATCCAGCTCCTCCTGCAGATGAGGAGGAGGATCAGAATGACCTCCCCTTTGTCCCACCAGGAAGAGTTGTGAGTGTGCCTAGAAGGTCCAGATCTCCTTCTCAGGAGTCTAACCATTCTGACACCTCAGTAGAGACCTCTGTTTCCTCTCATAGGAGGGAATCCTCTAATGAAAGGATAAAGAGGCTGCTCCAGTATGAAGAAGCTCAGCTTAGGATCAGAAGAGAGCAGCTGGCTATAGACAGGGAGTCCCTAGAGCTTCATAGGCAAAGAAGAAAGTTGGGACTAGAGTCCCATGGTGGCAACAACTTCCCTAGTAGTAGGGAAAGGTCTTATGACCATAGAAACCTGAGCAAGATTGTCCCTCCCTACCAGAGTGGGGATGACATCCACAAATGGATAACTGCACTGGAAAGGGCCTGTAAAGATCAGAGGGTCCCCCAGGAGCAGTGGGCAGCAATCTTGTGGCTCTCCTTTGCAGACAAAGGTAGAGACAAGCTCCTCACTGTAAGAGAAGAGGATGCTGATGATTACCAAGTCCTGAAGAGTGCCCTGATAGATGGGGTTGGCCTAACCACTGAGCAATACAGGTTAAAGTTCAGAGATACCCAAAAGGCACAGACACAGGACTGGGTGGACTTTGTAGATTGTGCTACCAAGGCTCTGGAAGGCTGGATACTTGGCAGTAAGGTGTGTGACTTCAAAGGATTGTATAATTTAATCATGAGGGAGCAGATTCTTAATAACTGTCAGAATCAGTTGCTACATCAGTACCTGGTTGACTCTGATCTGACCTCTCCCCAAGAATTGGGAAAGAAGGCAGACAAATGGGTCAGAACCAGGGTGAAGCAGAAGGTACAGAACCAAGGTGGTGACCAGAAGAAGCAAGATTCCAAAAACTCTGACAAGGGTGGGGAAAAGGGTAAAGACCAGAAGTCTTCTCAAGGTCCCCAAAAATCTGCATCTGGTGGGGAATCCCAATCTACTAAAGGAAAAGGCCAAAAGAAACCATGGTGCAAAGTCTGTAAGCAAAAGACTCACTGGATCAGTGATTGCACCAAGTCCAAAGACTCTAATCCAGCCACCATTGCCCCTAAGGCAACTGTTCCCTCTAGTCCAGCTACAAGTGGTGGTGGAAACACTCAGAATAAGGGTTTAGTAGGGTTGACCCTGGGTACTGAGATGGGCTCTGGCCTAGTCAGAGTGCCAACTCAGGCTGTCCTAGTCTGTGATGGGGGCATGGATATGTGCCCCTTTGTGAGTCCCAATAACTTGAGCAAATACAGACAGCAGCCTTTAATTAATGGAAGGGAGGCTTTGGCATTCAGGGACACAGGAGCAAGTGTCACCATGGTGACACAAGATCTTGTGGATCCTGGGCAGATTATACTTGGTGAAATGTACCAAGTGACCAATGCTAGCAATGTCAGAACAGACCATTCTCTGGCAGTTGTTAACTTCTCCTGGGGAGGGGTAACTGGCCTTAAGAAGGTTGTTGTAAGTGCAGACCTACCAGTAGAATTCTTGCTTGGCAATGATCTTGAAACCTCAGCTTGGGCAGAGGTGGAGCTCAGGAAACATGCAAAAATGCTAGGGATCCCTGCACATGTCTTTGCTGTGACTAGGTCACAGGCCAAAATGTCAAAAGCTGAACAGGCCCTGGATTCTGGAACAAACGACCAGGTGCCTCCCAAGAGGAGGAGCAGTAGGGTTAAGGCAGTGCCTTCCCCCTTGGCTCAAGAAGCAGATCAGTCTTTTGAGGACGATGATCTCAGGCCTGAAGAAGGAACTGTCCCAGAGGAGCTTGAACCTGATCAGGTTGAGTTCTTGGGGACAGGGGGCCCTTCCAGGGCAGATCTGAGCCAGGAGCAGCTGAACTGCCCCTCTCTTGAACCCCTCAGACAGCAGGCTGCTGCTGAGGCTGCTGGGAATGCTAGTGGCACCCATAAGATATATTGGGATGATGGACTCCTGTACTCAGAGAGTAGAGACCCCAAGCCTGGAGCAGCCAGGAGGTTGGTTATACCTCTGAAGTTCAGGGGCTTCCTATTGACACTAGCCCATGATATTCCCTTAGCAGGTCACCTGGGCCAGAACAAGACTTGGGACAGAATTGTCCCTCACTTTCACTGGCCCCACATGTCTGAAGACACCAAGGAGTTTTGTCGCTCCTGTGTAACCTGCCAAGCCAGTGGGAAGGCAGGTGGCACCACAAAGGCCCCCTGATACCACTACCTGTGGTGGGGGTTCCCTTTGAGAGGGTGGGGATTGACATAGTTGGTCCCATGGATCCCCAAACAGCATCTGGGCACAGGTTTATCCTGGTGGTGGTGGACCATGCCACCAGGTACCTAGAAGCCATTCCCCATAGGACCACTACAGCCCCTGTGGTGGCAAGGGCCCTCCTGGGAATTTTCTCAAGAGTGGGCTTTCCTAAGGAGGTAGTATCTGACAGAGTTGCAAACTTTATGTCCAGTTACTTGACTGCGATGTGGAAGGAGTGTGGAGTGACTTATAAGTTCACCACACCCTATCACCCACAATGCAATGGTTTAGTTGAGAGATTCAACTAAACCTTGAAGGGCATGATTAAAGGGCTCCCAGAAAAGCTTAGGCGAAGATGGGACATACTCTTGCCCTGCCTTTTATTTGCATACAGGGAGGTGCCTCAAAAGGGGGTTGGCTACAGCCCTTTTGAACTTTTGTTTGGCCATCTTGTCAGGGGTCCATTGTGTCTGGTGAAGGAAGGTTGGGAGTTACCTCTCAAACCCCCTAAACAGGACATAGTTGACTATGTACTTGGTCTCCGCTCCAGTATGGCTGAGTATATGAAAAAGGCAACCAAAAACCTTGAGGCTAGCCAGGAATGACAGAAAGCCTGGCATGACCAAAAGGCTGTGCTGACTGTTTACCAGCCAGGACAGAAGGTGTGGGTGTTGGAGCCAGAGACCCCAGCAGCCCTCCAAGACAAGTGGAGTGGCCCCCATACAATTGTTGAACAGAAGGGAGAGGTCACCTATCTGGTAGACCTGGGAACTCCCAGGAGCCCCCACAGGGTGCTCCATGTCAACAGGCTGAAGCCATATGTGGACAGGGCTGACATGGGCTTGCTCAGGGCAACTGATGAGGGACAGGAGGAAGAGAGTGACCCACTCCCTGACCTGCTCTCACAGAACCCTGATGATGGGTCAGTGGATGGTGTAGCCTTGGCAGGCAGCCGCACTGCCCAGCAGCAAACTGATTGTAGACAGGTTCTCAATCAGTTCAGACACATGTTTTCTCTGACTCCAAGTCAGACCACCTGGTGCACTCATGAAGTGGACACTGGGGACAGTCTGCCTGTTAAAAGTAAGATTTACAGGCAACCTGACCAAGTCAGGGACTGTATCAGGACAGAAGTCCAGAAAATGTTGGAACTGGGTGTCATTGAGCCTTCAGATAGCCCGTGGGCTAGTCCAGTGGTCCTGGTGCCAAAACCTCACACCAAAGATGGTAAGAGAGAGATTAGGTTTTGTGTGGACTACAGAGGCCTCAATACAGTAACTAGGACTGATGCCCATCCAATCCCCAGGGCAGATGAGCTAATAGACACTTTGGCCTTAGCCAAGTATCTAAGCACATTTGACCTAACAGCTGGCTACTGGCAGATCAGACTAGCTGATGATGCAAAGCCAAAAACTGCATTTTCTACCCCTGGTGGGCTTTACCAATTTGTGGTGATGCCCTTTGGTTTGAAAAATGCACCTGCCACTTTTCAGAGGTTGGTGAACACAGTCCTTACAGGTATGGAAGCCTGTAGTGCAGCATATCTAGATGATATTGCTGTCTTTAGCTCCACCTGGGAGGATCACCTGGTCCACCTCAGAAATATTTTGGAGGCCCTGCAGAAGGCAGGCCTAACTATCAAGGCCACAAAGTGCCAGATAGGGCAGAGTCAGGTTGTGTACCTGGGCCACCTTGTGGGTGGAGGCCAGGTTCAGCCATTGCAGAGCAAAATCCAGACCATCATGGACTGGGTTGCTCCAACTACCCAGACTCAGGTGAGAGCCTTTTAGGCCTGACTGGGTACTACAGAAGATTTGTCAAGGGGTATGGATGAATAGTGACACCCCTGAATGACTTAACCTCTAAGAAAATGCCCAAGAAGGTTCAGTGGACAGTTAGCTGTCAAAAGGCATTTGATGACCTGAAGCAAGCCATGTGCACTGCTCCCATTCTGCAAAGTCCTGATTACTCCAAAAAGTTGATTGTGCAAACAGATGCATCTGAGTTGGGGGTAGGGGCTGTACTGTCACAGTTGAATGATGAAGGTCAGGATCAGCCAGTAGCTTTTATTAGCAGAAGGCTGACCCCCAGAGAGAAACGTTGGTCAGCCATTGAGAGGGAGGCCTTTGCTGTGGTTTGGGCTCTGAAGAATCTGAGGCCATACTTGTTTGGCACTCACTTCCTTGTTCAGACAGACCATAAGCCCCTCTTATGGCTAAAACAGATGAAGGGTGAAAACCCCAAACTTTTGAGGTGGTCCATTTCCCTACAGGGGATGGACTATACAGTGGAACATAGACCTGGGAGTAACCATGCCAATGCAGATGGACTCTCCAGATATTTCCACTTAGAACATGAAGACTTAACTGGTCAAGGTTAGTTTAATGTCCCTGCTTTTGGGGGGGGGTTGTGTAGGAGAGTAGGATCTGCCTCTTATGGTTACCGCCACTTTTTGCTGGTGTATCACTGTTTTTCGACTTTAGTCTGGCTGGGGCCCTGCTATCCAGGACCCCAGCCTAGCTGCTTCCTCTCTAAATTGATTCCCTGTACCTTAAGTACACTTCAGATTGGATTCTGGGGTGCCCTTATAAGTCCCTAGTATATGGTATACTATGTACCCAGGGCATAGGTACCCCAGAGGCCTACCAGGGGTTGAAGCATGTATTGTGCCACCCCTGGAAGGCCCTCCAAAATGACACCACAGGACTGCTACTGCAGCCTGGGTAAGGTGGTGCATGCACCCCTTACAGAGATATAGGTTCACTATATCTCACCTATCACTGCACATAGAAACCTATCAGTCACCCCTATGGCAGGCCTTATCAATCCTGAAGGCAGGGTGCTTGGTTTTATGTGAGAGGGTGCCCATGCATGAGCAGAGCCCCTCTGCAGCCTTCGGAATCTCCTCTCCGGGGTTGTCTGTGGTGCAGCCTGACCATATACTCTTAAGTGCATTATATCTAAACGGTAAATGCTAACTTTGGGATGGCTGCACGGAATCATGTCGTGTTTGGTGTCAAACACCTTGGAATCATACCCCCACACCAGTAACTGGTGTAGGAGTATGATCCCACCCTTCTAGAGGGAGAGACATGACAGCACCGGTATACCCGGTACCACCTAAACAGAGCCTGGCATCACAAAATGGATGCTGCAGCCACAGACACGAGTCTGGCCTCCTGCTGCTGACCGAAACTCCGGCAGGGGAGGCCTGGACAATAGGTTTCCTGTCGCAGGGAGGTGTTACCACCTCCCAGACAGGCCTTAGTGGATTGGGGCTGGGTGGGTGCACTCCAAGAGTGCTTTGAAGTCCTGCACTGGGGGCACATTTGGTGACCTCGTGCATACCCCAGTTCAAACCGGTTGCAGGGGCTGCCAGCCCCTGCTCTGGCGCGAGACTGGACTAAGGAAATGGGTGTAGTCACCCCTCTTTCCAAACCCTCCCATAGGTGGGTCCCCAGAGTTAGTCCAACCCCTTTCTTTAGTATAAGTAAGGGAACCCTGGCAACAGGACTTGAGATATCCCTGGATGAAACTCTGCAACTGAATCCTGGAACTTCGACGCTCTACTCAAGACTAGAGGACTGAAGAAATCTCCATTGGGGGCAAGGAGTGACTCCCCTGCTTGGCAGGCACCAACAAAGCATTTGCCGGTCTGCATCTCCGAAGCTCCCGCCGGACTCCGAAGTACTTGCAGTCCAAGAAGAGGATTTCTAGACATCTCAGAGGCCGTCCCAAGTCCCCAGCAAAGCTGAGACCCGCAGCCCTCGTGAGTAGCATGGAACTGGAACTCCTGGTCACTGTGCACATTTGCCAGTGCATTGACTTCTCAACAACTCTTGAAGTCCTGCTTTGGGTTACTCGTAGCCCAGGCCCGAGCACTATTTGCACCGAAGATTGTGAGCCTACACTCCACGAGTGATCCGTGGGCCCGCTTCCTGCATTTCCGCTTGGGGCTCCTTTGCGATCCATGGTCCGTCAACTGGTGGGTCCCTGTGAAGGCAACTCTGATTTTCTTTGGGTGTTTCTGGTTGCTCCAGACGTGCCCTAACTCCCCACCAAGTGGTGAGTCCCTCAGACCATGCTGGTCTGCTCCGAAGCATCTTTCTCCTTTCTGCATGGGTTGCTGTTGCCAAGGCTTGTTATGTTCAATCCGGACACCAATGCTGCAGCACTCAATATCCTTTGTGGGACAGCTCGAATCCAGCTCCTGGTTGTCATCAACGCCTCCTGGTCCTCGTGGCTGAAGAGTCAAGAATCACCTCTTTCACCTGAAGCACCCGACATCGGTGGGCATTCGACTATCATGCCCCTGGTCACTGGCAAGTGACCCAGACTCTGTCCCCTTTGCTTTCAGGTTCTTCTCACCTCTGATCCAGGCTTGGATCTCTTCGGACACTTCGCATCCTCCCGGCAGCAGCACTTCGTGGCAGGCTGCCATTGAAAACGACGACGCGACCCGACACCATTTGACACCTATGCACCCGGCTTCCCTGGGTGAGGTAACTCGAGTACTCCGGTACTCCTATGGGTGTTGACCCTAGAACTGTCTAAGTCCAAGAGGGTTTGGTCCTAGTCCATTTCTAAGTGTCCCTAAACTCTAAAACTCTTACCGCGACTTTCCCATAGACTTTAACGGAGCTTGCGGCTGTGTTCACACACTGCACACAGCCCCCGTGGGTCCCCTGTGTCACTACCTTGGGTGGTTCCTTGGGGTCCCAGCGATTCTACAGGCTCTAGGCCTTGTGTCTACTCAAGTCGTGGTTCTTATACCACTTACTTAATATATGGTTTGGTACGCCCCTAGGGCTAATCGTATATTGTGCTAATTTACTGTGCTATTTGACTTGTAACTTGTGTACTTTGACCTCTAGCCTCATAAAGAGACTATTGGGTAGTGTAAATACATATATTTTATATATATATCTGGTGTGGTTCTCCTTTCATTTGGTCATTCATGGGCTTATAACTGGTAAAACAAACAGCTTAACACTCCTTCAAGACTTAGCCTGAAGGCTGCTCTCCATAGCTACCACTAGGATAGCTTTCAATAAAGGTTGTCTTTAAACCTATCATCAATAAAGGTCGTTTGGACTGGTGCAAGGTGCCCACTATAACTAGTGAACAGCATATGCCAGGCCAACTTCTCACCATTGGTGTGCAGCGGTTGGATTCAAGCTTGCCTTTGTTGTACCAGATAATCTCAAGTTTGTGATCAACTGAAAACCTCTAAAGGTACCTCAGGTACATATAAATTCAAGCTTAGAAATACAGTAAGTTCTACTGAACTTAGAGTTGTGTGTCAAGGGCTTAGCACACCCTTTCTACAACTCAAGAGAGTTTAGTAGGCCACACTAGAGTAGGTAGTGCATACACCACACCTCACTAGTGATGTCTTCAGGGCCAGGAACCAGTAGGTCCCTTCCAGGAACCAGTGGGCTCCTACCCTCCAAATATGACAACCTCCCATTCTTGGAATTGAGAGAGTTGTGCAAGAGTAGGAAGCTGAAGACAGGCAAAAGTGCCAACACCCAACGTATCATGGAGATGCTTCTGCTGGAGGATCTCAGAAGACCCATAGGGTCTGCAGGGGTAGGCAGAGAGGGTGGGGCAGAAGATGAGGAAGGGACCAGGGGTGAAAATACCCAGGACCTGACCTCTGAAACTGGCCAGGAAGATGAAAATGATCTTGCCCTGGACAATCCAGCTCCTCCTGCAGATGAGGAGGAGGATCAGAATGACCTCCCCTTTGTCCCACCAGGAAGAGTTGTGAGTGTGCCTAGAAGGTCCAGATCTCCTTCTCAGGAGTCTAACCATTCTGACACCTCAGTAGAGACCTCTGTTTCCTCTCATAGGAGGGAATCCTCTAATGAAAGGATAAAGAGGCTGCTCCAGTATGAAGAAGCTCAGCTTAGGATCAGAAGAGAGCAGCTGGCTATAGACAGGGAGTCCCTAGAGCTTCATAGGCAAAGAAGAAAGTTGGGACTAGAGTCCCATGGTGGCAGCAACTTCCCTAGTAGTAGGGAAAGGTCTTATGACCATAGAAACCTGAGCAAGATTGTCCCTCCCTACCAGAGTGGGGATGACATCCACAAATGGATAACTGCACTGGAAAGGGCCTGTAAAGATCAGAGGGTCCCCCAGGAGCAGTGGGCAGCAATCTTGTGGCTCTCCTTTGCAGACAAAGGTAGAGACAAGCTCCTCACTGTAAGAGAAGAGGATGCTGATGATTACCAAGTCCTGAAGAGTGCCCTGATAGATGGGGTTGGCCTAACCACTGAGCAATACAGGTTAAAGTTCAGAGATACCCAAAAGGCACAGACACAGGACTGGGTGGACTTTGTAGATTGTGCTACCAAGGCTCTGGAAGGCTGGATACTTGGCAGTAAGGTGTGTGACTTCAAAGGATTGTATAATTTAATCATGAGGGAGCAGATTCTTAATAACTGTCAGAATCAGTTGCTACATCAGTACCTGGTTGACTCTGATCTGACCTCTCCCCAAGAATTGGGAAAGAAGGCAGACAAATGGGTCAGAACCAGGGTGAAGCAGAAGGTACAGAACCAAGGTGGTGACCAGAAGAAGCAAGATTCCAAAAACTCTGACAAGGGTGGGGAAAAGGGTAAAGACCAGAAGTCTTCTCAAGGTCCCCAAAAATCTGCATCTGGTGGGGAATCCCAATCTACTAAAGGAAAAGGCCAAAAGAAACCATGGTGCAAAGTCTGTAAGCAAAAGACTCACTGGATCAGTGATTGCACCAAGTCCAAAGACTCTAATCCAGCCACCATTGCCCCTAAGGCAACTGTTCCCTCTAGTCCAGCTACAAGTGGTGGTGGAAACACTCAGAATAAGGGTTTAGTAGGGTTGACCCTGGGTACTGAGATGGGCTCTGGCCTAGTCAGAGTGCCAACTCAGGCTGTCCTAGTCTGTGATGGGGGCATGGATATGTGCCCCTTTGTGAGTCCCAATAACTTGAGCAAATACAGACAGCAGCCTTTAATTAATGGAAGGGAGGCTTTGGCATTCAGGGACACAGGAGCAAGTGTCACCATGGTGACACAAGATCTTGTGGATCCTGGGCAGATTATACTTGGTGAAATGTACCAAGTGACCAATGCTAGCAATGTCAGAACAGACCATTCTCTGGCAGTTGTTAACTTCTCCTGGGGAGGGGTAACTGGCCTTAAGAAGGTTGTTGTAAGTGCAGACCTACCAGTAGAATTCTTGCTTGGCAATGATCTTGAAACCTCAGCTTGGGCAGAGGTGGAGCTCAGGAAACATGCAAAAATGCTAGGGATCCCTGCACATGTCTTTGCTGTGACTAGGTCACAGGCCAAAATGTCAAAAGCTGAACAGGCCCTGGATTCTGGAACAAACGACCAGGTGCCTCCCAAGAGGAGGAGCAGTAGGGTTAAGGCAGTGCCTTCCCCTTGGCTCAAGAAGCAGATCAGTCTTTTGAGGACGATGATCTCAGGCCTGAAGAAGGAACTGTCCCAGAGGAGCTTGAACCTGATCAGGTTGAGTTCTTGGGGACAGGGGGCCCTTCCAGGGCAGATCTGAGCCAGGAGCAGCTGAACTGCCCCTCTCTTGAACCCCTCAGACAGCAGGCTGCTGCTGAGGCTGCTGGGAATGCTAGTGGCACCCATAAGATATATTGGGATGATGGACTCCTGTACTCAGAGAGTAGAGACCCCAAGCCTGGAGCAGCCAGGAGGTTGGTTATACCTCTGAAGTTCAGGGGCTTCCTATTGACACTAGCCCATGATATTCCCTTAGCAGGTCACCTGGGCCAGAACAAGACTTGGGACAGAATTGTCCCTCACTTTCACTGGCCCCACATGTCTGAAGACACCAAGGAGTTTTGTCGCTCCTGTGTAACCTGCCAAGCCAGTGGGAAGGCAGGTGGCACCACAAAGGCCCCCCTGATACCACTACCTGTGGTGGGGGTTCCCTTTGAGAGGGTGGGGATTGACATAGTTGGTCCCATGGATCCCCAAACAGCATCTGGGCACAGGTTTATCCTGGTGGTGGTGGACCATGCCACCAGGTACCTAGAAGCCATTCCCCATAGGACCACTACAGCCCCTATGGTGGCAAGGGCCCTCCTGGGAATTTTCTCAAGAGTGGGCTTTCCTAAGGAGGTAGTATCTGACAGAGTTGCAAACTTTATGTCCAGTTACTTGACTGCGATGTGGAAGGAGTGTGGAGTGACTTATAAGTTCACCACACCCTATCACCCACAATGCAATGGTTTAGTTGAGAGATTCAACTAAACCTTGAAGGGCATGATTAAAGGGCTCCCAGAAAAGCTTAGGCGAAGATGGGACATACTCTTGCCCTGCCTTTTATTTGCATACAGGGAGGTGCCTCAAAAGGGGTTGGCTACAGCCCTTTTGAACTTTTGTTTGGCCATCTTGTCAGGGGTCCATTGTGTCTGGTGAAGGAAGGTTGGGAGTTACCTCTCAAACCCCTAAACAGGACATAGTTGACTATGTACTTGGTCTCCGCTCCAGTATGGCTGAGTATATGAAAAAGGCAACCAAAAACCTTGAGGCTAGCCAGGAATGACAGAAAGCCTGGCATGACCAAAGGCTGTGCTGACTGTTTACCAGCCAGGACAGAAGGTGTGGGTGTTGGAGCCAGAGACCCCAGCAGCCCTCCAAGACAAGTGGAGTGGCCCCCATACAATTGTTGAACAGAAGGGAGAGGTCACCTATCTGGTAGACCTGGGAACTCCCAGGAGCCCCCACAGGGTGCTCCATGTCAACAGGCTGAAGCCATATGTGGACAGGGCTGACATGGGCTTGCTCATGGCAACTGATGAGGGACAGGAGGAAGAGAGTGACCCACTCCCTGACCTGCTCTCACAGAACCCTGATGATGGGTCAGTGGATGGTGTAGCCTTGGCAGGCAGCCGCACTGCCCAGCAGCAAACTGATTGTAGACAGGTTCTCAATCAGTTCAGACACATGTTTTCTCTGACTCCAAGTCAGACCACCTGGTGCACTCATGAAGTGGACACTGGGGACAGTCTGCCTGTTAAAAGTAAGATTTACAGGCAACCTGACCAAGTCAGGGACTGTATCAGGACAGAAGTCCAGAAAATGTTGGAACTGGGTGTCATTGAGCCTTCAGATAGCCCGTGGGCTAGTCCAGTGGTCCTGGTGCCAAAACCTCACACCAAAGATGGTAAGAGAGAGATTAGGTTTTGTGTGGACTACAGAGGCCTCAATACAGTAACTAGGACTGATGCCCATCCAATCCCCAGGGCAGATGAGCTAATAGACACTTTGGCCTTAGCCAAGTATCTAAGCACATTTGACCTAACAGCTGGCTACTGGCAGATCAGACTAGCTGATGATGCAAAGCCAAAAACTGCATTTTCTACCCCTGGTGGGCATTTACCAATTTGTGGTGATGCCCTTTGGTTTGAAAAATGCACCTGCCACTTTTCAGAGGTTGGTGAACACAGTCCTTACAGGTATGGAAGCCTGTAGTGCAGCATATCTAGATGATATTGCTGTCTTTAGCTCCACCTGGGAGGATCACCTGGTCCACCTCAGAAATGTTTTGGAGGCCCTGCAGAAGGCAGGCCTAACTATCAAGGCAACAAAGTGCCAGATAGGGCAGAGTCAGGTTGTGTACCTGGGCCACCTTGTGGGTGGAGGCCAGGTTCAGCCATTGCAGAGCAAAATCCAGACCATCATGGACTGGGTTGCTCCAACTACCCAGACTCAGGTGAGAGCCTTTTTAGGCCTGACTGGGTACTACAGAAGATTTGTCAAGGGGTATGGATGAATAGTGACACCCCTGAATGACTTAACCTCTAAGAAAATGCCCAAGAAGGTTCAGTGGACAGTTAGCTGTCAAAAGGCATTTGATGACCTGAAGCAAGCCATGTGCACTGCTCCCATTCTGCAAAGTCCTGATTACTCCAAAAAGTTCATTGTGCAAACAGATGCATCTGAGTTGGGGGTAGGGGCTGTACTGTCACAGTTGAATGATGAAGGTCAGGATCAGCCAGTAGCTTTTATTAGCAGAAGGCTGACCCCCAGAGAGAAACGTTGGTCAGCCATTGAGAGGGAGGCCTTTGCTGTGGTTTGGGCTCTGAAGAATCTGAGGCCATACTTGTTTGGCACTCACTTCCTTGTTCAGACAGACCATAAGCCCCTCTTATGGCTAAAACAGATGAAGGGTGAAAACCCCAAACTTTTGAGGTGGTCCATTTCCCTACAGGGGATGGACTATACAGTGGAACATAGACCTGGGAGTAACCATGCCAATGCAGATGGACTCTCCAGATATTTCCACTTAGAACATGAAGACTTAACTGGTCAAGGTTAGTTTAATGTCCCTGCTTTTGGGGGGTTGTGTAGGAGAGTAGGATCTGCCTCTTATGGTTACCGCCACTTTTTGCTGGTGTATCACTGTTTTTCGACTTTAGTCTGGCTGGGGCCCTGCTATCCAGGACCCCAGCCTAGCTGCTTCCTCTCTAAATTGATTCCCTGTACCTTAAGTACACTTCAGATTGGATTCTGGGGTGCCCTTATAAGTCCCTAGTATATGGTATACTATGTACCCAGGGCATAGGTACCCCAGAGGCCTACCAGGGGTTGAAGCATGTATTGTGCCACCCCTGGAAGGCCCTCCAAAATGACACCACAGGACTGCTACTGCAGCCTGGGTAAGGTGGTGCATGCACCCCTTACAGAGATATAGGTTCACTATATCTCACCTATCACTGCACATAGAAACCTATCAGTCACCCCTATGGCAGGCCTTATCAATCCTGAAGGCAGGGTGCTTGGTTTTATGTGAGAGGGTGCCCATGCATGAGCAGAGCCCCTCTGCAGCCTTCGGAATCTCCTCTCCGGGGTTGTCTGTGGTGCAGCCTGACCATATACTCTTAAGTGCATTATATCTAAACGGTAAATGCTAACTTTGGGATGGCTGCACGGAATCATGTCGTGTTTGGTGTCAAACACCTTGGAATCATACCCCCACACCAGTAACTGGTGTGGGAGTATGATCCCACCCTTCTAGAGGGAGAGACATGACAGCACCGGTATACCCGGTACCACCTAAACAGAGCCTGGCATCACAAAATGGATGCTGCAGCCACAGACACGAGTCTGGCCTCCTGCTGCTGACCGAAACTCCGGCAGGGAGGCCTGGACAATAGGTTTCCTGTCGCAGGGAGGTGTTACCACCTCCCAGACAGGCCTTAGTGGATTGGGGCTGGGTGGGTGCACTCCAAGAGTGCTTTGAAGTCCTGCACTGGGGGCACATTTGGTGACCTCGTGCATACCCCAGTTCAAACCGGTTGCAGGGGCTGCCAGCCCCTGCTCTGGCGCGAGACTGGACTAAGGAAATGGGTGTAGTCACCCCTCTTTCCAAACCCTCCCATAGGTGGGTCCCCAGAGTTAGTCCAACCCCTTTCTTTAGTATAAGTAAGGGAACCCTGGCAACAGGACTTGAGATATCCCTGGATGAAACTCTGCAACTGAATCCTGGAACTTCGACGCTCTACTCAAGACTAGAGGACTGAAGAAATCTCCATTGGGGGCAAGGAGTGACTCCCCTGCTTGGCAGGCACCAACAAAGCATTTGCCGGTCTGCATCTCCGAAGCTCCCGCCGGACTCCGAAGTACTTGCAGTCCAAGAAGAGGATTTCTAGACATCTCAGAGGCCGTCCCAAGTCCCCAGCAAAGCTGAGACCCGCAGCCCTCGTGAGTAGCATGGAACTGGAACTCCTGGTCACTGTGCACATTTGCCAGTGCATTGACTTCTCAACAACTCTTGAAGTCCTGCTTTGGGTTACTCGTAGCCCAGGCCCGAGCACTATTTGCACCGAAGATTGTGAGCCTACACTCCACGAGTGATCCGTGGGCCCGCTTCCTGCATTTCCGCTTGGGGCTCCTTTGCGATCCATGGTCCGTCAACTGGTGGGTCCCTGTGAAGGCAACTCTGATTTTCTTTGGGTGTTTCTGGTTGCTCCAGACGTGCCCTAACTCCCCACCAAGTGGTGAGTCCCTCAGACCATGCTGGTCTGCTCCGAAGCATCTTTCTCCTTTCTGCATGGGTTGCTGTTGCCAAGGCTTGTTATGTTCAATCCGGACACCAATGCTGCAGCACTCAATATCCTTTGTGGGACAGCTCGAATCCAGCTCCTGGTTGTCATCAACGCCTCCTGGTCCTCGTGGCTGAAGAGTCAAGAATCACCTCTTTCACCTGAAGCACCCGACATCGGTGGGCATTCGACTATCATGCCCCTGGTCACTGGCAAGTGACCCAGACTCTGTCCCCTTTGCTTTCAGGTTCTTCTCACCTCTGATCCAGGCTTGGATCTCTTCGGACACTTCGCATCCTCCCGGCAGCAGCACTTCGTGGCAGGCTGCCATTGAAAACGACTGACGCGACCCGACACCATTTGACACCTATGCACCCGGCTTCCCTGGGTGAGGTAACTCGAGTACTCCGGTACTCCTATGGGTGTTGACCCTAGAACTGTCTAAGTCCAAGAGGGTTTGGTCCTAGTCCATTTCTAAGTGTCCCTAAACTCTAAAACTCTTACCGCGACTTTCCCATAGACTTTAACGGAGCTTGCGGCTGTGTTCACACACTGCACACAGCCCCCGTGGGTCCCCTGTGTCACTACCTTGGGTGGTTCCTTGGGGTCCCAGCGATTCTACAGGCTCTAGGCCTTGTGTCTACTCAAGTCGTGGTTCTTATACCACTTACTTAATATATGGTTTGGTACGCCCCTAGGGCTAATCGTATATTGTGCTAATTTACTGTGCTATTTGACTTGTAACTTGTGTACTTTGACCTCTAGCCTCATAAAGAGACTATTGGGTAGTGTAGTAATAAATACATATATTTTATATATATATCTGGTGTGGTTCTCCTTTCATTTGGTCATTCATGGGCTTATAACTGGTAAAACAAACAGCTTAACACTCCTTCAAGACTTAGCCTGAAGGCTGCTCTCCATAGCTACCACTAGGATAGCTTTCAATAAAGGTTGTCTTTAAACCTATCATCAATAAAGGTCGTTTGGACTGGTGCAAGGTGCCCACTATAACTAGTGAACAGCATATGCCAGGCCAACTTCTCACCATTGGTGTGCAGCGGTTGGATTCAAGCTTGCCTTTGTTGTACCAGATAATCTCAAGTTTGTGATCAACTGAAAACCTCTAAAGGTACCTCAGGTACATATAAATTCAAGCTTAGAAATACAGTAAGTTCTACTGAACTTAGAGTTGTGTGTCAAGGGCTTAGCACACCCTTTCTACAACTCAAGAGAGTTTAGTAGGCCACACTAGAGTAGGTAGTGCATACACCACACCTCACTAGTGATGTCTTCAGGGCCAGGAACCAGTAGGTCCCTTCCAGGAACCAGTGGGCTCCTACCCTCCAAATATGACAACCTCCCATTCTTGGAATTGAGAGAGTTGTGCAAGAGTAGGAAGCTGAAGACAGGCAAAAGTGCCAACACCCAACGTATCATGGAGATGCTTCTGCTGGAGGATCTCAGAAGACCCATAGGGTCTGCAGGGGTAGGCAGAGAGGGTGGGGCAGAAGATGAGGAAGGGACCAGGGGTGAAAATACCCAGGACCTGACCTCTGAAACTGGCCAGGAAGATGAAAATGATCTTGCCCTGGACAATCCAGCTCCTCCTGCAGATGAGGAGGAGGATCAGAATGACCTCCCCTTTGTCCCACCAGGAAGAGTTGTGAGTGTGCCTAGAAGGTCCAGATCTCCTTCTCAGGAGTCTAACCATTCTGACACCTCAGTAGAGACCTCTGTTTCCTCTCATAGGAGGGAATCCTCTAATGAAAGGATAAAGAGGCTGCTCCAGTATGAAGAAGCTCAGCTTAGGATCAGAAGAGAGCAGCTGGCTATAGACAGGGAGTCCCTAGAGCTTCATAGGCAAAGAAGAAAGTTGGGACTAGAGTCCCATGGTGGCAACAACTTCCTAGTAGTAGGGAAAGGTCTTATGACCATAGAAACCTGAGCAAGATTGTCCCTCCCTACCAGAGTGGGGATGACATCCACAAATGGATAACTGCACTGGAAAGGGCCTGTAAAGATCAGAGGGTCCCCCAGGAGCAGTGGGCAGCAATCTTGTGGCTCTCCTTTGCAGAAAAAGGTAGAGACAAGCTCCTCACTGTAAGAGAAGAGGATGCTGATGATTACCAAGTCCTGAAGAGTGCCCTGATAGATGGGTTTGGCCTAACCACTGAGCAATACAGGTTAAAGTTCAGAGATACCCAAAAGGCACAGACACAGGACTGGGTGGACTTTGTAGATTGTGCTACCAAGGCTCTGGAAGGCTGGATACTTGGCAGTAAGGTGTGTGACTTCAAAGGATTGTATAATTTAATCATGAGGGAGCAGATTCTTAATAACTGTCAGAATCAGTTGCTACATCAGTACCTGGTTGACTCTGATCTGACCTCTCCCCAAGAATTGGGAAAGAAGGCAGACAAATGGGTCAGAACCAGGGTGAAGCAGAAGGTACAGAACCAAGGTGGTGACCAGAAGAAGCAAGATTCCAAAAACTCTGACAAGGGTGGGGAAAAGGGTAAAGACCAGAAGTCTTCTCAAGGTCCCCAAAAATCTGCATCTGGTGGGGAATCCCAATCTACTAAAGGAAAAGGCCAAAAGAAACCATGGTGCAAAGTCTGTAAGCAAAAGACTCACTGGACCAGTGATTGCACCAAGTCCAAAGACTCTAATCCAGCCACCATTGCCCCTAAGGCAACTGTTCCCTCTAGTCCAGCTACAAGTGGTGGTGGAAACACTCAGAATAAGGGTTTAGTAGGGTTGACCCTGGGTACTGAGATGGGCTCTGGCCTAGTCAGAGTGCCAACTCAGGTTGTCCTAGTCTGTGATGGGGGCATGGATATGTCCCCCTTTGTGAGTCCCAATAACTTGAGCAAATACAGACAGCAGCCTTTAATTAATGGAAGGGAGGCTTTGGCATTCAGGGACACAGGAGCAAGTGTCACCATGGTGACACAAGATCTTGTGGATCCTGGGCAGATTATACTTGGTGAAATGTACCAAGTGACCAATGCTAGCAATGTCAGAACAGACCATTCTCTGGCAGTTGTTAACTTCTCCTGGGGAGGGGTAACTGGCCTTAAGAAGGTTGTGGTGAGTGCAGACCTACCAGTAGAATGCTTGCTTGGCAATGATCTTGAAACCTCAGCTTGGGCAGAGGTGGAGCTCAGGAAACATGCAAAAATGCTAGGGATCCCTGCACATGTCTTTGCTGTGACTAGGTCACAGGCCAAAATGTCAAAAGCTGAACAGGCCCTGGATTCTGGAACAAAGGACCAGGTGCCTCCCAAGAGGAGGAGCAGTAGGGTTAAGGCAGTGCCTTCCCCCTTGGCTCAAGAAGCAGATCAGTCTTTTGAGGAAGATGATCTCAGGCCTGAAGAAGGAACTGTCCCAGAGGAGCTTGAACCTGATCAGGTTGAGTTCTTGGGGACAGGGGGCCCTTCCAGGGCAGATCTGAGCCAGGATCAGCTGAACTGCCACTCTCTTGAACCCCTCAGACAGCAGGCTGCTGCTGAGGCTGCTGGGAATGCTAGTGGCACCCATAAGATATATTGGGAAGATGGACTCCTGTACTCAGAGAGTAGAGACCCCAAGCCTGGAGCAGCCAGGAGGTTGGTTATACCTCTGAAGTTCAGGGGCTTCCTATTGACACTAGCCCATGATATTCCCTTAGCAGGTCACCTGGGCCAGAACAAGACTTGGGACAGAATTGTCCCTCACTTTCACTGGCCCCACATGTCTGAAGACACCAAGGAGTTTTGTCGCTCCTGTGTAACCTGCCAAGCCAGTGGGAAGGCAGGTGGCACCACAAAGGCCCCCCTGATACCACTACCTGTGGTGGGGGTTCCCTTTGAGAGGGTGGGGATTGACATAGTTGGTCCCATGGATCCCCAAACAGCATCTGGGCACAGGTTTATCCTGGTGGTGGTGGACCATGCCACCAGGTACCTAGAAGCCATTCCCATTAGGACCACTACAGCCCCTGTGGTGGCAAGGGCCCTCCTGGGAATTTTCTCATGAGTGGGCTTTCCTAAGGAGGTAGTATCTGACAGAGTTGCAAACTTTATGTCCAGTTACTTGACTGCGATGTGGAAGGAGTGTGGAGTGACTTATAAGTTCACCACACCCTATCACCCACAATGCAATGGTTTAGTTGAGAGATTCAACTAAACCTTGAAGGGCATGATTAAAGGGCTCCCAGAAAAGCTTAGGCGAAGATGGGACATACTCTTGCCCTGCCTTTTATTTGCATACAGGGAGGTGCCTCAAAAGGGGTTGGCTACAGCCCTTTTGAACTTTTGTTTGGCCATCCTGTCAGGGGTCCATTGTGTCTGGTGAAGGAAGGTTGGGAGTTACCTCTCAAACCCCCTAAACAGGACATAGTTGACTATGTACTTGGTCTCCGCTCCAGGATGGCTGAGTATATGAAAAAGGCAACCAAAAACCTTGAGGCTAGCCAGGAATGACAGAAAGCCTGGCATGACCAAAAGGCTGTGCTGACTGTTTACCAGCCAGGACAGAAGGTGTGGGTGTTGGAGCCAGTGACCCCAGCAGCCCTCCAAGACAAGTGGAGTGGCCCCCATACAATTGTTGAACAGAAGGGAGAGGTCACCTATCTGGTAGACCTGGGAACTCCCAGGAGCCCCCACAGGGTGCTCCATGTCAACAGGCTGAAGCCATATGTGGACAGGGCTGACATGGGCCTGCTCATGGCAACTGATGAGGGACAGGAGGAAGAGAGTGACCCACTCCCTGACCTGCTCTCACAGAACCCTGATGATGGGTCAGTGGATGGTGTAGCCTTGGCAGGCAGCCGCACTGCCCAGCAGCAAACTGATTGTAGACAGGTTCTCAATCAGTTCAGACACATGTTTTCTCTGACTCCAAGTCAGACCACCTGGTGCACTCATGAAGTGGACACTGGGGACAGTCTGCCTGTTAAAAGTAAGATTTACAGGCAACCTGACCAAGTCAGGGACTGTATCAGGACAGAAGTCCAGAAAATGTTGGAACTGGGTGTCATTGAGCCTTCAGATAGCCCGTGGGCTAGTCCAGTGGTCCTGGTGCCAAAACCTCACACCAAAGATGGTAAGAGAGAGATGAGGTTTTGTGTGGACTACAGAGGCCTCAATACAGTAACTAGGACTGATGCCCATCCAATCCCCAGGGCAAATGAGCTAATAGACACTTTGGCCTTAGCCAAGTATCTAAGCACATTTGACCTAACAGCTGGCTACTGGCAGATCAGACTAGCTGATGATGCAAAGCCAAAAACTGCATTTTCTACCCCTGGTGGGCTTTACCAATTTGTGGTGATGCCCTTTAGTTTGAAAAATGCACCTGCCACTTTTCAGAGGTTGGTGAACACAGTCCTTAAAGGTATGGAAGCCTATAGTGCAGCATATCTAGATGATATTGCTGTCTTTAGCTCCACCTGGGAGGATCACCTGGTCCACCTCAGAAATGTTTTGGAGGCCCTGCAGAAGGCAGGCCTAACTATCAAGGCCACAAAGTGCCAGATAGGGCAGAGTCAGGTTGTGTACCTGGGCCACCTTGTGGGTGGAGGCCAGGTTCAGCCATTGCAGAGCAAAATCCAGACCATCATGGACTGGGTTGCTCCAACTACCCAGACTCAGGTGAGAGCCTTTTTAGGCCTGACTGGGTACTACAGAAGATTTGTCAAGGGGTATGGATGAATAGTGACACCCCTGAATGACTTAACCTCTAAGAAAATGCCCAAGAAGGTTCAGTGGACAGTTAGCTGTCAAAAGGCATTTGATGACCTGAAGCAAGCCATGTGCACTGCTCCCATTCTGCAAAGTCCTGATTACTCCAAAAAGTTCATTGTGCAAACAGATGCATCTGAGTTGGGGGTAGGGGCTGTACTGTCACAGTTGAATGATGAAGGTCAGGATCAGCCAGTAGCTTTTATTAGCAGAAGGCTGACCCCCAGAGAGAAACGTTGGTCAGCCATTGAGAGGGAGGCCTTTGCTGTGGTTTGGGCTCTGAAGACGCTGAGGCCATACTTGTTTGGCACTCACTTCCTTGTTCAGACAGACCATAAGCCCCTCTTATGGCTAAAACAGATGAAGGGTGAAAATCCCAAACTTTTGAGGTGGTCCATTTCCCTACAGGGGATGGACTATACAGTGGAACATAGACCTGGGAGTAACCATGCCAATGCAGATGGACTCTCCAGATATTTCCACTTAGAACATGAAGACTTAACTGGTCAAGGTTAGTTTAATGTCCCTGCGTTTGGGGGGGTTGTGTAGGAGAGTAGGATCTGCCTCTTATGGTTACCGCCACTTTTTGCTGGTGTATCACTGTTTTTCGACTTTAGTCTGGCTGGGGCCCTGCTATCCAGGACCCCAGCCTAGCTGCTTCCTCTCTAAATTGATTCCCTGTACCTTAAGTACACTTCAGATTGGATTCTGGGGTGCCCTTATAAGTCCCTAGTATATGGTATACTATGTACCCAGGGCATAGGTACCCCAGAGGCCTACCAGGGGTTGAAGCATGTATTGTGCCACCCCTGGAAGGCCCTCCAAAATGACACCACAGGACTGCTACTGCAGCCTGGGTAAGGTAGTGCATGCACCCCTTACAGAGATATAGGTTCACTATATCTCACCTATCACTGCACATAGAAACCTATCAGTCACCCCTATGGCAGGCCTTATCAATCCTGAAGGCAGGGTGCTTGGTTTTATGTGAGAGGGTGCCCATGCATGAGCAGAGCCCCTCTGCAGCCTTCGGAATCTCCTCTCCGGGGTTGTCTGTGTTGCAGCCTGACCATATACTCTTAAGTGCATTATATCTAAACGGTAAATGCTAACTTTGGGATGGCTGCACGGAAACATGTCGTGTTTGGTGTCAAACACCTTGGAATCATACCCCCACACCAGTAACTGGTGTGGGAGTATGATCCCACCCTTCTAGAGGGAGAGACATGACAGCACCGGTATACCCGGTACCACCTAAACAGAGCCTGGCATCACAAAATGGATGCTGCAGCCACAGACACGAGTCTGGCCTCCTGCTGCAGACCGAAACTCCGGCAGGGGAGGCCTGGACAATAGGTTTCCTGTCGCAGGGAGGTGTTACCACCTCCCAGACAGGCCTTAGTGGATTGGGGCTGGGTGGGTGCACTCCAAGAGTGCTTTGAAGTCCTGCACTGGGGGCACATTTGGTGACCTCGTGCATACCCCAGTTCAAACCGGTTGCAGGGGCTGCCAGCCCCTGCTCTGGGGCGAGACTGGACTAAGGAAATGGGTGTAGTCACCCCTCTTTCCAAACCCTCCCATAGGTGGATCCCCAGAGTTAGTCCAACCCCTTTCTTTAGTATAAGTAAGGGAACCCTGGCAACAGGACTTGAGATATCCCTGGACGAAACTCTGCAACTGAATCCTGGAACTTCGACGCTCTACTCAAGACTAGATGACTGAAGAAATCTCCCTTGGGGTCAAGGAGTGACTCCCCTGCTTGGCAGGCACCAACAAAGCATTTGCCGGTCTGCATCTCCAAAGCTCCCGCCGGACTCCGAAGTACTTGCAGCCCAAGAAGAGGATTTCTAGACATCTCAGAGGCCGACCCAAGTCCCCAGCAAAGCTGAGACCCGCAGCCCTCGTGAGTAGCGTGGAACCGGAACTCCTGGTCACTGTGCACATTTGCTAGTGCATTGACTTTTCAACAACTCTTGAAGTCCTGCTTTGGGTTACTCGTAGCCCAGGCCACGAGCACTATTTGCTCTGAAGATTGTGAGCCTACACTCCACGAGTGATCCGTGGGCCCGCTTCCTGCATTTCCGCTAGGGGCTCCTTTGCAATCCATGGTCTGTCAACTGCTGGGTCCCTGTGAAGGCAACTCTAATTTTCTTTGGGTGTTTCTGGTTGCTCCAGATGTGCCCTAACTTCCCATCAAGTGGTGAGTCCCTCAGACCTTGCTGGTCTGCTCCGAAGCATCTTTCTCCTTTCTGCATGGGTTGCTGTTGCCAAGGCTTGTTATGTTCAATCCGGACACCAATGCTGCAGCACTCAACATCCTTTGTGGTACAGCTCGAATCCAGCTCCTGGTTGTCATCGACACCTCCTGGTCCTCGTGGCTGAAGAGTCAAGCTTCACCTCTTTCACCTGAAGCACCCGACATCGGTGGGCATTCGACTATCGTGCCCCTGGTCACTGGCAAGTGACCCAGACTCTGTCCCCTCTGCTTTCAGGTTCTTCTCACCTCTGAGCCAGGCTTGGATCTCTTCGGACACTTCGCATCTTCCCGGCAGCAGCACTTCGTGGCAGGCTGCCATTGAAAACGACGACGCGACCCGACACCATTTGACACCTATGCACCCGGCTTCCCTGGGTGAGGTAACTCGAGTACTCCGGTGCTCCTATGGGTGTTGACCCTAGAACTGTCTAAGTCCAAGAGGGTTTGGTCCTAGTCCATTTCTAAGTGTCCCTAAACTCTAAAACTCTTACCGCGACTTTCCCATAGACTTTAACGGAGCTTGCGGCTGTGTTCACACACTGCACACAGCCCCGTTGGTCCCCTGTGTCACTACCTTGGGTGGTTCCTTGGGGTCCCAGCGATTCTACAGGCTCTAGGCCTTGTGTCTACTCAAGTCGTGGTTCTTATACCACTTACTTAATATATGGTTTGGTACGCCCCTAGGGCTAATCGTATATTGTGCTAATTTACTGTGCTATTTGACTTGTAACTTGTGTACTTTGACCTCTAGCCTCATAAAGAGACTATTGGGTAGTGTTTAGTAATAAATACATATATTTTATATATATATCTGGTGTGGTTCTCCTTTCATTTGGTCATTCATGAGCTTATAACTGGTAAAACAAACAGCTTAACACTCCTTCAAGACTTAGCCTGAAGGCTGCTCTCCATAGCTACCACTAGGATAGCTTTCAATAAAGGTTGTCTTTAAACCTATCATCAATAAAGGTCGTTTGGACTGGTGCAAGGTGCCCACTATAACTAGTGAACAGCATATGCCAGGCCAACTTCTCACCATTGGTGTGCAGCGGTTGGATTCAAGCTTGCCTTTGTTTTACCAGATAATCTCAAGTGTGTGATCAACTGAAAACCACTAAAGGTACCTCAGGTACATATAAATTCAAGCTTAGAAATACAGTAAGTTCTACTGAACTTAGAGTTGTGTGTCAAGGGCTTAGCACACCCTTTCTACAACTCAAGAGAGTTTAGTAGGCCACACTAGAGTAGGTAGTGCATACACCACACCTCACTAGTGATGTCTTCAGGGCCAGGAACCAGTAGGTCCCTTCCAGGAACCAGTGGGCTCCTACCCTCCAAATATGACAACCTCCCATTCTTGGAATTGAGAGAGTTGTGCAAGAGTAGGAAGCTGAAGACAGGCAAAAGTGCCAACACCCAACGTCTCATGGAGATGCTTCTGCTGGAGGATCTCAGAAGACCCATAGGGTCTGCAGGGGTAGGCAGAGAGGGTGGGGCAGAAGATGAGGAAGGGACCAGGGGTGAAAATACCCAGGACCTGTCCTCTGAAACTGGCCAGGAAGATGAAAATGATCTTGCCCTGGACAATCCAGCTCCTCCTGCAGATGAGGAGGAGGATCAGAATGACCTCCCCTTTGTCCCACCAGGAAGAGTTGTGAGTGTGCCTAGAAGGTCCAGATCTCCTTCTCAGGAGTCTAACCATTCTGACACCTCAGTAGAGACCTCTGTTTCCTCTCATAGGAGGGAATCCTCTAATGAAAGGATAAAGAGGCTGCTCCAGTATGAAGAAGCTCAGCTTAGGATCAGAAGAGAGCAGCTGGCTATAGACAGGGAGTCCCTAGAGCTTCATAGGCAAAGAAGAAAGTTGGGACTAGAGTCCCATGGTGGCAGCAACTTCCCTAGTAGTAGGGAAAGGTCTTATGACCATAGAAACCTGAGCAAGATTGTCCCTCCCTACCAGAGTGGGGATGACATCCACAAATGGATAACTGCACTGGGAAGGGCCTGTAAAGATCAGAGGGTCCCCCAGGAGCAGTGGGCAGCAATCTTGTGGCTCTCCTTTGCAGACAAAGGTAGAGACAAGCTCCTCACTGTAAGAGAAGAGGATGCTGATGATTACCAAGTCCTGAAGAGTGCCCTGATAGATCGGGTTGGCCTAACCACTGAGCAATACAGGTTAAAGTTCAGAGATACCCAAAAGGCACAGACACAGGACTGGGTGGACTTTGTAGATTGTGATACCAAGGCTCTGGAAGGCTGGATACTTGGCAGTAAGGTGTGTGACTTCAAAGGATTGTATAATTTAATCATGAGGGAGCAGATTCTTAATAACTGTCAGAATCAGTTGCTACATCAGTACCTGGTTGACTCTGATCTGACCTCTCCCCAAGAATTGGGAAAGAAGGCAGACAAATGGGTCAGAACCAGGGTGAAGCAGAAGGTACAGAACCAAGGTGGTGACCAGAAGAAGCAAGATTCCAAAAACTCTGACAAGGGTGGGGAAACGGGTAAAGACCAGAAGTCTTCTCAAGGACCCCAAAAATCTGCATTTGGTGGGGAATCCCAATCTACTAAAGGAAAAGGCCAAAAGAAACCATGGTGCAAAGTCTGTAAGCAAAAGACTCACTGGACCAGTGATTGCACCAAGTCCAAAGACTCTAATCCAGCCACCATTGCCCCTAAGGCAACTGTTCCCTCTAGTCCAGCTACAAGTGGTGGTGGAAACACTCAGAATAAGGGTTTAGTAGGGTTGACCCTGGGTACTGAGATGGGCTCTGGCCTAGTCAGAGTGCCAACTCAGGCTGTCCTAGTCTGTGATGGGGGCATGGATATGTCCCCCTTTGTGAGTCCCAATAACTTGAGCAAATACAGACAGCAGCCTTTAATTAATGGAAGGGAGGCTTTGGCATTCAGGGACACAGGAGCAAGTGTCACCATGGTGACACAAGATCTTATGGATCCTGGGCAGATTATACTTGGTGAAATGTACCAAGTGACCAATGCTAGCAATGTCAGAACAGACCATTCTCTGGCAGTTGTTAACTTCTCCTGGGGAGGGGTAACTGGCCTTAAGAAGGTTGTGGTGAGTGCAGACCTACCAATAGAATGCTTGCTTGGCAATGATCTTGAAACCTCAGCTTGGGCAGAGGTGGAGCTCAGGAAACATGCACAAATGCTAGGGATCCCTGCACATGTCTTTGCTGTGACTAGGTCACAGGCCAAAATGTCAAAAGCTGAACAGGCCCTGGATTCTGGAACAAAGGACCAGGTGCCTCCCAAGAGGAGGAGCAGTAGGGTTAAGGCAGTGCCTTCCCCCTTGGCTCAAGAAGCAGATCAGTCTTTTGAGGAAGATGATCTCAGGCCTGAAGAAGGAACTGTCCCAGAGGAGCTTGAACCTGATCAGGTTGAGTTCTTGGGGACAGGGGGCCCTTCCAGGGCAGATCTGAGCCAGGATCAGCTGAACTGCCCCTCTCTTGAACCCCTCAGATAGCAGGCTGCTGCTGAGGCTGCTGGGAATGCTAGTGGCACCCATAAGATATATTGGGATGATGGACTCCTGTACTCAGAGAGTAGAGACCCCAAGCCTGGAGCAGCCAGGAGGTTGGTTATACCTTTGAAGTTCAGGGGCTTCCTATTGACACTAGCCCATGATGTTCCCTTAGCAGGTCACCTGGGCCAGAACAAGACTTGGGACAGAATTGTCCCTCACTTTCACTGGCCCCACATGTCTGAAGACACCAAGGAGTTTTGTCGCTCCTGTGTAACCTGCCAAGCCAGTGGGAAGGCAGGTGGCACCACAAAGGCCCCCTGATACCACTACCTGTGGTGGGGGTTCCCTTTGAGAGGGTGGGGATTGACATAGTTGGTCCCATGGATCCCCAAACAGCATCTGGGCACAGGTTTATCCTGGTGGTGGTGGACCATGCCACCAGGTACCTAGAAGCCATTCCCCTTAGGACCACTACAGCCCCTGTGGTGGCAAGGGCCCTCCTGGGAATTTTCTCAAGAGTGGGCTTTCCTAAGGAGGTAGTATCTGACAGAGTTGCAAACTTTATGTCCAGTTACTTGACTGCGATGTGGAAGGAGTGTGGAGTGACTTATAAGTTCACCACACCCTATCACCCACAATGCAATGGTTTAGTTGAGAGATTCAACTAAACCTTGAAGGGCATGATTAAAGGGCTCCCAGAAAAGCTTAGGCGAAGATGGGACATACTCTTGCCCTGCCTTTTATTTGCATACAGGGAGGTGCCTCAAAAGGGGTTGGCTACAGCCCTTTTGAACTTTTGTTTGGCCATCCTGTCAGGGGTCCATTGTGTCTGGTGAAGGAAGGTTGGGAGTTACCTCTCAAACCCCCTAAACAGGACATCGTTGACTATGTACTTGGTCTCCGCTCCAGGATGGCTGAGTATATGAAAAGGCAACCAAAAACCTTGAGGCTAGCCAGGAATGACAGAAAGCCTGGCATGACCAAAGGATGTGCTGACTGTTTACCAGCCAGGACAGAAGGTGTGGGTGTTGGAGCCAGTGACCCCAGCAGCCCTCCAAGACAAGTGGAGTGGCCCCCATACAATTGTTGAACAGAAGGGAGAGGTCACCTATCTGGTAGACCTGGGAACTCCCAGGAGCCCCCACAGGGTGCTCCATGTCAACAGGCTGAAGCCATATGTGGACAGGGCTGACATGGGCTTGCTCATGGCAACTGATGAGGGACAGGAGGAAGAGAGTGACCCACTCCCTGACCTGCTCTCACAGAACCCTGATGATGGGTCAGTGGATGGTGTAGCCTTGGCAGGCAGCCGCACTGCCCAGCAGCAAACTGATTGTAGACAGTTTCTCAATCAGTTCAGACACATGTTTTCTCTGACTCCAAGTCAGACCACCTGAGTGCACTCATGAAGTGGACACTGGGGACAGTCTGCCTGTTAAAAGTAAGATTTACAGGCAACCTGACCAAGTCAGGGACTGTATCAGGACAGAAGTCCAGAAAATGTTGGAACTGGGTGTCATTGAGCCTTCAGATAGCCCGTGGGCTAGTCCAGTGGTCCTGGTGCCAAAACCTCACACCAAAGATGGTAAGAGAGAGTTGAGGTTTTGTGTGGACTACAGAGGCCTCAATACAGTAACTAGGACTGATGCCCATCCAATCCCCAGGGCAGATGAGCTAATAGACACTTTGGCCTTAGCCAAGTATCTAAGCACATTTGACCTAACAGCTGGCTACTGGCAGATCAGACTAGCTGATGATGCAAAGCCAAAAACTGCATTTTCTACCCATGGTGGGCTTTTACCAATTTGTGGTGATGCCCTTTGGTTTGAAAAATGCACCTGCCACTTTTCAGAGGTTGGTGAACACAGTCCTTACAGGTATGGAAGCCTATAGTGCAGCATATCTAGATGATATTGCTGTCTTTAGCTCCATCTGGGAGGATCACCTGGTCCACCTCAGAAATGTTTTGGAGGCCCTGCAGAAGGCAGGCCTAACTATCAAGGCCACAAAGTGCCAGATAGGGCAGAGTCAGGTTGTGTACCTGGGCCACCTTGTGGGTGGAGGCCAGGTTCAGCCATTGCAGAGCAAAATCCAGACCATCATGGACTGGGTTGCTCCAACTACCCAGACTCAGGTGAGAGCCTTTTTAGGCCTGACTGGGTACTACAGAAGATTTGTCAAGGGGTATGGATGAATAGTGACACCCCTGAATGACTTAACCTCTAAGAAAATGCCCAAGAAGGTTCAGTGGACAGTTAGCTGTCAAAAGGCATTTGATGACTTGAAGCAAGCCATGTGCACTGCTCCCATTCTGCAAAGTCCTGATTACTCCAAAAAGTTCATTGTGCAAACAGATGCATCTGAGTTGGGGGTAGGGGCTGTACTGTCACAGTTGAATGATGAAGGTCAGGCTCAGCCAGTAGCTTTTATTAGCAGAAGGCTGACCCCCAGAGAGAAACGTTGGTCAGCCATTGAGAGGGAGGCCTTTGCTGTGGTTTGGGCTCTGAAGAAGCTGAGGCCATACTTGTTTGGCACTCACTTCCTTGTTCAGACAGACCATAAGCCCCTCTTATGGCTAAAACAGATGAAGGGTGAAAACCCCAAACTTTTGAGGTGGTCCATTTCCCTACAGGGGATGGACTATACAGTGAAACATAGACCTGGGAGTAACCATGCCAATGCAGATGGACTCTCCAGATATTTCCACTTAGAACATGAAGACTTAACTGGTCAAGGTTAGTTTAATGTCCCTGCGTTTGGGGGGGTTGTGTAGGAGAGTAGGATCTACCTCTTATGGTTACCGCCACTTTTTGCTGGTGTATCACTGTTTTTCGACTTTAGTCTGGCTGGGGCCCTGCTATCCAGGACCCCAGCCTAGCTGCTTCCTCTCTAAATTGATTCCCTGTACCTTAAGTACACTTCAGATTGGATTCTGGGGTGCCCTTATAAGTCCCTAGTATATGGTATACTATGTACCCAGGGCATAGGTACCCCAGAGGCCTACCAGGGGTTGAAGCATGTATTGTGCCACCCCTGGAAGGCCCTCCAAAATGACACCACAAGACTGCTACTGCAGCCTGGGTAAGGTGGTGCATGCACCCCTTGCAGAGATATAGGTTCACTATATCTCACCTATCACTGCACATAGAAACCTATCAGTCACCCCTATGGCAGGCCTTATCAATCCTGAAGACAGGGTGCTTGGTTTTATGTGAGAGGGTGCCCATGCATGAGCAGAGCCCCTCTGCAGCCTTCAGAATCTCCTCTCCGGGGTTGTCTGTGGTGCAGCCTGACCATATACTCTTAAGTGCATTATATCTAAACGGTAAATGCTAACTTTGGGATGGCTGCATGGAAACATGTTGTGTTTGGTGTCAAACACCTTGGAATCATACCCCCACACTAGTAACTGGTGTGGGAGTATGATCCCACCCTTCTAGAGGGAGAGACATGACAGCACCGGTATACCCGGTATCACCTAAACAGAGCCTGGCATCACAAAATGGATGCTGCAGCCACAGACACGAGTCTGGCCTCCTGCTGCTGACCGAAACTCCGGCAGGGGAGGCCTGGACAATAGGTTTCCTGTCGCAGGGAGGTGTTACCACCTCCCAGACAGGCCTTAGTGGATTGGGGCTGGGTGGGTGCACTCCAAGAGTGCTTTGAAGTCCTGCACTGGGGGCACATTTGGTGACCTCGTGCATACCCCAGTTCAAACCGGTTGCAGGGGCTGCCAGCCCCTGCTCTGGCGCGAGACTGGACTAAGGAAATGGGTGTAGTCACCCCTCTTTCCAAACCCTCCCATAGGTGGGTCCCCAGAGTTAGTCCAACCCCTTTCTTTAGTATAAGTAAGGGAACCCTGGCAACAGGACTTGAGATATCCCTGGACGAAACTCTGCAACTGAATCCTGGAACTTCGACGCTCTACTCAAGACTAGAGGACTGAAGACATCTCCCTTGGGGTCAAGGAGTGACTCCCCTGCTTGGCAGGCACCAACAAAGCATTTGCCGGTCTGCATCTCCGAAGCTCCCACTGGACCCCGAAGTACTTGCAGCCCAAGAAGAGGATTTCTAGACATCTCAGAGGCCGCCCCAAGTCCCCAGCAAAGCTGAGACCCGCAGCCCTCGTGAGTAGCGTGGAACCGGAACTCCTGGTCACCGTGCACATTTGCTAGTGCATTGACTTCTCAACAACTCTTGAAGTCCTGCTTTGGGTTACTCGTATCCCAGGCCCTGAGCACCATTTTCTCCGAAGATTGTGAGCCTACACTCCACGAGTGTTCCGTGGGCCCGCTTCCTGCATTTCTGCTTGGGGCTCCTTTGCGATCCCTGGTCCGTCAACTGGTGGGTCCCTGTGAAGGCAACTCTGATTTTCTTTGGGTGTTTCTGGTTGATCCAGATGTACCCTAACTCCCCACCAAGTGGTGAGTCCTTCAGACCTTGCTGGTCTGCTCTGAAGCATCTTTCTCCTTTCTGCTTGGGTTGCTGTTGCTAAGGCTTGTTGTGTTCAATCTGGACACCAATGCTGCAGCACTCGACATCCTTTGTGGGACAGCTCGAATCCAGCTCCTGGTCATCGTCGACACCTCCTGGTCCTCGTGGCTGAAGAGTCAAGCTTCACCTCTTTCACCTGAAGCACCCAACATCGGTGGGCATTCGACTATCGTGCCCCTGGTCACTGGCAAGTGACCCAGACTCTGTCCCCTCTGCTTTAAGGTTCTTCTCACCTCCAATCCAGGCTTGGATCTCTTCGGACACTTCGCATCTTCCCGGCAGCAGCACTTCGTGGCAGGCTGCCATTGAAAACGATGACGCGACCCGACACCATTTGACACCTATGCACCCGACTTCCCTGGGTGAGGTAACTCAAGTACTCCGGTGCTCCCGTGGGTGTTGACCCTAGAACTGTCTAAGTCCAAGAGGGTTTGGTCCTAGTCCATTTCTAAGTGTCCCTAAACTCTAAAACTCTTACTGCGACTTTCCCATAGACTTTAACGGAGCTCGCGGATGTATTCACACACTGCACACAGCCCCCGTGGGTCCCCTGTGTCACTACCTTGGGTGGTTCCTTGGGGTCCCAGCGATTCTACAGGCTCTAGGCCTTGTGTCTACTCAAGTCGTGGTTCTTATACCACTTACTTAATATATGGTTTGGTACGCCCCTAGGGCTAATCGTATATTGTGCTAATTTACTGTGCTATTTGACTTGTAACTTGTGTACTTTGACCTCTAGCCTCATAAAGAGACTATTGGGTAGTGTTTAGTAATAAATACATATATTTTATATATATATCTGGTGTGGTTCTCCTTTCATTTGGTCATTCATGAGCTTATAACTGGTAAAAAAAACAGCTCAACACTCCTTCAAGACTTAGCCTGAAGGCTGCTCTCCATAGCTACCACTAGGATAGCTTTCAATAAAGACTGGGCCCGATTCACAGAACTAACTTACGACAAAATCCTAAACTTACTACCATTTTGGTATTCACAGAATGAACTTACTCATTTTGGTATTCACAGAATAAACTTACTCATTTTGGTATTCACAGAAGACACTTACACTTTACACATTTTGTGTAACTTACACATTTGTGTAACTTACACATTTGAGTATTCACAGAAGGCACTTACTCATTGATGAGTAAGTGCCTTCTGTGAATACAAAATAGTAAGTTAATTCTGTGAATACCAAAATTGTTGTAAGTTCATTCTGTGAATACCCAAATGTGTAAGTTCATTCTGTGAATACCAAAATTGTTGTAAGTTTAGGATTTTGACGTAAGTTAGTTTTGTGAATCAGGCCCGTTGTCTTTAAACCTATCATCAATAAAGGTCATTTGGACTGGTGCAAGGTGCCCACTATAACTAGTGGACAGCATATGCCAGGCCAACTTCTCACACCCAGGGGGTACCACTTTGGGTATATATACACCATATCTTGCTGAGGTAGTCAGAGGAGAAAAGGACTTCCATGTCGACACACTGACGCGAGACGCTGAGGGTCCTGCACGCAGACACTCCTGCTCGCAGTGGTCTGACATCCCTTGCAGGGTGTCCATCTCGAGACCAAGACAGGGTCCCACAGTCTCTCACTTCAGGTAATGGGGTTGACTTTATCCTAGAGGGATTCTTGGCTTTTACACCCACATACATGCTAGGTATACTCAGGTACATCTAGTTAGGGTCGCATCGTAGGAGTACGCATCAACTGTCATGTATTTTATATACTTCCCTGTATTGATTGTTTTAGCACGATGGTAGAAATCTACCTTCCTTTCACTCTTTTAGTGCTTATAATCATTTATATCTGTTACTCTCTAGTGGTTGTTTCAGCACACCTATTTTACACTAGAATGACGCTGGTTCAATAAATGCTTATTGAAAAACGTCCCCACTGTTTATTCTGTGTATCTCTCTGAGACGAAGTGAGCACGAGTGACTGAGTGAAAAGCATCGCACTGTTTTCACGATCCCTGATGGGACAGGGTTGTCATGTTCGATAGTTGCCAGGAACTATTCTCTCCTTGGTAAGAGGGGTTTCTAGTGGCACTGTGAGCTAGCTGGTATACAGCCTAACATATCCATTAGGGATGTCTAGAATCAGTCTGACACTAATCCTGCAGTGTATGTTGTCTAAACGTGCAGATCTTATATATGTTTATAGAAACTACACAACACTAGCTCTGCCTAATTGGGATCTAAAGAAGGAAGAAGGATGCTTTTGCATCGAAGACGTGAGTCTTATAAGTTGTACATTCACTCCAAGTTCGAGTCAGACGCAAAGTTGAATGGGTTTGTCTCCACAATATTTTATCTATTCTAAGTCATCTTCTTACTTCATTAAGATCCTTTTTTGTACCACAGGCTGAAAAGTTTGTTGCTTTGCCTCTTTTGTTCCAGGGGAACCATTTCCTTCATTATACTGGACATAGTTTTGTGGTAGCAGGGGGTCACATCAGTTGCACTTTACAGTAGTAGAGGTTGGAGATGTGACACAATATTACGTATGCTTGTCCTTTGGTAAGCAGCCTTTCGGGTAATGATGATAGAGGATTATGTGTTCATCAGACTAATCCACTGATAGTACGGACATAATGGAAGGGACCCTTCTTTAGTGATCAGAAGATTCTGCATAGAACCTTTCATCTGGGTCAGAGTTGTACAGATTTGAGGTCATGGTTGCTAAGAGAAACTCTCAGCTGAGTAACCAGAGAGTCCCTAGGGTCATTTCAGTAGAGCTTGAAGTCTCCATGGAATATATTGTTGAAAAGAAATAGGGATTGTTTGGTGATCAATCAGTTGTTCGATGAATAGTTGGTTGCTCCCTGGTGGGTAGTAAATGATGTGGAATTTGGTCAGATTTGATCTTCCTGATGTGCTTTTAACCCCCAAGCATTCAAAGATGGAGTGACATTCAATACTGAAGCAATTGAGTAGTATGGAGTCTTTGTGGATGGATGCAATACTACCAGTAGATTGCCGCTCACGGTCTAATCATTAAATGCTGGTGGAACCAGTGAGCAAATCAGTGGAGGAGAGCAAGCATTCATTGAGGAAATTATTGTCCATGTCATGTGATAAGATTGACTCAGCTATCTCATAGTCCTGTTTAGCTGCAGATCTGCAATTGCACAAAATGCATTTTTGGCTGGCTTATGTAGTAATTGTAGTCGGATGTGTGTTGACTGGGACAAAAATGAGATTATTGGGATTTGGTATTTTCTTATGAAGGCATGGCCCTTTCCTCTTATACATGTTGATTACAGGGATTTTGTGGGCAATAAAGGAAGAGAGAGGTGCATTATTCAATGTAAGAAATGCGAGTATTAGTTGAGTGAGGTAAAAACCCACCTCAAATAATATATTCACAATCCTTGTCAGGGTGAACCACAAAAGTCACTAAATAAACCCATGCCCAACCGCCTAGTAGCAATGGCACATTGCAGGCAGGCTTAACTTAGAGGCAATGTGTAAAGTATTCATGCATTATTCAAACAGTAATAGCATAAAAACATATCACAAGTAAAATCCCAAACCAATTTAGAACAATAAAGGGAAATTTAATGACTAAAATGTCACCAAAACAACAAAACTCCAATGGAAACAGAGATATTGATTTTTAAAGTTTGAATTAAAATAACACCAAAAAGCACAAAATGCCAACTGCAGGTATCTGGTCTGGAAAGTTTGCTTTCTGACTTAGAACTTTAATGGAGGAAAAGTGTTAGTTAACGAGTTAGTGATAGGGCAAGTGGTAAGGTGGATCCAAAGCAAAGCACGATGACGGCAGGCTGCTGAAGAGTGGGTTCCCAATGTGGTCTTCGATGCAGGTGGGAAAGGTCTGAGCTGGCGAAGTCTGAAGTCCGTGCCCAGGAAAACTTTACTTTGTTCTGCTTCAGCTCTGCGTCAGTCTTATTAAAGCCTTCTTCGTTCGCACTTAGAAATTTTTCTGGAAGTTAAATCTTCTTCAACAGGGCAAACCATAAGTTGGATCCTACTGGTGATTCAACATTGACAGCTTCGGCTCCGTGGTGGTCCCTGTGTCCCACCAATCCTTTGGAGAAAAAGTTGACCCAGCTCTTGTAGTTTGGGCAGGAAAAGTGCATTGTAACACCAGCAAAGGGCCCATGATCTGGGGAGCAACACTTTGGGGCTAGGACACACTGCAACAGAGGTCACCAGCAAGGTCCAGAGCAGGTCTAGTTAGAACTGGTCAGATAGGCCGTTGCAAGGAGAGAGGCCTCTGGAAGCATGTTGTGTCCATGTAGCTCAAACAGAAGGACCCCATCCAGGACTAAACCTATTCTTTATTGAACAAACAAAAACTTGCACGATGGTGCAAAGGTATGTACTTGGTGCATATCAGCCAAAGTGTGCCAGCACTGGTGGAAGAGCAAGAATGCACCATATCTTAGTAGATATTGCAAATTTAGTCTCTCTATCTTTGATGCAAGGCAGCACAGCAACTTTGATTGCCACGCTTCATTGCCTCAAATATTAGTAAATCTGGGCTTTAATGTCCTGTGTGTGACTCAAATAAAAAGAGTAATTATCAGATTTGGCATTTTCTACAAAAGCTAGCTTGTTTCCATGTGTGAACGATCAGGCAGTAGTATAGGTGGTTGTCTTGAAGAAGTCTGTTGTCATATGATTCGAAAGCAGGGAGGCGTTAGGAGGGAATTCTTTCACTGATGATCTGTTGTCAAGAGATGAGTTCAAAATATCAGTTTTGCGGTTACATTCTACAACATTTCATGGGGAATTGATTTGCAAATCCTGTCTAGTTTTGCCACAAGGGCTTCAGTGGTGCCTGCACATTTACTGGTCACATTGGTTCTGATATCTTACTGCAACCAAGAGCACTAATATTATGGGAACAAATTAAAGGAGAGTGAGAACTTGGTGAGTTTGAATGATTTTCATTTATGAGGGTTTAAATATTACTCTCATTGATAGACTTGTTACTCAAGTTGAACATGAGTGTTGTTCAGTGTTTGAAATGTTCCTGCTACTGCCTGCAGTAGTTTCCAGTTGTTTGTATTCCTCTATTTTTTTTTCTTTAAATGCATGCACATAGGAGGCAGAGTCTGGCCGCCGATCAAGCTGGTTGCCTGATTACAGGACTCTGCTGCTTCGGGAGGTTCTTTTGACCATACCCATCATGTTGGGCCAGCGGAGGGTTCTTCCCCAGTCCTCAATGCCCCGGGGCCATGATGGGAGAGGCTTCTGTGGCCTCTAGAGTGGCTAGCAGTGCGAGGGAGAAAATGCTGCTCCCCGGTTGGGCCTGGACCTAAGGAGTGGGTGCGGCCACATTGAGGTGTCCTGGAGAGCCTTGGAGATGGCCCAAGGCCCCACCGCTAGCTGCTGTGACACGAGGGAGGCATCCTGCCCTCTTTATCTTTGTGCCTTCTACCCCCTTGGATCAGCGTGGGACCCAGGAGTGAGGTTGTCGCGGCATGGTGAAGTGGTCGCACACCAGCGTGCTGATGTATATGGAGTGTTTAAGCCTGGTGCCTTGTGAGAAAGGGGCTGTCAATCGCTTTAGGACTTCTTGTGACCCAAGGAGTGCCCGGCCTCCCGAGGAGGCCCACTTCTCCCTCTTGTGCTTCTGTAGGCCTGGACTTTAGCTTCTGCTATGGCCGGGGCTATGAGCCATGAGAAGCGAAGCGTCATCATTGGCGACACGGTTAGGGCCCGGAGAGTGAATATGCTGGATGGACATGGGCCTACCCCAGGACTGATTAGCAGGGGCCTCCCCCCTTTTTCCATGGTCTCCTCTCCTCTTGCTACTGGTCTGGGGACTTTGTTGCAGCAGTAGGGCAGGTGCCTGAAAATGACTTTTGCCTGGGTCCCCCTTTGCCTGAGTTCCACGCCATTGTTGCCTCTCCCTGCCTGCCTGGGGTTGTCAGGACCCTGGGTTCGTTCACTCCCTCTTCTTTGATTTGCGCACTGGGATTTTGTTTGGTTGTTCACATCATATCCTCCGGAGCCTTTGTTTATTGATCGTCTGGCCTGCCCCCCTAGGGGAAACTGATGACACCCATAATCTTGCGATGTTTTGGATGTCACGTAGGAGTGGCGTCCATTTGTTTGGGCGTGGTATAAATACCAGGCACAAACCATGAAGTGTTGCTTGGCTTCATCCCAGTTGGAGAGAGTGGATCTCTCTCCTTTCTCTCACCTGGAATCCCTCATCCCACCCAAAGATCTCTGCCCAAAGCCTTGGTTTCCCAACAAGAAACCCCCCAAACTCCTTGCCTGCATTGTCGTGTCTTCTCCAGCAGTAAGTCCCACTCCTGCCGGCATCTTCAAAGACAAAACAGAAAAGGACAACCTCATAATCCTTTTTGAACCTCGTACCTAACCATCAGTTATAGAGAACTGAGTCAAGGTTGGTGCACTAACTGACTTTCTTATATTTAACAAACATTGGGAACTCCTAAAGTAAGGAAATTCGAGACTATTATAGGAGTTTTCACGGATAACTAAGGAACTTACAAGTTAACCCCCTCCTGCTCAGGTTTGAGAAAGTGACTCGGTGATTCAGAGCAGTGGCACAGAACGGATGAGCTAGCAAAGAGATTATCTATTCCAGATCCTGAAGTAAGGGTCAGAAAACCCTAGTAGGTGTTAAAACTTACTGGCTGTATGCACTTAGACATTGTGTTGAATGAATGGCCAAGTGCTAAGTAGGGGTGGACGGAACTCACAGAGTTTTACTGTGGAATTCCCCCCACCCCTAATTGATAATACAGATGTGCATACACTACGCACCATTATGCTCTACCTTTCCTATGCCTGGCATCCAACATTTCACTGTGCCACCCTTACCACCAAGAACTGCTGGTAAAGTACAAGCTATGGCTGGTGCCCTCACTGGCAGTCAGTTTGTGCAGTCCGTATTGCAACTCCCCTTCCCCTCTCTCTCAATTAGCCGCAGCATCATAATTCATAATCAGACTCACCTGCCGGGTATGGACAACACAACAACGTCTTTGGCCGGCCCCAGCTCCGCCTGCGCCACAGTCGCTGCTCAGAGCCGGCTCCAGAGTCCCCTCCCGATTAGTTCAAGGTTCATTGAAGGCAGGAGGAGTGACCAGTCGAGCATCCCCATGCTATGGACATATAAAGCAGACAGGCCCGCCTTTCTGAACATAGCCCGCACACCATGATGAAAGTAAAGGCCCTCTTGAAGAGTTTCACTTCACAGATGTCATAGGAAAACATTTTAAGGGCATTTTGGCTATAATGAAATCACCTTATTTAAATACTATATCCCCTTTTTAAAGACATATGAGCTTGAACTGTCAGTGTAAGGGTAGCTTATTTTTGAGTTGGTCAGTATTTGTATTATTAAGCAAATATAAACAGTATTTGACCTGTTCTGAAATTGCGAAGCAACTTTGATTTCTCATGCAAACATTCACCATCTCACAGTTACAATGAATGTTTTTGGCTTTCTTTTGCATGTCTTAAGTCGGCCCGTGACTCCTAGAATCAAAGGGGCATATTCTCAAGGACTCATCGCCGAGTTAGCGGCACTTTATCGCAGCCAAAGTGGCGATAAATTCATCACACCATTCACAAGCAGGTGCTAACAGCCGATATCACCAGTTTACCCGCGGATAGCAGCCGCAAAAAACATCGCCACGGATGACACCGGCAACTAACGCTAATGATATGCAGAGTAGGCGTTCCCGTGCAAAAGCCCGCGAAAACACCACTCCGCAACATTCTCAACGACCAGCCAGATCGGCGATAAAATTAAAAAAATTGCGATAAGGCGCGTTAGCAGCATGGATTTAACACCTGCTCCTACCTGGTGCTAAGCCGGACGACAACCTGCACCATAAAAGGGAGTTCAGCCCACAGCCACACCAGAAGAACAACAGATGCCATGGAGCTACTGATCATGCAGCTCGGAGCCCCAAGAGGGCCACAACACCCACCGCCACCACCGCCAGGACCCCCACCCCCCCAGAACCCCCCCCGGACTACCACAGAGGCAGCGCAGACAAAGACACCGGACCTTCCGAAAACGCACCAGCCTTGGAGACTTAACGCCAGAGGAAGTCATTGCCCACTGCAGGCTCAAAAGGACAACCATCCTCCGCATCCTGACCCTCATTGCCCACAGGCTGACGGTACCAACACAGCGGAGAACCAACATCCCTCCGCAGACAAAGCTGATGGCCGTGCTGCACCTGTTGGCCTCTCAGACCTTCCAACCAACAACTGCCATAGTCGGAGAAGTCTCACAGCCAGCCCTGTCAAAGTTCCTCACACCTGTCTTGGATGCCATCATCAGCTTGGTACCCCAGCAACTTTACTTCCCACACACTGCGCAGGAACAGCTGGAGATCAAGCAAGGCTTCTACGCCATAGCTGGCTTCCCGCACGTGTTGGGGGCAATCGACTGCACACATGTACTCCTCGTGCCCCCTGCCGCCACTGCACACAATTACCGCAACAGGAAACACACGCATTCCATCAATGTGCAGGCAATACTGGACCACCGGGGACTCTTCACCAATGTCGTCTCCAACTACCCAGGCAGTGTGCATGATTCCGTCATCTTCTGACAGTCCATCATCAACCAGCGCTTTCAGGATGGCACCTATGGAAATGCACTGCTCGTCGGTAAGTAACAACTGAACACACCACACACCTCAACTCCACCAACATACAACTCATAACTCTGGGAATGCACACGTCACAAAATCACATACAACATGACAACCAACATCCCCACATTCCAAACATGACAACACAACTTACTGTGGCAACCTGGGCTAGCCATGCACACAAGCCATTAACGGCATGGCACCTCAGCCACACAATAGCAGAATGTGGGGAGAGGTGGGAACTAGGCATGTGCGAAGGAGGCAAGTGACCCATGAATGTGAATGTACACAATGCCAAGTGTGGCGTGGATGTGCTGAACAGACTTGAGTATGCAGACCACAGACATTTCCATGTCGACATACACTGCTGGTGTCTACAGTGTACTGGACAGTGGACGCAACCATGTTACCGCAGCCAGTGGGGAAGAATGCGGAAATGTAGCTTGTTACGTCCCCCCCTGTAAGGGTGAGCGGAGTGGGCAGGCCCGGCGTACGCCAGGCCAGCGTAGGGGTGTGAATAAAAAGCCTGTCACTCTGGGCGTGGTTCTCTTCCGTAATGGCCAAAGTGTCTGCCAGGGCGGCGCCTCTCATCCCGCCATGAGGCCGAGGCCGTGAGCGGCGGTGCCTGCGATCCTGTGCGCCTGCTGCACCCCAGGCCGCTGGTCCCAAGAGCCGTCTTGCCCACCCCAGCGCACCGAGGCCTCACTGCTCACCTGCCGACACCGGCGTGTGTCAAAGAGGGCCCACCACGTGCCGGTGCAAGCTCCAAGCCCAAGGCCCGTGACCATGGCAGCCTCCTCAGACCATCACGGCCTCCGCGACACAGGCCCCCAGTACTCCTTTCTCATTGACGTACTCCACCGCTGCCTCCGGCCTACACTGCGGTCCAGTAGGTCACACATTTGGAACTGAGTCTTCATCATACAAAGGCAGAGTACATATGATTATGGCAGATTTTACATCACCGTACTCCCTTCGATGTGGTGCCACCAACTCTGTGCATAGCATTCCAACGACACGTGTCTGTGGGCCCTTGCTGACTACTGCCGTTGGCCTACACTGCGGCCCAGCACCGCGGGGTCACCGGTGTACTACCTACACTGCGGTCCAGCAGGCCTCACACCAATCCAATCCAGTCTGGACCAGGCAGGGCACGGCATAGTCGCAGGCTGCACACACGCTCAGCTCTGGTGCTTCTACTTCCGTCAACCACAAATCATCGCCACATGGCATTCCAACGTCGTGTGTGAGAGTACCAGGAGAAGCTGCCTGAACAGCGGTTGGCCCGCGCTGACCGCTGCCTCCGGCCTACACTGCAGTCAAGTAAGTCACACATTTGGAACTGAGTCTTGATTTTTCAATGGCAGAGTCCATATCATTGTACGCAAGGAGAGGAGTAAGAGGAAGACGCGGTTCAGTCCAGATGCAAAAAGGATCCTCGTTACGGAGGTGACCGAACACTACCAACAACTGCTCTGGTGCCACTAACTCTGTGCATCGCAAGCCAAGGACATGTGGCTGGGGGCCCCTGCTGACCGCTGCCTCCGGCCTACACTACGGTCAAGTAGGTCACATTTGGAACTGAGTCTTGATTTATTTATGGCAGAGTTTATACCATTGTACAGGCCTCATCGCAGACTGCATCCCCTTTCAGCTCTGGTGCCACTGACTCCGTGCCCCGAAATTCATGGACACTCTCTGGTTGAACTTTGGTGGCATCTGAGTCTATGGCCTGGGGGTTGTCTTCATCATCATGTAGCTGATACTGACATGGTGTCAAAAATGAGTCTGTAGCATTCATCTCCTCCATATTGCCTGTGTCTGCTTGGTACTGCCCTCTGTATCATGCCCTGGAAGATCACCTTCCACTGTCCCCCAAAACCCTCTGCGACATTCACCTTGGACATCGACGAGGACCCACTCAGCTCTCGTGGCCCTACCTCAGTGCACCGGTAGTCACCGTCCCGTGGCGGTGTTCCATGTGCTGGCCGCTGTGCATCCGGGGCCACTAACTCCGTGCAGCTCAAGTCATGGACCCTTGCTGTTTGAACTGTGAACTTCTGATTGTCTGATCACTGTTGTAGTTGTTGCCAGCACCAACCACTCCTTGAGGGCTGGCTCACACTCACCCCACACCCATCCAGCACAGGCGTCACTGGACATGTGACCCTGGCAATAAAAGGGGCCAGGCGCACGTGCCCGTAGCCAGTTCCACAAACTATCTAAGTGTGCCCGAGTGGTCATTGTGTATGCATGAGGGCCCCGGGCCCTACCACATTGCATTGTGCTGTGTACAGCGGACGCAACCATGTCACGTCAGGCAGTGGGTGAGACCTGGGACATGTAGCTGTGTCGTACCCTCCTGTAGGTGTTGCCGGAGTGGGCTGGTGTACGACAGTCCAGCGTAGGGGTGTGGATGATCACCCCGGGGCTCTGGGCGTGGTTAAGTGTTGGGCTTGCCAATGAAGTACCTAATGCTTGTGTCTCTGTTGTAGTGTCGGTGCCACCCGTCCCGCAATGGACAAAGTTGCAATGTAACATGCCCCCGGAGTGCGGGCTCGGCCGAAGGGATAAATGAATGAGCGCAAGCCCGCTCGGGGTCCGGGATCCTACATGCCAACTGTTTTGTGTGTATCGCTGTTGCTGCAGCATAAGCCAAAGGTCTTGCCTCGACCGCATCGCAAGTTCAGCCAGCCATGAACTCTACATCTGTGTCTGCCCTATCCTTACCATAGGCCTACACACACGTGGCTGCCCACCTTCGACGCACAACATCTCCCGACCCCTGTCCATCTGACAGTACGTGAAGATCCTCCAGGCCAGAAGTGGTGTCACCATGGTCACTCCTGGGAGGCTCAGCCCTTCTGGCTGGCCCCTGACCCACTGGTTCTCCCACTGGGGAATCCACCCCCCTCTCGCCCCTCAATCTGGACTTCTGTACCCTCATAACTGGAGCAGCACCGCCAGACACCAGAACCACTGGAGCTCTGTTTACAGATGCTCCAGGTTCTCCTGACACTAGGAGATCCCCCTCAGGAAATGGCCTCCCGGTACAGACTAGGTCCCCCTCCTGGTGTTCCCTTATGGAACCGTCCTGGGACTGGGTTTTGGGCACCTTGGGACACAGCCCACTCCCACTCCCTCTCCTCTGAGACAGGACGTGGGACCCTACACCCTTCCCACTACACTGGGACCTATCTGGGCTACCACAAACCTCCCCTGCCTCACTTGGTCAGGGAAAACCTGAGCCACCCCCTTCAGGATCACTCTCAAATGCCTCTTCAGACCCTCTGGAATCCACCAAAAGGTCTACCTCCAGCGCAAGTTCACTGGACTCAGAGAACTCACTCTCCACCGGGTGTTGGCATAGCTCTGGAAAACAGGGACTTAAAATATGCTCTCCAACAAATGAATCACACAGCCCCCCACAGTTGTTAACCAAGCTACCCTTTGCCTCACCATCCAGTGCCTCACACAAGTACCCCACACCACTCTCCTGAGATTGGCAAGACAGTGTCTGACTGTCTCTGTCACTCAACCCACACTCTTCTGGGCGGTCTCCACACTCACACACCACGACTTCTACCAAGGGGGAACCCCTCTCCCTGCACCTCTCATCTAGAGTCAGTAAAGCATCCCTCCCACCTCTAGGAATATGATCCCCTGTGTCAGTTCCCCAATCTACTTTAGGGACACTGCACACCACTGGAGCTACCTCATAACCTTGAACCCCCTGGTGTATGTCAACCCCCTCCCTCAAGTCAGGCGCCACATCTCTGGGTGTGTGTACTTCTCCCTCTGCACTAGATAACACAATCTTGCTGCCACCAGCTGAGCTAGACTCCACCTCCAACTCAGCAAAGCTCACTTCCTGAGCTACACACTTTTCCTTTTCAGCTGAGACACTCATGGCCTCAAGCCTCTCGAGCTCCAAATCAAGCTCCCTCATTCTTAACTCATGTGCCAAGGTCAATTTCATTTCTTCCAACTTGGCCTCGAGCCTCAGGACTTCCAGCTCATGTTCTCTGATTCTCTGATTCTCTTGTAACTCCTCTGGAGAGAGTCCCCTGCTGGAATGGGTGCTGCCAGCCCCTGTGGCCGGTCTGCCCACTGGCAGATCATGTGATCTAAATCCATCCCTTCTAGGATTCTCCTCTCCATTCTCAGCATCTGCCTCCTCCGCCTCTTTAGCCTCCCACCAGGCTTTCAAGGCTTCCTGCAGCTCCTCCTTCCTGGAGCTGCTTTTCATGGTGCAACCAAAATCTTTGCAAAATTGTTTGAGCTCATCCTTTGTGTAAGAATACAGATCCTCAATATGAAATTCCAATTCTGCCTTATCATTTGCTGCACTCCCCCTCTGAGACATGACGCTTCCTGGGCGTTACGCAAAAATAGAACCAAAAACCAAAAAGTTCAGTATGTGGTTGCGTAGTGATCTGCGCTAAACTAGTGATGTTCACCAATCACTGTGGGTCAAGTGCAAACACAAGTTCAAATCCTCACCGCTGCCACCAATGTTAGAACTGGGGGTCTCTAGTTGGCAGAGGTTGGCACCTTTGTCCAAATAGGGACCCTTGCTTCTAGTCAGGGTAAGGGGGTACACACTGTTGATAACCCCTGCTCACCCCCCTTGGTAGCTTGGCACGAGCAGGCAGGCTTATCCCCAAGGCAATGTGTAAAGTATTTGCACCAACACTCACAGTAATCTAGTGAAACACCACAAATGGACACTAAACCAGTTATTTATAAAAATATAATCACTTTATCTTGTTTAGGCAGAGTCAAAACGACAAAAATCACATACACAAAAATAGACTTCCAGTAATGCTTTTGTAGTAGAGAAAAATTCACTTGGAGTAATGTTCTCTTTGTAGGAGAGTAGGATCTGCTTCACATGGGTACCCCCACTTTTTGCTGATGCTTCACTGTTTTTCGACATTAGTCTGGCTGGGGCCCTGCTAATCAGAACCCCAGCCTAGCTGCTTCCTCTCTAAAATGGTTTCCATGTGCCTTAGGCACATCACTGATTGGGATCTGGAGTGCCCTTATAAGTCCCTAGTATATGGTATACTATGTACCAAGGGCATAGGTACCTCAGAGGCCTGCCAGGGGCTGCAGCATGTATTATGCCACCCCTGGAAGGCCATCCAAACTGACACCACCGGTCTGCTACTGCAGCCTGGGTAAGGTGGTGCCTGCACCCCTTACTGTGATATAGGTTACCTATATCACTAAATCCATACACACATATAAACCTATAAGTCACTCCTAAGGCAGGCCTTATCAATCCTAAAGGCAGAGTGCATGGTTCCTATGTGAGAGGGTGCCCCTGCATGAGCAGGGCCCCTCTGCAGCGTTCGGAGACCATCTCTGATGCTGTTTGTAGTGCAGCCTGACCATATACTCTTAAGCGCATTATATCCTCGCGGTAAAATGCTAACTTTGGAATGGCTGCACCTAAACATGTCGTGTTTGGTGTCAAACATCTTGGAATACTACCCCCCGCCAATCCTGGCGGCGGGGTAGCATTCCACCCTTCTAGAGGAAAGACATGTTAACTCTGACTAGTCCGGTAACTTCTTTCCAGAGCCCTGGCATCACAAAATGGATGCTGCTGCCACAGACACGAGTCTGGCCTCCTGCTGCTGGACGAAACTCTGGCAGGGGAGGCCTGGACAATAGGTTTCCTGTCCCAGGGAGGTGTGACCACCTCCCCAGACAGGATAATGTGTATTGGGGCTGGGCGGGAGCACTTTCGGGTGCTTTGAAGTCCTGCACTGGGGGCACATTTGGTGTCCCTGTGCATACCCCAGTTCAAACCGGATCAGGGGCTGGCAGCCCCTGCTTTGGCGTGAACTGGACAAAGGGGAAGGGGTGTAGCCACCCCTCTGCCCTGACCCACCCATAGGTGGGGCCACAGAGTAGTCCAACCCCTATCTTTAGTATAAAGATAGGAACCCAGTCCTTAGGACTTTAGATTATCCCTGGACGAAACTCTGAAACTGAATCCTGGACCTTCGATGCTCTACTCACGATTAGAGGACAGAAGAATCTCCCTTGGGGTCAAGGAGTGACTCCCCTGCTTGGCAGGCACCAAAGAAGCATCTGTCCGGTTCGCATTTTTGAAGCTCCCGTCGGACGCCGAAGTCATCGCATCACCAGAGGTGGAATTTCAGACTTCCCCGAGGCTACCCTGAGTCCCCAGCAAAGCTGAGGCCCGTGGCTATCGTGGGTGACTTGAGACCATGACCCCTGGACACCGAGCACATTTGCAAGTGCATCCTCTTCTGGGTCTCCCAAGAAGTCGTGCTTTGGGCTCCGAGTAGCCCTAGCCTCCAGCACCAACTGCACCGAAGATCACTGGCTCCCACTCCATGAGTGGCCTGTGAGTCAGATCCACGTGGGGCATCACAAGGCTCCTTCGCGGTCGCTAGCCCGTTGGCTAGTAGCCCTTAACGAAGGCCAATCTTTTCCTAACTTGGAATCCTGATTGCTCCAGGCCTGCCCTCACTTACCCTCGCTGGGTGAGTTCCCCAGACCTTGCTGGTTTGCACCATCGACGATCTACATCTTCACCGAGACTTGCCGTTGCCAAGGCTTGTTGGGTCCAATCCGGTCGCCGACACCTCAGCACTCGACAGACATCGTGTACCAGCTCGAATCCTGCTCCTGGTCACCAACAACACCTCCTGGACCTCGTGGCTGAAGAGTCAAGATGACCATCAATGCACCTGAAGCACTCGACATCGGTGGGCATCTGTCCATCGCCTTCCTGGTCACTGGCTAGTGACCCAGACTCTGTCCCCTCTGCTTTCAGGTTCTTCAGAACTCCGATCCACTCTTGGATCCACACGGACACTTTTCTCTTGGTCGCCAGCAGCACTTTGCAGCAGATCGCCATTCGAATCGACGACGAAACTCGACCCCGAAAGGCACCTATGCACCCGGCTTCCCTGGGTGAGGTAACACGAGTACTCCGGTGCTCCCGTGGGTAGAGACTCTTCAAAGTCCTAGATCTCAAAGGGTTTGGTCCAAGTCCTCTTTTAAGTGTCCCTTTTCTCTAATTTCCCGATCACGACTTTCTCCATAGAAGTCAACGGCGTATCGCGGTTGTGTATTTACACTGCACGCGTCTCCCGTGGGTCCCCTGTGTCACTACCTTGGGTGGTTCCTTGTGGTCCAAGCACTTCTAGAGGCTCTAGGCCTAGTGTCTAGTTCAGTCGTGGTTCTTATACCACTTTATTGGTATATGGTTTGGTACGCCCCTAGGGCCCAAACGTGTATTTGTGCTATTACTGTGTTTAAATAACTTCTAACTTATGTACTTCGAACTCTAGCCTCATAAAGAGACTAGAGGGGTGTGTTTAGCAATAAATACATATATTTTGAATATATACCTGGTGTGGTGCTCTTTCATTTGATCACTCAAGAGATTATAGACTGGTAAAACAAGCTGCTTTACATTCCTTCAAGACTTAGCCTGAAGGCTGCTCTCCATAGCTACCACTAGGATAGCTTTCAATAAAGGTTGTCTTTAACCTATCTCCAATAAGGGGTTGTTTGGACTGGTGCAAGGTGCCCACTATAATTAGTGGACAGCATATACCAGGCCAACTTCTCACATTGGTGTGCAGCGTGTGGGATTCCAGCTTGCTATTGTTTTAACAGATAATCTCAATTGAATTGATCAACTGAAAACCACTAAAGGTACCTAAGGTACATATAATTTAAGCTTAGAATACAGTAAGTTCTACTGAACTTAGAGTTGTGTGTTAAGGGATAGCACAACCCTTTCTACAACTCAAGAGAGTTTAGTAGGCCACACTAGAGTAGGTAGTGCATACACCACACCACACTAGTAATGTCTTTAAGGGCAGGATCCAAAGAATCCTTGCAGGAAGCCATTGAGCTTCCACCCTCCAAGTATGATACACTCCCATTCTTGGAATTGAGAGCTTTATGCAACTTGAGAAAAATAAGGACAGGCCAAAGCCCCACCACCCAACACCTCAAGGAGTTGTTGGTGGCTTATGACCTTAGTAAGCCCTTGGGGACTGAAGGGGTAGGAGCTGAGGGTAGGGCAGAGGATGAGGTTGGGAATGGGGGTACCAGTACCCCCAGCCCCCCCTCTGAAACTGGCCAGGAGGGCGCCAATGGCCCTGACCTGGATAATCCAACCCCTCCTGAGGAAGAGGAAGAGAAGGATCAGAATGATGCACCCTTTGTCCCCCCAGGAAGGATTGTGAGTGTGCCCAGAAGGTCTAGATCTTCTTCTCAGGAGTCTAACCACTCTGGCACCTCAATAGGGAGCTCTGTCTCATCTCATAGGTGGGAATCCTCTCATGAGAGAAGAAAGAGGCTGGTTCAATATGAGAAAGCTCAGCTTGAACTCAAAAAGAAGCAACTAGCCAAAGACAGGGAGTCCCTAGATCTCTTTAGAGAGAGAAGAAAGTTGGGACTAGAGTCCCATGGTGTCAGCCAGATCCCTAGAGATAGGGAAAGGTCCTATGACCATAGGAACCTGAGCAAGATTGTCCCTCCCTATCAGAATGGGGATGACATCCACAAGTGGATAACTGCTCTAGAGAGGGCCTGTAAGGTACAGAAGGTCCCTCAGGAGCAGTGGGCAGCAATCTTGTGGCTCTCCTTTGCTGACAAAGGTAGAGATAAGCTCCTCACTGTTAGAGAGGAGGATGCTGATAATTACAAGGTCTTGAAGAGTGCTCTTATTGATGGGTTTGGCCTAACCACTGAACAGTACAGGTTTAAGTTCAGAGATACCCAAAAAGCACAGACTCAAGACTGGGTAGACTATGTGGATTGTTCTGCCAAGGCTCTGGAAGGCTGGTTGATGGGCAGTAAGGTGTGTGACTTCTCAGGATTGTACAATCTGATAATGAGGGAGCAGATTCTTAATAACTGTCAAAATCAGCTGTTGCATCAATACCTGGTAGACTCTGATCTGACCTCTCCCCAAGAATTGGGAAAGAAGGCAGACAAATGGGTCAGAACCAGGGTGAAGCAGAAGGTACAGAACCAAGGTGGGGAAACCAAGAAGCAAGATGCTAAGAACTCTGACAAGGGTGGGGAGAAGGGTAAAGATCAAAAGTCTTCATCAGGCCCCCAAAAATCTTCTTCTGGTGGGGATTCACAGTCTACCAAAGGGAAAGGCCAAAGAAAACCATGGTGCAAGGTCTGTAAGCAAAAGACCCACTGGACCAGTGATTGCACCAAGTCCAAAGACTCCAGTCCAGCACCCACCAATGCCCCTAAGGCACCTGTTCCCCCTAGTACAGTTGGTGGGAGTGCTCCAGCCAAGGGTTTAGTAGGGTTCACCCTGGGTACTGAGTTGGGCTCTGACCTAGTCAGAGAACTGACTCAGGCTGTGTTAGTCTGTGATGGAGGCATGGATGTGACCTCCACTGTGAGTCCCAGTAATCTGGGCAAGTACAGACAACAGCCTTTAATCAATGGACGTGAGGCTTTGGCATTTAGGGACACAGGGGCAAGTGTCACAATGGTGACACAAGACCTTGTGAATCCTGGGCAAGTTATACTTGGTGAAATGTACCAAGTGACCAATGCTAGCAATGTCAGAACAGACCATACTCTGGCAGTTGTTAACTTCTCCTGGGGAGGGGTAACTGGCCTTAAGAAGGTTGTGGTAAGTGCAAACCTACCAGTCGAATGCTTGCTTGGCAATGACTTAGAGACTTCTGCTTGGGCAGAAGTGGAGCTCAGGACCCATGCAGAAATGCTGGGGATCCCTGCAGATGTGTTTGCTGTGACCAGGTCACAAGCCAAAATGTCTAGCACTGAACAGGCCTTGGATTCTGGAAGAAGGGACCAAGTGCCTTCCAAGAGGAGGAGTAGTAGGGTTAAGGCAGTGCCTTCCCCTTGGCTCAGGAGGAAGATCAGTCCCTTGAGGGGGATGATCTCAGCCCTGAAGAAGGAACTGTCCCAGAGGAACTTGAACCTGACCAGGTTGAGTTCTTGGGGACAGGGGGACCTTCTAGGGCAGATCTGAGCCAGGAGCAGCAGAGCTGCCCCTCCCTTGAACCCCTCAGACAGCAAGCTGCTGCTAAGGCTGCTGGGAAAGCTAGTGGTCCCCATACAGTGTATTGGGATGATGGACTCCTGTACTCAGAGAGTAGAGACCCCAAGCCTGGTGCTACCAGGAGGTTGGTTATACCTCTGAAGTTCAGGGGCTTCCTATTGACCCTAGCCCATGATATTCCCTTAGCAGGTCACCTGGGCCAGAACAAGACTTGGGACAGAATTGTCCCTCACTTTCACTGGCCCCACATGTCTGAAGACAGCAAGGAGTTTTGTCGCTCCTGTGTAACCTGCCAAGCCAGTGGCAAAGCAGGTGGCACTACAAAGGCCCCCTGATACCACTACCTGTGGTGGGGGTGCCCTTTGAAAGGGTAGGGATTGACATTGTTGGTCCCATGGATCCCCAAACAGCCTCTGGGCACAGGTTTATCCTGGTGGTAGTGGATCATGCCACCAGGTACCCAGAAGCTATTCCCCTCAGGACCACTACAGCACCTGTGGTGGCAAGGGCCCTCCTGGGAATCTTCTCAAGAGTGGGCTTTCCTAAGGAGGTAGTCTCAGACAGGGGTGCTAACTTCATGTCTGGTTACTTAAAAGCAATGTGGAAGGAGTGTGGAGTGACTTATAAGTTCACCACACCCTATCACCCACAATGCAATGGTTTAGTTGAGAGATTCAACAAAACCTTGAAGGGCATGATTAAAGGGCTCCCAGAAAAGCTTAGGCGTAGATGGGACATACTCTTGCCCTGCCTTTTATTCGCATATAGGGAGGTGCCTCAGAAGGGGTTGGTTACAGCCCTTTTGAACTTCTGTTTAGCCACCCTGTGAGGGTTCCACTGTGCTTGGTGAAGGAAGGATGGGAGTTACCTCTCAAGCCCCCAAAGCAAGATATAGTGGACTATGTACTTGGTCTCCGCTCCAGGATGGCTGAGTACATGAAAAAGGCAACCAAAAACCTTGAGGCTAGCCAGGAACTTCAAAAGGCCTGGCATGACCAAAAGGCTGTTCTGACTGTTTACCAGCCAGGACAGAAGGTGTGGGTGTTGGAGCCAGTGGCCCCAGCAGCTCTCCAAGATAAATGGAGTGGACCCCACACTATTGTTGAGCAGAAGGGTGAGGTCACTTACTTAGTAGACCTAGGAACACCCAGGAGTCCCCACAGGGTTCTCCATGTCAACAGGTTAAAACCATATGTGGACAGGGCAGACATGGGCTTGCTCATGGCTACTCATGAAGGGCAGGAGGAAGAGAGTGACCCACTCCCTGACCTGCTCTGACAGAACCCTGACGATGGGTCAGTTGATGGTGTAGCCTTGGCAGGCAGCCTCACTACCCAGCAACAGACTGATTGCAGGCAAGTCCTCAATCAGTTTAGTCATATGTTTTCCCTGACACCCAGTCAGACCACCTGGTGCACTCATGAAGTGGACACTGGGGACAGTCTGCCTATTAAAAATAAGATTTATAGGTAACCTGACCATGTCAGGGACTGTATCAAGACTGAAGTCCAGAAAATGTTGGATTTGGGAGTTATTGAACCCTCAGATAGCCCTTGGGCTAGTCCAGTGGTCCTTGTACCAAAACCTCACACCAGTGGTGGAAAAAGAGAGATGAGGTTTTGTGTGGACTACAGGGGTCTCAATGCAGTCACTAGGACTGATGCCCATCCAATACCCAGGGCAGACGAGCTCATAGATACTTTGGCCTCTGCCAAATATCTCAGCACATTTGACCTAACAGCTGGCTACTGGCAGATCAGACTAGCTGATGCTGCAAGGCCCAAAACAGCATTCTCAACCCCTAGTGGGCATTATCAATTTGTGGTAATGCCCTTTTGTCTGAAGAATGCACCTGCCACTTTCCAGAGGCTGGTGAATACAGTTCTCACAGGTCTGGAAGCCTATAGTGCAGCATATCTAGATGATATTGCTGTCTTTAGCTCCACCTGGGAGGATCACCTGGTCTACCTCAGGAATGTTTTACAGGCCCTGCAAAAGGCAGGCCTGACTATCAAGGCCACTAAGTGCCAGATAGGGCAGAGTCAGGTTGTGTACCTGGGCCACCTTGTGGGTGGAGGCCAGGTTCAACCTTTGCAGAGTAAGATCCAGACCATCATGGACTGGACTGCTCCCACTACCCAGACTCAGGTGAGAGCCTTCTTAGGCCTGACTGGGTACTATAGGAGATTTGTCAAGGGGTATGGATCAATAGTGACACCCCTGAATGACTTAACTTCTAAGAAAATGCCCAAAAGGTTCAGTGGACAGTTAGCTGTCAAAAGGCATTTGATGACCTGAAGCAGGCCATGTGCACTGCTCCCATTCTACAGAGTCCTGATTACTCCAAGAAGTTCATTGTTCAAACTGATGCATCTGAATTGGGGGTAGGGGCTGTACTGTCACAATTGAATGAAGAAGGTCAGGATCAGCCAGTAGCTTTTATTAGCAGAAGGCTGACCCCTAGAGAGAAACGTTGGTCAGCCATAGAGAGGGAGGCCTTTGCTGTGGTCTGGGCTCTGAAGAAGTTGAGGCCATACTTGTTTGGTACACACTTCCTGGTTCAGACAGACCATAAGCCCCTCTTATGGCTAAAACAAATGAAGGGTGAAAACCCCAAACTGCTTAGGTGGTCCATTTCCCTACTGGGGATGGACTTTACAGTGGAACATAGACCTGGGAGTAACCATGCGAATGCAGATGGACTCTCTAGGTATTTCCTCTTAGAACATGAAGACTTAACTGGGCAAGGTTAGTTTAATGTCCCTACGTTTGGGGGGTTGTGTAGGAGAGTAGGATCTGCTTCACATGGGTACCCCCACTTTTTGCTGATGCTTCACTGTTTTTCGACATTAGTCTGGCTGGGGCCCTGCTAATCAGAACCCCAGCCTAGCTGCTTCCTCTCTAAAATGGTTTCCATGTGCCTTAGGCACATCACTGATTGGGATCTGGAGTGCCCTTATAAGTCCCTAGTATATGGTATACTATGTACCAAGGGCATAGGTACCTCAGAGGCCTGCCAGGGGCTGCAGCATGTATTATGCCACCCCTGGAAGGCCATCCAAACTGACACCACCGGTCTGCTACTGCAGCCTGGGTAAGGTGGTGCCTGCACCCCTTACTGTGATATAGGTTACCTATATCACTAAATCCATACACACATATAAACCTATAAGTCACTCCTAAGGCAGGCCTTATCAATCCTAAAGGCAGAGTGCATGGTTCCTATGTGAGAGGGTGCCCCTGCATGAGCAGGGCCCCTCTGCAGCGTTCGGAGACCATCTCTGATGCTGTTTGTAGTGCAGCCTGACCATATACTCTTAAGCGCATTATATCCTCGCGGTAAAATGCTAACTTTGGAATGGCTGCACCTAAACATGTCGTGTTTGGTGTCAAACATCTTGGAATACTACCCCCCGCCAATCCTGGCGGCGGGGGTAGCATTCCACCCTTCTAGAGGGAAAGACATGTTAACTCTGACTAGTCCGGTAACTTCTTTGCAGAGCCCTGGCATCACAAAATGGATGCTGCTGCCACAGACACGAGTCTGGCCTCCTGCTGCTGGACGAAACTCCGGCAGGGAGGCCTGGACAATAGGTTTCCTGTCCCAGGGAGGTGTGACCACCTCCCCAGACAGGATAATGTGTATTGGGGCTGGGCGGGAGCACTTTCGGGTGCTTTGAAGTCCTGCACTGGGGGCACATTTGGTGTCCCTGTGCATACCCCAGTTCAAACCGGATCAGGGGCTGGCAGCCCCTGCTGTGGCGCGAACTGGACAAAGGGAAAGGGTGTAGCCACCCCTCTGCCCTGACCCACCCATAGGTGGGGCCACAGAGTAGTCCAACCCCTATCTTTAGTATAAAGATAGGAACCCAGTCCTTAGGACTTTAGATTATCCCTGGACGAAACTCTGAAACTGAATCCTGGACCTTCGACGCTCTACTCACGATTAGAGGACAGAAGAATCTCCCTTGGGGTCAAGCAGTGACTCCCCTGCTTGGCAGGCACCAAAGAAGCATCTGTCCGGTTTGCATTTCTGAAGCTCCCGTCGGACGCCGAAGTCATCGCATCACCAGAGATGGATTCTCAGACTTCTCCAAGGCTACCCTGAGTCCCCAGCAAAGCTGAGGCCCGTGGCTATCGTGGGTGACTTGAGACCGTGACCCCTGGACACCGAGCATATTTGCAAGTGCATCCTCTTCTGGGACTTCCAATAAGTCGTGCTTTGGGCTCCCAGTAGCCCTAGCCTCCAGCACCAACTGCACCGAAGATCACTGGCCCCCACTCCACGAGTGGCCTGTGAGCCAGATCCACGTGCGGCATCACGAGGCTCCTTCGCGGTCGCTAGCCCGTTGGCTAGTAGCCCTTAACGAAGGCCAATCTTTTCCTAACTTGGCATCCTGGTTGCTCCAGGCCTGCCCTCACTTACCCTCGCTGGGTGAGTTCCCCAGATCTTGCTGGTCTGCACCATCGACGATCTACATCTTCACCAAGACTTGCCGTTGCCAAGGCTTGTTGGGTCCAATCCAGTCGCCAACACCTCAGCACTCGACAAACATTGTGTACCAGCCCGAATCCTGCTCCTGGTTGCCGACAACTCCTCCTGGACCTCGTGGCTGAAGAGTCAAGACAACCGTCAATGCACCTGAAGCACTCGACATCGGTGGGCATCTGTCCATCGCCTTCCTGGTCACTGGCTAGTGACCCAGACTCTGTCCCCTCTGCTTTCAGGTTCTTCAGAACTCCGATCCACTCTTGGATCCACCCGGACACTTTTCTCTTGGTCGCCAGCAGCACTTTGCAGCAGATCGCCATTCGATCCGACGACGAAACCCGACCCCGAAAGGCACCTATGCACCCGGCTTCCCTGGGTGAGGTAACACGAGTACTCCGGTGCTCCCTTGGGTAGAGACTCTTCAAAGTCCTAGATCTCAAAGGGTTTGGTCCAAGTCCTCTTTTAAGTGTCCCTTTTCTCTAATTTCCCGATCACGACTTTCTCCATAGAAGTCAACGGCGTATCGCGGTTGTGTATTTACACTGCACGCGTCTCCCGTGGGTCCCCTGTGTCACTACCTTGGGTGGTTCCTTGTGGTCCAAGCACTTCTAGAGGCTCTAGGCCTAGTGTCTAGTTCAGTCGTGGTTCTTATACCACTTTATTGGTATATGGTTTGGTACGCCCCTAGGGCCCAAACGTGTATTTGTGCTATTACTGTGTTTAAATAACTTCTAACTTATGTACTTCGAACTCTAGCCTCATAAAGAGACTAGAGGGGTGTGTTTAGCAATAAATACATATATTTTGAATATATACCTGGTGTGGTGCTCTTTCATTTGATCACTCAAGAGATTATAGACTGGTAAAACAAGCTGCTTTACATTCCTTCAAGACTTAGCCTGAAGGCTGCTCTCCATAGCTACCACTAGGATAGCTTTCAATAAAGGTTGTCTTTAACCTATCTCCAATAAGGGGTTGTTTGGACTGGTGCAAGGTGCCCACTATAATTAGTGGACAGCATATACCAGGCCAACTTCTCACACTCTTGCTAAAGAGCAGTTCACTTTTTGTAATGTTCTCTGGCTAAAGAGCAGTTCACTTCTTCCCAAAAAATAGTGCCCTTAGGGATTGAGGCCCCTGATGTATTCGGGGCCCGGTATGCACTTCTCTGTACTGCCCGCTTTTACTCCCTTGGGGGTCACTCCCCCCCTTTGCGAATGCGAAGTGCGCGTTCAGCAAATGCCAGAGTTAAAGCCCCGGGACCCGGCCTGCCGGAAACGCGCTCCCAATGATGGTTGGTGGTTGCAGGCTCTGTTTATGAGGCAGAGCCGGTTTACCTGAAGGCGGGATGGGGGCTGGCAGTCCACGCGGGGCCTCCGATGGAGCAGCTTCTCTCCTCTCGACGCTCCTCCGGCATCCAACGCAGCTCGGCTTCTGTGCACGAGTGTGAGGCAGCCCCGGTTGCTAGGGGACGCCTCGCGCTTCCCACGATGTGACGCGGCTCTGCCTGGGCGAGCCCCTCGGTTGCTGGGAAACTCTCGACGCTGGGACCAATCCCAGCGCGTCTCAGCGGTGACGTTTCCCTGTCTCCGGGCAGCGGCGGTGAATGCCGATCAAGAGCCCTCTCTCTTTTTTGCCTCCCATTGGTCCCAAATCCCATTGAAGGCCGAAATTATCCCCTGGGGCCTTTGTTTATTGATTGTCTGGCCTGCTCCCTAGGGGAAACTGGTGACACACGAAATATCGCGATTTTTCGGTTGTCACGTGGGAGCGGCAGCCATCTTGTTGGGGCACGGTATAAATACCGTGCCCAAACCATGAAGCATTCCTTGGCTTTGCCTTGATTGGAGAGAGCAGATCTCTCTCTTTTCCCTCACCTAAAATCTTGCATCCCACCCAGAGGTCTCAAGCAGTAAGTTCCACTCCTTCCGCCATCCTGAAAGACAAAACAGAAAAGGACAACTGCATCATCCTTTGAGAATCTCATTTCTAACTATCAGAACAAAGCAAACACAGTCAAGGTTAGCACACTAACTGACTTCCTTTTACTTAACGAACATTGGGTACTCCGAACGTAAAGAAACTCTGGACTGTTATGGGACTTTTCCCAGCTAACTAAGGAACTAACCCCCTCCTGTTCAGGTTTGAGACAGTGACTCACTGTTTCAGACCAGTGGCACAGAACGGATATGCCAGCAGAGAGACTATCTACTCCAGATCCTAAAGTAAGGGTCAGAAAACCCTAGTAGGTGTTAAAATGTATTGGCTGTAAGTAGTCAGACATTTTGTTGAATGATTGGCCGTGTGCTAAGAGAGTCTATGCACCATAACTTGATCGTTTTTGGGTAACTAAGGCCTTTCTCTCTCTCTCTCTCTCTCTCTCATGGACCACTAACTGGTAAATGCCCTAGTCTGAGATGAGCAGTGCTCTGGCAGAAGGCCTGGCATTCATATTGAGAGGAGGCTTCCTACAGAATACACTATTCTGGGGTGAATGATCTATATCTTTCTTTCTCCCTTCCCCATTTCCCTTCTTGGACACCTGCTGACTTGGGGTAACATTCCTGATTGGGAGTTGCCCTGGAGGAGATTGGAGGTTAAGCATCATCCCCATGGACAAGAACTCCAGGCGAGTAATCTTGACGGGTGTGGTGCATGGAGACCAAGAAGTTCAATCTATTAGCGAAATCAAGGTCTATTCGGGCGGAAATTTCAAGTTTCAACAAAAGGGTGGAGCAGCGTCTCTCGGTGGTGGAGGAGCGGTTCAACCCCATCCTGGATTGGGACTCAGAACTCTTGTATCTTCACAAGAAGATCACTGACCTGGAGGGATAACATCCGCTGCTTTGGCTTTCCGTGTGGGTGGTGGGGACCGATGCCCACTGCTTTCTTAGGGAACTTCATCCAACCTCCACAAGCTTGGCTTCTTCCCATTCCCAGGCCAGGCGTGGCCCATCATCACCTGCTTCTTCTACCATCAGTAAGTCTGGCAAAAGTACATGCAAAATACTCCAGGAGAAATCCCACAAGCGAGGTGTTCTAAGACTTGAGAGGAGTTCAATAGGCACTCCTTACAGGAGAAACAAGCCGGGGGAGTTACAGAAACGGGCCAGGCAGCGGTGGATGTGGTTTGTGGCTCCTGAGGTAAAACTCCTGCAGTTGCCCTTATAGGATTGAACAGCACGCTTCTTCCTCTCTCCTGCTATAAATGAAGAGTCTCTCAAAGGAAAGTTGGTCCGAAGCACACCCCCCCAGGAAGACTTTAAGGGGCGTGAGGCATAGCAACCATCCAACTACAGGCCTGTTAAACGTAGTACATGCCACAAAGGCTTTAGAAATGGCGTAACAGACTTCTCCGCTGGAGCAACTGCATGACTAGCCTTATGAGGAGATTGTCATACAAGCACAAGAGCAAACATCTACAGGGTCGTATTCCATGCTGTGGGCAACGGCAAAGAAAGCAAACTCAGCTCAACTTGTTTGCTCCGAAACAATAGCCCCAGTCACAGTGGGGCCATCAATACAGGACAGCTGACAAATTTTGACCCTTGACATTAACTTAATGACACACGCGGAGTCTCCAAGTGTCCTAAATGGTTAAAATGCAGAGGTAGCACCTAAAGACCGCACCACCTACCCCCTGTTATCAGCTACTGGTACCAAGGCACTCCAGAAGGAGATCCTTGCCTCACTGAATATGCACTTGCAAAGGCAAAGTAAGGCCAGCTCTGATGGTAGCAGTAGTGCTGAAACACCACAAAATCTGACAGGTTCTCCTACATTCCAGGTAGGGTCTGGTAATTTACAAGAGAGGCAAAGACATGCAGTGGAAAACGTACAACATGGGCAGAAGGTGGCGTCACCCCGAACCACAGTGCCCCATGAAGCCCATACACAATCTATGGAACCAGTGATACAACAAATTCTAGATGAATTAAAAGCACTGAAAATGTCTCAAGAACAGGCCCATAAAATGACCAATGTACAATTAAGTATGACTAATACCAACATTCATCTCTTGACATCAAGAGTCGTGGAAGTCAAGCAAAGAGTGTTGGACCTAAAAGATTTTAATCACGGTCAGCAGTGCATAACTTACAAACTTCAATCAGAACTATCAGAGCTACAAATGAAACTGGATGATGCAGAGAATAGATCACGCGATCTGTTCTACGCTTTACAGGGATACCGGAAGGCTATTTCTGAAAAAATACATAAATATGTAATGTGCCCGGGTTAGGCCCATGTAGCGAAGCTGCTCATTTCTTACATTGTCCTCTTTTTCACAATAACATTTCTGCTATGACCTTTTGCACATATTTGCACGCACGACAATGTTGGATTAGTTTCTCTGAAACTACTTTGTTTACACATCTAGCTTCGCACAACATTATCACGATGCCTCGAACATCATGCACAAGGCCCTTCTACGCACAAATGTCGTTCTATCTTCATCCACGGGGTGACAGGGCTATCTACATATCTATAACATAGGTAATCTATAAGCACATCACAAGGCTGCTTTCTGTTATAAATAGAGAGCATCCCAAAAGATTTGCAGAGGAGGCACTTCAGCTGACAACGAGGGTCCCTGCATGCTGAGACTTCACCACACAGTAGTCTGACATCTTTGTGAGGGGGGTCCAGTTTGTGACCAAGACAGGCTCCTACATTCTCTCCCGCCTCCCGCCAGGTAATGGGTTTGGATCGTCCCTTGGGAGGATTCTTGGCTTTACACCTATACACTCTCTGGGTACACTTAGATTAGGGTTTGCATAGTAGGAGTGCACCTGATTACTGCCTTGCTTATATGCCGGCATACATACACTGTTTTAGCACCATGGTCGATCTATATCTACTATTTACGTTTTTGGTGCTTGTAATCACTTTCATCTGCTTCTGTCTACTGATTATCGCAGCATATGTATTCTATACAAGAATAACGTTGGTTCAAACAATGTATTAAAAATGTCCCACTGTGTTTTCTGTGTATTTCTCTGAGCACAAGTAAGCACAAGTGACTCAGCTTATGGTTCTGATCTGTTTCCACTATCCCTGAAGGGTCAGGGTTGTCATGTTCAGTGCTTGCTAGAAACCATTCGCTCCTTGGTAAGGTTAGGGGGGCTTACAGTGGCACTTATGTGCTAGCTGGTCTCTAGGCCAACATATCCTGTGGGGGTGCCCTGAATCAGTCTAGGCACTTCACCCAAAGTTTATGTTGTCCAACAAATGCGCAGGTCCTATGGATTGGTAGGATCTACACAAGAATGTTGATCCTGACATGAGAGCAGGTAATATGGGCCTCACCATAACTTGTGTGCACCGGATTCCCGCAACACCTTTATCGAATCCCAAACCTGAATATCCGCAAACTATACTTGTTAACTTTGGAGATTTCAACGTTAAGAAAATCATTCTTTTGAGAAACTTCCATGATAAAACTTACCACACTAGTGACAATTACCCTTTCAAAATATTATCTGACATGTCAGTGATTGCAGCACAACGACGTAATTAGTTTAAGACTTTAATTGATGGTTTTCGGAAGTGTGGGCCCCCCGTGGGAATTATACAAAAATCAAAATTAAAAGTACTACTTAAGGGGCAATCGCCGCCGCCGTAAGACTGATCCTCAACCTGCCAAGACACTGCCATATCTCACAGCACCTGCGCACACTCCACTGGCTCCCCATCGAGGCTAGAATCACCTTCAAGATTCTCACCCACGCACACAAGGCCCTCCACAACACCGGACCAGCGTACCTGAACAGCCGACTCAAATTCCACGCACCCCAAAGACCCTACGATCAGCCCAGCTCTCCTCTGCCATGGTCCCCGGCACCAGAAAGACCAGATCGGGAGGCCGCTCCTTCTCCTTCCTCGCAACCAGAGCCTGGAACGCCCTACCACTCCACCTCAGACAGACAACACCACTCCCCATCTTCACGAGAAACCTCAAAACTTGGCTCTTCGACAGACCCCCTCCTTGATGGACTGGAACCTGCACCCCCCCTCCAAGCGCCTTGAGACCCTTACGGGTGAGTAGTTGCGCTTAGCAAACATGTGAATGATTGATTGAATCACACATCTTCCATACAGTAGAGATGCAAGGGATTTTTTAGCTGCTCTGCAAAAGTCTTAAAGGGGGAGTGCAGCTGGGAGCTATTCTGATGTTTATGGTGTAATGTATTTTTCCTGAAATATGCAATATTCCCTCTTTCATGCCATTCGCACACTTTAGATTGGAAAGCCTTGGCCACCACAGCAGCAGTCTCTTAAGTGCAATGTCAGTGCACTCACTCTGGAGGTTTGGGGGGTGGGATGAGAGAAAGGGAGGTGGTGGCATTGAAGAGCACGTGGTTGGGGTGGTGGGTGGGCGCTCCCCTAGGGAGCCCAAGATGGGAGGGGGTTTAGGAGCTAAGTAAGCTGAAGGGGGTGGAGAAGTTTAAAACTGCACACACAGACACTGCAGTGGCAAGTCAGAGGAATGTTTGCAAGGCTACTCATGTGGGTGGCACAATCAGTGCTGCAGGCACACTAGTAGCATTTGATTTACAGGCCCTGGGCACACCTGGTTCACTTTACTAGGGACTTAATAGTAAATCAAATATGCTAATCATGGATATACCATTCACCAATACAAATTACACTAGACACCATATACACTTTAGCACTGATCAGCAGTGGTAAACTGCCCAGAGTCTTAAAGCCAACAAAAACAGGTCAGAAAAAATATAGGAGGAAGGCAAATCCGAGATAGTGTTGTATTCCTCTTAGGGTGTCCATACACGGGCTTTCCTGTATCATGTCCTTATATAGGCACAATTCGCCCTGCCCTTACATAGGCATAAAATCCCAGTCCTTATTTAGGCATTAAACCGTGCACTCCAAATACAGGCATGGTCTCCGACATCCGTCCACCCTAACGTCACAACGAGTTCTTGAAGAACAGACCCTTAGGCTTCGGGAGTTTCCCTAGCACAGGACTATAGATTTCTTCAAGGACTCATCTATTATGCATGAACCGTTATACCTTAGGAGTTCATTCATGACGTCTTCCGCTGTCCGATTCACGTCAATGCTAACATTCTGAGGTACCTCTCAGGTATAAATATACCTTCCCTAGCCCTTGTAAACTAGAGGAGACCTCGACTTCAGAGGAGCCCGTTTCCCGGCCTGACGCACTGAGAAGATGCTGTAATCCCTGCACGCAGAGAGTCCAGCTTCCAGTGATCTAACTTCCCTTGCGGGTGTTGGAGTTCGAGTCTGGCAAAGAGATTCCCACCTCTCTCATTCTAAAGGTATGGAGCTGACTAGAACCTAGAGGGACTCTTGGCATACTAGGCATACTAGGCTTAACATACTCTTAGTATACCATAGTAAGGAATACTTCACCTACTTCATACCTCTCCCTACACCTAGGTTAGGTTAAGCACATTGGGGTAGAACTAGTTTAGAAACGCATCGTATGAGTACTCGCATTTTTTAGTCTGTGTTATTTATGTGAATGAATATCTGATAAAAGATAATGCTATCGCAGTATTATTTATTTCTACTGCTTACGCTGTACATTATTTATCTTGCATACTGTCTTGTGATCGTAACAGCACATTTAACTTACACAAGAAACAAGACTGTTCAATAAACCTTTTATTGAAACGCCCGTCTGTACTTTCTGTGTAACTTTGAGGAAAACTAAGCATGCACGATTGAGCTGAGTGAAATAGTTATCTATTGTTTCCACGACTCTGGGACACGTTCTGATTCTAAAGGGAAACAAAGTTGTCATGTTTTGCGGCTGCCAGAAACTACTCCCTTCTTGTCGTCAAGGAGTTTCTAGAGGCCTCTGAGCTAGCTGGCACAAGTAATTTAGTTTAATATACTCGATAGGGACATACTGACCTTAGTCCTATGTCAAACCTATAGGGGATATTATTCCAATGCGCAGTGCCTATTAGGGAAATAGGAGCTACACTACATGGCGCCCAACGTTTGGTAAGGCGGTAATTTAACGCTAGATACTGAGTAACTCAGCCGTGCTTTTTCTTTCAGAGACCCCTACCCATATACTCCAAAAGACGTCTGGAGTGGGCAGGGTTAAGTATCCACCACGGCAACATAGGGAAACACCCTATATATTAGCTGTTTGGTCTGCTCAACGTTGAAGGATACACTGTTCCAAAATATTGTGCACCTTATCTTTGTTTCCTTGAAACTTGTTCTACATTTTTCAAAAAACAAAATGACTGAAACCGGAAACGGTGAAGCTGCGGCTGATCCAGCCCAAGCAGCAGTTTTTAACATTACAGGTTTAATTGAAACCGAGGAGGGTGTTATAGACATCGCTCCAAACTTAAGAAGAGCCATCACTCTAAAACTTATAAAACATGGCCTACCACCGAGAGGCGGTAGAGCAGTTTTCGTGATAGAGGCACACGAATCCTTTCAGACAGAGGTATTCTATTCATGGGTAATATTTCCTGAATCCAATCCAGTAACACACATGTTTCACTTCTACAAAGAAGATGATCCACCAGAGGAATACATTCCTTTCGAGGATATTGAAATTCCATTAACATACCAAGAGCATCAGCTCTGGTTTAAAGGCGCCCTAAAACATCACAGAAACATTACCAGGCTCGGTCCACTAGGTAGACCAGGAGCAACATGGCCGATTCTAGCCGGCTACACACCTCATCCTGAACTGGATATAATGTCAAATGAGGAATTACTTATTCAACTTACAGAGTTAATAAAAATATACAGACAATTGGTCCAATATGTCATGCAGACTTTTACAGTCCAGCAACCATTGACACTTCCAAATCCAACTCCCCAACAGGGGAATACACTAAAAATTACACCACAGACTCTCTACGCAGTCATGGGTAAAATGCCCACGAAACGTGAGCAAATTCCATTCTGGATAGCTCAAAAAATTATTCAAATCGAAGCAGTATTTCCAAATACTAGCCCGTATGAGAAACACAGAATCCTAACAATCAGTTTACCGATGGGGATCACACCACAACTGGAAGACTGCACCACTTTGGGCTCAGTCTTTGCTGCCATCTGTACTAAAACACATGGCATTCCGTCAATTGCGGTAATACCTGATGTCCTGAAACAAATTCAAAATGAATACGGAGCAGAGCCTGCTCTAAATTTAGGTATGAAATTACTGAAAAATTTCGACCAGGTCTCAACAATAATATTATCTAATATTAAAGGGGAGGCAGCAGCAGTGGCGATCCGCCAACGATTAAGGGAATTCGATGTTACAGAACATCAAACAGAGCTACCCAGAATAATTGAACAATCTTATGCAGAATTAGGCAGAGATAGTTTGGGTGGAAGACCAGTGAAGCCGAAACTATCTGAAAGTCCTGAGAAGGACTCTATTAAACAAACTCCTACATCTTCTAAAAATAAGTGGGAGACTAATAAACAAAAGTCAAATCAGAAACGTTCTCAATCCCGGGGTAGGTCTCCTCAAAAGGAGCCCTCTGAAAGGAGGTATAACCTCAGGAATAGGGATAATTTGAGAAAACCTGACAGGTATCAAGATAATGATACACGTTCCTCTCGTCCCTTTCAGATCTCATCACAGACTTCGGAAAGAAGAGGACAATCAGAACATAGAGAAGAACGCGTGAAATCCAAAGAAGAAAAACACGCTCCAAAAAATAAAAAAGAAAGTAGCAGGTCTGAAGATCAGACATGCCGAGAATACTGAGAACACAACTCAAGAATGGAGAATGGGCTCAGACAATGCTGGACAGTGCAGCAGAAGTCACAATAGTTCGCCAGAACCTGAAGGAACTTCTGGAGATAGTGGGCTTGAATGAGTACATTACAGTTGAGACTGTAGACACCAGGGTTAGTACTCCACAAAGGTTATATGAAATAACACTCCGGATGGAGGGAGACAAACCTAGACAGGTGAAAGCCCTTTTTTGGGAAAGACTATCAAGGGGCTATGACGTACTTCTAGCAGAAAAAGACTGGTCACCACAATTTGTCAGGGAGTGCCCAAACGGCGAGGACATTATTATGCCTGCCTTCTCCAACCATATTCCAATTCATCTAAAATATACTTATGCCAGGAAATGGGCAGTGGCCCAGGCCCCAGCATTATATAAAAATCATGTAGGATGGGATGAAGACTCACCTCACCATCTGAAACATGAACCAACTGCACAAAGGCAGTACCCAATAAAGCAAGAAGCTAAAAAACAGGTCAGGGAGATCTTAGATCAACTTGAATACCAAGGGGTGATTGAAACATGAACCTCCTCAATGAACAATCCTTTGTTTCCTGTCTCCAAACTAGACAATACATATCGTCTAGTTTTGGATTACAGACACCTAAACACTTGTTCTAAAACTTTTGCAGTGCAGAATGCACATAGCACAGCATTAATGAATAACATTGTGCGTAAGAAATACAAAACAACATTAGACATCTCGAATGGTTTCTTTTGTCAAAACATAGCACCTGAAAGCAGGTACTTAACAGCATTCTCCATAATGGGGACCCAGTGTCACTTTTGTTGACTCCCACAAGGGTTCAAGAACAGCCCAGGTTTATTCTCAGCGAGGGTAACGGAGTTACTACAAATTTATGACAATGAGGCATTGTCCTATGTCGATGACATCTATCTGACAGACGATGACCTGGACAAACACTTGAACAGGGTAAGCACCATTATACTGGGCTTCGCCTCTGAGGGCTAGAAGTTCAACTTTAAAAAGTCCCGAATTGCCCATCTCAATGTCCTATTTCTAGGATATGAGCTTTCAAGTGAAGGCAAGAGCTTGGCAGCTAACTTTTTAGAAAAGTGTGCGCTGCTCCAACCTCCAAAAACGCAAAAACTTACAATCCATCCTGGGTTTCCTAAACTTTGGAAGAACATACATTCTAAATTACGCAGAAAGGGTTAAACCTCTCTACGCATTAATCAAACCTGATTTTTCAATCAAAAATTGGACTAACAAACACACAGAAATTTTGCGTTCACTCCAGGCTAACATGTTAGCAACAAATCACTTACAAACACGCGTAAGTCAACGCAATTTGGTGATCCGAATAATTTCGGGTCAATGCGTATTCACCTACTTAACCTTCAATGAGGGTGAGAAAATACCAATCGCATACAAATCTCATTTGTACACACAAGCGGAAATGCGCTTCAGTTCAACTGAAAAAATTCTAACAGCTGTTCAAACCGCTGTAGCAAAAGAAAGAGCCTTAGCCCAAGGGAAACACATTATTGTCGTAACCCCAGTACCAGCTTTAGAAGCGGTCACAAAAGCAAGCATTCCAAATGCTAAAGCATTACATCCAAGATGGATACAATGGGTTAATTATCTTGCTGCAACAGATGTTGAATATGTTTTTGATCCAGATTTAAAAACACAAGCATTCCTGCAATATGAACAAGAATGTCCTCTGCCTACTAAAATTCTGCCTCTCGATCAGTACGAATTCATAATTTACACTGAAGGATCCACACAGCCCGCAACAGGGAGTAAGCAAGCTTACAGTGCAGCGTGTGCAATCGTTAAAGGTCGCATGCGAGATGGCATCTTCAGACCTATGGTCACAAAAACTCAATCTCTAGGGGATTGTACAGCTCAGCGAGCTGAACTACAAGCATTCAAACTGGCACTTGAAAGTACAGATCGAGAATTCCCCACACTGATAGTGTGCGATTCCTTTTACTGTGTTCAGTCGTATAATGACTATATACAAAACTGGCTTGAAAATGGTTTCAAAGATGCGAAAGGTGGCACAATAAAGCACAAAATGCTTTGGGAACAAGTAGTTCAGTTGAAAAACGAACTACCAAAGGCTCACGTGATCCACACACTGAGTCATCAACGTGATAGCGTTCACGTTGCAGGGAATTCATTGGCTGACGAAGCCGCAAAAGGGGCTGTTCAGACGGCTTCCATAGCTGCGATCACTCGTTCAAAAACAAAAATAGACAGTGAGATAATGTTGGCTGTCAATGCTTCAAGCAAAGGCAGCAGTGCAGCGTTACCAAAAAAGTTTCCACTCAAGTACTCTTATGTAATTGATGCGAACAACGTTCCTTTTGCTCGAATCCCTAGAGTGGGGGATAGGGTAATCCCAAACAAGGAACGTAGATTAGGACTAATCCTAGCAGCACACGAAGGGATAGCTTCTGCCCATGCAGGTGTTTCTGCAACAGTATCTTTACTCAAGCAAAGATATTGGTGGCCTGGCATTAGAAAACAAACAAAGAACTATGTTTTAGAATGTGATATATGCCAACAGATGAAAGTCTCCACAGTGAAACGCCCTACGCAGACACCCCTGTTAATTTCAGACAAACCATTAGCTTGTGTTTACCTGGACCACTGCGGTCCCCTGCAAAGGGACGGTAACTATAAATATATCATGGTTGCAGTGGATTCTTGCTCTAGGTTCCTATGGATATGGCCTCAGCGCTCGGCTGACGCTCGAACTGTTATAAAATATTTGTGAGTCTTTATCGGCACATACGCAATAGGCATGCTACATTCTGACCAGGGCCCTGCGTTTAGCTCTCGGGCTTACAAAGAAGCCATGGCCAGTCTGGGCGTTGCATTGCGGTACTCCTCTCCATTCCATCCTGAGGGAAATTTGGTTGTGGAAAGGAAAAACCGGGACATAAAGCAGTCTATAACAGCTAGGGTATTAGGTTCGGGTGATGGGTGGGTCAAACATCTTAATAGGGGTCCAACGCTCATTGAATAATCTGCCAAGAAGTTATCTAGGGGGGGTCACTCCATATGAGGTCCTATTTGGGACAAGAATGTGGGTACCAGATCTCGATGACGTAGGCACAGTGGTGGAAAATAAAACATTTGATATCAAAGATCGTTTGGCTGTTTTACAGGAACTGAATGAGTTAAGAACGAAACAAAGCAACGTATTCCTACAGCCAACCACCACTGGGGAAAAACCGGTGGTCCCAGCAAGGCCTGTCTGGATTCCAAAAGTTGGGGATCTAGTCAGAGAAAAAATTGCGGACAAGAAGGAATTTGGACCTTCTTACAGACAACCAGTACCTGTCCTAGCAGTTCAAGGAACAAGAACAGTACTTCTGCCGCCCCTTGCTGGAAGAAAGGAGAAAAGATTTGTGTCCATTGACCTCATCAAACCTCAGTATGTGGCCAATACTAAATAGTAGGCCTCGTGGACTCCGACCTAGTAGCAGACACACTCCTCTCGCTACTATCCAAGAGGTTCAGACTGAAAGACTGATAACAATCGAGAATTCAGCTGTAACAGATGGAGGACTAAGCAACAATGCTATGGAACTCATCCCTCTTGAAAATCAAATAACAGTTCGTCCAAATACACCTGTCTACACCAATGTAACACGTGATCAACTGGTTCCAGCGATTTCTACAAATCCTGATGCAATTCAAACAATTGACAGAACTGCTTCTGGCTATTTCATTAACTTTGATACGTTCTCAGAAGATCCAAGTGAACCTGAAACGACGCCAGCATCATTGAAATTCAAGCAGCAAGTACAAGACTTTCTTCACCTTCTGAAAAAGACTTATTTGGTTTCTCCATGCATTGAACTCTGGATTACATCTGGACTTTTTGTTTTCCTGCTCTGGCTAGCTTTGGTTACAACTGTGAGCGTGCTTATAAGTGGCAGATACATCCATGTGAACACTGAAGGAAAAGACGTGAACGTACTTTTGAAACCTCATAAATCTTCCCATCGTGAAGCAAGAGACTTGTCATCAGTGAACATCACAGCTGTTCCTATACAGGATGGTCCTGGACCTATCAGCCGCCTTCGACACGGTCTGCCACCACACACTACGAACACGCCTTCACGACACCGGGATCCAAGAGAAGGCCCTGGACTGGACCACATCCTTCCTTTCCGGCAGAACACAAAGCGTCCGCCTCGCCCCCTTCCGATCCAAGGCCACCAAGATCATCTGTGGCGTACCCCAAGGCTCATCCCTCAGCCCAACGCTGTTCAACATCTACATGGCACCCCTCACCCACGTCGCCCGACAGCACAACCTCAACATCATCTCCTATGCCGACGACACCCAGCTGATCCTCTCCCTCACCAAAGACCCTCACACCGCCAAAGCCCACCTCCACGAAGGAATGAAGGCCGTCGCCGAATGGATGAGGACCAGCCGCCTGAAGCTGAACTCGGACAAGACGGAGGTCCTCATCCTTGGTTCCAACCCTTCAGCCTGGGACGACTCCTGGTGGCCAACATCACTGGGAACAGCCCCGCCACCCACCGACCACGTACGCAACCTAGGGGTCATCCTCGACCCCACCCTCTCCATGACTAAGCAGGTCAACGCCGTTTCCTCATCCTGCTTCAACATCCTCCGAATGCTCCGCAGGATCTTCAAGTGGATCCCCACCGAAACAAGAAAAACAGTCACCCAGGCCCTCGTCACCAGCAGGCTGGACTACGGAAACGCCCTCTACGCAGGAACGACGGCTAAGCTCCTGAGACGGCTGCAACGCATCCAGAACGCCTCTGCACGTCTTATCCTCGACATCCCCCGACGCAGCCACATCACACCCCACCTGAGAGACCTGCACTGGCTCCCTGTCAACAAGAGGATAACCTTCAAGCTCCTCACCCACGCACACAAAGCACTCCACAACTCCGGACCAGCCTACCTCAACAGACGACTCAGCTTCTACACCCCCACCCGCCAGCTCCGCTCGACCAGCCTCGCCCTCGCCACAGTCCCCCGCATCCGGAAAACGACCACTGGCGGCAGATCCTTCTCCCACCTCGCCGCCAAGACCTGGAACACCCTCCCCACCAACCTCCGACAGACCCAAGACCTACTGGCCTTCAGAAGACTCCTCAAGACCTGGCTCTTCGATCAGTAGCAGCACCACCCCCCTCTTCCCCCAGCGCCTTGAGACCTTCGCGGGTATGTAGTGCGCTTTATAAGTGACATGATTGATTGATTGATTGATATAGTGTGGGACAAAACGGATTTTGATATCTTCGGCCCGACGGAACAATTGAACATTCCACATTTGTTTAAAATTTCACTAAGTGATCTAATTACGTCCAGTACCTATTCGGATGATTGGGACTTTGAGACTGTTAATGACATAATGTTTGACTTAGAAAAATCTGCTGCATTTTCTAAAAATGAATATTTAGAGGGTTCAACAAACTATGAAGAGCTGTATTGCTATAACCATTATGGTCATCAATATTTGCATAAACCTGCCTATCCTAGAAATGTGTTTATGTTTAACCAATGGGAGCATTGTCCTACACCACCACACGGTAGTTCAAAAACATTTGCTAACAAGTTTCCATATTTTTCAGGATACAATACATCTAATCCAGAAATGTTTTACTATAAAAATGTAAACAAGACAGGACTGAAAATTATGTTAACAAATACAAAACAGATTTATTCTGCATTATTTAATGCCCAACTGTCTAGACAGGGTTTCGACTTTTGGAAAGACACAATAGACACAAAAACTGTCTGGGGTACTAAAGATTGGCAAGTGCAAGGAATGGAAGCTTTATTTAGAGCGTGCATCATCCCTGAACAGATAATGTTTTTGAATGAAACTGTCCAACAAACATCTTGACTTGGACTAGCCAAGATCAAAGAGATGAACACACCTTCTGTACCAACACCTGCCACTATATATAATAATACACAGGCAGTGGTGACAGTTGACAATATACTACAACTCAACAGATCTAATCCTGATTGGAAAAAATGGTTGATCTGGCCCACAGACACGAACAACTGTCAGGAAAGATTCCTGAATAAAACTCAGGGCTTTACTATTCATAGGCCAGACCCAAGATACGTCCAAAGAAAGCATCCGGGGGTAGTAACAACATACAGTGTAGGAAAATTATGCCTCGATTGGCTTCAGAAAGCTGCACTACAGGATGTGAAACAACACTTATCCTTACTTAAAGAAGATGCAGACCTTAGGGAATTCTTGCTTGGACCAAGAAAACTGCGTCAAAAACGTTTCGTATATGCCGGCATTTATGCTGCCTATAATGAAGCATGGAAAGTATCACAGATGGAGGCCGCAGAACGAATACGTGAACTTGATCGTATTAATTTAGAGAAAACACTCTTTGTGGTCGCCAATGGGTTAACAACTTTGTTCTCCAGAATATATTCACTGGATGGCATTGTATCCTCTGCTATCGACATACTAGAACAAGATTTGGCGATGTTACAGCAAGGCCAATCTCAATTACGTTCTATTATGTTATTAAGTTGGACGCTGCAATCTTTGTGAGCGGGCTATGTGCCTTGGCGTTTCATCAACACATCGGCTCTGTTTGCAGAATACAATCTAACTGATAAACAGATCGAACTGGCACAAAGAAGAGCAAAGTATACAGTGCTGAGCATTGAAAAACTGGAAAAGTTACCATTCACAGTGGCAGAAAAACCAGGTACAGAATGGCTCATTCATGGAAAAATCACTTTACCTGAGACTACTTTTCAGTTTCAGTATTGCCTCAGACAAATGCAAGCAGGCAAATATGAAAGGTTGGGTAAGGAATACATTAAGACATCTTGGGATTTACCGTATACATATAGATGTTGGAGTGGGGATCGTGAAGTGTTTTTGAGCGGTACACACTGTAAACATGCACTGAGCGGTTCACTTATATGTCAGGACATTTCTTTACACGGGGCTTGTAATGGTTCTGTGGCAAATTTGTCTTGCCATCAGCAGGGTACACCAGCTGCTGTGATTAATCCAACGTTTGGACAACTTTCTAATGGGAGTTACCTCATGTTGAATGATCAGAGTTGCTGCGGCATGCTGCCAGGCATCCCATATCTAGTAACGGTCAACTCCAGGTTCACTTGCTGTATGCAAGTATTGTTTCCCCAATAGACACAGTCAGGGAGTCGCCTCTATGGCCTTCGCTGAACGTCTCTTTTATAAGATTTGATACTTTGAGCAGAATGAAAGCCATGCTTTTACAGCAAACAGTGCCTTTGACCTCGGCCAAAGAAACCTATGATCTACAAATAGCAAGGACTTCGGCTGAGATACAGACTTTAATACGTACAAACTGCCCTATACATTTCATAGAAATGATAACACGTATCTTCAACATGTCTGATACAAGTGGAATTGTACATGTATTTAAGAGCATCTGTACCGGTCTGTTAGCACCTTTCCAGGCAATACTCGGAATCATCCCGAACTTTGCACATTCGGTGTTTGGTGGCATACCATTAATTCTAGCACTTGTTGCCGGAATTCTATTTCTCTTCCTGCTATTACGCTATGGCCAGCCTATTCGCAGACATCACTCCGAGCGAAATGGAGAAAGCTCTCCTTGAACGAAAGTGCCGTGAGCGAATAGTACAGCTTTTGGGCATGACTCGTCTACGGGAACTTAATACCACGTGGTTCCTGTCATTTAGACCAATCTGGCAAGATTGCATCTTACCTGTTCTACGATGCCTGCTATGCGGTGAAGAATGCGTGTTGGACACCTGTCTAACATTTCCATCAGCTATGCCAACGGATGTCGATACTCTGCTGGTCCCGATAACGGCCCATGCTCTGTGTTGCCCCCAGAGGCTGCCTATCCTGATTTCAGCATTCATTGAGATCTCACAGACGCTTCCGGCTGCTGCTGAGGTATGAGAAAGATCTACAGGCACACAGGTAACAACGGACGCGAACATTGCTGCGGCAACCTATGCTGAAAGCGATGCTTCACATCTCTGTGCAATTAATCTACTACACGAGGTGTTCCAACTGACACCAACTTCAGTGGACGATGTTTTGTCTACAGAAATAGATGATCTCATGTTTACACCAGACCCGTAAACTGACTCTGATTCAGCCCACAGTGTTCCAGAGATGCAGTAACAATTTGGCCTTCATACTTCAAAAACTTGGAACTCTTCCAAAAATTGAACTTTTTCCCATTTTCCGAACTAAAATGGCACTTCAATCTGCTTCAAGTAGAACTAGCCTTATAGTACAGACTTTGCGGTACATCCTCAGACACTTTTTTCATCGTGTTAGTCTAAAAAAGTTCATTAATTTCCATGACATGAAATGACTTTTGATTTTGAAAAAACTTATCGATAATTTTTTTGTCACATGTAAATATTACTGCTTATTTCGTTCAAATTGCATTTTATTTAAAAAATATGCCTGAAATGAAAAGCAATGCTTAAAATGTACAGTACCTTTTGCATTCTAATGGGTTTTTAAATGCCTTTTTAAACGGTTTTAAGAAATATTTTAGCAATATGCGGTACTCCATTTAATGTTTAGCATTTTAAATGTTTAGCATTCTAGTATTATCGTACACACGAAAGTGGAGTGGGTGTTGTATTCCTCTTAGGGTGTCCATACACGGGCTTTCCTGTATCATGTCCTTATATAGGCACAATTCGCCCTGCCCTTATATAGGCATAAAATCCCAGTCCTTATTTAGGCATTAAACCGTGCATTCCAAATACAGGCATGGTCTCCGACATCCGTCCACCCTAACGTCACAACGAGTTCTTGAAGAACAGACCCTTAGGCTTCGGGAGTTTCCCTAGCACAGGACTATTGATTACTTCAAGGACTCATCTATTATGCATGAACCGTTATACCTTAGGGGTTCATTCATGACGTCTTCCGCTGTCCGATTTACGTCAATGCTAACATTCTGAGGTACCTCTCAGGTATAAATATACCTTCCCTAGCCCTTGTAAACTAGAGGAGACCTCGACTTCAGAGGAGCCCGTTTCCCGGCCTGACGCACTGAGAAGACGCTGTCATCCCTGCACGCAGAGAGTCCAGCTTCCAGTGATCTAACTTCCCTTGCGGGGTATTGGAGTTCGAGTCTGGCAAAGAGATTCCCACCTCTCTCATTCTAAAGGTATGGAGCTGACTAGAACCTAGAGGGACTCTTGGCATACTAGGCATACTAGGCTTAACATACTCTTAGTATACCATAGTAAGGAATACTTCACCTACTTCATACCTCTCCCTACACCTAGGTTAGGTTAGGCACATTGGGGTAGAACTAGTTTAGAAACGCATCGTATGAGTACTCACATTTTTTAGTCTGTGTTATTTATGTGAATGAATATCTGATAAAAGATAATGCTATCGCAGTATTATTTATTTCTACTGCTTACGCTGTACATTATTTATCTTGCATACTGTCTTGTGATCGTAACAGAACATTTAACTTACACAAGAAACAAGACTGTTCAATAAACCTTTTATTGAAACGCCCGTCTGTACTTTCTGTGTAACTTTGAGGAAAACTAAGCATGCACGATTGAGCTGAGTGAAATAGTTATCTATTGTTTCCACGACTCTGGGACACGTTCTGATTCTAAAGGGAAACAAAGTTGTCATGTTTTGCGGCTGCCAGAAACTACTCCCTTCTTGTCGTCAAGGAGTTTCTATTGGCCTCTGAGCTAGCTGGCACAAGTAATTAAGTTTAATATACTCGATAGGGACATACTGACCTTAGTCCTATGTCATACCTATAGGGGATATTATTCCAATGCGCAGAGCCTATTAGGGAAATAGGAGCTACACTACAATAGAGGATATTTTAAGGAGAAATTCAGGAACAACCCTGACTTTAGCAGTTTAGGGCGCCTGTAAAACCTTCATTAGAGGTGAGGCAATTTCATTCAAGGATCCAATTAAAAAGCTTAGAGTGAAGTTACAGTCTGAAATAGATCAGGCTGTTGTGTTTTTTAATTCTGCTGAATCTAAAACTACGGTTTTGCAAGTTAGACAGCACTTAAAAGATCACTATATTTTCAAGGCAGTAATAAATGGGAGATCCTGCTTTTTAGACATACTGTGAAGAAAGCGAACACGCAGGTTACTTCCTAGCATGATCAACCAAATGCAAACAGAACTGTGCGATAATTAAATCCATCTTTGATGGAGCTCAGGACTTCACTATTACACAACCTGTGTTAATTGTAAAGTTTTTCTTGCGCACTATGCTAACCTTTACAGCCTGCCGGGCTTGACCCCGTAGAATCAAATAGAGGATTTCCTCTGACCAATCAAGCTCCCGGTCGTAAATCGGGCTCATCAAGCCTCAATTATTGCTCCTATTTCATTAACGGAAATAAGGGATGCCATGCAATCCCCACCTAATTCCAAAACATCTGGCAAGGATGACCACTCAGGCAAAATGTATTCAAGAAATTAGCAGCAATTGGCTACATTTTTGGTGGTCTTATACAGCAAAATATTAGAAGGGGGCACAGTCCATCACTCTTTTACTAAAGCGACAGTTATTGCCAGCTTGATTTAAAAAGACTAAACCACCTGAACAACCAGGCTCATATCGGCCGATCAGTTTATGAAATGCTGATTACAAATTGCTTACTAAAATTTTAGCAACTAGATTAGCCCCAGCAGCCCACGCTATAGTGTACAGCGACCAAAGCAGTTTTATACCCACGAGATTGATTTCATTTTACACTAATTTTTTAGTCCAGGCAATAGACTATTATGGACATACAGAAGCTGCAGCCACAATCATTATGTTAGAAGAGGAAAAATCGATTGATCTAGTGCAGTGGGAGGTAATATTTGCTTTGCTTAAACGCTATTGGTTCTCTGCGGAGTTTGTCACGTTATTGCAAAACCTATATGGAAAAAATGAGGCTGATGTGGTAATTAACTCACAGGTGGAAGGACGCATCACAATTAGAAGAGGCACAAGGCAGGGCTGTCCCATGTCACCGATTCTTTTCGCTCTCTTTATCGAGCCTTTGGCTGCTGTAATACAACAAGATCCATTAATTGAAGCCTCTTTAGTAAAAGCACCAAAAATCAAGCTCTATGCAGATAACATGATCCTCTACTTCGCAGCCACAAAACAAAATGTTCGCGATGCTCTTGCAAAGCTTCAGACATTTATAAACATCTGGGGTTATAAGGTTAACCATAGTAAGTCTGAAGTGTTACCCTTTAACACCTCCCCCTAATATTACCTACAGAAATGCGACAACACTACTCTACTACTTGCCCTGCAAGAAACCAGGATGTTTATGCCTTGCATGACTACACAGAACTCTTTTCTTTAGACTATACTTCTACCGTGAATAAGATATGAGTGCTCTTATTGAAATGGCAAAATCTACCTCTTTTTATTACCTGTCGTGTAGCCTTAATTAATTAAAATGGCAATCCTGCTAGTGTTTCTATTCATATTTTCGAATGTGATAATAATAGTCAGACACCAGTTTTTTGATGAGGCTGATAAGGTAATTCTGCATTTTTTGTGGCAGGGTAAACAGGCTGGCACTAATCTTCAGACTATTCCACTGAATATCAAGCAAGGCAGGCTGGCTTTGCCACATAGTAAGATGTACTATTACGCCACTTTTCTAGATGGGTCACTCGGGCTGCAGTAATGAACGGTAATACTCGGGGGCTTATTTACAAGCCCCTTGCGCCACTTTTGCGTTACTTTTCCCATGTTAAAAATGACGCAAAAGTGGCGCAAGGGCCTTGTAAATCTGCCCCTCAGATCCTCAAACTGCTCAAAAGTACTCGCTAAAAAGTGCGACATATGATTGAATATAGATTCAAGCAGATAAGAAAGCAAATACATACAATTCCCTTTGTTTCACCCCCAGATGTACATCAGGGAATGCAGAGAATCAGCATCAATCACAGGAACTGGGGTAATTGAGAAGTGGGAAAGGGCACCAGCAATCCCACTATTTTACTTAACTATTGTTTTCCTATCTCTGAATCAGACATTTCATGCTTCACAATCCGGTTGAGGGGAACTCACTTTTGGAACAAATTAATAAAGCCTACTTCATAAGCGGTATTAAAGGGATAGGGAATTGGTACCATCTACTTCATCAACAACTACATGATAGGATGGTACCTGAAGCATTAGGCAACTTTAAGATCTTGACAGGCTGGGAGATTAGTACACGCTGCTGGGGCTGATATAACTTAATGGCTCATAAAGCGATACGTGGTGCTAATTTTAAAAGAATGCCTTTTTACTGTAAATGGCAGCTTTAAAATAATCAGCCATATTCAGAAAATGTACCAAGCTAGATCCGCGGAATGTTTTAGATGTGGCCAAGAACCGGGGGATTGGCTGCATATTTGTTTCACTTCTCCAATTCTTTGTGATTTTTGGCAACGAATATTCACAACTATTAGTAGACAAGAGCAGATTCAGATAATGCCTGGACCCTTAGAGGGTCTATTTGGTATGTTAACCCCACCAAGGCAGGGCTCGATAAGACAGAGGCAATTCTTGTCAGAGCTTCGCTGGTCGCCTGCTCACTGATGTTGCAGCTGTGAGAATCCCCGAAAGCACCTAATTTTGAATCATGGGTACATAAGATGCAATGGGTTAAAAGGTGGGAGATGCTGTATGCTCAAAGAGTTGGGGCACTCAGAAAATATAGAGGAATTTGGGGGGACATAGATTAATGTGGGATATGAAAAGGAAACCCAGAGTGTCTATTGTGATGGTTATGATTATGTAAGGTCTCTTGTACTAATATTTTTCAGAAGTGGTTGTGGCTGGCAACTCTTGACTGAGATCCAAGCCCACAGGTCATAGGACTTCGAGGGCCACAAGATTTGGGTCTTAGCAGATTTCTCCTGGGAAACCAATGAAAGAAGCAAGGCCTTCCTTGCCCTCTTGCCTCATTTGCGCAAACATGACATTGTGGAGCATATTTACAAGACCTGTGTGCCAACGGAGTGTCACTTTTTTTGATGCTTCAATGGTGCACAATGATGAGCCATATTTACAAGGCCAAGCTTCATAGTCTTGAAAATATTGCTCTGTTTCATGCATTACTCTGCGTAAAAGGGGAGTTCCATAGGTGTGGCTGTGGGTGTTCTCACACAACACCCATGGATTCTGATGCATTCGCAGATTTACAAGGTTTTGTAAACCTGGGAATGTGTGCGATTCTTACGCCTCCTCAGAGGAGGCGCTAACGTGGAGAAACGAGGAGAAATACCTTAATTTCTCTTCGTTTTTTCTATTTCTGTGTGTGTTGCAGAATGGAGAAAAACGCTATCATTGATTGTTGTTCGGCAGGCAGGTGTCCCCTCCTGCACAAAAAAAGTCATCACTGCAACACAGGCACTCTTGCAGCATGGTGCAAGGGTGCTTGTGTTAGCTCTAGGCAGCCAATTGTGTTCCAGCACAAAGGAAAGCAGAGGGATGCGTCATAGTGCTGTAAATACAATGCATCACTGCACTTTCATAATGACACAGCTTGGAGCTGCAAGATAGCTTGCAGCGCCGCGCTGCACAATTTTCAATAAATATGTCCTTACGTTTATCCTCTTTGAACCTCTGCGAATGTGGATCACGAAAGACGGGAGGTCTAAGGACTTCCATAACCCGGAGGATCTATGATCTTTCTTGCAGGGACTCCAGGACCAGGGAATGGACTCAGCTCTCACAAAGTTGTTGGTGGTTGCCCAGCCTATGGACACGCTATTTTCTGCTGCCAAGTACCAGGGCCCCCGGGGATGCCGCCTTCAATACAGACTTCAGGACAGCTTGAGCAGGTCACAGAGTAGCAAGGATAAGGTAATTCAGGCAATGGTGAAGTTCACGCAGGATTGAGGGGGTGATAAATCCAGCTCCCTGCTGAAGTCAGATTTGGCTGAGGACTGAGATGCCCCCTCTCTTGGACTGATGCCTTCTAGTGCCCACTGTGCCCTCCCTTCTGACGGATGAGTATCACCTGGATGCCTGCCTCCTCTTTTGCTGTCTCGCTGTTTGCTGATTTGGGTTTTTCCTTTTCTTGATGTGCATATTGTTGCTGGTGCAGTACGTAGCTTGTTATCCGTCCTGTCCGGCCCTTGTATTTTTCTGTTCTTTGGTAATTGGGCCCTCACGCTCCCCACCTTACTATCCCACCCTCTTGTTCTCCTGTGTCTGAGGGTTTCCACCCGACTTGCCCTCCTGATATAGAATCCACTTCTCACTCCTTCTCTTCCTAGACTCCCTTCTCTCTCCTCCCTCTTTTACCCATGGTTCTTTGGCCTGGCTGCTGCCCCACGGCTGGTGCAGGGTTTTGGTGGGATCTCTGTGAGGTCTGTGGTGGCCGGGCACAAATGCTGCCTGACACTTCCGGCTTTCAGCTTGTTTGGCCTTCCACGTATGCCCCCGTGGGCTGGTGCCGAGGGCCCTGGTTCTTAGATGCTTGAGAGTCTGGCCTCTTCTGGGGATCCTCTCCATGCCCCTTGTACTTCTTCTTCTTCAGTTCTGCATGTCTGCCCTATCTTGTGCTTCATGGCTCCTCTGCTGCCTCCTACATTTTTCCTCCTCCAGCATAGGTCCTCCCAGGCTCTGCGAGCCCACAGGTTTAGATCTGGGGTTAAAATTTCACTATGGCACCAGACGACGGTTTCATGTAAGTTTGCCTTTGTTCCCCTTCACCTTTTCCCTCTGCCCCTGGGTTTGGCCCTCCTCTCCCTGCTCCTCCCGCCAACTCCCCCCACCAGGGGTCTTTCCCTTTTCCTACATCACCCGCCCCCCTTTCTTCTCTACCCCCCTTTTTGTTTGCCTCCTCTTTCCCTTCTATCTTTATCGCTTCTGCCAGTGGTCACTTCTCGGTGCTCTCTCCATGGGCACCCTGTCCCCATCCTCTCCGACCTCGATGGCCAGTGCTGCTATGTGTCACCCCAAGCCCCTACATACCATTTCTTGGAATGTGAATGGCATCATGTATTTCATAAAATGCAAAAAAGTGCTTGTGTATCTTCATTCCAAGCACATTAATGTGGCCCTGCTTCATGAAACCCACCTCCCATACACGGAGGCGGCAAAGCTTTGGCTCGACTGGGTGGGAGGGTTATTCATAGCTGCCACTCTCCCTTACCGACTGACGGGACCGGGATGCCTCATAAATGCGGTGTGGAGATCCTCCTGTGCAAATCCCTGCCTTTTACTGCACTTAAAATAAGAACTGATCCAAAGGTTTGGTAAGTGCATGTCAAGTTCCAAACAGTAGACAGGACGTTGTGCACGGGTTCTGTTTACGCGTTGAATGGGCCCAAATGCTCATTTTTCCTGCAGCTCACTCGCCTGCTGAAGGAAATTTATGCTACCCACTGGCCTATAGGGAGGACTGGAATCGGGCCCAGGACGTGGTCTTGGACCGCACTGGCCCACTCAATGTGGGCAACAGCACAGACCAGGCTGTTCTGAGTGATGTCACAGTGGACCACTGTTTTGTTGATGTCTGGCACCTTTTGCACCCCACCAATAGGGAGTTCACTTTCCTTTTGCAGGTGCACAGTACCTAATCCTGGCAGGACTACTTCATGGTATCTCAGCTGGTATTCGCCCTGTCGTGGAATGCACAGATTTTCGAAGGTGCTCTTTCAGACCACGCCCCGATCCTCCTCTCGCTAGACCTGGAGCTGTAGAGCCCAGGCCACAGATGTCCCGTCTCCCCTGGGCAAAACCCAGCTCTGGTCGTACATTACCACCTACTTGGATCATAACCAGGGGTTCGTCACTTTGTCACACACTTTGTGGGCAGCTGCCATTCAGGGCCAACTGGTGAGAGACACTGCCCTTTCCAACAAGCAAAAGGCAGAACATTAGAGGCCCTTGGAGGAAGCTATTGCATCCTTCACCTGCCTTTACACTGCAAACACCGCGGTCCCCCTCCAGCACCGCTTGAAGAAGGCCCATATGGACCTCAATGCACTTTACACTTTTAAAGAGGAGCACACACTGCAGCAGCTGAAGGGCCGCTACTACGAGCAGGGAGAGATGGCAGGAAGGTTGCTAGTGGCACAGTTGTGACAGCAGGAGGCTGCATTGGCTATCTTGACCATCAGATAACTGTGGGTCCCATCCTCAGCTGGCCGCAGGACATTGTAAATGAGTTTGCGGCCTTCCATGGAACATCTACACCCCCGAAGTGGTTGGTGATCCTACCCGGTTGGTCACCTTCTTTGACAGTGTGCATCTCCCCTGCCTTAACGAGTCAGGCAGGGATCTACTCCAGGGGGAAATTACCAAGGTGGAGATAGTGCAGGCGGTCTCTAATCTCCCATACCCCGAGGCCCCTGAGGAAGACAACTTTCTGGCAGAGTTCTAAAGTAAACGAGGGAGGAGGTGGTAGACTCCTTCTACGAGGCATTCCGGGAGGCAGAGCAAACAGGGTTTGTCAGTTCTATTTTGAATTAAACCTTCATCAAGGTCCTACCCAAACCTGGGAAAGATCCTCTCCTTTGCAGCAGCTATAGGCCCATCTCTTTCCTTAATGGGTCATTAAGATATTAGCCAGGGTTCTGGTGGCTCACCTTCAGGGGAGGATCCTGACATTGATTTATCACAACCAGGTGGGGTTTGTCTCTGGACGCTCGTCTTGGAACGGTCTCTGAACTCTGGTCCATGTCTTATGATCTGCTAAAGACCAGCCGGAGCATGCCCTGGCCATCTCCCTAGATGCTGAGAAAGCGCTTGATAGGATTTAGTGGTGCTACCAGTTTGCGACGCTCTGGACGTTTGGTCTTGGGGAGGATTTCATCGCTGTGGTCCATTAGTTCTATGACTCCCTCACTGCACAGGCCAATTGTGGTGGTTTCCTCTCTGACCTCTTTCCGGTTTGCAGGTGGACCCAGCAAGGCTGCCTGATGTCACCCGTACTTTTCCTTCTGGCTATGGAGCATCTGGCTGCGTCCTTTCACCAGTTGCTGTGGATAGCGTGCATTCCTACCCCTGGGGGTGTGTCGATCCTTTACTTTTACGCAGCTGCCATCCAACTCATGCTTTCTGATCTCCCCAATTCTCCCCCAGCTCTTCTGGACCTCATCTCCAACTTCACAGTGCTTTCAGGATACAAAATCAATTGGGGTCAGAGGAAGGCCCTGCCTATCTCGCGGCTGACCACGCAGGTGGCTGTGTCCATCTACCCCTTCCAGTGGAAGCCCTCATGTCTTAAATATTTGGGAATTTATATCAACCAGGGTCTGGAACGCATGGTGGCAGACAACCTGGACCCATTTCTGGAAAACGTGAGGCTGGACTACGAGAAGTAGTCCCACACGGTCTCTCGCTGTGGGGTAGATTCAGGCTGTCGGGATGGTGACCCTTCTGAGGTTCACCTATGTTCTGGGCATACTACACTTTATCGTATCCCTCAAGCTCTTGCGGTCAGAGGACAAGGGCATCAAGTCCTCTATTATGGGGTTGGCAAGTGCAAGACTGGCCAACAGCAAGCTCATCGCCCACTGCTCGTGTGGTGGTCTGGGCCTCCCCTTAGTTGAAAACTATGCCATGGCCTTGCACTTGGTGCAACTTGCCCACATGCATCCACTGGCCCTGGAGCCCCAGCTGTGGGACACGATTGAAAGCCCCATCCTAGGGTGTCCTCAAGGTCTGAACCCACTTTACGAGCATTATACGTCCATGCCTGGTTCGGCTAATCCTATGCTCCAGGCAATGGTCATGTCCTGGCTTCTCTTGGTGGATACTCACCTGCACAACCAGGAGCCCTTGTGGGGCAATGCCGATATCCGCGTTGGTGGTAAAGTGCTTAACTGGGGTGCTTGGTGCACTGCCAGGATACTCACCAGTTACCACGTTCTCACACAAGGGGCTCATAAGTCCTTTGAAGCACTGCGTGAGGAGTTCTCACTGCCATCCCACCAGCAATGGAGTTACCTACAGCTTTGCCACTACCTTGCATGCCACCTGGCCTGCAATCCTGGTATCTCCCATCCTCCCTGCTGGTCTCTTATCTAAAAGTGTGGGGTCAGTTCCAGGGGGTGACCGGGTGGTGATGTCGGAATTTTACGGCCTTTTGACCCAGCATCTGTATTCCCTGCCCCTGTTGAAGAGCCGGCAGACCAAATGGCAGGCTCGGCTCCAGGTGAACTACAAGCCAGAGGACTGGGTGGACTTGCCTCTTTAAGTCATTGCACGATTGCCACTTGAGCCCGACAAAGCTCATGGTGGTGAAGCTGCTACCCCATTTTAACTGCTGGTGCTGCGATGATGCGTGCTGTACCTGGTTCATATACTGTGCGATTGTCCCACAGCTCAGTGGGTCACCATCACCACTGGACCACCATTGGGCCACTTTCCTCCGCTTGTCCCCGACCCTCTCATCTACTGTCCCTTTTTCTGTTCCTCCCTTCCTCTCCTCTTCTCATTCTTTCATTCTTCCTTTTCGCTCTCATTTCTCTGCTTCCCTTTCGTCTTTCCATTATGCGCTCCTGACCCCTTCTCTCCCCGGGGCTGCGCCTCCACGTGTCGTTCCTGCCACACCCTCCTCCCCTTGTAATTCATGTTTGCCTGCTTGTCCTCGTGATGTCTGGGCCCTGTTCCCAGAGTTGCTGCAGTGTGCTGTGTCCTACTTGTATATCGTGAGCACCCATGTATCACCTTGTTTCTGCAGGCCTCGACTGTACTGTATGGTGTAAATTGTTGATTTGTTTTTTGCACCTTGATGTACAGGAATAAAGAAATGCAAAAAAAATTATGTGAATATATTTGGGAAAATATTGTAAAGGTCCTTCCCAGTCATTGTTGCCCTGAAGACACAGGGTGGTTAAAGTTCCAACTTTTTCAGATAGAAGAAAGAATCTCATCTTCTTTAAGTGCATAATGAAGTGGATGAAGTAAGAACTACATTTAATTGATTATTGTTTGAATACCATAAATAAAGCTTGGAAAGATAGGTTTTCACCAATGTATTGGTTATGTTGTTTCCTTGTTACATAGTCTGCGTCCTGTTGCCAAGTATACAATCTCAGAAGTATATTTATTAAGAGGGCCATGCTTGTGGGAAACTATACAAAGGCGAGAATATGTGCAGCAATCTGTTAAGAGATGTGATAGACATAATAGATATTTGTATTATAGATCTGTACATAAAAGTACTTCTAGTAATTCAAGGTCGATCAGTTTGCTGCACTGAACTACTTGTCTCTTTGTTTGAAGGAAACATGTTTTTCACATAGCCGCCGCTCATAAATAGGCTAGTGAGTCACATCTTTTCTTTATGGAGGTTAGTGAGACTGGAAAATTACTGTCTTCTGTAAGAAGAAGGTTACATAAACGGATATTTTAAATTATTTTATGAACTGTGAGAATCTTCCTGAAAGGCATAACTGGACAGCTGAACAGTCTGTGTGCATAGACCCGTATAATTTATTATCCGTCTAAGTGGTCGTCATCATTTCTAGGCAATATGAGGATTCTTTTTCTCTATTTGTAAGTCAGTGCCTCTTTTTTTCTGTTTTTAAAATATATGTCACCCTTTCCTGCTGTTTCTTTCGCTTTAAAAGTGGCTTGTGGTCACCTTCTCTGATAATACCCCTTCGTTACCTGCATAAGTGCTAAAAATATTTTAGTCTCTCTTCATCTTGCTTTAAAAAAACACATTTCTATTCTGACAATTAAATCACACTTTATTCTGTATTTTCCAACGTCTGTTCATTAAATTTCCCCCAAGAGTACAATTCCACTGCTCTATCTGCTGTTAATCCATTCCGTCACCTCCTTAAAAATGGAATGGAGGTCTAAAACGTTCTAAATGTGGATATGCCACATAAGTGTCTGCTTATTAATGCCTGTACCATTGTTACTCAGGAAGTTCCTAATCCAGACCAGTAAACACAGCTCAGGTTGATCAGGTTTGACCATTGTGCCATATGTGCTATAGCCCTTTACCTGTCCTCGCTCTCATTATTGTATTAGATATCTGGTGCAGCAAATATATCATGGTATGTTGTAGTATGTTATAGAACGTTATGCAATGTGAGGGTGGGCAAAATCATAATGACTGGTAGCTATTGCTTGTATACATTAAGGGGCATATTTACTAATCTTTCACACAACACGGGGCAGCAAGCAAGTTGCTGCGTTGTGTGCAAGGGAGAGAGCAGAAATGAGAAATGCTCCAGATTTAGAAAGTTTTGGAGCATTGCTGCTCTCTCCTAGTGCTGGCTGCCGTAATTGCAGGCACCCTTGCACCATAGTGCAAACTTGCCTGTTTTACTGGTAGGATGGTTTTTGTGCAGGAAGGGCCAACTTCCTGCACATAACCAATCCTTAGAGGCATTTTCTTCTTTCCCATCATCAGGCAGACCTGTGCATTCTGAATTGGAAGCAACAGCCCTCCATGTAATGTACCATTGCAGGCACACTGACTCTGTGTACATTCACAGCATGGTTACTGTCCAGTACTAGTACCTCCATGCAATGTACCATTATTGGTACACATGCATTCAGCACACACACTCAGGGCCTGATTCACAAAGGTAAACTTACACCTTGTGTAAATATACAATTTTTGTGAATTCACAAAGCAATTTTACAAATAGTATCTGTTCATCTGCAGAGTCCCTGCCATGAGTGCAGAGACTCCACAGTCGTAAAGATACTTCTCATAAAATTGTTTTGTGAACTGCATAAAATCGTAAACTTACAGAAAAGTGTATGTTTACCTTCGAGAATCAGGCCCTCAGTCTGCTCCCACTGTTCTGCAATAAAGCTTTTCTATATTTAACAACGTGTGCTATTTACAAATCCCTCACTACAAGCACACACACTCACCATGTGCACACTGCACAACACTTCACCCTTCAAGTATTGCACTTCACACATGTACACAAACACCCAGCACCTGGTCTCATTGCGCACGCGCTGCACAGCTCTGCATCTGTCATGGCATGTACTCCTTGCAGGCATGCATATACTCAGCATGTGCACTAATCTCTCATGTAGTACACAGTACTGCTCCCTCCCTTTATTGTATCCATCCCAGTGCACCGCACTCCTGCACTGTGCAGCATTCCTCATCTCCCTGATGTAGGCCAAGGGTTGAATTAAGCACACAGCAGAGTTTCAAAAAACGTGAGTGAGTCTGTAGGCCTCACTCCAGTGACACATGGTAATAAGGTCCTGTTCACTACTAATGTTCCCTACACAGTATGCTACTGTTAGACATGGCCCTTCTTAGGGGATTTCCCAAAAACGTTTTGCTTTTTCTCGTCCAGGTTGTTGCTGATTCTCTTTTTGTGGCCTTAGGACTCTGGGGGCTTTCCCACTGTAATGCAATGTGAAAGAGCAGGTGCATTTCCTACCCATGCTAGTAAGTGGTACTTACGTGAGTGGTTTAGATGTTGTACATATGAGTGCCCTGTAAAAAGGTACACTACATACCCAGGGCAGGTACTGCACTATCTAATGGTGGGACACAGCACTGATTGTGCCAACCACCAGAATAGCCTTTCAAACATGTATCAAATCTGCCATTGCAGGCCTGTGGGTGCACAGTTGCACCTATGCTCTGGTTGGCATGTCAAACTCATTAGCCAACCCTGAGTGGGCCTTCCACTACCACTAGAGCACCCCTAGGGTAAGCCCTGAGGGGTGGAGCAAGTGGTAGGCGAAAGGCAGGGCTGGTACACATGGTTGTTCCCTGTCCAGGTAGTGAAGTACCCCCATGTGGGGTTTTCCTACCTAGGAGGTCAGCTCTTCCCATGGGACAACACAGGGGTTTTGCTGATTCTCTTTTAGTGGCCTTAGGGCTCTGGCCACTTAAGCACTGTAAATGCAGTGTGAAAGTGCACACACCTTTCCTATACACGTTGTGAAGTGATGCTTACCTCCTGCTTGTAAACATGCCTCAAACCTGCCATTGCAGGCTTGTGGGTGCATACTTGCACCTATGAGGCTTTTAAACATGTGTCAAGCCTCCCATTGCAGGCCCGTGTGTGCCCAATTGCAGTTATGCTCAGGTTGACCATTCTAAACCACTGGCCAATCCTGAGGAGACCTTTCTCTTACACTAGGGCACCCCTGGGTTAGGTCTTAAGGGGTGAAGAAAGTGGTAGGTGAAAGGTAGGGAGGTACACATGTGTGTTCCCTGCCCAGGTAGTGAAGAATACCCATGTGTGTTTTCACTATCTATGAGGTTTGCTTTTCCCATAGGTTTATATGGGGAAATGGTTGAAATTACTTCAAGATGCAATAGTGGCTTGCAGTGGAGCAGCCGGATAATGTTTCATATCATTGGATTCACAATGACAAACTCTCTCCTGTGGAATAGAGAGATTGATCATTAATAGCTTAGAAATGCCACTTCTAAAATGTTGGCATTTCTCTGCTCTAAAACTCTTTGCGTGCCTTATCGTTTGACTACATTCCTTACTGGAGGCTGGGGGAGCACATCTGTGCATTCTCTAGAGACAGTTACAAACATTGGGCATGCAACTGGAACGACAGACCTCTGCCATTTGAGGGCCTGGATGGATAGATTGAAGGGAGAGGTTTTGACACTTGGCATCTGGGAACCCAGATCATGCCCCCCCTAAAGATTAAGATCTGCATTCAACAGCCCCATGGCAAACAGGATTGAAATTTAGGAGAGAAACTACATTATAACTACTGGTGCCATACTTTAGCAGGGGCGAGATACACCTGTGGGGATGTGGGACTGGAGATCCTGGAGCTGCGTGGGGCACACTGTCAGTCGAACCTGTTGTGCACAAGGAGGAGTACGGCCATTGGAAGGGACCGTGCACCCTTACTGAATAGTGGCTAGCCTAGGCTGACTACCTGCTGCTGTGTGGCACCCTGAAGAATGCTGTCCATGGGCTTGTTGGCTTGCCCCCTGTTCACTTGTGGAGTTCTCAGGGACATCAAAGACTTCTCGCCAGGAACCCACACCATCTACTTTTGACACCTGGAATGCTGTGTGCTCTTAAGTGCCCACATCGTCTAGATCCCAACTGGTAGCGCAGCATGAGCATGGAACTAATGGGCATATTAGCAAGGGCGTTATCACCGCTTTAGCGGAACTTTTTGCCGCTAAAGCGGCGATTTGTTTATCGCCCTATCAGCAAGCTGTCGCTAACAGGCGTTAGCGACAGCTTTCTGGCGATAGCGGCCCATTTTCCCATCGCCTTGCATGCCAGCGATAATTATCGCTAATGACATGCAAGGTAGGCGTTCCCAACTAAAAGCGACTGAGAACAGTCGCTAACACAACTTCCCCCTATTAGCAACGCAGGCGAAGCGATAAAAAAAATTCGCGCTAAGCGCGAATATCGCTAGAATTTAACACCTGCTAAAAACATGACTTACCTGTTTGTAGAATAGGAGGTGGATTGTCAGCCTAAGTCCACCATGGCGTTAATGCGTGAATATCGCTGGATTTCCAGCGATATTCACGCATTTCGCTGCTATGGCTGGATATTTTATCGCATTGGAGATAAACCTTGCTAATAGCATGTTATCTCCGCGATAATATCCAGCGATAGGCGGCGTTAAATAAATACGCGCTAAGCGCGGTTAGCGATAATTTTCGCCTGTTCTTGCTAATATGCCCCTAAGTATTGTATCTGGAGACCGGATTGCCTTGTGCTGAGCCCCCAGAGTACTACAAGCGTCTAAGGAGTGTGACCCATGCATTGTGGCACCTCAACGTGCATAAGTGTCTTGTTGGTGGTGAGCAGATTCATCGGTTGTGGGACCCCATGTGTTAGAGAACATCTATATCATTATAGTACACATTAATGTGTTTAAGATACAATGTAGCTTTTGTCACCTTATTTACATCCACTAGTTCCTGCTGGATTTGTTGTTTTTTGTGGGTGCCTCATTCACTAAAATAACAAGTGGACCTTCCAAATCTGTATCAACACCTACAGTTTCAATATGGTGTTTCACATCTAAAGGAAAATACACAACTGCAACCTTAAAGCCCTTTCAGAAGTTCCATGGATGATACCTTTAATGTTTGATTTTTCTTATCTGAGAAAGTAATGTAAGTGATCCCATGGATATTCTGCACAACTCAGGGTTAGAAACCAACTAGTGTCCCTAAATGTCACATCATGTACTCAAGCTCAACATGACGACGATACCAGTACTCATTCGTCCCTAAGTTTTCATAGGCATATTAATTAGGCAGCAGCATTTCAAGTACATGGGTGGAGTCCTACTGTATCAATTTATTCCTGGAAAATAATAAATATATTACTACACTCCAATTTATACACAAGAGCATGTCTACACCTCACTTCTACCTCTTCACCTATTTCTTCCTCTACATTTCTAGGAATCATCTTTTATTTTCCAATGGTGCTACTTTTTGTTGTGAAAGTTTATGTTTCAGTGTTTTTTTGTACTTGTAAATAATTAAATAAGTTATGATATGCTTGTTTGTTAATTGTTTAGTTTAAATTGTATTGCAATATGTTAAAAAATATACTAGTAAAGTTATAAATATATATATTATTAAGTTAAGTTAAAAGTCACAAACACACCCATACAGGTACTCATACATGTACTCACACACCTATACAGTCATTCACACAGGTACAGTAGTAGGAAAAATTGAGCCATTTTTACAGCGGCAAACATGTGGCATTTTACATAGTGAGCAGTCATGTCGCTCAAATATTAACAGGCTGCTGGTATTCTGAAGACAGCGTCTGATGAATGTCCTCCCAAAGGTGCTTTAGTGTTGAAATATTCTACTGCATCTAGTTTCTGTTGCATCATTCAGTTGTATACCCTTTCATGAATTTCTTTTATGTACTTCCAATTGGAACTTGTTCTGTGTGAATACTTCTTGGCAGTGCTGCTGGGTAACCATATGCCACAATTATTAAACAGCACATATTTAGTTGTAATCCTTTCCCTGTTATAGTCCATATAGTTACCCTATATAGGCGCAGGTAACATCGCAACCTTTCACCTACATAATTCCCTACATTACATACATAACGGTTCTTAGGCAATGACCTTTTACCTAGATATGACACTGCATTCAGAATGCAGGTTTTATCCTGGTTCGATTCTCATACATTATGCATGAGGCTTCTTGGAAGCACAGCAGGACTAACAGTAGGATTACCATCTCCTGTAAAATATCTCTGTATAAAGTTCAGGCCCAACGTCATCCTTTAGGCCGACACAGTAACACAGCAAGGTAGGACCCCTGGGGAGACCTATGGGTATATATACAACACATCTTGCTTAGGAAGATAGAGGAGACCGTGACTTCCTGGCTGACACACTGACCAGAGACGCTGAGGTTCCTGCATGCAGACGCTCCAGCTAGCAGTGGTCTAACATCCCTCGCGGGGTGTCCAACTCGAGACCAGGACGGGGTCCCACATTCTCTAAACTCTCAGGTAATGGGGTGGACTAGATCCTAGAGGGATTCTTGGCATAACACCTACATAGATGCTAGGTACATTTAGGTACATCTAGTTAGGGAGACATCGTAGGAGCACACACTTTTTATCATGTGTTTTATGTATTTGTATATATTCATGATTTCTGCAAGATGGTAGAACTTTACCATCCTTTTACTTTCATAGTACTGCTAATCATATATCTCTGCTACTGTCTAATGGTTGTTGCAGCTCATATATTATACACTGGAATAACAACTGTTCAATAAATACTTATTGAAACGCCCAACCTGTTTATTCTGTGTTACTCTCTGAGACAAACTAAGTGAGCACGAGTGACTGAGCGAAAGGTAGTATATTGTTTCCACGATCCTGAGGGATCAGGGTTGTCATGTTCTGAGGTTGCCAAGAACTATTATCTCCCCGATAAGAGGAGACTCGAGTGGCACTGTGAGCTAGCAAATACAGACAGGCTAACGTATCCGGTGGGGGTGCTTGGAATCCGTCCGCCACCAATCCCACAGTTTATGTTATCCGAACGCGCAGATCCTGTATAGGTAGTATAGGAACTACACGACATGGCGCCACCAACGTTGGTTGGGTACTTATTTAACAGTAGAATCTGAGTAGTTCAGTCGTGCTATTTCTCAGAGACCCCTACTCACAAAACAGCAGAGAAGTCTGGAGTGGGTGGGCACAGACTCCGCCACAGCTGAGTAGGCTAAAAAAATCCTATTTATTGGCTGTTGGTTAATCAAGCTTGAAGGACACATTGTTCCTAAATTGTGCAAAAACACCTTATCTTAGTTCCCTTGAAAAACTTCTTCTTTACAAAATGACTGAGGACAGATATAACGAAGAATTAGACCCACTACAACAGAATCTGCCCCTCACAGACGAGGACGATGCAGACGCAATACAAATTGCACCAAACTTTAGAAATACAGTCACCCTGAAACTACTAGTGCATGGTTTATCAGCTAGGGGTGGCATAGTAGTTTTCGTGATTGAGGCACACGAATCAAACAAAACAGAGGTATTTTATTTGTGGGTTACATTCCCAGCAGCAAATGCAAGAACAAAAACATTTCACTCCTACACGGATGGAGATGCACCAGCGGAATAATATCCGTTCGAGGATATAGAGGTTCCGCTCACGTCTCAGGAACACTTATACTGGTTTAAAGGTGCCCTACCCCACATAAGAAGAAGAGTAAGACTCGGCTTGCTCGGAAGAGAAGGGGCAGCATGGCTAATATTAGCGGCCTACACACCACATCCTGACATTTACACAATGCCACCAGGACACTTACTCGCACAACATAAAGATTTAATTAAAATCTATAGGAACTTGACACAATTCGTCATGAGGACACTCACAGTCCAACCAGCAATAGTTGCAACAAATGGAACTCAAATTCAGGGTACAGCAACTAAAATTACACCACAACCATTACACGCAGTGATGGGTAAAATGCCCACAAAACGTGAACAAATACCATTATGGGTAGCTCAGAAAATAACGCAGCTAGAGGCAGTATTCCCGAATGAAAAACACAGAATACTAACAATCTGCTTGCCCATGGGGATAACACCACAATTAGAGGACTGTACCACTTGGAGTACAGTCTTTGCTGCCATTTATACCTGAACTCATGGTATCCCATCATTTGCAGGAGTACCTGATGTATTGAGACAAATACAAAATGAGTACAGAGCAGAACCTGCCCTAAACTTAGGGATGAAGTTACTAGGTAACTATGCCCAGGTATCAGCCATAATACTCCCTAACATTAAGGGGGAAGCAGCTTCAGTGGCCATTCGCCAACGCCTGAGGGAGTTCAATCCTTTAGAACAGGAACACGAACTACCAAAAATATTTGAAACTGCATATGCAGAATTAGGCAGAGACAGTTTGGGTGGGAAAGCTTTAAAACCACAACTGATGGGCAGTCCTGAAAAGTACACTTCCAAGCAGACACCTGCTTCAACTAAGAAGAAGTGGGACAATAAAAAACAACAAAACTTTAAAGGAAACAGATCTCAATCCCGAGGTAGATCTCCTCCACGGGAGCCCTCCGAAAAGATGTATAACCTTAGGAATAGGGATAATATTAGGAAACCTGACAGGTATCAGGATACTGATACACGTTCCTCTCGTTCCTTTCAGGGTTCATCGAAAAACTCCGAGAGGGAAGGACGGTCAGAAAGACAAGAAGAGCATACAAAGTCCAGAGACAAGCAGCACGCTCAAGAGTACACTTCTAAAAAAGAAGAGAAACCAAAGCAAAAGCCACAGTTCAAAAAGAAGAAAACTGCAGGTCTAAAGATCAGACATGCCCAGAATTCTGTGGACTCGACTACTGAACGGGGAATGGGCTCTGACGATGCTAGACAGTGCAGCAGAAGTAACAACAGTTTGCCAGAACCTGACGGAATTTCTGGTGACAGCGGACTTGAATGATTATATCACGGTGGAAACACCTGATACTAGGGTAAGTGTCCCACATAAAGTATATGAAATAACGCTCCAAATGGAGGGGGACAAATGTAGAACAGTGAGAGGTCTCTTTTGGGAGAACCTGACGTTTGGCTATGATATTTTATTAGCTGAACAAGATTGGCCGCCAGCATTCGTCATGGATTGCCCTAAAGGAGAAACAGTCATTCTTCCGGCTTTCTCAGACCATATTCCCAGGCACTTGCAACACACATATGCGCACGAGTGGGCGGGAGCCCAGGCTCCGGCATTATATAAAAACCATGTTGGATGGGATGAGGATTCGACCCACCGCATAATTCCTATAAAAAAACTCCAACTGCACAGCGGCAGTATCCAATAAAGCAAGAAGCTAAAAAACAGGTCAGGGAGATCAACTTGAATATCAAGGGGTGATTGAAACTTGCACCTCTCAAATGAACAATACTTTGTTTCCTGTCATGAAACCTGACAATTCATATCATCTAGTTTTAGATTACAGACATTTAAACACTTGCACCTAGACATTTGCAGTCCAAAATGCACACAGTGCCGCATTATTGAATAACATTGTGCGAAAAAAATACAAAACAGCACTTGATATCTCAAATGGATTTTTCTGCCAAAATATAGTGCCTGAAAGCAGGTATCTAACAGACTTCTCAGCGCTAGGGACCCAGCGTCAATTTTGTCGACTCCCCCAGGGGTATAAGAACAGCCCAGGGTTGTCTTCGGCCAGAGTAACTGAGTCACTTCAAAATTTGGATGAAGAGGCATTGTCCTATGTGAATGCCATTTATCTAACGGACGATGACCTAGAGGAGCACTTGAACAGGGTGAATACCATAATTTTGGGATTTGCATCTGAGGGCTACAAATTCAACTTTAAAAAATCAAAAATTGCCCACCTCAGTGTCCTATTTTTAGGATATTAGCTTTCAAGTGAAGGAAAAAGCCTGGCAGCCAATTTTTTAGAAAAATGCGCTCTGCTCCAACCTCTAAAATCATTGAAAAATTTACAGTCAATACTGGGATTCCTAAATTTTGGTGGAACATACATTTTGGATTACGCAGAAATAGTGAAACCTTTCTACGACTTAATAAAACCTGATTTTTCAGTAAAACAATGGACACAGGAACATACAGATACACTTCGTTCCTTACAAGCTGACATGATAGCTTCCAAACACTTACAGACACGCGTGAAGGTACGCAACCTGGTGATCCCTGTAGCTGCTGGTCAATCTGGGTACACCTATCTAACATATAATGAAGGTGAAACAGTACCAATTGCATACAAATCACATTTGTACACAAATGCTGAGATGCGCATCGCATCTACAGAAAAGATTCTGACAGCAGTACAGACTGCTGTAGTGAGAGAAAGAGCACTGGCTCAGGGGAAACGAATAATAGTAGTAACTCCGGTTCTAGCCTTAGAGGCTGCGACAAAGGCAAGCGTTCCTAATGCTAAAGCTTTACATCCGAGATGGATACAATGGGCTAATTCTCTCACTGCAACACATGTAGAATACAGGTATGACCCAAATTTAAAGACACAAGCATTCCTGCAATATGAACAAGAATATCCTCTACCAAACAAAATAATGCCTCTAGATCAGTATGAATATATAATTTACACTGACGGATCAGGTCAACCGGCCATAGGAAGTAAGCAACAATATAGCGCAGCATGTGCAATCGTTAAAGGGCGCATGCGGGATGGAAAGTTCCATCCAAGTTGCACAAAAACGCAATCTCTAGGAGACTACACGGCACAGCTGGCAGAATTAAAAGCCCTATTACTGGCACTAGTGAATACGGATCGAGAATTCCCCACACTAATTGTGTGCGATTCCTTTTACTGTGTTCAGTCTTACAATGAATATTTGCAGTACTGGGTTGAAAACAGGTTCAAAGATGCAAAAAGTGGCACAATTAAGCATAAAATGCTATGGGAACAGGTAGCGGAGTTGAAAACGGAACTACCGAGGGCTCACGTGATACATATACTGAGTCATCAGCGTGATGGCATTCACGTTGAAGGGAATTCATTGGCTGATGAAGACGCAAAGGGGGCTGTACGCACGGCTTCCGTAGCTGCAATCACTCGTTCTAAAACGAGAATAGTCGGTGAGATTATGGTAGCTATTAATGCAACCCGCAAAAACAGCGGAGCAGTACCAAAAAGGTTTCCACTCAAGTACTCCTACAAGTTAGATGCCAATAACATTCCATTTGCTCAGATTCCTGGAGTGGGGGATAGAGTTATTCCATAGGTTAGGTTTAATTCTAGCAGCACACAAAGGGATAGGTTCTGTCCATGCAGGAGTTAAGCCGACTGTTTCTTTGTTGAAACAACGCTATTGGTGGCTTGGATTAACAAAGCAGCCTAAAGACTATGGGGCCGATTCCGATTCTGGCCGGAAATCTCTCCGACTGAGCCGGACCCGGAGAGAATTCTGACCGAATCGGACCCTAGCAGTCCGACCGGACGAGTACGATGCATTCGCATGCTATCGGACTCGAGTCGGTCGGACTCCCATTGAAGTCAATGTGAGCCGGTCGTACAACGCGTACGCGGGCTCCCATTGACTCAATGGGTGCGAGGCGGACAAGGGCGCCCCCTACAGCGTGTACGCGTCCATGTGCATCGCGGCGTACATGCACAGGTAGGGAGGACCCATGGGTCCCCCCTGTGTGCAACTCGCGCGCCAACGCGTACAGGGGGGTCCGACGCGGACCCCCAAAGTCCGGCTCCGACAGCTTTTTCGAGCCGGACGGCGCGAGTCGGTCGGACTGCTCGCGGCGCGCATCGTACTTACCCGGCCGGGAAACGTCTCCATAGCGCGGTGCGAGTCGTGTCCATGCGAGTCGGTCGGAGCGTGTTGAAGCCGCGTTCGAGTCGGTCGGCGATTTCGCGGGTGCTTGCATCGTACTCGCTCGGCCGGACCCGCGTACGATTCGGTCGGGAAACAGGGCTCCGAATCGGATCCGGTGAATCCGAATCCGATTCGGAGCACTACCGGCCAAGATCGGAATCGGCCCCTATGTCTTGAAATGCAACATCTGCCAGCAGATGAAAGGTTCCACCGTAACACGTCCAGCACAGACACCATTATTAATATCTGACAAACCACTAGCGTGTGTTTACTTGGACCACTGCGGCCCCTTACAAAGAGATGGGGCTTACAGGTATATCATGGTTGCAGTGGATTCCTGCTCGAGATTCCTATGGGTGTGGCCCCAGCGCTCGGCTGATGCTCGAACTGATATCAAAGATTTGCGAGTCTTTATAGGGACATACGCAATTGGCACATTACATTCTGACCAGGGCCCTGCGTTTAGTTCTCAGGCTTACAAGGAGGCCATGCGAGGATTGAGTGTAGCATTGGGGTATTCATCTCTGTACCATCCCGAGGGAAATTCGGTAGTGGAGAGAAAAAACAGAGACTTAAAGCAATCTTTAACAGCTAGAGTATTAGGCACAGGTGAAAGTTGGGTAAAACATCTGTATGGAGTCCAGCGTGCTCATGACAATATGCCAAGAAGTTCTCTAGGGGGGGGCACTCCATATGAGGTCCTATTTGGGACAAGAATGTGGGTACCTGATCTTGATTGTGAAGGCACAGTGGCGGAGGGAAAGCCTTTTGACATCCATGATCGTTTGGCTGTTTTACAGGATCTAAATGAATCCAGGACACATCTGAAGCAGACCGCCACTGGGGAAGTCAAATCAGTCACGGCAAGACCTGTCTGGATCCCAAAATTTGGGGATCTGGTCAGAGAGAAAATAGCGGACAAGAAAGAATTTGGGCCATCATACAGAAAGCCAGTACAGGTTCTAGCAGTTGAAGGAACAAGAACTGTACTTCTACCGCCTCTTGCCAAAAAAAAGGAGAAAAGATTTGTCTCAATCGACCTAATCAAACCACAATATGTGGCCGATACTAAGTAGTAGGCCACGAGGACTCCAAAGTAGCAGACGCCCTCCTCTCGCTACAATTCAAGAAGTTCAAACGGAAAGACTCATCACGTTCGAAGAGCCTCCAACACGGAATGAAGGACTCAGCAAAAATGCTATGGAACTCGTTCCTCTTGAACCTGAAGTTCAAATTCAAAATCAAACTCAAAATCAAAGACAACTCGCTATTCGACCAAATACAGATGTCTACGTCAACATGCCTTAAAGAGAGCAAACCACGATTTCTACAAATCCTGATGCAATACCAACAATTGATCGAACTGCTTCTGGCTACTTCATAAACTTTGATACGTTTTCTTTGGATCCAAGTGAACTGGAAACGGCGCCAGCCAAAAAATCACGAAAACAGCAAGTTACAGACTTTATGCACTTTCTTAAAAAGACTTACCTGGTGTCACCCTGGGTAGAAGTATGGATAATCACCGGGATACTTTTCTTTCTTTTCTGGGTAGGCTTGGTAATAGTTTTTAGTATGCTTATTAATGGGAAATACATTCGATAAAGCTCTGCAGCCCAAAAGGTGAACTTACTTTTAAAACCACACCAATCATCTCATCGAGATCAAAGAGACTTGTCATCAGTGAACATTACAGCAGTTCCTATACCGGATGGTATAGTTTGGGACAAGGTTGATTTCGATATATTTGGTCCGACTGACATTTTAAGAATTCCTCATCTATTTAAAATATCATTGAGTGATATCATTACCTCCAGTACATTTTCCAATGATTGGGATTTTGAAACTGTTAATAACATGTTATCTGATTTGGAAAAATCTGCTGCGTTTTCTAATAGTGAAACATTGGAAGACACGTCAGATTTTGAAGCTATGTATTGTTATCAACATTATGGTCATCACTTTTTGCATAAATCTGCAAATCCTAGAAATGTGTTCACATACCACCAGTGGGAACATTGTCCAACACTGCCGAAAGGCAGTTCAAAAACATTTACACAGAAGTTTCCATATTTTTCAGGGGTTTAATATGTCTGACCCAGCCTCATAATATTATATGGTTGCACCAACATCAGCACAGAAAAATATGTTGACAAACACCAAACAGATTTACTCTGCTTCTTTTATTGCCCAGTTGTCCGAACAAGGTTTCAACTTGTGGAAAGACACCATAGACCTAAAATCAGTCTGGGGTACTAGGGAATGGCAGGTACAGGGAATAGAAGCTTTGTTTAGAGCATGCCTCATCCCTCAACAAATCATGTTTTTTAACGAGACAGTGCAACAGACTTCTTGCCTTGGACTAGCTAAGAGCAAAGACTTGAACATGCCTCGGTTGCCAACTCCATCACACACCGAGGGCAACATGACATCATAGAAAGAGATTGCAGTAGATGACATCATACAATACAACAGATCAGACCCCGCTTGGAAAAAATGGTTGATTTGGCCCACAGACACTAATAGTTGTCAGGCAAGATTCATGGGTAAAACCGAAGGGTTTAGTATCCATAGGCCAGATCCACGTTATGTACAGAGACAACATCCGGGGGTAGTGACGTCCTATAGTGTTGGGAAGTTGTGCCTCGATTGCCTAAAAACCTCAACACTCACGCAGGTGAAACAACACTTATCCTTACTGTCACAGGATATGGATCTTAGGGATTTTTAATGGGTCCCAGGAAGCCACGTCAGAAACGTTTCTATTATGCTGTCTACAATGAAATTTGGAAAATATCCCAACCAGAGGCCACAGAGAGGTTACGGGAAATAGGCCGTATAAATCTAGAAAAATCTCTAGCAGTGGTAGACAATGGGTTAACCACATTGACCTCCAGGATATATTCCTTAGGCAGCATTGTATCTTCTGCGATAGACATACTAGAACAAGATTTGGCCATATTACAACACGGGCAACTACAGTTATGTTCTATTATGTTGTTAAGCTGGACGCTGCAATCTTTGCGTGCAGGCTACGTGCCTTGGTGTTTTATCAACAGCACGGCTCTGTTTTCTGAATACAATCTAACAGAGAACCAGATAGAAATGGCACAAAGGGGAGCAAAATATTAAATGCTGCGTATCGAAAAACTGGATAGATTACCATTCACAGTGACAGAATCACCGTCTACAGAATGGCTAATCCATGGCCACATAACTCTACCGGTCACTACTTTTCAGTTTCAATATTGCCTTGAACAAAAGCAGGCAGGCAGATATGAAGAAATGGGTAAGGAATGCATAAGGAATCTTGGGAATTATCATACAGATTTTGATGCCGGAGTGGGGATCGAGAAGTGTTTCTGAGCGGTATAAACTGCGAGAATGCTTTAAGTGGATCACTCATATGCCAGGATATTAGGTTGCACGGAGCTTGTAATGGTTCTGTAGCAAACCTGTCCTGTCATTTGAAGGGTGCCCCAGCTGCAGTGATCACTCCAGCATTCAGGCTACTTTCAAATGGGAGTTACTTGATGCTGAACAGTCAAGGCTGCTGTGACATGCTCCCGGGCATTGCATATCTGGTAACCGTGAGCTCCAGGGTTACTTGTTGTAAGCAAGTATTGTTTCCACCGACACATACAGTCAGGGAGGCGCCGTCATGGCCTTCACTGAATGTTTCCTTAATACGGTTTGATACTCTAAGCAGAATGAAAGCCATGCTTCTACAGAAGTATGTGCCCTTAACCTCCACTCGAGAGACTTTTGATCTCCAGATCGCAAGGTCTTTGGCAGAGATACAGGCGCTCATTCATACAAACTGCCCTTTCCATTTCACAGAAATGGTAAATCATATCTTTAACATGTCTGATACAACAGGCATTGTCCACCTATATAAGACCATAGGTTCTGGACTTCTGAGCACCTTTCAGACGGTACTTGGAGTTATACCAAACTTCATACACTCCGTATTCAGAAGCATCTTTGGAGGACTTCCGCTGATCCTGTTTCTAATAGCAGGTATCCGGATTGTTCTCTATTTGCTACGCAATGGACGTCCCAGTCACCAAGGCGATGGAAAGAACACTCCTGGAGCGTAAATACCGTGACCACATGGTACAACTTCTAGGCACGCCTCGCCTAAGAGAACTAAGTGAATCTTGGTTCTTGTCATTTCGACCGGTCTGGATAGACTGCATCTTACCTGTCCTCCGAGGCCTGTTTTGCGGAGAAGAATGCATGTTAGACCTTTGTTTGACACTACCATCAGGTGCGCCACCGGACGTAAATGCTTTACTGGACCCGATAACGGCCCATTTTCTGCAGTGTCCTCAGCGTATTCCAATGTTGATGGCGGCATTCCTTGAGCCCCCACGGGTAGTAACAGCACCTGTTGGTATGAACACCGGCTCCTCCTCTGACACCCAGGCTTTAGACGGCACACAGGCTGCCCCAACACCAGCTGCGGACAGCGTGGAAAATCTGTGCTCAATTGACGTGCTCTTTGAGGTGCTACAGGGGCCGTCTACTGTGGAAGCAAGCAACGAAAATGTTGTGTCTACCAGCCAGGACACATAAACATTTGAACTCATTTGGCTCGTCGTGTGCTGGGAAAAATTCGCCGTTTTTTAAACAAGCTCAAATTTGGAACTTTAAAACAAAATTGACTTTCCTTTCATTTTTTGGGCATACATCACTTTTTTTACTGCTTGTAGTAGTCTGGCTATAAATCACAGACACTTTTAGAGCCAGAAACATTTCCTTTAAAATGTTTTAAAGTTTTTAGAATTTTTTAAACATTTTAGTTAAAGAGATGTTTTATAAATCTTCGTGCGTACCACTATCTAGTAATGTTAGTAGTACAGTAATAGGTTAAATATGTCGTCCATTCGGAAGAGGAGTGGGTGTACTATTCCATATAGGTACCCTATATAGGCGCAGGTAATATCGCAACCTTTCACCTACATTACATACATAACGGTTCTTAGGCACTGACCTTTTACCTAGATATGACACTGCATTCAGAACGCGGGTTTTTCCCTGGTTCAATTCTCATACATTATGCATGAGGCTTCTTGGAAGCACAGCAGGACTAACAGTAGGATTACCCTCTCTTGTATAATATCTCTGTATAAAGTTCAGGCCCAACGTCATCCTTTAGGCCGACACAGTAACACAGCAAGGTAGGGCCCCTGGGGAGACCTATGGGTATATATACAACACATCTTGCTTAGGAAGATAGAGGAGACCGTGACTTCCCGGCTGACACACTGACCAGAGATGCTGAGGTTCCTGCATGCAGACGCTCCAGCTAGCAGTGGTCTAACATCCCTTGCGGGGTGTCCAACTTGAGACCAGGACGGGGTCCCACAATCTCTAAACTCTCAGGTAATGGGGTGGACTAGATCCTAGAGGGATTCTTAGCATAACACCTACATAGATGCTAGGTACATTTAGGTACATCTAGTTAGGGAGACATCGTAGGAGTACACACTTATTTTCATGTGTTTTATGTACTTGTATATATTCATGATTTCTGCCAGATGGTAGAACTTTACCATCCTTTTACTTTCATAGTGCTGCTAATCATACATCTCTGCTACTGTCTAATGGTTGTTGCATCTCATCTATTATACATTGGAATAACAACTGGTTCAATAAATACTTATTGAAATGCCCAGCCTGTTTATTCTGTGTAACTCTCTGAGACAAACTAAGTGAGAATGAGTGACTGAGCGAAAGGTAGTATATTGTTTCCACGATCCTGAGGGATCAGGGTTGTCATGTTCTGAGGTTGCCAAGAACTATTCTCTCCCCGATAAGAGGAGACTCTAGTGGCACTGTGAGCTAGCTAATACAGACTGGCTAACGTAGCCGGTGGGGGTGCTCGGAATCCGTCTGCCACCAATCGCACAGTTTATGTTAACCCGACGCGCAGATCCTGTATAGGTAATATAGGAACTACACGACATCCCCTGAAGGTATTCTAAAATATTTCCAAACATCACTTTCATTGTGCTGCTGTAAAGATAAACCTGCATGTGTTTGAAGTGATTGTATAAAAAACTATATTTGCAAATAGTTAAATAAGTTGTATTATGTTTACGTGTTTATTTGTAGTGAATGCAATGCACAGTGTTCCTTAATTCCAATGAGATAGTGTGCAGCTTTATTTTTTTCTACAATCTTTGTGATTGTTTTTCCCCACTGTTCAATGATGACTGCTTAAAAAGAACATTATTTACAGTGTATGGGTAAAGAAGCTGAGAACAGTAAAAAGGGAAAATTAAATAAATGCTTATTTATATTAATGCATACCTTTACAGTATGAGAACTGCCTAGCTAATTCTATGAAATATAAGTTTACGCAGTGTTGAAATTACAAGTTACTTTTGTAACTGTATTTATTGTAAAAGTAATAAATATTTCAGTTATTTTCTTTTTATGCAGATCAATGGCACCATGTATTGAGATAATATACTTTTTTAATTTGTTCTTGCAGCGCTGTTGCATAACTTTAGATTTTGGGGATGCATACCCAAGGACAGATTGCTGCAGTTACTTACAAATTAACACAGTAATTCAAACACCCAGGTACAAACAGATAGAGATACTCACAAACACAGACTCACACTGATACAGCTACTAACACACCTAGACACACATCGATACAGTCACTGGCACACTCAACTACATACCGATACAGCCACTGACACATCCAGCCAAACACTAATGCATGAAATAACACACCCATGTACACAGTGACTCACCTAGGAACTTACCTATGCAGACACTCACACATGCAGGCATACAACAATGAGGACACTCACACAGCCAATCACAGATTAATGCATCCAATCACACACCCAGGCACACATTGACATACACACTGAGCAAGTCAGAGACCTAGCAATTCAGAGACTGACTCACCCAGGCATACAGCAATGGAGACACTCATACACTCAGCCAAACACTAATGCATCAAATATCACATCGAGGCACACTGTGACACACACACTGATACACACAGAGACTTACCAAAACAGTCACCGAAACACCCAGTGACTTACCAATGCAGACACTGACACACCTAGACATAGATGAATTCAGACACTGACACAGCCATTCAAGCATCAATACATCCAATAAAACAATAAGGCACACACTAAGGTACACACTGATATACCCAGAGACTTACCAATGCAGATACTGACATACCCAGGCATACAGCAATGCAGACACTGACACAGCCTTCCAAACACCAGTGCATCCAATAAGACACCCAGGCACACACGAACACACACACTGAGACACCTACAGGCTTACCAATGCAGACACTGACACAGCCAGCCAAATACTAAAGCACTGAATAACACACTGAGACACACTCTCATACACCCAGGGACTTACCTATGCACACACTGAAACACCAAGGCATCTAGCAATGCATACACTGAAATATCAAGCCAAACAGTAATGTATCCAATAAGACACCCAGGCACACACTGACGCATACACTGAGACACCCAGAGACGTACTATTGCAGACACTGACACACCTAGCCACTGACATACCCAGGCATACAGTGATGCAGATACTGACACAGCCATCCAAATGCCAATGCATCCAATAACACACTGAGGCACACACCAATGCACACACTGATACACCCAGACACTTACCAATGCAGAAAATGACAGACCCAGGCATAGAGAAATGCAGACATTGACATAGACATCCAAACACCAATGCATCCAATAACACACAGAGGCACACACTGGTGCACGGTGATAGACCAAGAGACTTTCCAATGTAGACACTTAAACACCCAGGCATACAGCAATGCAGGCACTGACACAGCCATCCAAACACCAATGCATCCAATAAGACATCCAGGCACACACTGACGCACACACTGAGACATCCAGAGAGTTACCAATGCAGACACTGATATACCCAGCCATACAGCATTGCAGACACTGAGACAGCCAGCCAAACACCAATGCATCCAATAAGACACCCTTTACCAAACAGTAATATATTCAGTAACACACCCAGGCACACACTGATGCTTACACTGACATACCAAAGCTCACACTGATGCATATGCTAAAATACCCAGGCACTTACTAATGCATACATTAGCACACCTAGGGATACACTAATGCACACACCGAAACACCCACTCTCACACCAATGGAGTCACTGACACACTAAAAATACAGAGTTAGCTCTTTGTTTGAGTAGATGGTTGTTCTGACAAGAACTGTTTTTTGTAGAAGGGTATTTTATCAATTTTGTAATTTTTTTTTAACAAAAAGTGAACAGGGCAGTTAAAGGGTAAGGATGGGGAAATGCAAAGAAGCATCTGGCTTCAATCTCCAACAAAAATGCTGTACTCACTGGAAGTGAAAAAAAAACTAACAGCAATGCTTCTTCACTGTATCCAAGAATGCTCCCACAGAAGACATTTTTAAGCGACAATCAAGTGGCTTTTCAGGCAGTGAATAACCATGTAACTCAATTCCTCACAGGCAGCTGGTATTGTAATGACTGCAGCTGAAGATGGTTCTCCCAAGGCTGCTACAGAGGTCGACTGTCCCGTTGCACCTGCTTTCTCTTGCATCATCTGGTTATAAACCCGGTCAAGAATTGTTTTTAGGTGCTTCCGCATAGAACTTGTCCCATACAAATACATCTTTGCAATGCCTCTGGATAACTGTTTGCCACAAATTGTGCACTTGAAATATTTTGCTGTTACCTTCTTTTCCCCAGAAGGTATAGTAAAGTGCTTCCACATATCACTTTCTTTTCTGCGAGGTGGTGTGTCTTTTTCTTCATCCTCAACAGGTAGTGGAGGCTCATCTTAGACTGACATTGTCTGAAAGCACAGCACTGCTGGTTCTTAACCATCCTCCTAGAGACTTCACTGGAGAAGTAACTGCTTTTGGGTGTGATTTTCCATGTGAAATTGTGAGGTCTTATTGTATCCAACAAGAAGGCAAGGTTTGGGTATGTTTTCGAGTGAATTCGTAAATCTGGTCCATAAATTCACAGGTTTGTAAAACTGGTAAAATGGGTAAATTTTTTGAAAAACAGATATAATGTGGTTTATGTATATTTGGAAATATATACTAGTGTTATTAACGACAATGCAGGGGTGTACATATGCACAGTATTATGTAAAGATTTCATCAAGTCCGCAGATTCGGACTCACGGATTCACACCGAGTACGTGATCGGGAGTAAAAACCATAGAGTAGCAGCCCATCTATATTTCTGGACCCACAAACATACCGCAGTACCTCAAAAACATTTAAAAAGAAATAAATTGTTTATTTATAGTACACATCTTATTCTTTACATTAAGTGCATATGTAGTTTGTATATTTTAAAAAGTACAAAAGGTTTATTGGTTATAAAAAGAATATCTGCAGTATAAAAAAATCTTAATTGATAAAAAATAATTGTGATGCTCTTAGCATTAAAATAAACCCTACAAATTAACTTACAAAGTTAAAAATTAGAGCAACAGAATATTTTAGAAATGCAATTTTAAAATCCTTTGAAATTCACTGAAAAAAATCAAAGTTACAGGAATGTTATAATTAGAAAATAGAATAAAAAGCCTTAGAAATTCACTGAAAAAAACAAAGGTTACAGGGACATTATAGTTAGGAAATAGATTTAAAAAACCATAGAAATTCACTGAAAAAACCCAAAGGTTATAGGGACATTTTAGGTAGGCTCAGATTTTACTCAGTACAAAATTATGGAAATTCAGCAGTTATAGTTACCTGAGCTAATTATAACTTATGCCCACGCAATGCACTACTCCTGACCTCATATATTACATTACTCATGACATGGTCAGTGACATGACTGATGGCATCTCAAATGCTTCACCCAGTGAGTGTAAGTTTTTCGAATTGTGATTTTGATATATATATATATGTTACCTACTGCCGGTCGCCAGTAGGTAGTTATAGTTAGGACCTTGTTTCCATTCAAAAAGCATTTATTCTTTTGCCTATATCTTTGGCGCCGTTTGACGAATCTTCACAACATTTTCAAAACTAATGGTCCACTCGGGTCAGCTCCTGTCTTGAAAGATTCGGGATGATTCACCAAGCGGGGGCTGAGAAAAAAGGGGAATCCCAAAACGCGTTTTCCCCATGGTAATTTCCAAAGGAACTTTAGACACAGCTACAGCTCGAACTGCTGAACGGAATTACACCAAATTTGGCAAAAAGGTAGCTCTTGGTTCAGAAAGCGACCTTTTTTTTAAATGGTGTAAATCCGTTCAGTAGTTGTTGATTCAAAAAATAAAAATGTATATATCTGTGCACCGAGGAGGATTCACAAACCCTGCTGAGCACGAGCTTCATTCTGATTGGCTGCCAACACTCCAAACCAGAATGTGTTGGCAGCCATCTTGTGACTCCGAGTCACAAGAAAACAGTAGAAAAAAGGTAAGAAACAAGAAAAGGGGGCAGGGTAGAAACACCCTGACCCCCTAGGCCTGCTCCAAAAATCGTCCGAATTCGTGCTGGGTGCGCGAATCCGGCTGAGAGCTTTTTTTAAAAAAAAGAAGCGCAGGCTCCCACGCTTTGTTTTTTATAAGCCCCCGGGTGGGCCAGGTCCCGGGGGCAATGACCAATTAATTAGCGGGGCCCACTGGGGGCCCCACAGCCCCGAGGACTGCTACCGCCCCAGGACTTTTTTTTAAAAATGTGTGGGGGGAGCTCCTGCCCCCCATGCTGCCCCAGGGACCACCACCTCCCCAGTGCATTTGCATTTTAGAACAGGGGGCCTCGCAGGCCCCCCATGCCTCGGGGACTGCCACCTCCCCAGGGCTTTAAATTATTTTGGGTGGGGGCCTCGCAGGACCACCCAATCCCTGGGGACCACCACCTCCCTGGGGCTACATGATTTAAATGCAGGGGGCCATGTGGCCCCCCCGCAGCCCAGGGGACCACCACCTCTCCGGGGCACTCTTCATTAGAATACGGGGGTCTGTTGTGGACCCCCGGCCCCAGGAACCACCACCTCCCAGGGCTTTAATCAGTTGGTAGGGGGGGATGCGCGGATGCCCTCATGAAGCCCTTGATGACCCTGGGGATGAGCCGGCTCCTGCAATGTCCCGGGGTGCCCACCCCTGGGACATTGCCGTTTGCTATGGCAGGGCGGGAGCACAGCTCCCGCCTTGCCATAGCAAACACTGTTTTGCTTCTTGGAAGCAAGAGCAGGAAACCTGCTCTCGCTTCCAAGAAGAAAAACAGAATTGCTTTTTGACAAGGGGAGCTGCATGTTAGCAGCTCCCCTTGTCCAAAAGCAATGCCGGCTCCCGCAGGAGGCGAGGAGCCGGCAGGGACCATGGGGGCATTGGGCTCCCCCCACGGTCCCCAATGTGAGGGCCGGCCCTGGGGGATGGGGTTGACGGGGCCAATAGTGGCCCAGGGAAGGGGGGCAATGCGGCCCCCCTCCCCCCAAAAATAAAAAAGCATTGGCCATGCCCCGGGGGATGGGGTCCCGGGGCCAAAAATGGCCTCAGTTGCCCCCCTCCAAAAAACAAATAAACAAGGCTGGCCAGGCCCCGGGGGATGGGGTCCCTTGGGCCAGAAGTGGCCCAGGGGAGGGGGGCCACGTGGCCCCCCTGCCGGGAAAAATATATTTTTTTAAATAAGAACGAGGGCTGGCCCCGGGGGATGGGGTCCCAGGGGCCAATAGTGGCCCAGGAAAGGGAGGCCACGCAGCCCCCTTCCTGCTTCTTTCTGTACCCCTCTTGCCTCTTTATGCACCTCTCCTACCTATTTCTGCACCTCTCTTGCCTCTTTTTTGCACCTCTGTTGGTTCTTTCTGCACTGCTCTTGCTTCTTTCTGCACCTGTTTTGCAAATTTCTGCATCCCTCATGCCTCTTTCTGCACCCCTCTTCCCTATTTCTCCACCTCTCTTGCTTCTTTCTGCACTTCTCTTGCTACTTTCTGCACTGCTCTTGCTTCTTTCTGCACCTCTCTTGCAAATTTCTGTATCCCTCTTACCTCTTTCTGCACCCCTGTCCCCTCTTTCTGTACCTTTCTTGCCTGTTTCTGCACCTCTCTTACCTCTTTCAGCACCTCTGTTGCTTCTTTATGTGCTTCTCTTGCCTCTCTCTGCACCCCTCTTACCTCTTTAAGCACCTCTGTTGCTTCTTTCTGCACTTCTCTTGCTTCGTTCCGCACCCCTCTTGCCTCTTTCTGTACCCCTTTTGTCCTCTTTGTGCACCTCTCCTGACTCTTTGTGCACCTCTCTTGCCTTTTTATGCAGTTCTGTTGCCTCTTTCTGCACCTCCTTTGCTTCTTTCTGCAGCTTTCTTGCCTCTTTCTGTACCCTCTTGCCTCTTTATGCACCTCTGTTGGTTCTTTCTGCACTGCTCTTGCTTCTTTTTGCACCTCTGTTGCAAAGTTCTGCATCCCTCTTGCCTCTTTCTGTACCCCTCTTCCCTCTTTCTGCACCTCTGTCTGCACACCTGTTCCCTCTTTCTGCACCCCTGTTGCCTGTTTCTGCAACTCTCTTGCCTCTTTCTGCAATTCTCTTGCCTCCTTCTGCACCTCACTTGCCTCGTTCTGCACTTCTCTTGCTTTTTTCTGCACCCTTCTTCCTTTTTCTGCACATCTCTTGCCTCTTTCTGCACATCTCTTGGTTCTTTCTGCACTGCTCTTGCCTCTTTCTACACCCCTCTTGCCTCTTTGTGCACCTGTTTTGCTTCTTTCTGCACTTCTCTCTCCTCTTTCTTCACCCCTCTTGCCTCTTTCTGCACCTGTTTTGCTTCTTTCTGCACTTCTCTCTCCTCTTTCTGCACCCCTCTTGCCTCTTACTGCACCTCTGTTGCTTCTTTCTGCACTTCTATTGCCTCTTTCTGCACCTCTCTTGCTTCTTTCTGCACCCATGTTGTCTCTTTCTGCACCCCTGTTGTCTCTTTCTGCACCCATCTTCCCTCTTTCTGTACCTCTCTTGCTTCTTTCTTCACTTCTCTTGCTTCTTTCTTCACCTCTGTTGCTTCTTTCTGCTCCCTTCTTCCCTTTTTTGCATCCCTCTTGCCTCTTTCTGCTGTTCTCTTGCTTCTTTCCACACCTTTGTTGCTTCTTTCAGCAATTCTCTTGCCTCTTTCTGCAATTCTCTTGCGTGTCTCTGCACCTCTCTTACGTCTTTCTGCACCTCTGTTGCTTCTTTCTGCACCTCACTTGCTTCTTTCTGCACCCCTCTTTTCTCTTTCTGCACCTCCCTTGCCTCTTTCTGCTCCCCTGTTCCCTCTTTCTGCACCTTTCCTGCCTATTTCTGCACCTCTCTTTCCTCTTTCTGTACCTCTGTTGGTTCTTTCTGCACTGCTCTTGCTTCTTTCTGCACCTCTTTTGCAAATTTCTTCATCGCTCATGCCTCTTTCTGCACCCCTCTTCCCTATTTCTCCACCTCTCTTGCTTCCTTCTGCACCTCACTTGCCTCTTTCTGCACTTCTCTTGCTTCTTTCTACACCTCTGTTGCTTCTTTCATGAATTCTCTTGCCTCTTTCTGCACTTCTCTTCCTTCTTTCTGCACACCTCCTGCCTCTTTCTGTACCTCTCTTGCCTCTTTGTGCACCTCTCCTACCTCTTTCTGCACCCCGCTTGCCTCTTTTTGCACCTCTCTTGGTTCTTTCTGCACTGCTCTTGCTTCTTTCTGCACCTCTTTTGCAAATTTCTTCATCCCTCATGCCTCTTTCTTCACCCCTCTTCCCTATTTCTCTACCTCTCTTGCTTCCTTCTGCACTTCTCTTGCTTCTTTCTGCACTGCTCTTGCTGCTTTCTGCACCTCTCGCAAATTTCTGTATCCCTCTTACCTCTTTCTGCACCACTGTTTTCTCTATCTGTACCTTTCTTGCCTGTTTCTGCACCTCTCTTGCCTCTTTTGGCACCTCGGTTGTTTCTTTCTGCACTTCTCTTGCTTCTTTTTGCACCCCTCTTGCCTCTTTAAGCACTTCTGTTGCTTCTTTCTGCACTTCTGTTGCTTCTTTCTGCACCCCTCTTGCCTCTTTCTGTATCACTTTTGCCTCTTTGTGCACCTCTCCTGACTCTTTCTGCACCTCGCTTGCCTTTATCTGCAGTTCTCTTGCCTCTTTCTGCACCTCTTTTGCTTCTTTCCTTACTTTTCTTGCCTCTTTCTGTACCTCTCTTACCTCTTTCTGCACCTCTGTTAGTTCTTTCTGCACTGCTCTTGCTTCTTTTTGCACCTCTGTTGCAAATTTCTGCATTCCTCTTGCCTCTTTCTGTACCCCTCTTCCCTCTTTCTGCACCTCTCTTGCCTCTGTCTGCACACCTGTTCCCTCTTTCTGCACCCCTTTTGCCTGTTTCTGCAACTCTCGTGCCTCTTTCTGCAGCTCTCTTGCCTCTTTCTGTACTTCTCTTGCTTCTTTCTGCACCCTTCTTCCTTTTTCTGCACATCTCTTGCCTCTTTCTGCATCTCTCTTACCTCATTCTGCACTTCTCTTGGCTCTTTCTGCACTTTTCTTGCCTCTTTCTGCACCCCTCTTGCCTGTTTCTGCACCTCTGTTGCTTCTTTCTGCACTTCTATTGCCTCTTTCTGCACCTCTCTTGCCTGTTTCAGCACCTCTCTTGCCTCTTTCTGTACCTGTGTTGATTTTTTCTGAACTTCTCTTGCTCTTTCTGCAGCACCCTTCGCGCCTCTTTCAGCACCTCTGTTGCTTTTTTCTGCACTTCTCTTCCTTCTTTCTGCACCCCTCCTGCCTCTTTCTGTACATCTCTTGCCTCTTTGTGCACCTCTCCTACCTTTTTCTGCACCCCTCTTGCCTCTTTTTGCACCTCTGTTGGTTCTTTCCGCATTGCTCTTGCTTCTTTCTGCACCTCACTTGCCTCTTTCTGTACTTCTATTGCTTCTTTCTACACCTCTGTTGCTTCTTTCAGCAATTCTATTGCCTCTTTCTGCGCTTCTCTTGCTTGTTCCTGCACCTCTCTTACGTCTTTCTGCACCTCTGTTGCCTCTTTCTGCACTTCACTTGCTTCTTTCTGCACCTCTCTTGCCTCTTTCGGCACCTCTGTTGCTTCTTTCTGTACTTCTCTTGCCTCTTTCTGCACCTCTGACTTAGAGGTAGTTTTAATCCCCCTGCCCTATTATGTACTAGGGTCTTACAGGGGAGGTCATGCCAATCACAGGTGTACCCCAACCCATAGTGTACCCTAGTGTATGTAGGTGTTTTCACTGTATTCTAAGTGTCTTTCAGCATAGCACTGGCTCCGGGCCTGGTTAGTCAGAGTCAATTACCACCAGTGACTTTGCAACAAGGCCTCTTTCTGCACCTCTGTTGGTTCTTTCTGCATATCTCTTGCTTCTTTCTGCACTTGTCTTCGTCTTTCTGAACTTCTGTTGCCTCTTTCTGCATTTCTCTTGCTTCTTTCTGCGCCTTTCTTCCTCTTTCTGCACATGTCCTACCACTGTAGGCATAGTTAGAAATTAGCATTTAAAAAACCTTTGAAATTCACTGAAAAAATCATAGGTTTTAGGGACGTTATAGTTAGAAATTAGCATTTAAAAAACCTTAGAAATTCACTGAAAAAACCACAGGTTTCAGGGACGTTATGGTTAGTTTGTCATTTCACTCATACAAAACCAGAGAATTTTGGCCGTTATAGTTAGTTGAGCTAAGTATAACTTGTACCCCTGCAATGCACTGCTGATGACATCACATATTACATCACTCATGACATGGTCAGTGACATCACTGATGACATCACTGATGACATCTCAAATTACTTCACTGATGACATCACTGATGACATCATCCACGTGATCCTCTGATGCACCTCCTCACAGCCTAATATAACCTTTGATACACCCACTCTAAAATACAGACTGCCATTCTCGAAACCATAGACACACCAATACCAGTTACTACATACCCACTCAGTGATTCCTAGTTCTACACACACACACATCCACTCACCCACCCATACAGTCACTCATACATGCAGTCACTCATCAATACAGCCACTAATATATGCACTCATATACCTATACAGACATTCACACACCGCTGCTCACCCATAGAGTTACTTACACAGCTAGTTAGTCATGCAAAGAATCAATCACACTCCCCTTTACTCACCTATACAGTTATACACACACCACATCACTTATTCACACAGATACTAGCACATACTTACTCTCTTATACAATCACTGACACAAGCACACACTCATCCACACAGCCACTCTCACAATCACTCACTCTCACATATAGTTATTTATATACTCCAACACTCACATATACTGCCTTTCACATATGTATTTACTCACACATGTACCACTGACACATCTATTCACTCACCAACACAGCCATAAACACACTCACCCACCCATACAGCCCCTCACAGATGCACTCTTGAACCCATACACCCAATGAATCACCCACTCACACATCCATGCAGTGAGTCACACACCCCCCACTCACCCACCCAGACACTCAGGCACCCATACAGATACTCAGACAACAAATCAATAACCCATATAGACACTCATGTAGCTACTCACCAACCCTTGCAGCCACTTGCACACCAACTGACAGACTGATACAGACATTCACACAGTTTAGTCACTAACCCATGCATTCAGTAAGACACATTTAATCACTCACTTATACAGTCAGTCACGCACCTACTAAATCATCCATTCAGACACTTATACACCCACTCATTCTTCAATACACCTTGGCATATATACATATAAAACATATTTAAACTTTACAGAAACACACAGTCACTGGATGATGTCATCAGTGATGTCATTTGAGATGTCATCATTGATGCCATTAGTGACGTCACTGACCATGTCATGAATGATGTATTATGTGACGTCATCCGCAGTGCATTGTGGGGACGCGAGTTATAGTCAGCTCAACTAACTATAACGGCCGAATTTCTCTGGTTTTGTACGAGTGAAATGTCCAACTAACTATAATGTCCCTGAAACCTGTGTTTTTTCAGTGAATATATATATATATCCATAAGCAAGCTACGTGAGGGATTCCCTGCCTCTCGGGTCGGGGCCTGTAGGGTGCGTCACCACGCATAAATATTCCAAAAGAAAAACACGTCCTTCTCTGTCCGTGCAATCAGGCCCATCCGAAGTGCATTAGTGGAAGTCCTTTATTCGGGCAGATCTTTTAGCATAACACGTTTCGACTAATGCTAGTCTTAATCATATGCAGCTGAAAATGTGTATGTGCACTAGTTTGGTCTTTTAAACGTAGTGTGAACAGCAATGAAGGACAACAGTTTCACAGCATTCAACATTGGTATTAAAGTGGCAGTGGATAAGTAATCAAAATGTTGCTCAAGCATTTTAACATGCAAGCAATGCTGATTGCGAGTCTTCTACACAGATGTTAATTCATTTGAAATGTGCAGCTTTTCAACAATGTACTTGACTGTTTTCACTTTTTTCTTTTTTTTCCATGTTTAAATATTTTCAAAGTATATTGGACCACATCCACCATAATGCTTTGCGATAGAAGTTGTTAAGTGTCAATGTCCTTCCATGAATTCAAATAACATGCACCGACCTGGCTATATTGTGCCTTCAAGGATAAATTCCATTTACGGCATAGTCATTTTCAATCCATGTTAAGGTCAAGATAAAATCACATGCTCACAATAAGGACTTGCCTGTCTCCGGTTTCCTTAGCACGTTGTGCAAGTGTAAAGTACACCCACAAACCCTGACTGTTCATCAAGTTTCTCAAGTCGGGGCGGGACTCTCAAAGGTGGCCCTGCCAACCTTACTCTGTCCGCTTAATAGCTCCAGTCTGCATGCAATCAACTGTTTACACAGTTTCTTTGCAGAACAGATGGCTCTCCAATCTGTGACCTTTAACTTCTCACCTTAGATCCAAAAAGTCTATTATAGTCTTATGCATGTGACTTGTGAATGTCAAATTCAAGGAGTTGTCATTAAGTATGTTAATGAAGACATATGCTTGTTCTTGGTCTCTGTCCCAAATCCAGAAAATGTCATCAATATATTGCACCCATAGGACGACGTGGCTGTCAGAATGACTGATGTTACCAATGACCTGTTCCTCCCACCAGCCTAGGTACACCCCAGCAAAACTTGGGGTGAAGCAGCTCCCCATCGCCCTCCCATGGGTTTGTCTATAAATCTGTTTGTCAAAAATAAAATATTATTGATGAGACATAAATGCATCATTTCAAGAAGCATTTCTGTGTGAAATAAATAAGAAAGGGATCTCACTCTCACAAAATGTCTGCTAGCTGTAATTCCTTGCTCGTGAGGAATGCATGTATACAGACTGTTTACGTCTTAGCATGTTAGTATATAGTTGTCTTCCCAGGTGATGTCATTAATCAACCGTAAAAAATCTCTTGTGTCTTTAATGTACGAAGGGAGAGATTGTGCAAAAGGCCATAGAAAATAATCCACCTACCTAGAGGTATTTTCCAGCAGGCTCCCTCTAGAGGAGACAATTGGTCTACAAGGCAGGTTTGTCATATCTTTGTTTAATTTAGGCAAAAGGTACATTGCTGGAATCTTAGGAAATGTGCACGTTAGAAACTGATACTCTTCCCATTCTAATAAACTCTTGTCCCTCCATTCAATCAATTTGTCTCAGTATTCCTTGTTCACAATCTCGTATTTTTGTTTAGTGGATAATTCACATCTGTCAGTGTCATTAAGTTGCTTATATCCTTCATTTAGATATGTTACTATAGGTAACACTACTACATTTCCATTGTTATCACAGCTCTTGATTACAATATTGTTGTTACATTTCAGTTTCCTTATTACTTCAAAATGTATTTTTTTAAATTACTTCTGAGAAAATGCCTTCCTCTTATCATTTTTCTTAAAATCTTTGATCACACTTCTTTTGAATGTGTGAATGGCATCCTTAACCTACTATGGCATAAAAACTGATTATGGTTTATACTCACTAGTGCAATGCAAATCCCTGTCAATTTCATTTTAAAAAACAATCGACATTCCAAGAGGCATTTTCCAGCAAGCTTCCTCTAGAGGAAACAATTGGTCTACAAGGTTGGTTTGTCATATCTTTGTGTAATTTAGACAAAAGGTACATTGCTGTGTGGGACTTTCTGGAGGTAACAAGAGGGGTAGTTGACCCCCAAGGAACCTCAATAGCCAAGAGAACTTCAACCCCCTACTAGTAGTGTGCCAGGAGGTACATTTGCAGAGTGGTGGCAAAAGGGGGCATGGCCTCCTACCAGGTCTCTGCAATTCTGCTTTGTGGGACTTACTGGAAGTAACAGGAGGGGTAGTTGGCCCTCAAGGACGTCTTTGGGAGCCAACTACCCCTCCTGTTATCCCCAATAAGTTCCACACATCAGGATTGCTAAGAGGTCTTTGGAGGCAACACCCCCTTTTTCCACCACTCTGCAAACACGGCTTGTGGTGCACTACTGGTTGGGAGATGAAGTCCACCTTACCTCTGAGGGACCTTGGAGGCCAAGAAGCCCTCTTGGTACCTCCTGTAAATCCTACACAGCAGGATTCCTGAGAGCTGGTCGGAGGCCCATCCCCTTTACTCCACTGCTCTGCAAACGCAACTACTAGTTAAAAAAAAAATGAAATTTGCTGAAAAAAATCAAAGGTTACAGGAACATTATAGTTAGGAAATGGAATAAAAAAGCTTTGAAATTCATGGAAAAAAACAAAGGTTACAGAGATGTTACAGTTAGGCTCAGATGTCACTCATACAAAACCAGAGAAATTCTGCCATTATAGTTAGTGAGCTAACTATAACTCGCACCTCCGCAATGCACTGCTTATGACCTGTCATATTACATCACTCATGACATGGTCAGTGACATCACTCATGACATCTCAAATGACATCACTGTTGACATCATCCACAGAATCTCTGACGCCCCCACTCACACCCCAAAATAACCTTTCATACACCCAATCCAACTTCCACACTACCATTCTCAAACCCATTCACACACCCATACCAGTAGTTACACAGCACATAAGTCAACACACACATCCATTCACTCATCTATACAGCCACTCATACACCCACTCACTCACTAATACTGCCACTGACATATCCACTCACAATTATACAGCCACTCACACACTGAGTCAGGCACCCATAGAGCTACTCACATACCTACTCTCTCACCCATACAGTCAATCACACAGCCTCTTACTCACCCATACAGTTACAAACACTCACTCTCTTATTCATACAGATACTAACACGTACTCACTCACCTATACAGTCACTGACACAAGCACACACTCACTTAGAAAGTAAAGGGCTCCCTGCGTACAAGATAGACTTGCCAATTACAGGGAAAATATTAGCTGGGGAAAGAACCTGGGCAAATCACTTCATATGTATGTATGCAGGCAAAAAAATCTGAACAATGAGTAATACAATTACATATATGTTAGAAAATATACAAGGTAATATATGTTGTTATTATCAAATTATTTATTCATTGTTAAAAAAAAATCATTTAGACAAATATATGTAGATATATTCCTGATATTTGTTTGCATGAAAGAATTTTTTCCACAGTTTTATTAAGTGTCCAAATTTACAATAAATACATTGAAAAATACATTTGTAGTACAGTGGTTCACTTTTTATTTGCTTTTTTACTCATCCATTACATAAATAAGTCAGACAGTATTACTCTATGAAAACAATGCACAAGGCGGGTAACTCAATGATGGAAAGAAAGCTGGCGGTATGTTGACACTACGCACGTTTCGACTGAGCCTTCATCAGAAATCCGTTGCAGTATAAACTACATGGGATACAAAAAACCAAAAAAACGAAGAACTGGATTTTTAAGCCCGCAGGGTTTGTGTTTACGTATTATCTTAAAGTAAGATCAAAGGCATATTTTAATAACGTGATCAATAAGTTGTGGCCCACGTGAAGATACTAATAATGTGCATGGAGACAATTACCCAAAAGAACCACACATGCTATTATGGTAGATGGAGCTCCAGAATATGTGTCCATGAAATGAAACGTGAATGGGGCGAAGAGACCTTTTGGTGTATCTCTATAACAAGGGAAGGAAAGAAAGAATGGGAAACAGAAAAAGAAAGAACAAAGAAGAAAAAGAAAAAACTGTTAAGTGGATAATATTAATGGCTGATAGTCAATGATTACAGATCTACGGAAAGAGTATACAGACGCCCCAGTCGAGCCAAGCGCAAAAATAAACATACTTTAGTCAATCTAAAGGAGGTGAAATACCTAATCAGATGATAATTCATAGAGGTAAATGCTTCACAGGGGTTTCTGGAGCTGTTGCAGTTCGTAGTGGCCTTTCCTAAATATGTGCAAGGATGAGTATGTGAATATAATACATGAAAGATTATTTGGGCTATGGAATTGAATGAGATTTGGTCCTAAAATCAAAAAACGTTTTCCTTGTGTATGGCAAGATGTATCCCAGGGAAATTGCTCCAAAACATTATGATAATGTGGCCGTCTAAGTAGGCTGTTTAGTACATGCAAGACAGGTGCATAATAGCTACAGAGGAAGAAAGAGAGAAGAAGGATCAACCCATTATACGGTTACGTTGACTGTTGTCAATTGCTTGTACTGCTATATGCTTAAGGCATAAATCTCAGCACACTTACCATCCCCGAGGAGACAGCAAAGATAAGGCACGATGTATGCCCAGAGCGCAGTTGTTTAGTAACGTAGAGTTTATATTTAAGTTTGTGTGATGGTTTTGTGAGAAAACATCGTCAATGTGACGTTTTATATATTGGCAGTTACTCTGTAGACCGCAGCGTCATCGGTAATTGCAAAGTGCACACGTTTATTTTAAACTCAGGGACACATACTTAGACATTTTTTATTTAATATTTGTCACAAGTTTTTTATTAATAAACTCTTTAAATCTAACTTTTGGAAGACTTTTTTCAATTAAAAGCCTTTTATTTGGTGTTTTGTGTGATCGAGGCGATGCCGGAAGTAGCGATGACGTTGGTAACTGCGATAAACGTGTGTTTTTGGTAAAGTGTATAACACATATTTATTCATATTACATTGCATGATATTCATTTGGGGTTCCATATCTGTCGATTAACATTTATGTTTGACTTCTTATTTTCAAACAAAATCTTATTATGATCAATTTGCAGTCTTCGCGATGACGGTGATCGTCGCGAAGATCATGTGACCGGGAAACACAGAAACATGATTGGATGATACACATTTCAACTATAACATTGGGAAGAACACACCCCTACACCTTTCTGTTTCATTCTCTGAAAGCACTTCAGTGCGAGAAGTCTGGAATTTTCTGGTGAAATTTCACCAACTTTATTAAAGAAATGGTAACTCAAACAACAGAACAACAACAGGGGGAAAACCAGCAACAACAGGAAAACCAGGAGGTCCGGGAACTGCATTCTGAAGACTCTGAAGATGAGGGACCTCCACAGAAAAAAAGCAGAATAGCATGGGAGTTCTTCACAATTCCTTCTGGAGAATCCAAAACTGCTACAAAAATTGTGCAATGCGCAATTTGTGAGAAGTTGTTGAGAGGTACAAATAAAAAATACTCTTGTGGAACAACTTCAAAGCTCTACCATCTGAAAACTTTCCACAACAACCAATTAAAAGCTACGAAGAGACAACAAGAGACTGAACATCCATGTACATATTTAGCAAGTGCATCAACACCTGGACAAAGAGTGCCTCCTGAAGTTCAACAACAATCTCAAGATATCGCACCTGAATGCAACGGGATGGTCACTTATTGTATGGGCTGTAGAGTTGTGGTTAGTGCTGCTGAGCAGAGCATAACAGCTTTCCGCAACAGTTGCAAGACTCACAAATGTTGATTTTGTCTTTGTGTCCTTGCAGTATTCTCATGTTTTTGAGAGCTTCTTGAAGTTTTTCCACTGCCAGTTGCAGTTAATTTTTCCTTTAAAAAAGAAAAATAAGTTGAAAAATCACAAAAAACCAAAACCTCCACAAAAATAAATACATTTTTACAATTATAAAAAAAAACTGAAGGAATGAATGAGTGTATAAGCATGTCTATAATGTTTGCAATAGTGAATGACTGGATGAGTGGTGTATTTAGGAATGAATGGATGAATGCAAGGGTAGTGCCTGGGTAATTGGATGAGTGCAATGGTAGTGCCTGGGTCATTGGATGAGTGCATGGGTAGTGCCTGAGTAAATGAATGAGTGAATGGGTACTGTCTGACTAAATGGATGAGTGCAAAGGTAGTGACTGGGTGATTGGATGTGTGCATGGGTAGTGCCTGGGTGAATGGATGAGTGCATGGGTAGTGCCTCAGTGAATAGATGAGTGCAAGGGTAGGGCCTGGATGTTTTTCTTGACATCTAATGGCAAATACACCGCTCTACCTTTTAGACCTTTCTGCAGCTCTGTTGGGGGTAACTTGCTTGTCTTTGGCTCCATACATACTACAGTCGGAAATTGATGTATAGTTTGAATAAGAATGGACTCATAAATATTTAAACCTTGAAGTGCTTCTGGAATGGGAACCAGTTCTAACATGTTATGCTAAGCTCTAGCAGGCATTTTATTATCCTCCTTTGTATTGTAGCAGTACTTACATATAACTTGTCGTGTGTACAAGTGAAATTGATCTACTACAAATAAGTACGGTGCAAACTTTTGACAGTTATCATTATTCTCTTTTGCACTTTTTAAATATAAGTCAACAGTCTGCGTTTGATTCTTGTAGTGAGTGTGTCGACAAAATATACAAACATACTCTGGTTTTTCAGAACATACTGTCTTAAATTTTGTAATCTTTTCTTCAAAACTATCAACTGTAGTAGTATCTGTGTCCTGTTCTGAAACTCCTCCTGTTATCAACACTTCAATTTCCCTACAGTCCTGTTCTGGACCAAAGAAACGAAACTGCACATCATCACAAACCTTTTCTACCTCTGCCACAGTACCATGCAAAAGTGCCCTATTCATTTCTCCTAAACATAAAGCAGGAGTTTTCACATAGTACAATCTACTAACTAAAATTTGCATTGTTTGTGGTGTACAGCTAACATCCTAAAATGATGAAAGGTGCTTTGGCATACTTTCTTTGATAAACAAGCTAGTGAGTGTCCTTGCAAATTTGTATGCTTTCCTAGTTTGCAAGGATCCAAACCTTGTAAAGTACTTATTTTGTGTTCTAAACTTCTCCTTGGAAATATACGTAGGAATTCTCTTAATATATAAATGGATTGCTCTCTAATACTACAAACACTACTACAATTCCATGTGTTTACACAGGCCTGACTACGCCTCCTTAAACCTCTTTTGCAATAACGTCCTCTACATTTCTAGGTATCATCACCTCTTTTGCTATAGGACTGCCATTCTTCATTTCATAACATCATCCTCTTTCATCAATAGCATGAACTAATCTGTTATCCTGGAGATGGCTTTCTTCATTAAGGAAAGGCTCTATACTAGAAGTATGTATCCATTCTCCATATAAACTGTACAAATGTTACTTCTATTTACTAATCTTTTCTTCTAGTTTTGTCTCCTCATGCACAACACTATTTTGTCAAGAGTCTTCATTCTATTTAGAATCAAAATGAAAAGCTTCCTCTTCAAAGCAATGGTCTTATCAACTACTCTCTCAACTCATTCTTTATGTTTCAGTGCATCTCTCCTTTTTCTATACTTTTTTAAATTGCTCAGGAGGTTTACAGCCACTCTACTAAGAAAGATCCTGTCTCTGATTTCCTTAAACTGCTTCAGTCTCCTGGTTAATGTGTGTCCATGTTTTTTACAATCTTTTCAGTTCTCGCAATGTACACTTTGTCCACTCTTATTGTTTCTCATAGTCATAATTTCATTTTCTTTATTTTGTCATCTTTGCAAATGTCCACATATATTTTTAAGAAATGACTTTGTCCTCTTACCAGTAGCTCTTTTTTCTATCACCACTTTTTCTTCATTTTGCCCCTTTTGTTACTCATTTCAGCAAACATGCTGTAGTTGTTTCTGTTGCTTTTTTGTCCGAGCTTTTGTGGGCATTCTAACTGTGTGTAGTTATGAAGATATTGTTCTGTAAGGAAAAAAACAAGTATATTTTAATTTTTACCCTTGCCAATCTACCAACTAATTTACTACTGACTTACACATAATACAAAAACAGTTTTCATGTTATGTTGCAGCTTTAAATCTACAGATGAACCTAGATATATTATTACATGCACTTACTTCAATATAACAAACCCAGAGCAAAACACAAAACTTTATTTATTAGTTACCTTTTAACATTTTAGCACCCTGTCGTACAACACAACTACAGAATGTCACTTCTCACTTATACACAGTGAATAACAGTTTATCGCTTCTGTAGTAAATTTTAAAATTAACATCAAGGCAAGGAGGCGTATTTGCAAGTCCCATGCACTTTCAGGTGCGTCACTTTTTTTGACAGACCGGCGCCGTAAGGTGGTGATTCATATTTACACGGCCACGTAAAGCCACTCTGCATAGCTTTTCATGGCCTTATAAATACAGGCCCTTTTCAGGCAGCACTTTGCGTGAAAGGAGCATGCCATGGGTGTTGCTGTGGTTGTTTCCACGCAACACACATGGATTCTGCCACATACCCAAATTTACAACAATTCGTAAACTTGGGAATGCGTCAGAATCCTACACCTCCCCAGGGGAGGTGTAGGGAGATGCAATGAGGAGAAATATTTTTCTTTCTCCTCATTTTTTGCTGTTTTTATGCATGCTGCATTCTGAAGCACACATAGAAAGAGGAAAATACCTCTCATGATTGTTTTTGTAAAGGAAGGTGTCCCTTCCCGCACAAAAACAATCTTCACCACTACACATTCACCCTTGTACCATGGTGCAAGGGGAACTCCGTTGGCGCATGGCAGTCAGTTGTGCGCCAGCACAAGGGAGAGAATAGGGATCCATCATATTGTTGTAAATATGACACATCCCTTTGCTTTGAAAGCAATGCAACATGGCACATCCAAATGGCTTGCGGCTCCGCACTGCATTACTTTCTTGTAAATTTAGTCTCAAGTGCACAAGTACATACAGTGTCTCAACACTGTAAATCCAAAAACACAACATAAGAGCTATTGGATGCCTCTCTACCACTGTGTTACTGGTGTATTTAGTATCTCAGTACTGTTCTACTTAAATGTATAAAATTTAAAGTTTGGGAACCGCTTCATATAACAACCTGCACGTTAATCTCTATCAAAGCCTGCATATATAATTTACCAGGTGGTTCTAAAAGACTACATATTCCTCAGTAAAACTTGTAAAACATGTGTTTGAATACATGAATACTCATTGGATGATTGAATTGGTGCATAGGTAGTGCCTAGGTGATTCTTTGAGGATACAGGTAGTGCCTGGATGATTCCCCGAGTATATCAGAACTCCATGAGTCGTTCCATAGCTGCATAGTTACTGCTGAATGTTTGCATTAGTATATCACTTCTATCAGGGTGTTTGGATGAGTGCATGAGTAGTGCCTGAATGATTAGATAAGTACATGACTAATGGCTCAATAATTCAATACAGGCATAGATAGTGATTGGATGATAAATTGAGTGCAACTTCAGTGCCGGATGATTGTATATAGGTGATTGAAAGAGTGTATGGATAGTGCAAGCATGATTGTTTAAGTGCATAGTACCTAGCCAATTGGATGACTGTATGAGTAGTGTTTCAGTGATTGCATGACTATATGGCTGCTACCCATGTGTTTTTGGTTCAGTGAATAGGTAGTGACTGGGTGTTTAAATAACTACATGGGCGGTGCTTGGATAATTGAATAAGTGCATCAGTAGTGCCTGGCTGATTAGATGAGAGCATGACTCCATTGATAAAGCTTGAGAAATTGGATGAAAGTAAGTGTTCAGCTGAGGTGACTATATTAGTGCAAGAGTATTCCCTCAGTAGTTACACGAGTGCCTAGCTACTTGATGGATAACAGGTTTACTACAATGGTACTCTCTACGTAATTTGATGAGTAGTACCTGAGTATTTGCATGAGTTCATGCGTATGCCTCAGTATTTCAATGAATGCATGGATCGTAAGTGGGTATTTAGATGACTGCATAGGTTCTGCACAACTGTTACAATGGCTGCATAGTTACAGCCTTGTTAATTGCATAAGTAAATGGTTAGTGTCTGGGTGATTTGATGAATGTATAGGTAGTGCATCCATAGTTCAATGACTACATAATTTCTGCCTGCGTGATTCGAAGAGTGCCTGTGTAGTGTCTCGGTAATTGAATAACTCCATGGGTACTGAATCACTGATTTGTTGAACGCCTCACTAGTGGTTGGGTGGTTGCATGAGTGCCTGAATACTGCCTGACTGACTGTGAAAGTACCTTCATTGGTGTTAGATACATAACAATCGTGACTATATCTCTGACTCATTGGTTATCTCCTTCTGTCAGTATCAAACTGCCTGTTTTACTGTATATATGCTTTTCTACTGAGCTACGTGTGAGTGAAGTCTAGATATCACACTTGGTATATAAGTGCATAGATGGCTCTTTATGAACATACATTGCTTGGTTACTGAGCGTGCACATGCATCAGTACATTTCTAGAATGGAAAACAACATTTGAACAATTTTCAAAGCACAAAACCTTTTGTGAATGGTATACCTACATAATTTCTCAAATACTTCTTCTGCTTCTAAAACATATATTCAGCATTTCTCAAACAAATGTTACACTCCAAATGAAGCTAGCACTAGAACACTTGAGGTATTCTGCACCATCAATTCTCCTCAATTTTAAACAAACCATGTTTAAAGAAAAAACACCACCGTCACCATATACATGAAATATTCATCAGCCTTACTGAACATAGATCACCATGTAAACATATATGCAATTTCTTAATAGATGTACACCTTCAAGTCATCTTTCCAAAAATATTTACCTCTCTGCATCTTTAAGTAAACCCAAAAGTCCCATGGTATATGTAGCTATGTGCAACTACAAGAACCATATCTCACCATTTAAGCATAAGCAAAGTGGTCATATAAGTTTAAAACCACATTGGCAAACACTTCCCAAGACATACCTACAGGTATTTCTTCTTTCTAATTCATATACAGGCAGACAACATGTTCTCATCTTTTATTTGTGAATATACTACCCCTGTTTAATAATGTTACTAAAAGTTCTACAACTCCCAGAATGCAAATAACAGATGTATTCATTCTGCACATGATGTTGAGACATTTAAAACATTCTTAGTTCCTCGTTGCAACTTTCCACAATACTACACTATTATTTTGCAATAAAGTACACAATGTCATAAAGAGGCACTGGTTCATTTTTCTCCTACTTCCCAAAACATTCACCACTAACCTCTTAAACACATACCCTCTAGTATATGCAGTTCATCTGATAGATTTTTTCATATCACTGTGATAGTCTTTTTTATCAAACTCCCACATATATCTTCATTTCTAATATAATTTGTATGAAGGATTAAAATGTTATGTAGATATCATTTAATTCAGTTTGTAGATTATTTTGTTGTTTTATCTCTTTGTGGATAGTATTGACACTTTTAGGATTTATAAAAACTAAGCACAAGAATGGTACACAACTCTTATACAAAGCAACCATGAAATGGCAACCTCTTCAACTTTGCACTCTGTGATCATGAGAAAGGGTGCAAATGAAATCATGTCTTTCAATTTAGACTACACAATCTCCACTTGTGAATGGTTGGTATCTGTTAACCCTTTCCCTCTCTTTCATAAAGAGATTCCTATCTATGTGTGTTCGTGATGTTTTCGCGATGATAGCGGAGAAATCGCGAAAAAACCAGGAGTTCAAACCTATATCTAGCTTCATTTTTTTACATTTAAATACTACACAGCGGTTTATTACATAGTCCTGAGTTGGAAATTGAATATTGCCATTACTTAAATTGTGTCCTTACTCCACAACTTTAAAAAAAATATTCAGTCTCATTAACACCCTTCCCCCACCAATACACTCTTCGCTCAGTGTGTACTTAACAACCCAGTGTGAACCAGCAGGTCACAAGTACACAGCACATTCTAGAAGGAACATGCTACTTCCAAATGAGATACAGCAGGTGTGGTTTACTCCACAGATTCAAAAGCATATCCATCTCTGCATTACATTTCTTTTTTAAACAACAGCCAATAATTATACTTTTCCCTTAGGCATCCAATACACTACCTAATTTTGTTCACTTTCATGCTGACAGCAACTAATGAAATGCATATTTTAATACCTCCATTTTAACTGCATTTCCTTTGGAAAACTACCTCATTCAGCTCCAGCCTTCTCCTGACTACTATTGCTCTTTCGGATGGTCCCCCAGGTTGGGTTAGCAGTTCTGTGGGACAGTGGAGCGGACATCGTACAGGCTGCGATACCCTAGTGGATCCCTGGTCCAGGCCCTGCGGTTAATTCGGCGAACTGTAAGTATCTCCTTACGAATTTCCCCAGACGACGGACTCAGGGATGGGAGAACCCTTCCCTGCGAGGCAGGAGGAAGACAAACGAGCTGCTCGTGCGTTAATCAGCACATCCCTCAATTAGGAAGGCACCATCTCAGGCCTTTCTAACTCTCCGAGACCTTGCAGTGAGCCCGTTTCTAATTGCGTCGCTATGAGCCATTTGTTGCAGGTCGTCTTACCCCAGATGGAAGGGAGAAGAGAGCACGAGAAGAGAGAAATAAAAGCCAGAACGAGCTAAGAAAAAAACGGCAGAAAATGTTTAAGTGTTTCTGTCATCTTCGTAGTCTGAAAATGTCAAAACATGCCGGACGAGGCTGCTAAGACGGACGTGTCATGCGCGCGTGCACAGCTGGGGAGTCCGCACCGGTCTGTTTTTGAGGCGGTCCAGCCGTGCGCCGGGCAGCGCATTGTCGCAGTGGAATGACGCTGCGATCCATGGGGCAGGAACAGAATCGGACAGGCTGTATGGCCATTTAGAAGGCATTTTTCTCTGGATAGGTGGTCAACCTCCCGCGGGAGGCACCTGGAAGCTAGGGGGGGTCTCATAGGACAACTACAAGGCGGTGGGAAGCCCTCAGTTGCCATTGCCTGACTCCAACATGGCGGACTCGGAGCTCCGAGGACGTACCATCCCACCTCGGCCATGGATATGAGCCTGAACTTTATGGGGCATCTAGCAAGGGATCCTCCGCAGAACGATACAGGAGGTCAGTGGACAATGCGCCCCTATCTGGACAACATAATCATGCGAGGAGTGCCTGACCCTAAAATGGCCGCCATGAGTGGGCCTTCCACACAAGCACTCTTTCTCCCCGTGTGGGCGAGGGACCCAGCATTTGTTCTCCGGGGCTACAGGGACCTCTCTGAGAGTGACCACAACAGCTCTTTCACCTCTCCTCCCATGGGGCGAGCTGGAGGATGAGGAGGACGGCGTTTTCCTAGTAACACCTGGATGGTTGCCTTCTATGGATCCATGACGCTGACCCATGGGCGGCAACAGAAACTATTTGTACCTACCACAGAACCCAACAACCCTTGGTCGTTGCCCGGTGGAGCTGTCCTATGCAGCTACAGAGGAGTCTGGTTCACCCCTTGACCGTCACCTACCCAGCCGGACATCGGACATTTGTTCTCACGGTTCTATGGCTTCATCTGTCTTTCTCTTTGACTGCTTTGAATGCTTTGCTCAGAAACTGTTTGGCCTTTATCGCGGAGCCTGAGTACCCTTGGCCGTTGCCCGGTGGAGCTGTCCCACGCAGCTATAGAGGAGTCTGGCTATGGTTCACCCCCTCGGCCGTCACCTACCCAGCCGGACATCGGACATTGTTTCTCACGGTTCTTCACAGTTTTATCTGTCTGCCTCTTAGACTGCTTTCTATGCTTTACTCCCCCTGAAGTACTTTCCCCCCTCCGGTCTTCCTGACACTATCTGCATTCCTCTCCCCTGTTTCCCCCGCCCACCCCCTCCTTTCCTCCTTTCCCCATTTGACACGACTCTTGGTTTTGGCTACGCGCTAATAACTTACTTTATTCGTGTAATCTCATGTTTTTCTCCTCAGCCTATACTTGTAACTGCAACTGTAACTGTAACTGATGTATCTTTCGTAACCTGTAACCTGTGGATCCTCATGTAAAGCGCTCTGATACCTCCGGGTCTAGCCAGCGCTATATAAAACTTTTCAAATAAATATATAAAATAAATATTGCTCCTTCACTTCAAAATTCTTAGAGTAAGGATTGTTCGCCACAGCTATAGCTATTGGGCTATAGAGGCTGCAAAAAAGAGAGGTATTGAAAGGAACTTGGGTTTGGCAAATGTTCAGATTGTTTGGTTTGGCCACTGAGGGTTAAAGTTTCATCAGTTGCTTGTTTTGGCTGAATCCATTGTGGATTTCCAAGCTCCTCACCTCATGATTGTGTACTGTGGTGGCAATGACCTAGGCACATTGACTGGGGTAAGGCTGAAAATCCTAATGAAATAACCTTTGCAGAACTGATGTTGCTTTTCCCTCACACTGTCTTGGTGTACTCTAGTTATATGCCAAAGACAGAAATGGAAGTGGTCAAATCAATTCTGTCCACAGATTGACAAAGCCAGGAAACATGTTAATAAATTTGTTTCTGCATTCCTCAGAAACCATTGCATGGGCTGTATCTATAACAACAATCTGCATTTTGACATGCATGAAATTAGTAGAAAGGATGGAGTGCACTTTACAAATGAAGGCAACAGAATGTTTCAAAGTAACATGAAACTCTGCATCTGGTCTTATGTATAGCAGCTATACACACAAAACCAATGCAACGGCTCTTGTCAGAGCCATCCTAGTACCCGAAAAATAGTGAAGTTTTTTTCTAAAGGTTTTTTTTCTTTAGTTTTTGGGGATCTTCGTGATAATGTTGCAATCTCCATGAACACCTCGCAAAAATGGAAACAAAAGCAGACATTCAATGACCACCAACACATCCATAAAGAATATGTAAAAGAATCCATTCTGAACATTGCACCACATATATTACTATACATATTTTTTTCAAAGCATGTTTAAACTAATAATTTTGTATTAAGTTTCTTTAAAAGCCATCTTTCAGACCAATTTTCTGTTTTTGTGGTTATTTAGGATGTCTCAATGACATCGTTAACCTCGGCGATCGCGCCTTCTACATAAAGTCTAAAACACATATATCCACAGATATTACAGTATTTTACACACTAGGGGTTTCTTACAGTATTCTCTAAAGTCATGTTTTTTCTAGGGAGTTTACATAAAAACCATCTCTAAAACCTATTTTCTGTTTTCGCGGTGAGGCCGGAGATCATGATGACATAGGTCGCAAACCTCACACTTATGTGGCGAAAGAGGAAAGCAAAAGCAGGAATTCAATTGCCACCACCACATTCAAAAATGATAACTATATAATTAATTCTAACCATCACAGTAGCTAACTCACTATATAAATAACTCTATAAAAACATTTATCAAAATCTCAATATCTCCTTAACAATGCATATTAATGATTCACTGATATTGTTTTTAATATTTCCACCAATATTCGCGACGACGTTGATAGTCGCGATGTTCCCATGATGGTACATGGGGGGCCGCACTGGTGGTCGCCGCGTCATCGCACGTGATTAAAAAAATCAGTTTAGGACACATAACTTGTGTCACGAACACCCCCATTTCTTAAACATGGGGTCAGAGTACCTCTACTCTGACCCCTTATGTTAGCTTTTTCAGAATTTTTCAGCCCCTAGAACCATTCTCGAGCAATAAAATGGTGGGCCCAATTTTCTGTTCAGGTTCCGTCCAACCAATCAGAGCATTCCCGTTGGTGCATGCATTCAAGATTAAATGCGAAACCACAGCAAAATATCCACAGCCAGAGAAATCAATATAATTTTAAATTTCATTTCTCAACAACTACTGAACAGATTTACACCAAATAAGCAAAAGGCACTTCCTTGAACTAACATCTCCCTCCCTGAAAAATTTGGTGTACGTCTGTTAAGTGGTTCGGGCTGTAGTTGTGGCTAAAGTTTCCTAGCATTACAAACGCACCATTATTTTGCACTCCAAATTCTCGGTCCTCACTGCACGGATCATCCCCAAACTTTCCATGACAACCAGAAGCTACTTTGAACTTTTTTGGAACATTTCATGAAGATTGGTCAACAGGTTAATACCTACTAGTGGTCGCCAGTAGGTAGTTATAGTTAGGACTTAGTTTCTTTAGGAAAGGCATTTTTTGGCTTGTCTATAACTTTTACGTTGTGTATATATATATATATATATATGTGTGTGTGTAGATAGCCTAACTATAACATCCCTGCTAACATGCAGCTCCGTCTCTGTCAAAGCAATTGACATGCTTTCCGCAAGTGTTGTTGAAGGTGAGCACAGTTTGCTATGTCTTGGATGGAGTGCTAAAGCTCCGACCAAGCCATAGCAAACAGCTATGTCCGGGGGGGTGGGCACCCTGGGACATATTAGGAGCCGGCCCTGGGGTTTGCAGGGCTATCTATGGCTCCCAGAGGGGGCCACGAGGCCCCCCTTCCTTTTTTAATTTTGCCCCTGGCAGGTGGTGGTTCCTGGGGCGGTGGGGGCCGTGCGCCCCCATTGCTTAAAACTGAAGCCCCAGGGAGGAGGTGGCGCTCAGGGCTGTGGGGGGGGGTTGAGCTGCTCCCCTGCATTCTTTAAACTTAAAGCCCCTGGGAGGTGGCAGACTCCGGGGCTGACAGCATCGAAGAGGCCCCCCCAAAGTCAAATAAATAAGCCCTGGGGAGTTGGTGATCCCCAGGGCATCAATGAACCTCAGGGGCGATGTGCTCCCCCCTCATTTTTACAATACCCCAGGGACCTGGCCCACCCAGGGGCCAATTAGAAACGAAGCACGGGAGTCAGCACTTCTTTTTAAAAAAAAGATTTTGATGGGATCCGCAGATCCTGCCGAAAAATCTTTTACATTTTTTTTTGCCCCTGCGGAGTCTCTGTGGAACCTCCCCTAGAGGCCTAAGGTTGTCAGGGTATTTCTATCATGTCTCCTTTTCTTTTTAAAAAAATGTTTTGTGGGACTCGGCTTCAAGCCACTACCCAAGATGGCTGGACTTAAAGACATTCAGAGCAAGATTATGCAGTCCTTTGACACTATTTAATATGTGAACTGCTCCAATAGGAGTTACATTGTGACTTTTAAACATCGGGAAATTTTGAGCGCCAGTTGTCATTTTAATTGAAAAGTATTGAGGAAGGCATGGAAGCCAAAATGCATTTATGTTAATTAAAAAGAAATTATCAACCTACCCCCTGAGTTCTCCTTCTTGAAGCTTGTATATTACCGTAAGTTCCATCCTCAAGTTACTGGCAGCACACGCTGTGGTGGAGTGGAAGCTATGATTAATAATGGAATTGCCTGAACCTCCACATCAGAATGAATTCTTGTGCCCATGGCTGACTTATGTAACCCATTGTTGTCTAATTATGCGAATTGGCAGCTGCAGGGAAATGGACTTAATATGCGGCAAGAGAGCAGGATGTGGCATGCATTGAATGCATAGAGCAACTTGAAGCATTGGAGAAAGTGTCGGCTCTGATGTATTCGTACGCCTATAAAGGAGAGATGGCTTAAGGAGATATACAGCCTGATACCAACACGATAAAGGAGAGACATCAGGGTTGCTATATGTATGAGATGGAGCAACAGCACGCTGTTATGGCGCTGGACTAAAAGACTCTCAGAGCAAGATTGCACAGTCCTTTAGCACTGTTTATTATGTGAAATGCTCCAATAGGAGTGATATCATGACTTTTAAACATTACAAATTTCGAGTGCCAGTTGTCATTTTAATTGAAAAGTATTGAGGAAGGCATGTAAACCGAAACGTGCCTTTAATTAAAAATAAATTATCAACCTACCCCGTGGCTGCTCCTTCTTGAAGCTTATATATTACTATGAATTCCATCATCACGTTACTGGCCGCACCCGCTGTGTGTTCAGCACTAATTGGTGGAGTGGGAGCTGTAGTTAATAATGGATGTGCCTGACCCGCCGCATCAGAATGAATTTCTGTGCCAATGGCTGCGTTATTTAACTCATTGTTGTCCAGTTATTCAAACTGGCACCTGCAGGGAAATAGTCTTAATATGCGGCAAGCGAGGGGTATGTGGCAGGACTGAATTCATAGAGCCACTTGAAGTGTTGGAGAAAGTGCCAGCCCTGATGTACTCATACGCCTATAAAGGAGAGATGGCTTAAGGAGTCATACATCTTGATACCAACATGATAACGGAGCGACATCAGGGTTGCTATATGGGATGAAATGCAGAAACATCACGCTGTCATGGCAGCCAGATTTAAAGACATTCAGAGCAAGATTGCGCAGTACTTTAACACTGTTTATTAAGTGAAATGCTCCAAAAGGAGTGATATCGTGACTTTTAAACATCGTGAAATTTCGAGTGCCAGTTGTCATTTTAATTGAAAAGTATTGAGGAAGGCATGGAAGCCAAAACACGTCCACTTGAATCAAAAAGAAATTATCAACCTACACCATGAGTGCTCCTTTTTTAAGCTTGTATATTACCATAAGTTCCATCCTCACGTTACTGCCAGCACCCGCTGTGAGTTCGGCACTAATTGGTGGAGTGGGAGCCATTATATATATATATATATATATATATATATATATATATATATATATATATATGTATATATAAATGTATATATATATATATATATATATATATATATATATATATATATATATATATATTCACTGAAAAAACCATAGGTTTCAGGCACGTTATAGTTAGAAATTAGCATTTAAAAAACCTTAGAAATTCACTGAAAAAACTGGAGGACAGACAACATCGCTCCCCATCTTCGCAAGAAACCTCAAAACCTGGCTCTTTGACAGACCCCCTCCTTGATGGAATGGAACCTGCACCCCCCCACCCCTAGCGCCTTGAGACCCTTATGGGTGAGTAGTCGCGCTTTAACAAACCCCTGATTGATTGATGTCACCTCAGGCCCCGACCCCTCCCTTCACCACTGTGCAAACACGCCCGTGGCGTGTTTTAAATTGGGGGATTAAGTCCCCTTGAAACCTGAGGGTCCCTGGGGTCCAACTAGCCCACTAGGTACCTCCAGTAAGCTCCACAGAGCTGCGTTGCAGAGAGGTGTAAAAAGGGGCGTGGCCTGGACCACCTCTCTGCAACGCAGGCCTGTGGCGCTTACTCGAGGTACCCGGTGGGCTAGTTGGCCCCCAGGGGCCCTCAGGATTGAAGGGGAATTAATTCCCCAACTTAAAACGCGCCACAGGGCATGTTTGCACACATGTCACCTCAGGACCCGCCCCCTCCCTTCACCACTGTGCAAACGCGCCCCGTGGTGTGTTTTAAATTGGGGGATAAAGTCCCCTTGAATCCTGAGGGTCCCTGGGGTCCAACTAGCCCACCAAGTACATCCAGTAAGCGCCACAGAGCTGCGTTGCAGAGAGGTGTGAAGAGGGGCGTGGCCTGGACCACCTCTCTGCAACGCAGCCCTGTGGTGCTTACTGGAGGTACCTGGTGGGCTAGTTGGCCCCCAGGGACCCCCAGTATTGAAGGGGAATTAATTCCCCATTTTAAAACGTGCCACAGGGCGCGTTTGCAGAGTGTTGCAGGGAGGGTGCGGGGCCTCCGGCACAATCGCGGTCTTTTTGGGTCCGTGTGGCCCCCCTTCTTTTTCATTTATTTGGGCCCTGGGGACCCCATCCTCCAGGGCCTGACCCCTTTAAAAAAAAAAAAAAAATCTGAACGGAAAGGGGGCCGCGTGGGCCCCCCCACCCGTGGCTAGTTCCGGCCCCGGGGACCCCATCCCCGGGGCATGGCCACATATATTTATGTTTTTTAAGGAGGGGGGCTGCGTGGCCCCCCTCCTGAGGCCTCTATTGGCCCCGAAGACACATCCCCCGGGGCCGGCCTTTTTAAAAAAAAAAATATTTTTGGGGGGGAGGGGGGCCGCGTGGCCCCCCTCCCCGGCCACTTCTAGCCCCGGGGACCCCATCCCCCGGGGCAGGCCCTATCCGTTGGGACCATGGGGGAAGCCCCAATGCCCCCACGGTCCCGCCGGCTCCCCGCGTCCTGCAGGAGCCGGCATTGCTTTTCCACATGGGGAGCTGCTGACATGTAGCTCCCCGTGTGGAAAAGCAATCTGCTTTGCATTTTGGAAGCGAGAGCAGGTTTCCCTGCTCTCGCTTCCAAAATCCAAAGCAAGTTTGCTATGGCAGGGCGGGAGCCGGACCTGGGGGGTGGTGGTCCCCAGGGCCATCACGGGCTCCAGGAGGGGGGCCGTGCGTCCCCCCTCCCTCCAGTTTCAAAGCCCCGGGGAGTTGGTGGTCCCCGGGGCTCAGGGGTCCGTAAAGGACACCCAAATTTACATACTTAGTGTCCCGGGGAGGTGGCGGTCCCCGGGGCGTGTGGGGGGGCTCGAGCCCCCCCACACAGGTTCTTTTTTTTTTTAAAAACAAGCCCTGGGGGGTGGCGGTCCCTGGGGCTACGGGGGGCCGTGTGCCCCCTGCAAATATTTAAGGAAAGCCCCGGGGGGTGGCAGTCCCCAGGGCTGTGGGGCCCCTCCTGGACCCCCGCAATTACAATATAGCATGCCCCCAGGACTTGGCCCACCCGGGCGCTAAATATTAACGAAGCACGGGAGACCACGCTTCGTTTTTTTTATTTTCACGGCAGGATTCGCGGATCCTGCGAGAATTTTGCCGATTTTTTTTTCTTAAAAAAAATGCTTTTTTTGGCCCTGGGGGTCCTTGTGGGACCCCCTGAGCAGGCCTAGGGGGTCAGGGTGTTTCTACCCTGCCCCCTTTTCTTGTTTTTTAACGTTATTTCTACTGTTTTCTTGTGACTCGGTTCTACCGAGTCACAAGATGGCTGCCAACACTTCCTGGTTTGGAGTGTTGACAGCCAATTAGAATAAAGCTCGTGGTCAGGAGGGTCCGCGGATCCACCGCGCCTCTAGATATCGAAACTTTTATTTTTTTATTTTCTCAGCAACTACTGAACGAATTTACACCATTTAAAAAAAAGGGCTCTTTCTGAGCCAAGGGCTACCTTTTGCCAAATTTGGTGTAATTCCGTTCAGCAGTTCGAAGCTGTAGCCGTGTCTAAAGTTTCCTATGGGAAATTCATTTTCCGACCTCTTTTTTAAATTTCTCAGGAACTACTGAACGGATTTACACCATTTAACAAAAAGGGCTCTTTCTGAACCAAGGGCTACCTTTTTGCCAAATTTGGTGTAATTCCGTTCAGCAGTTCAAGCTGTAGCCGGGTCTAAAGTTTCCTATGGAAAATAACATGGAGAAAACACGTTTTGGGACCCCCCTTTTTTCTCGGCCCACGCTTGGCGAATCACCCCGAAACTTTCAAGACAGGAGCTGACCGGAGCGCCACACTGGTTTTGAACATTTCGCGAAGATTCGTCATCCGGCGCCAAAGTTATTGGGAAAAGAAAAAACGCTTTTCCTATGGAAACTAGGTCCTAACTATAACTATCTACTGGCGACCGCCAGTAGGTAATATATATATGTTTCCAATATTTGTGGCCGGCCCAGGTCACGAGGAGCACCACCCCGAGATCTGAGGGGGTCCGCAGTTGATCACAGTGACTACAATGCGGAGCTAGCGGAAGCTGCTTTAAGACAAGAGCCTTTGGAGTGCGTCTTTTTGCCTCATTTTAAGAACATGTTTTTACTCATAGGGAATGGCGGCGACCCACTTGGGGAGTATATTGGACTTCAAGACCCATAATTCTCAGCGATGAATACTCACCTGATGTCTATCGCATGTATAATAAAGGGGATGTCCTTGGAGCTGTTTGCCATTCTCTGTGATGTCTGCCTATGATGAAGGGCGTTCCAAGCCCGAAACGCGTCGGCAACTTTACATGGAGGGGTTTTGATGTGCCGATAGCCTCTTGTGACAGTCAGCTGTTTGCCGCCAGCGAGTGCACCTCACCGGTTAGGGCAACCTTTGTTTCTAATATTTGTGGCCGGCCCAGGTCACGAGGAGCACCACCCCGAGATCTGAGGGGGTCCGCAGTTGATCACAGTGACTACAATGCGGAGCTAGCGGAAGCTGCTTTAAGACAAGAGCCTTTGGAGTGCGTCTTTTTGCCTCATTTTAAGAACTTGTTTTTACTCATAGGGAATGGCGGCGACCCACTTGGGGAGTATATTGGACTTCAAGACCCATAATTCTCAGCGATGAATACTCACCTGATGTCTATCGCATGTATAATAAAGGGGATGTCCTTGGAGCTGTTTGCCATTCTCTGTGATGTCTGCCTATGATGAAGGGCGTTCCAAGCCCGAAACGCGTCGGCAACTTTACATGGAGGGGTTTTGATGTGCCGATAGCCTCTTGTGACAGTCAGCTGTTTGCCGCCAGCGAGTGCACCTCACCGGTTAGGGCAACCTTTGTTTCTAATATTTGTGGCCGGCCCAGGTCACGAGGAGCACCACCCCGAGATCTGAGGGGGTCCGCAGTTGATCACAGTGACTACAATGTGGAGCTAGCGGAAGCTGCTTTAAGACAAGAGCCTTTGGAGTGCGTCTTTTTGCCTCATTTTAAGAACTTGTTTTTACTCATAGGGAATGGCGGCAACCCACTTGGGGAGTATATTGGACTTCAAGACCCATAATTCTCAGCGATGAATACTCACCTGATGTCTATCGCATGTATTATAAAGGGGATGTCCTTGGAGCTGTTTGCCATTCTCTGTGATGTCTGTCTATGATGAAGGGCGTTCCAAGCCCGAAACGCGTCGGCAACTTTACATGGAGGGGTTTTGATGTGCCGATAGCCTCTTGTGACAGTCAGCTGTTTGCCGCCAGCGAGTGCACCTCACCGGTTAGGGCAACCTTTGTTTCTAATATTTGTGGCCGGCCCAGGTCACGAGGAGCACCACCCCGAGATCTGAGGGGGTCCGCAGTTGATCACAGTGACTACAATGCGGAGCTAGCGGAAGCTGCTTTAAGACAAGAGCCTTTGGAGTGCGTCTTTTTGCCTCATTTTAAGAACTTGTTTTTACTCATAGGGAATGGCGGCGACCCACTTGGGGAGTATATTGGACTTCAAGACCCATAATTCTCAGCGATGAATACTCACCTGATGTCTATCGCATGTATAATAAAGGGGATGTCCTTGGAGCTGTTTGCCATTCTCTGTGATGTCTGCCTATGATGAAGGGCGTTCCAAGCCCGAAACGCGTCGGCAACTTTACATGGAGGGGTTTTGATGTGCCGATAGCCTCTTGTGACAGTCAGCTGTTTGCCGCCAGCGAGTGCACCTCACCGGTTAGGGCAACCTTTGTTTCTAATATTTGTGGCCGGCCCAGGTCACGAGGAGCACCACCCCGAGATCTGAGGGGGTCCGCAGTTGATCACAGTGACTACAATGCGGAGCTAGCGGAAGCTGCTTTAAGACAAGAGCCTTTGGAGTGCGTCTTTTTGCCTCATTTTAAGAACTTGTTTTTACTCATAGGGAATGGCGGCGACCCACTTGGGGAGTATATTGGACTTCAAGACCCATAATTCTCAGCGATGAATACTCACCTGATGTCTATCGCATGTATAATAAAGGCGATGTCCCTGGAGCTGTTTGCCATTCTCTGTGATGTCTGCCTATGATGAAGGGCGTTCCAAGCCCGAAACGCGTCGGCAACTTTACATGGAGGGGTTTTGATGTGCCGATAGCCTCTTGTGACAGTCAGCTGTTTGCCGCCAGCGAGTGCACCTCACCGGTTAGGGCAACCTTTGTTTCTAATATTTGTGGCCGGCCCAGGTCACGAGGAGCACCACCCCGAGATCTGAGGGGGTCCGCAGTTGATCACAGTGACTACAATGCGGAGCTAGCGGAAGCTGCTTTAAGACAAGAGCCTTTGGAGTGCGTCTTTTGCCTCATTTTAAGAACTTGTTTTTACTCATAGGGAATGGCGGCGACCCACTTGGGGAGTATATTGGACTTCAAGACCCATAATTCTCAGCGATGAATACTCACCTGATGTCTATCGCATGTATAATAAAGGGGATGTCCTTGGAGCTGTTTGCCATTCTCTGTGATGTCTGCCTATGATGAAGGGCGTTCCAAGCCCGAAACGCGTCGGCAACTTTACATGGAGGGGTTTTGATGTGCCGATAGCCTCTTGTGACAGTCAGCTGTTTGCCGCCAGCGAGTGCACCTCACCGGTTAGGGCAACCTTTGTTTCTAATATTTGTGGCCGGCCCAGGTCACGAGGAGCACCACCCCGAGATCTGAGGGGGTCCGCAGTTGATCACAGTGACTACAATGCGGAGCTAGCGGAAGCTGCTTTAAGACAAGAGCCTTTGGAGTGCGTCTTTTTGCCTCATTTTAAGAACTTGTTTTTACTCATAGGGAATGGCGGCGACCCACTTGGGGAGTATATTGGACTTCAAGACCCATAATTCTCAGCGATGAATACTCACCTGATGTCTATCGCATGTATAATAAAGGGGATGTCCTTGGAGCTGTTTGCCATTCTCTGTGATGTCTGCCTATGATGAAGGGCGTTCCAAGCCCGAAACGCGTCGGCAACTTTACATGGAGGGGTTTTGATGTGCCGATAGCCTCTTGTGACAGTCAGCTGTTTGCCGCCAGCGAGTGCACCTCACCGGTTAGGGCAACCTTTGTTTCTAATATTTGTGGCCGGCCCAGGTCACGAGGAGCACCACCCCGAGATCTGAGGGGGTCCGCAGTTGATCACAGTGACTACAATGCGGAGCTAGCGGAAGCTGCTTTAAGACAAGAGCCTTTGGAGTGCGTCTTTTGCCTCATTTTAAGAACATGTTTTTACTCATAGGGAATGGCGGCGACCCACTTGGGGAGTATATTGGACTTCAAGACCCATAATTCTCAGCGATGAATACTCACCTGATGTCTATCGCATGTATAATAAAGGGGATGTCCTTGGAGCTGTTTGCCATTCTCTGTGATGTCTGCCTATGATGAAGGGCGTTCCAAGCCCGAAACGCGTCGGCAACTTTACATGGAGGGGTTTTGATGTGCCGATAGCCTCTTGTGACAGTCAGCTGTTTGCCGCCAGCGAGTGCACCTCACCGGTTAGGGCAACCTTTGTTTCTAATATTTGTGGCCGGCCCAGGTCACGAGGAGCACCACCCCGAGATCTGAGGGGGTCCGCAGTTGATCACAGTGACTACAATGCGGAGCTAGCGGAAGCTGCTTTAAGACAAGAGCCTTTGGAGTGCGTCTTTTTGCCTCATTTTAAGAACTTGTTTTTACTCATAGGGAATGGCGGCGACCCACTTGGGGAGTATATTGGACTTCAAGACCCATAATTCTCAGCGATGAATACTCACCTGATGTCTATCGCATGTATAATAAAGGGGATGTCCCTGGAGCTGTTTGCCATTCTCTGTGATGTCTGCCTATGATGAAGGGCGTTCCAAGCCCGAAACGCGTCGGCAACTTTACATGGAGGGTTTTGATGTGCCGATAGCCTCTTGTGACAGTCAGTTGTTTGCCGCCAGCGAGTGCACCTCACCGGTTAGGGCAACCTTTGTTTCTAATATTTGTGGCCGGCCCAGGTCACGAGGAGCACCACCCCGAGATCTGAGGGGGTCCGCAGTTGATCACAGTGACTACAATGCGGAGCTAGCGGAAGCTGCTTTAAGACAAGAGCCTTTGGAGTGCGTCTTTTTGCCTCATTTTAAGAACTTGTTTTTACTCATAGGGAATGGCGGCGACCCACTTGGGGAGTATATTGGACTTCAAGACCCATAATTCTCAGCGATGAATACTCACCTGATGTCTATCGCATGTATAATAAAGGGGATGTCCTTGGAGCTGTTTGCCATTCTCTGTGATGTCTGCCTATGATGAAGGGCGTTCCAAGCCCGAAACGCGTCGGCAACTTTACATGGAGGGGTTTTGATGTGCCGATAGCCTCTTGTGACAGTCAGCTGTTTGCCGCCAGCGAGTGCACCTCACCGGTTAGGGCAACCTTTGTTTCTAATATTTGTGGCCGGCCCAGGTCACGAGGAGCACCACCCGAGATCTGAGGGGGTCCGCAGTTGATCACAGTGACTACAATGCGGAGCTAGCGGAAGCTGCTTTAAGACAAGAGCCTTTGGAGTGCGTCTTTTTGCCTCATTTTAAGAACTTGTTTTTACTCATAGGGAATGGCGGCGACCCACTTGGGGAGTATATTGGACTTCAAGACCCATAATTCTCAGCGATGAATACTCACCTGATGTCTATCGCATGTATAATAAAGGGGATGTCCTTGGAGCTGTTTGCCATTCTCTGTGATGTCTGCCTATGATGAAGGGCGTTCCAAGCCCGAAACGCGTCGGCAACTTTACATGGAGGGGTTTTGATGTGCCGATAGCCTCTTGTGACAGTCAGCTGTTTGCCGCCAGCGAGTGCACCTCAACCGGTTAGGGCAACCTTTGTTTCTAATATTTGTGGCCGGCCCAGGTCACGAGGAGCACCACCCCGAGATCTGAGGGGGTCCGCAGTTGATCACAGTGACTACAATGCGGAGCTAGCGGAAGCTGCTTTAAGACAAGAGCCTTTGGAGTGCGTCTTTTGCCTCATTTTAAGAACTTGTTTTTACTCATAGGGAATGGCGGCGACCCACTTGGGGAGTATATTGGACTTCAAGACCCATAATTCTCAGCGATGAATACTCACCTGATGTCTATCGCATGTATAATAAAGGGGATGTCCTTGGAGCTGTTTGCCATTCTCTGTGATGTCTGCCTATGATGAAGGGCGTTCCAAGCCCGAAACGCGTCGGCAACTTTACATGGAGGGGTTTTGATGTGCCGATAGCCTCTTGTGACAGTCAGCTGTTTGCCGCCAGCGAGTGCACCTCACCGGTTAGGGCAACCTTTGTTTCTAATATTTGTGGCCGGCCCAGGTCACGAGGAGCACCACCCCGAGATCTGAGGGGGTCCGCAGTTGATCACAGTGACTACAATGCGGAGCTAGCGGAAGCTGCTTTAAGACAAGAGCCTTTGGAGTGCGTCTTTTTGCCTCATTTTAAGAACTTGTTTTTACTCATAGGGAATGGCGGCGACCCACTTGGGGAGTATATTGGACTTCAAGACCCATAATTCTCAGCGATGAATACTCACCTGATGTCTATCGCATGTATAATAAAGGGGATGTCCTTGGAGCTGTTTGCCATTCTCTGTGATGTCTGCCTATGATGAAGGGCGTTCCAAGCCCGAAACGCGTCGGCAACTTTACATGGAGGGGTTTTGATGTGCCGATAGCCTCTTGTGACAGTCAGCTGTTTGCCGCCAGCGAGTGCACCTCACCGGTTAGGGCAACCTTTGTTTCTAATATATATATATATATATATATATTACCTACTGGCGGTCGCCAGTAGGTAGTTATAGTTAGGACCGTGTTTCCATAGGCAGAAAGTTTTTTGATTTGCCAATAACTTTGGCGCCGTTTGACGAATCTTCACGAAATTTCCAAAACTAATTGTTCACTCAGGTCAGCTCCTGTCTTTAATGTTTTGGGGTGATTCGTTAAGCGGGGGCCGAGAAAAAAGGGGGTCCCATAACGTGTTTTCTCCATGTTAATTTCCATAGGAAAATTTAGACACAGCTACAGCCTGAACTGCTGAACAGAATTACACCAAATTTGGCAGAGAGATAGCTCTTGGTCCAGATAACACGCTTTTTTTAAAATGGTGTAAATCCGTTCAGTAGTTTTTGAGATATTCAAAGATTTACAGATATCGATATTTGAGAATTGTGAGATCTGATTGGCTGAGCCCTCCTGAGCACAAGCTTGCCTCTGATTGGCTGCCAACACTTCAAACAAGGACGTGTTGGCAGCCATCTTGTAACTCAGTACCGAGGGAGAAGGAAAAAGGTAAAAGGAACATTAAAAAAGAAGAAAAGGGGGCAGGGCAAAAACACCCTGACCCCCTAGGCCTGGTCAGGGGGTCCCACAGAGACTCCCAAGGCTAAAAAAAGCATTTTTAAAAAACAATTCAGCCGGATTTGCGCACCCAAGGAAGGCCGGCCCTGGGGGATGGGGTCCACAGAGCCATAGTTGGCCTCTGGAGGGGGTCCACGCGGCCCTCCTCCAAAAAAAACACAAAAAGGCAGGCCAGGACCCGTGGGATGGGGTCCCCAGGGCCAGAAGTGGCCCAGGGGACGGGGACATTTAAAAAAAAAAGGAAGGCCGGCCCCTGGAGATGGGGTCCCTGGGGTCATAATTGGCCTCAGGGAAGGGGGGCCCCCCTCCCATAAAATAAAAAAGAAAGCAAACCGGCAACTCGCCAGAGGCCCCGCCCCGCCCCCTCCCTGCATGACTATGCAAACGCCCCTCCTGGCGCGCTCTGCATTGGGGGAATAATTCCCCGTTGCTAGTGAGGGTCCCTGGTGGCCAACTAGGCCACCAGGAACCTCCAATGAGCCCCACACAGTGGAATTGCTAAAAGGTGGTACAAGGCCATGCCCCTTTTTACACCACTCTGAAAACGCACCTCTTGGCGCACTGCTGGTGGGGTGATGAAGTCTCCTTGTGTCCCGAGGACCTCAGGACTGATGTGGACTTCATCCCCCAAGCAGCAGTGTGCCAGGAGGCGCGTTTGCTGAGTGGTGTAAAAAGGGGGCGTGGCCTTGTACCACTCTCAGCAATCCAGCTGTGTGGGGCTTACTGGAGGTACCTGGTGGGCTAGTTGGCCCCCAGGGACCCTCAGTATTCAAGGGGACTTAATCCCCCAACTTAGAACGTGCCAAGAGGCATGTTTGCAAAGTGGTGAAAAAAGGGGGCTTGGCCTGCCAAAAACCTTAGAAATTCACTGAAAAAACCATAGGTTTCAGGGACGTTATAGTTAGAAATGAGTATTTAAAAAACCTTAGAAATTCACTGAAAAAACCACAGGTTTCGTGATGTCATTTGAGATGTCATCAGTGATGTCATCAGTGATGTCATTGACCATGTCATGAATGATGTAATATGTGATGTCATCAGCAGTGCATTGTGGGGGCTCGTGTTATAGTTAGCTCAACTAAATATAATGGCCGAATTTCTCTGGTTTTGTACAAGTGAAATGTCCAACTAACTATAATGTCCCTGAAACCTGTGGTTTTTTCAGTGAATATATATATATATATATATATATGTGTGTGGGTGGGTGGGGGGGTGTGACTCCCTCCATGGATGTGTGAGTGGGTGATTCAGTGGGTGCATCTGCGAGGGGCTGTATGGGTGAGTGAGTGTGCGTATGGCTGTGTTGGTCAGTGAATGGATGTCTCAGTGGTATATGTGTGAGTAACTACATATGTGAAAGGCAGTATATCTGAATGTTGGAGTATATAAGTGACTATACGAGAGAGTGAGTGATTGTGAGAGTGGCTGTATGGATGAGTGTGTGCTTGTGTCAGTGATTGCATTAGGGAGCAAGTATGTGTTAGTGTCTGTATGAATAAGTGAGGTGGTGTGTATATAACTGTATTGGTGAGTAAGTGGCAGTGTGATTGAGTCTTTGGGTGACTGACTAGGTGTGTGAGTATCTCTGTGGATGAGTGGCAGTATGTGAGTGTCTGTATGGGTGTATGAGTGCATATATCAGAGGCTGTATTGATGAGTGACTGCATGTATGAGTGACTGTATCGGTGAGTGAGTGGATGTGTGTAGACATATGAATCAGTGAGTAGGTATGTACTAACTGATATTGGTGTGTCTATGGTTTCGAGAATGGTAGTCTGTATTTTAGAGTTGGTGTATGAAAGGTTATATTAGGGTATGAAGAGGTGCATCAGATATTAAGTGGATGATGTCATCAGTGGTGACATCTCAAATGACATCACTGATGACATCACTGGTGACATCATCCAGTGACTGCGTGTTTCTGTAAAGTTTAAATATGTTTTATATATATATATATATATATATATATATATATATATATATATATATATATATATATATATATATATATATATATATATATATATATATATATATATATGTAATAACCAAACGCCCGAAAGCTTGAAGTATGCACTCACAGCTGATGTGAACCTTGCGGTTCAAATAACAACGAAGACCAGCGTTAACATTTCCATGCTTCTTTATTAGTGCCAACGCGTTTCGAGGCTCCAGCCTCTTCCTCTTGGGCAACTGGTAAGATGCGGCATAGATTTTCCAAGTCTGCATGCTTCCTTTTATGTGTATAGCCCCCAGTGGGCCACGCTTCTTTTGCGCTAATTCTCGAGGTGCATGCTGGGAATTACATATATATGTATATATATATTAATTACCTACTGGCGGTCGCCAGTAGGTAGTTATAGTTAGAACTTAGTTTCCATAGGAAAAGCATTTTTTGATTTGCTAATAACTTTGGCGTCGTTTGACGAATCTTCCTGAAATTCTCCAAAAACAAAGTCTATCCAGGTCAGCTCCTATCCGGAAAGTTTGGGGGTGATTCGTCAAGCGGGGGCTGAGAAAAAGGGGGGTCCCAAAACTCGTTTTCTCCATGTTAATTTCCATAGGAAATTTTTCAACAAGCTACAGCTCGAACTGCTGAACGGAATTACCCCAAATTTGGCAAAAAGGTAGAGCTTGGTTCAGAAAGCGACCTTTTTTTTAAATGGTGTAAATCCGTTCAGTAGTTTTTGAGAAATTCAAAAAATAAGAGTCAAAAAATCAATTTCCCATAGGAAACTTTGTGCAGGGCTACAGCCAAAACTACTGAACGGAATTACTCCACATTTGGTAGAAAGGTAGTGCTTGGGTCAGAAAGCGAACTTTTTAAAAATGATGTAAATCCGTTCAGTAGTTGCTGAGAAATTAGAAAAATAAATGTTTTGATATCTGGGCGGAGCCTGTCGCGTGCGCGAGCTTCACTGTGATTGGCTGCTAGCACTGCAAACCAGGAAGTGTTGGCAGCCATCTTGTGGCTCGGTAGAAGCGAGTCACCCAAAAATGGAGAAACAAAGGTATAAAACAAGAGAAGGGGGCAGGGTAGAAAAACCCTGACCCACTAGGTCTGCTCAGGGCCCAAAAAATCATTTTTTTTTAAAATAAAAAATCGGCAAAAATTCACGCTGGGGTCGCTGGTTCTCGCATTTTATTTTAATGAGGCCCTTGGGTGGGCTAGATTGCGGGGGTATTTCTTAAAAAATAATAGCAGGGACTCGCAGGGGTGGCGGGGGCCGCTGGGGTCCGCGCAGCCCCGGGGCTTCACTTATGTTGGGAGGGGGTTGCGCGGTCCCCCTTCTGGAGCCTTGTATGTGCTTGTAACTTTGGCGTCATTTGACGAATCTTTATGAAATTATCCAAAAAGTTTCTCTTTTTTGGATTAGCTCTTATATTGAAAGTTTGGGGGTGAATGGTGTAGATGGGGCTGAGAAAAAAGAGGGTCCTAAAACGTGTTTTCTGCATGCAATTTCCATACGAAACTTTACAGAAGACTACAGGTGAAACTGCTGAACGGAATTACGCCAAATTTGGCAGGGAGAAAGGTGATGGTCCAGAAAGCACGCTTTTGTTTAAATGGTGTAAATCCGTTCAGTGTTTTTTGAGAAATATCAAATTTTACAGATATCGATATTTGAGAATTCTGACATGTGATTGGCTGAGGGGTTACAAGCAGCAGCTTGCGGCTTATTGGCTGTGAATGGTTGAAACCAGGAAGTGTTGGCAGCCATTTTGTGATTTACTCCGTCAGCTCGCATCTCTCCGTGTAGAAGCCATCAGGTTCGTAGTTTTACCTCTGCGAGGCAACACTGGCATCTGTGTCTGTGTGAGATATGCCTTTCAGGCTGCCTCTCCTCATATCACCAGGTCGCGGCTATGTCTTTAGAAGCCCGTCCGTCGGCTCGGAGCTCTGTGAGTCAGTCTGTCGGCACGACCCCCTACACTACCCAAAGACTACCCAAACACTACTGCACTGTCGTAAACTCGAAAACACTACCCCAGCACGATCCCCTACACTACCCAAACACCAGTGCATTACCCTAAACCCTAAATCTACCCCCAGCATGACCCCCTACCCAAACACCACTGCACTACCCTAAACCCTAAAATACTACCCCCAGCACAACCCCCTACACTACCCAAACACCACTGTACTACCCTAAAGCATAAAACAGTAGCAGTCCGTTGGCTTGCAGCTGTGCATCTGCGAGCCGTCGTGTCCCTAGCAGTACATGTCCGAGTGAGTCCGTTAGGTGATAGGTGTGTGTCTGGTAGCAGGGCCGTTGGCCCGTTGGTGTCCCTTTGCGAGTTAGACAGGAGCTCACCCTCTGCGAGCCAGCACGCTGGTGTACGTTTGTGAGCCGACGGCCCGTAGCTCACACTGTGCGAGCCGAGCCGACAGCCCGTAGCTGTCCCTGTGCGAGCTGAGCCCACGGGCCGCAGGTGTCCCTCTGCGAGGCTGCTCGACGGCCCGCAGGTCTCCCTGTGCTAGCCGGATCACAGCTGTCACTATGCGAACCGATATTGGGAATATAAGGCGGCTCTAAAAAGAGCCCTTGTGTTTATTAGTTGGAGCTACATATAAGTGCGGATGCACAGCTTCAGGTTATTCAGAAAAACTTGATTTCCCTGATCTGTGAAGTGTACTTCATCACTTCTGTATATATCAGCCATATGAAAACGTATGTTATTGTTGTAGATCGACCCCATTCTATGGTCTCTGAGGTATGCAGACACAGCTTTGTTGACATTCTTCCTAGATTTTTCAATCTGAGGACAAAATTGGTTTGACCATTTCCACTTCTGTCTTTGGCATATATTGGAATATACAAAGACAGTTTGAGGCAAAAGCAATATCAATTGTCGAAAGGTGTCCTTCATTAGCATTTCCAAACCTACCCCAGTCAATGTGCCTAGGTCGTTTCCACCATAGTGCACAATCATGAGCTCAGGGTGTTGGAGATGCAAACAGGTTTTAACCAAAGGCAACAATTGGTGCCACTTCATTCCTCTTTGTCCAAACCATTTAATGTCCACATTTTGTAAACCTAGGTCTAAGTCAATACGTCTCTGTTCTGCATACCTCTTGCACCAGAAAACATAGCTATGTCCTACGATCCACACTAGCATTTTGAAGGTATGGCTGGGAGGAATGGATAGATGTCTGTAGCTCATGCAGTCCGTTCGTAGAATAAGAGATATGTTTAAAGATGGGGAACTACTTTTTTTTGCCATACAAAACGATACCTGATTGGGAGATGAAAAGCATTGTTTTTTAAAAGTAGGGTGCACATTTGTTTGGTGGAAAAGCATCTTTGTGATTGGTTAAGAAAAAGCAGTTTAAACGTGGAGTACATATCATAGGATAAAATTTGCTCAACTCAACCACACCTACTACTTGCATTTGGAAGGCACTGTTCGAACTTAAAACAATCGTGAACTTTTAACCCTCACGTGCCGTTAAATGTTCGAGAAAATGTTGCAAAAAAATATTGTTAGGTTTAAAAAAATTATGAACTTTTAACCTGCACGTGTTGTAGAATGTTCTAGAAAGTGTGTTGATAGAATACGTTGCACTTCTGACTTCTATGTGTCCTTGAATATTAAAAAAACTGTTTATATGGAAAGTTTAAAAAAAAACAATAGAGAGAAGTTTTGAAACCTAAAAGAATCAAGGAACTATTCTAATTTGTTCATTACATGTATTTATGTGTGGTGCAACAAAATTACAGACACAACAGCACCAGGAAGAGGAAGAAGCAGGGAGTGGGGGGATGGGGGAAGTTGGCCACAATGGTACACATGCACAATTAAGTACAGCACAGCGATAGACAAACCATGGCCAAAATGAAACACACCAACAAGGAGCACAAGTCACACAACCCGCCAACCTCACACCACTGAACAAGCATAGAAGTGAAAACCACACTGCCGGAAAGGGAGAAGGGTGAACAAAAGCTCACATGAAGGGACATCTCACACACAATGCAGCACACACACATAGGAAGCAGAGTACACCAACATCCAACACAATGTTGTCCAAACACAAAGATTCGCACAATCTAACACAGGACACAAATGCACTCGCCTGAGGTGGATGAGTGTCCAAAAGCGTCAGTACGAAACAGGCACATGAGAACGCATAAGTACAAACCCACAGTCCGGATGGGGTAGCAATTCACGTATGGCAGGCAGCCAGAGAGTCCGTGACACACACATTGGCATACAAATGAAGACACTACACATTTGGAGACAAGTGAAAATGTGGAAACTTTATAAAAAAAAGTGCGTGTCAGTATGGCCAAGAGTAGTGCCACGATATGCAGAGAAATGCAGCAGCATGCCTGAATAAGGAACGTAGGAAAACGTCCATGTTCACCTCGGGGTAGTCCATCACCAACACACATCAGTGTCAAGCAGCGTTGGTTGTCCGCGCTTCGGACATGATTTGACGCCAATGCAGCCATGTCCACTGTTGTTTTGGGACATGTGACCAGATGTACAACGTGCAATGATGCGGAGGGACACGTGCAATGTGGCACATTGAGTCGTGGTTGCAGGTACCTTGTCACTCGTCCATGAACGCGAGTGCAGCTGCGTAAGCCACTATCTCTAATGAGTGATGGTTGGCCACAATATTTGACATGTCGTCGACGTAATCCATCAGCTGACCGGGACAGATGTGCTGACTCCAACCACTGTACCCAAAGTGCACCAAAGCAGAATCGGGAAGTGGGTCAATTTGCTCACTGCATACTACGACACGTGCAATCTCCCAGGCCCAGTTCCCAACATGCATGCCAAACATCCATGCATGCTATAAATGGGCATCACCATGACAGTCCTGGTCGTGGGCCTTCAGGGGGCGCGCACACCTGTCGTAATCCATGTCAGCTACCCACTCGTTGGAGAGGCACACGTCCATGCACCACTCGGATAGGCACGTGCGACATTGCAATACAGGTTGAACGCAGGTGATGTCCGCAATGCGGAAGCACAGCCGGTAAGTGATCCGCAGTACTGCCAAAGGCAGTGCACCCAGGACATGCAGCAGACGTGCAAGGTATAGGTGGACGTGCGTGGAGTCGACCATGTGTTCGGGATGCTCTGCCATTGCGTCAGTGGCTCTGCTTGTAGCTGCACTGGCTTGCCGTGTGCCAGTCTTGTGGATGAAATGGCAAAGCTTGGTGCAATGAGCCGGGTCTGTGTGCAATGGGTGCAGGGCAGGGGTGTGGTGGGAGTACGTGTGAAGGCCAGTTCATGCACTCTAACTATGACGAAGGGCTTTTGAGTGTGGGATGTGTACTCGTTGTTCTCAAATCGGGCAGTGCATAGTGTGGGAGACGGATGCAAATATTATCGTATCTGTCAGGGGGGGCTGGCCACTTGCAAGTTCCTTCTCGGAGCAGCAGATGTGCTACTGCAAGATAGCTCAGACAAAGAACCTTTCATCCCTACAGTAAGTTCTCCAGCTGCATTCATACAGGATGTGTACAAAGGCCGGTCGTGGGTGTTGTGGGATGTCTGCGACCCTGGTCATCATGGATGAGATGCCCAGCATGTGGCACATGGGAGGGTTCACTGTGTGTTACGTTGCCAAACAGCTGCTCCTCCCTCCCACGAGCCCCCACACTTTTGTACGGTGCACTGTTGTATCCCGTGCACTCCTACGGCACACCATTGTAATGCCTATTCGCGCATGTCATGCGGCATTCCAACCACACCGTGAGGCTACAGTTTGGAGGTGGTGCATGCCACTGTACAACATCGACTGCTGCGGCCCTTGTGGCGGCCACACCAGAACACAGAGACACACTTACCGCACTTCCTGAACACGGACATGTCCGACACCCCGTTCCCCTTGCCGGATAGGCAGACCCCTGCGCTGACCTGTGTACGCCGGACCAGCACACGCCGCTTGTGCATGCAGGAGGATGCGTGCGTAGCTACATGTCCAGGCTCACTGCCAATGCTGAGGTGACATAGTAACATCCGCTGACACTGTGATGTTGCAGGGCCCGTGCCTATCATGCTAACACAATGACCACACGGACACACTTGCTCAGATGCGGGTTCGGGGGCGTTGGCGGTCCTGGGGTTGTTGCGATGAGTGTTGTGGACCTCATGGGTATCTGTGTATCATGCTCATTGACTGTATGGCACCTGTGGGTGTTTCGGTGTGGCTCTTGGCTGTGTTCCCTTTCATGCTGCAGGTAGTCATCCTGCTTAACAGCAGCAGAAAGCAGGTGTAAAATCCCTGGTGCTAACGCGGCTTATCGCCGGAATTTGTTTCGCATCGCAGTTGTTGTCAAAGTTGTGATGTGGTTTTTTCGTGTACAGAAAAATAAACGAACTGGGCAGTGTATCCCGTCAAGATCCAACACCTGACCCACTATTCCCAATCAATATAAATACAATGACATTTCTTCATTGATTTTGTGTGTACACTGTAAGTGCACCCACTACCACAGTGCAATTCAATACAGGATTTTAGTATTTAGAATAAATCGCAAAGGTGCACCTCGTGTCTTTTTGCACGGGAACGCCTACTCTGCATTTCATTATCAGCACTTTAATGCAACTAAAGTTGAGATTAATATAACACACTATTCAGAAGCTGATGCAAACTGCAGACATCACCAGTATTCCCGTGATAACTGCCCCAAACTTTAACACCATGGTGGACACCACAAAATAACAGTAATAAGAACGAGAAAGAGTCACACAGCACTTAAGTAACAACCAAAAACTTTATTGAATTATTATTTTTTTTTTTAAACAAACTTTATTTTTTCGTAAACGTATATATAAAGGATAAACTAAATTTAACAAACTGAACACAAAACAACAAGGCGAAAGACTCCTGTCGGGACCATGAATGTCGACGACACAGCCTGGAAAATAAAGCACAAAATAAGGACGTGTGTAATGCGCATATCAAAGGAGTGAGACACAGAGAAGGAAAAAAAAGCCAGAGAGAAAAAGAGAGGGAAGGAAAGAAAGGAGTGAGAAAGGGAGAAGGGAGATAGAGAAAGAGAAGAAAAGGAAGGAAGAAAGTGAGAGAGAGAGGAGAGGGAAGTGAGAGAGAGAGAGATACTGCCGCCCCTGCGCATCCATGACCAAATAATTACCTGCTGCCACCGGAGTGTCTACCAGTGGGCACTCCACGTGCCCGTCAAAGCTCCGCGGCCCGGCAGATCTCACAGATGTCGCTGAGTCCTGAGTCATGAATGGCAGAGACCACATCAGCTTCTCCGGGGCCCGGCAGATCTCACACATGTCGCTGAGTCCTGAGTCATCAATGGTGGAGACCTCATCAGCTTTTGGTGCCGCTAACCCTGTGCAACGCAATTCCCGGCCACGTGGTCGAAGGCCCCTGACGGCCACATCAGCTTCGGGTGGCACTAACCCTGTGCAACTCAAGTTCGCGCCACGTGGTGGTAGGCCCCTGACGGCCACATTAGCTTCGGGTGGCAGTAACCCTGTGCAACTCAAGTCCGTGCCACGTGGTGCTAGGCCCCTGACGGCCACATCAGCTTTGGGTGGCAATAACCCTCTGGAACTCAAGTCTGCGCCACGTGGTAGTAGGCCCCTAACGGCCATAGAGCTCAGGTTGCGACTAACCCTCTGCGCAACTTTTCATGGAGTATTTATGATTGAGACCCGTGGAGCGTCCGCCATCCAGTCACCACCGGCAATAAAGGATGTGACGTTGTGGATCCATTATATTTGCGTGGTCACATGGCCTGTGACGCATGTGCCGGATGGGTGTGGTGTGTGTGCAATCCTGCCCTCAGGGAGTGGCCATGACATGCTGACAACTAGACCACTGACCTGCACACCAACAGCGAGTACACCTGCGACAGGTAGCTATGTGGGGGGTGTGAAAACGTGTTTTCTCAATGGATTTTCCATAGGAAACTTTAGACAAGGCTACAGGTCAAACTGCTGAACGGAATTACGCCAAATTTGGCAGGGAGAAAGGTCTTGGTCCAGAAAGCGCGCTTTCTCGCATCGAGTGAACATATAAAAGAAAGGTCTTGGGGGCAATTTAATATACGGGAGCTCTGTTTCTGCAAGATAACTCTTTCACGCTCCATCTGCCCAACATCACCACTTCGCAGCTATGCTGTTAGAAGCCAGTCCATCCGCTCGCAGCTCTCTACATTTGCGAGCTAGTACGCTACTGTGCCTGTATCTCTGCGAGGTACTACGCTGCTGTTCCTTTGGGAGCGGACGGGTCGTAGTACTGCGTGTGTGAGTTGAGCGGACGGGCCGCAGTTGTCCCTCTGCGAGCCTGGGTGCGAACTGTTCATAACTCACACTACATAAGCATTGAAAAACAATTTTGTGATTCAGTCCGTCAGCTGGCATCTGTCCGAGGCATTTCTGAAAACATATCGGAGTTCTTTCTGTGAGAGATACCCCTTTCACGCTGCCTCTCCCCACATCAGCAGGTAACGCACCCTCTTCCCACATTACCAACATACCCTCAACAACCTTCTTGGGCCCAGAAGTGTCCCTGTGCGGTTGGACAAACAAGAATCTTAGTCATGTATAGGTTTACATATAAAACATTTTATTTAAAGAAAACAACAACAAATAAAACTGAAGGGAGTCTGGTGCTGTGGTCGCTACCACGAAGTTGGGGGTCACTGCCATTCAGGACTCAGGACACAGTTCCACATGTGGGATCGGCTGGTATTGAACAGGGTTAGTGGCACCACGTGTCGCGCCTTGTGTTGTACAGGGTTAGTGGCACCCCGTGTCGCTGGCCTTGCATATGGAAATATGCTTCACTAACCAAAGGGAGTCTAGTGCTGTGGTCGCTGCCACGGACTTGGGGTCACTGCCATTCTGGACTCAGGAGACAGTTCCACATGTGGTATTGGCTTGTGTTGAACAGGGTTAGTGGCACCACGTGTCGCCGGCTTGTGTTGAACAGGGTTAGTGGCACCACTTGTCTTGGCTTGCGTTGAACAGGGTTAGTGGTACCATATGTCGCAGGCTTGTGTTGAACAGGGTTAGTGGCACCACGTGTCGTGGCTTGTGATGAACAGGGTTAGTGGCACCACGTGTCCAAAGTTGGAATTGCGAGCTCTGCTGCCCGCAGTGTAGACTGCTAATGAGTGTTCGTTTGCACTTGAAAATGAATTTGGTGATTGCACTAAAGCTATAACTGATATAAAAAATGTTCTTGAAGAAAGGATACTAAAAGGATATTATGTAGATTTTAGGCCTGTGATAGTTACTTGCCTAGTGGACTCTGTAATTAATGAAAAAATACTTAATTTTAATTGTGAGCCCTACTGACTGCAGTGTAGGCGTATCATGAAAAGATTAAATAAGTATAGAATACACTGACGAAGTGTTGTATTTTCTGAGTACAATCTTCTTGTTAGAAATTAGCATTTAAAAATCGAATTGCGAGCTCTGCTGCCCGCAGTGTAGACTGCTATTGAGTGTTCGTTTGCACTTGAAGATGAATTTGGTTATTGTACTAAACTATAACTGATATAAAAAAAGTTCTTGAAGCAAGGATACTAAAAGGATATTATGTAGGGTTTAGGACTGTGATAGTTACTTCCCTACTGGACTCTGTAGTTAATGAATCAAGAAATAATTTTAATTGTGAGCCCTGATGACCGCAGTGTAGGCCAGAGGTAGCGGTCAGCAAGGGCCCATAGCCACGTGGCGTTGAGTTGACGTGCACAGTTAGTGGCACCAGAAGCATTGAGACTGTATGAGCCTGTGATGATGCTTGGTGCGGACGGACCACACTGGGAGCAATGTGTCTTGCCTACTGGTCTGCGTCATGTGCAATCGGGACTCTATGTGAATTGTGAGGCCTGCTGACCGTAGTGTAGGCCAGAGGTAGCGGTGAGCAAGGGCCCACAGCCACGTGCATAGGTTGGTGGCCCCACCGGCCTGCGTAGTTCAGGTTCAGTGGCACCACATGTCGCCGGCCTTCCATATGCAAATACCCATCACTAATCGAAGGGAGTCTGGTGCTGTGGTCGCTGCCACGGACTTGGGGTCACTGCCATTCGGGACTCAGGACACAGTTACACATGTGGGATCGGCTTGTGTTGAACAGGGTTAGGGGCACCATGTGTCGCCGGCCTTCCAAATGCAAATACGCCTCACTAATCGAAGGGAGTCTGCTGCTGTGGTTCTCTCACGGAGTTGGGGTCACTGCCATTCAGGACTCAGGACACAGTTACACATGTGGGATCGGCTTGTGTTGAACAGGGTTAGTGGCACCACGTGTCGCCGGCCTTCCATATGGAAATATGCCTCACTGATCGAAGGGAGTCTGGTGCTGTGGTTGCTGCCACAGACTTGGGGTCACTGCCATTCAGGACTCAGGACACAGTTACACATGTGGGATAGGCTTGTGTTGAACAGGGTTAGTGGCACCACGTGTTGCCGGCCTTCCATATGGAAATATGCCTCACTGATCGAAGGGAGTCTGGTGCTGTGGTCGCTGCCACAGACTTGGGGTCACTGCCATTCAGGACTCAGGACACAGTTACACATGTGGGATCGGCTTGTGTTGAACAGGGTTAGTGGCACCATGTGTCGCCGGCCATCCATATGCAAATACGCCTCACTAATCGAAGGGAGTCTGCTGCTGTGGTTCTCTCACGGAGTTGGGGTCACTGCCATTCAGGACTCAGGACACAGTTACACATGTGGGATCGGCTTGTGTTGAACAGGGTTAGTGGCTCCACGTGTTGCCGGCCTTCCATATGGAAATATGCCTCACTGATCGAAGGGAGTCTGGTGCTGTGGTCGCTGCCACGGACTTGGGGTCACTGCCATTCAGGACTCAGAACACAGTTACACATGTGGGATCGGCTTGTGTTGAACAGGGTTAGTGGCACCATGTGTCGCCGGCCTTCCATATGCAAATACGCCTCACTAATCGAAGGGTGTCTGCTGCTGTTGTTCTCTCACGGAGTTGGGGTCACTGACATTCAGGACTCAGGACACAGTTACACATGTGGGATCGGCTTGTGTTGAACAGGGTTAGTGGCACCACGTGTTGCCGGCCTTCCATATGGAAATATGCCTCACTGATCGAAGGGAGTCTGGTGCTGTGGTCGCTGCCATGGATTTGGGGTCACTGCCATTCAGGACTCAGGACACAAGTACACATGTGGGATCGGCTTGTGTTGAACAGGGTTAGTGGCACCATGTGTCGCCGGCCTTCCATATGCAAATACGCCTCACTAATCGAAGGGAGTCTGCTGCTGTGGTTCTCTCATGGAGTTGGGGTCACTGCCATTCAGGACTCAGGACACAGTTACACATGTGGGATCGGCTTGTGTTGAACAGGGTTAGTGGCACCACACGTCGCCAGCCTTCCATATGGAAATATGCCTCACTGATCGAAGGGAGTCTGGTGCTGTGATCGCTGCCACGGACTTGGGGTCACTGCCATTCCGGACTCAGGACACAGTTACACATGTGGGATCGGCTTGTGTTGAACAGGGTTAGTGGCACCATGTGTCGCCGGCCTTCCATATGCAAATACGCCTCACTAATCGAAGGGAGTCTGGTGCTGTGGTTCTCTCACGGAGTTGGGGTCACTGCCATTCAGGACTCAGGACACAGTTCCACATGTGGGATCGGCTTGTGTTGAACAGGGTTAGTGGCACCACGTGTCACCGGTCTTCCACAGTGTAGGCCGGAGGCAGCGGTCAGCAAAGGCCCACAGCCACGTGACGTTGACTTGAGTTGCACAGATTCGGAGCATTTGATCATGTTAACCCATATAGTCTCTTACACAATTTGCATCGCTACTAATCTTGAATTGTGAACCGTGCTAACCCCAGTGTAGGCCGGAGACAGCAGTCAGGATGGGCGCACAGCCACGTGGCGTTGAAATGAGCTGCACAGTTAGTGGCACCTGAGGCACTCAGCATGTGCGCACCCTGCGATGATACGTGGTCCCGGCGGGCCGCACTGGGAGCAATGTCTTTTGTCTAATGAATTCTGCCTTAATAAGGCCACGTGGCAATGACTTATGATGCAGTGAGTTAGTGGTACCTTTGGCGCTCAGCGTGTACGCAGCCTGCGATCATGCGTGGTCCGGGCGGGGCACAGTGGCAGCAATGTGTCTTGCCTACTGGACTGCGTGATCTGCAATTACCACTGCATCTGAATTGTGAGCCTTGCTGTCCGCAGTGTAGATCGAAGGCAGTAGTCTGTACAGACATAAGTCTGCGGTGCTGTGCCGCTGGGTTCGCAGGGGGCCTGTGTCGAGGAGGCCCGCGGTCATGGAGGCAGCCACGTGGCAGGGTGAGGGCAGCCGTGCTGGCAGACGCTTTGGCCTTCCCACAAGTGAACCACGCCCAGAGCCCCAGCCTATTTATTCATACTCCTAAGCTGGAGTGCCGTACGTTAGACCAGCCCACTATGCTTACGCTTCCAGGGGGGACAACATAGCTACATGACCGAGATCTTCCCCATTGCCTGAGGTAACATGGTTGTGTCCACTGTGCACAATACTACAAGTATCAGTAGTATATGTACACATGGAGAGGTTTGTGCTCTGCATAGTGAGGTCTGTCCAGCACATCACCGCTACACTTGGTATTGTGTGCATTATTATTGATGGGTGACTTGCCTCCTTCACACATACTTGGTTCCCACATGTCCCAACATTCAGCTATTGTGCAGCTGAGGGGCCATGGCGTTTTGAGAAGGTCCGTTGTCCTGTTTTGCACTGCCTCAGTGGTAGTAGGGGGGGTGGTCCGGGGGGGAGGTCCTGGTGGTGAGGTCCTGGTGGTGGTGGCGGTGGGTGTTGTGGCCTTGTTGGGTGTCGGAGTTGCACGATCAGTAGCTGTATCACGTGTTGGTCTTTAGATGTGGCTGTGAGTTGGGTCCAATTCACGCTGTAGATAGTCCACCTCCTTACACCAGTTAAAGGCTGATGTTAATTTCTTACTGCTAACTCGGCTTATCGCCTGGTTTTTGGATCGCATTGCAGATTTGGCTGGTCGTTGAAAATATGGGGAAGTGGTGTTTTAGTTTTTTTCCACGGGAACGCCTACTTTGCATATCATTAGCGTTAGTTGTGGCTCTCATTTGTGGCGATTTTTTGGGCGGAAGGCATCGATGGAAAAGTGGTGAGATTTGCAGTTTTGACCAGGTTGAGAATGGGGTGATAATTTAAAAACACAAGAAAAAAAAGATAGGTTTAATGAACATTATAATTAGAAATTAGCATTTAAAAAACCTTTGAAATTCACTGAAAAAACCATAGGTTTCAGGCACGTTATAGTTAGAAATTAGCATTTGAAAAACCTTTGAAATTCACTAAATACCATAGGTTTCAGGGACGTTATAGTTAGAAATTAGCATTTAAAAAACCTTAGAAATTCACTGAAAAAACCATAGGTTTCAGGGACGTTATAGTTAGTTGGACATTTCACTCATACAAAACCATAGAAATTCCCCCGTTATAGTTAGTTGAGCTAACTATAACTCACGCCCCCACAATGCACTGCTGATGACGTCATATATTACATCATTCATGACATGGTCAGTGACATCACTGATGACATCACTGATGACATCTCAAATGACATCACTGATGACATCATCCAGTGACTGTGTGTTTCTGTAAAGTTTAAATATGTCTTATATATATATTGGCCAAGTTGTATTGAAGAATGAGTGGGTGTATAAGTGTCTGGATGGAGGATTTAGTAGGTGTGTGACTGACTGTATAAGTGAGTGATTAAATGTCTCTTACTGAATGCGTGAGTTAGTGACTAAACTGTGTGAATGTCTATATCAGTCTTCCTATTGCTGTGTATGCTGCTGCATTGGTTGGTGAGTAGCTACATGAGTGTTTATATGGGTTATTGATTGGTTGCGTGAGTATTTGTATGGGTGCCTGAGTGTGTGTGTGGGTGGATGGGAGGTGTGTGACTCTGTGCATAGATGTGAGTGGTTGATTCACTGGGTGTATGGGTTCAAGAGTGCATGTGGAAACAGCTGTATGGGTGGGTGAGTGTGTGTATGGGTGTGTTGGTGAGTGAATGGATATCTCAGTGCTACATGTCCAAGTAACTACATATGTAAAACACAGTGCATGTGAGAGTTGGAGTATATAAATGACTATACATGAGAGCCAGTGATTGTGAGAGTGGCTGTATGGATCAGTGTGTACTTGTATCAGTGATTGTATAAGAGAGTAAGTATATGTTAGTATCTGTATGAATAAGTGAGGTTGTCTGTGTATAACTGTATAGGTGAGTAAATAGAAGTGTGATTGATTCTTTGCATGACTGACTAGGTGTTTGAGTAACTCTGGATGAGTGGCGGTGTGTGAGTGTTTGTATAGGTGTATAAGTGCCTATAATAGTGTTGTATTGATGAGTCACTGCATGTATGAGTGACTGTATGGGTGAATGAGTGGATGTGTGTGTAGACCTATGAATCAGTGAGTGCGTACGTAGTAACTGGTATTGGTGTCGATGTAGTTTTTACAACAGCAGAGCCCCTCCACTGGTTTCAAAGTCCTCTAGTGGGTTGCTGACAGAAGTAACGCTGGGTCCCTGCAAGTGAACTCAGCCAAAATCGGTCACGCCGTTCCTTGCAAAATAAAAAGGACACTACATGACCGTGTGTGGCGCCTCACTTCTTGGGTTCTTTCATTTGGATATATAGCGGCCCCGCCCAGGGTCGCGAGGTGCCCCGCCGTGGATGAGCGGCTCCTGCATGTTAGAAATAATCACAACGTGCAAGGAACGGCGTGATCGATTTTGGCTGAGTAACTACATATATGAAAGGCAGTCTATGTGAGTGTTGGAGTATATAAAAGACTATATATGAGAGTGAGTGATTGTGAGAATGGCTGTATGGATGAGTGTGTGCTTGTATCAGTGATTGTATAAGAGAGTAAGTATGTGTTAGTATCTGTATGAATAAGTGAGGTGGTGTGTGTATAACTGTATGGGTGAGTAAATAGGAGTGTGATTGATTCTTGGCATTACTGACTAGGTGTGTGAGTAACTCTGTGGATGAGTGGCGCTCTGTGAGTGTCTATATAGGTGTATGAGTGCATATGATAGTGCTGTATTGATGAGTGACTGCATGTATGAGTGACTGTATGGGTGAATGAGTGGATGTGTGTGTAGACCTAGGAATCAGTGAGTGGGTATGTAGTAACTGGTATTGGTGTGTCTATGGTTTCGTAAATGGTAGTCTGCATTTTAGAGTGGGTGTATCAATGGTTATATTAGGGTGTGAGGAGGTGCATCAGATTATCACGTGGATGATGTCATCAGTGATGTCATTTGAGATGTCTTCAGTGATGTCACTGACCATGTCATGAATGATGTAATATGTGAGGTCATCAGCAGTGCATTGCGGAGGCACGAGTTATAGTTAGCTCAACTAACTATAATGGCCGAATTTCTCTGGTTTTGTACAAGTGAAATGTCCAACTAACTATAACGTTCCTGAAACCTGTGGTTTTTCAGTGAATTTCTAATGTTTTTTAAATGCTAATTTCTAACTATAACGTCCCTGAAACATATGTTTTTTCAGTGAATTTCAACGGTTTTTTAAATGCCAATTTCTAACTATGCCTACATAAGTAGGACATGTGCAGAAAGAGGAAGAAAGGCACAGAAAGAAGCAAGAGAAATGCAGAAAGAGGCAACAGAAGTCCAGAAAGAGGAAGAAAGGTGCAGAAAGAAGCAAGAGATATGCAGAAAGAACCAACAGAGGTGCAGAAAGAGGCCTTGTTGCAAAGTCATCCTGTGCCCTGGACACCCCCCCCAACTTTTTGCTGACTGGTACTGGTGGTAACTGACTCTGACTGACCCTGGGCTCTGCCTAACCAGGCCTGGACCCGGTGCTATGCTGAAAGACAATTAGAATACAGTGAACACACCCACATACACTAGGGTACACTATGGGTTGCGGTACCCCTGTGATTGGTATGACCTCCCCTGTAAGGCCATAGTACATAATAAGGCAGGGGGATTAAAACTACCTCTAAGTCCCTAGCATATAGTAGGGCATGGCAGTTTAGAGGCCAGCAGCCCTTTTCTGCACTTGAATGTGTGCACTGCTGAGCCTAAGGGCAATTTAAAAGTAGCCCTGTGTGTGCAGAAAGAGTCAAGATAGGTGCAGAAAGAAGCAAGACAGGTGCAGAAAGAGGGAAGAAGTGTGCAGAAAGAGGCAAGAGAGGTCCAGAAAGAAGCAAGAGAGGTGCAGAAAGAAGCAAGAGAAGTGCAGAAAGAAGCAACAGAGGTGCAGAAGGAAGGAAGAGGGGTACAGAAAGAGGCAAGAGAAGTGCAGAAAGAAGCAACAGAGGTGTATAAAGAGGCAAGAGAAGTTCAGAAAGAGGCAGCAGAGGTGCAGAAACAGGTAGAAGAGGTGTAGAAAGAGGAAATAGGGGAGCAGAAAGAGAGAAGAGGGGTGACGAAAGAGGCAAGAGGGGTTCAGAAATTTGCAAGAGAGGTGCAGAAAGAAGCAAGGGCGTTGCAGTAAGAAATAACAGAAGTGCAGAAGGAGGCAAGAGGGGTATAGAAAGAGGCAAAAGAAGAGCAGAAACAAGCAAAATAGATGCAGAAACAGGCCAGAAGGGTGCAGAAAGAGGCAAGAGAGGTACAGAAACAGGCAAGAGAGGTACACAAAGAGGGAAGAAGGGTGCAGAAAGAGGCAAGTGGGGTGCAGAAAGAAGCAAGAGAGGTGTAGAAAGAAGCAAGAGAAGTGTAGAAAGAAACAACTGAGGTGCAGAAAGAAGCAAGAGCAGTGCAGAAAAACCAACAGAGGTGCAGAAAGAGGCAAGAGGAGTGCAGAAAGAGGCAAGGGAAGTGCAGAAAGAGGCAAAAAAGGTGCAGAAAGAGGCAAGAGGGGTGCAGAGAGAGGCAGGAGGAGTGCAGAAAGAACTAAGAGATGTGCAGGAAAAAGGAAGAAGGGTGCAGAAAGAGGCACGAGGGGTGCAGAAAGAAGCAAGAAAGGTGTAGAAAGAAGCGAGAGAAGTGCAGAAAGAAGCAACAGAGATGCAGAAAGAGGCAAGAGGGGTGCAGAAAGAGGCAAGAGAAGTGCAGAAGGAACCAACAGAGGTGCAGAAAGAGGCAAGAGGGGTGTAGAAAGAGGCAAGAGGGTTGCAGAAACAGGCAAAAGAGGTGCACAAAGACGGAACAGGGGTACACACAGAGGCAAGAGAGGTACAGGAAGAACCAACAGAGGTGCAGAAACAGGCAAGAGGAGTACAGAAAGAGGCAAGAGAAGTACAGAAAAAAGCAAAAGAGGTGCATAAAGAGGCAAGAGGGGTGCAGAAAGAGAGAAGAGGGGTGACGAAAGAGGCAAGAGGGGTTCAGAAATTTGCAAGAGAGGTGCAGAAAGAAGCAAGAGCAGTGCAGTAAGAAATAACAGAAAGTCGGACCGCCTCCTCTGCTGTTGAGGCCCGTCTCCTTCTCCTCCTAAAACATTACTCGCTGATTACTCCAATCACCATGACCCAACAAGGGCCTATTTGCTTGCAGAGGCAAGCCACCACCTTTCACATCCCCCCTTGACCCTCCAGGGAATCATTGGGGGGGCCCTGACTAAATTGCGGTGCTCAAAGCCGATGCGTTGTAGGCGCAGCCCCCGGTGTGACTCCCTGAGAATAATGCGGAGCTTGGGCCTACCACGTCCAGGAAGCCGGGGCCTCAATTAGTCACTCTGCTGGCTTGTCGTCGGCACCACACACCAGCCCTCAACACCAACGGGAACCCGCTGCGGTGCGACACTCACCACCGAAATGCTCTGAATCTCCGCTCTGATGTCCACTGTCTGAGGCCGTAACCCTCCAGGCCCGCGAGGCCGGGGCTTCCGATGCTGCCACGGCCAGCCCTCTCTCCGCTCACCCAGCGGTCCGCACTCGCCGGTCACAAGCAAGCAGCTGAGCCCCCACGGAGAGCTGACCCAGCCAGCGCACAGGTTGCTGTTACCTCTGGGGTCATCCGCCGGTGCCGGCTGGTCCCACTCTGTGATTTTCACAGTGAGACACCCATCGCTTCCACAGGATCACTCAGTGGAGCGAGGGTGCACTGCTATGTTGGACTTGAGCGCCGGCCGCGCTCTGAGGTATCCGTCGATTTCCTACCATCGCGGGTGGGATCTCTCCCTCCACAAGTGCCACGAGACCCTAGGGTCGGGATCCCCCCTGCCGGGGAGGAATTTAGCAGGATTTTGGCCGGATTAAGAGCAGGATAGACTGCGAGGGCTCCGGAGCCGCATTAACATGCGGCCATTCCCTTCGGCTGCTGCCACGCCCCGTAGATACTGCTTTTGAATTGAAACGGAAATGATTTATATTGGTATTGAAGAGAATGAAAGCATTGAATAAAACAATGCACTTTATGAAGGAGAAAAGCAAAAGAAAAAGGCTGGTTAATAGAAGTAACTTTTGCAAAGCTGGTGAATGGAAGCATACTTCTAGTACTGAGCCTTTTTTTAATGAAGAAAGTTATTTTCAACAAAATACATTAGTTCACACAGTTGATACCTGTGGTCATTGTTACGAGGTAAAGGTTGGTTGTCCAATTGAAAAAGAAAAGATGGTTCCTAGAAATGTGGAAGAATTAATAGCTGAAGAAGTTCAAGGGAGACGTACACAAGCTCCAGTGTATAAGTGGGATTGTAGTAGTATTTGTAGTATTCGACAGGAATCTATTGATATATCACAAGTTTTCTTGCAACAATATGCTAAAAAAAGTGTTAAACAGAAGATTAAGATGTTGCAAGGTCTAGATCCATGTAAAGTAAGAAAATATACTAAGTTGCAGGGTCATTCTCTGGCTTGTCTTTCTAGAAAAGTGTGTAAAAGTACTTTTCTTCATTTAAGAATGTTAGCAGTACATCACACAGAAATGCGGAAGTTAGTAAGGAGATTGTACTACATAAAAAGTTCTGCATTATCTTTAAGTGAAATGAACACAGCTCTTTTGTATGGATCAGAATCGGATGTAAAAAAAATTTGTGATGATATACAGTTTTGTTTCTTTGATTCACAAGAGGAGTGTAGAGAAAGTGCGAGCTTGATAAGTGTAGGTGTTGAACAACAGTTGGAAGATATTAGTACTGAGAAGTTTGAAGAAGAAATTACAAAGTTTAAGATACTTTCATGTGAAAAACCAAACTATGTTTGTATTTGTTGTCGACGTACTCACTACGGAAGTCAAACTAGGAATGTTGATGTGTTTTTAAAAAGTGAAAAGGAAAATAATGATAAGTGGGAGCAATTTGGTGCTTAATTGTTGGTGGAAGATCGTTTTGAGTTGGGTACTGATCAACATATTTGTAAATATTGTTACAACAAATTAGAAGAGAACAAAATGCCAGCTAGAGCAGTACATAAGAACTTAGAGTAGGTAGCTATTCCTCCGGAACTGGCAGATTTAAATACATATGAGTCCATTCTTATTCAATCTGTGCACCTGTTTCAGGCTATTGTTTGTATGGAGCCTAAAACAGGTAAGCTGCCTCCGACAGATTTACAAAGAAGTCTGAAAGGAAGAGTTGTGTACTTACCTTTAGATTTAAAAAAATAAATATTGAAACTGTTGATATAGAGAGAGGGGAAAGTGAGCCTGTAGTTATTCTAGTTAATGGTGTACCAACAAAGAGTCGGAAAATATGGCAAGAGTTAGTAGATGTCACCAAACTTCAAAAGGCTACATTATATCTTGTTCAAAATAATATTTATTATAAAATTGTAAATGTGGAAGACTAGGAAATATGTTTAGAAGAAGAGACAGAAATTTCAACTGGCCAAATAGAAAAAGTGGACAAGAGCAGGAGTGAAGAGATTTACAAACATTACATTATACATCCTTTACATTCAAAATAGGTCATTGGAAACACTATTGAACTATTTCAAATGAAGAAAGCAAAGGGAACTTCCATGAGTGTATGGGAAAAAAGTTTAGAAGCTCGCTGTTTTCCACAGCTGTTCCCTACTGGAGAAGGTGGACGATATGATGAACGAGCAGTACAGATTCCAGCTTCAGAATACTGGACGACAAGATTGTACTCAGAAGATCCAAGATTTCAACAGTGCATTCCATATATATTTCATCTTCTATTTGAAAGTGACTTGTCTGGACTTTCATATGCAGTGAATCACATATTAAAAACAGGAGTTCATCTTACACATGTTTCTGCAAAGGAATTTATGGACAAAGTAAAAAAAAGAGACGATCATTTGGAATCTCAGTTAAATAACTTGATTGCGTGTCAACGTGGTACTAATGAGTATTGGTATCATCGTCATGGCGAACTTAAATGTATGTTAAGAAACTTAGGTACTCCTATCTGGTTTCTAACACTTAGCTGTGCTGAATATGCTTGGAACGATTTACTTGAATTTCTTCGACAAGCAAATTCAAATGTCTAGAATATTGAATTGAAGACAGCTGGAGAATTGTGTTCTTTGGATCCTATGAATGTGTGCAGATATTTTAATCATAGGTTTCAAGCTATGATGTATTTTATCTGCAATAAAAATAATCCACCTCTTGGAAAAGTTACTGATTTCTTTTGGAGAAAGGAGTACCAAGCCAGAGGTGCTCCTCATATACACATGGTATTATGGATCAAGGATGCACCTAAATTTGGAACGGATTCTGATGAAACTGTTTTGTCTTTTATCGAAGAGTATGTTACCAGTGGCATTCCAAAAAAAGGAGGAGAAGAGAGCTTAAGAGAACAAGTTTTAAGTTTTCAAAGTCATCGATGTGGAAAATATTGTTGACGAAAATACAAGTCAAAGGGAAAATTTTATACAAAATGTCGTTTTGGATTCCCACTTCCAGTAATTTCAAAAGGAAGAGTTAATAGTTTTATGTCAGCAGTAAGACATATTGTAACACGAAAATCTCCGAAGAATACATACAACATAAGAAGAACTGAAGATTCAAAGTATATTAATGACTACAATCCAGTGATTTTGACAATGTGGAATGCAAACATGGATATCCAGTATGTTGCAGATAATTCAATTGCTGTTGCTCGCTGTTCTACGTCATATATAACCAAATCTGAAAAGACAGAGCTGAAAGATATGTGGGAAGAAATTTCACAAGAGAAGAGTCTTAGTAACAAATTGTACAGCTTTAGCTTGAAAATGCTTTCCCATCAAGAGATTGGATCCTATGAATTTTCTGATCGGTTGAGCTCTGCCAGTTTATATTCAAAGTCAAGAGGAATTATTTGAGTAAGTCTAGGTCTTGCTGCCACACGAAATAGAGTATTGAAATCTCTACAAGAAATTGAATACTTAGCATTGAATGAACCAGAAAGTACAGATATTGTTAAAACTAATATGTTGGATACATACTATCCCAAAAGTAGTCTACATCTGGAAAACCTATGTCTCTATGAAGTACTGCAACATTACAGCTTTAAGAGAAATGTTACAGAAAATATAAATAAAGAAAAATATGCAGTAATTGGATGTGATGGATGTTTGGTAAAACATGCCAAAGGAAATCTTATTAACCACAGAAAACTCAGTTGTGAAACTCCAGATAAAAAGGAATTTTTCTATTTAGCACTTCTGCAACTCTTCAAGCCTTGGCGTAGTGAAATGGAATTACATGGAAATTTTGACTGCTACGAAGGTTCTTTTAATGCATATAAAGCCTACATTCAATGGACAATTTTCCCTACTTACCTACAAATGTTAAATGATGAGATTGAACAAGAAACATCTATTGCAGCTGAAATAGGTAGAGACTGTTCTCAAGATAGTCAGAGTTCTGCTTCACTAAGTCAAGATCCACTAGGACAACCAATTATTGAAAATGAAGCAGCAATAGCCATGAATGAAGTAGAAATGACAATGCAACAAGCACAACAGGACATTATTGATTTGAGAAAGTTGGAAAAACAACTAAATATTGAACAAAAAGAAATATATGAGCAAGTGACACTACAGATACAGCTGGAACAGGAAAACGTTTCTTAATTAAAGTTTTCAACATTTATCTACACAAAACTACTGGATGCCATTTATTGTGTTGTAACAGCTCCAACTGGATTAGCAGCACACAACATTAAAGGGATTACTTTACATAGATTACTCATGCTACCAGTTGATTATGAAATAAATTGGAATATCACAAGCTATCTTGAGAAGCTTGTTATGAAGTGTCAAGAGTACTGAAGAAAATGAAACTTCTAATCATTGATGAGGCGAGCATGGTCTCAAACTTAATGCTTGCCTTTGTCCATTTAAGAATGCAACAGATTTTAAAAACTGAATATGATGTTCTATTTGGAGGAAAACATGTAATTGTATTTGACGACCTATGACAACTTACTCCTGTGAAAGGGCAACCTGTTTTTAAAACACTTGTCCATGAAGACATTAGGAAATCTTTGGGAGGTATTGGAAATGTCAACATTTGGTGTCATTTTGAATATAAAGAACTTATTAAGAATATGCGACAAGCAAGTGATGAACATTATGGAAAAATTCTTCAAGATATAAGAATTGGTGTTTTGACAAAACATGGCAAAGAAGCTTTACAAAGTCGTCTTTTAACAAAGTTGTTTGCAAACGAAAACATAGCACCTGAAATTATATACAAGAAAATTGGTGAAAAGAAGTCTATAGTTTGCCTAATGCCAACACTGCAAGAGTGTTCTACATTCAATCAAGAACTTTTGAAATTGGAAAAACAACCAATAGTGAAAATGGAAGCCATTGATAAAATGGAACATGAAGGAGTTACTATTCTTCTCTCAGAGAAATTACAGTCAAAATTGGACTCTTTGGAAAAGTCGGTGTCTAAGACTGCAGGTTTAGAAAAGAGTTTATATGTATGTGTAAACTGTCAGGTAATTTTACGGCGTAATTTGGCTGTAGAAGAAGGTTTAGTACATGGAGCAATGGAAAAAGTGGACGCCACTTTTTGAGAACGCGATGCGCGGAGTATGATGAAGGTGTTCGGGTCTCTCACTATCGTATGATGGGACCTTGGGAATTTTAATTACAAGCCTTCGATTTATACTTAAATCCTACACGAATATACGTACTTTTATACTACATCAGAACATAGGACCTTGCCTATTCTGAATATTTTACTTTGGATACCTTGCAACGTTAAGAGGATCGTTTGGCGTCGTTGTGATTGTTTTTTAGTTCGTTTTAGATCCCCCGAAAACTGTACGGGGTCTAGTAGCAGAAGAATATTTCGAGCGACTGTTAAAACTATTGCGAGCCTTGAAAAAGTTGTACTTATACGACGAAACACGTGTCGGCTGTCTGCTCATCCATCTTGTACCTTGAGTCATCTACATCAAGACTCCAATGGATCTTCCATTTGTTGACTAAATTGTTATTGACATTTGTTACTCTTTTTTCTTTTTCTGTACTGTATCTTCATTTGGGTTTATTAAAACCATTCTGACTATTAAGTCAGATAATGAGACATGCTATTGGTTGTGCTCTGTAATTGATATTTGTTTGTATTATATATGGGAAAGACTATTCCTTTCTGTATATAGGACGGACACCGATAGATGGCACGGTGTTCTACATTGAGCACACCTATTAAATTAAGTACTGCTACAATACTGGGATAAGACAGAGACGAAGGTGCTGACCTGTTCTTTTAACCACTGCCATTTTCCTTTTATCTATAAATCAATGGGAAAAGTTGTTGATTTTGTAAATTTTCAGAACAGAGATGGAATTGAATTTTTGAAGATTAAATTTGATCAGATTGAAGAGGTAAAACTGATTGGACATTGTACTGTTCGTTTTTTGCTTGTAAAAGACTTATATGTTCGTAGAAAACAGTTTCCTCTTTCTTTAGCATATGCAGTAACCATTCATAAATCTCAAGGTTTAAGTGTAGACAGTGCTTTGGTAAATATTGGAAGTACAGTGTTTAAAGAGGGCATGGCATACATCGCATTATCTCAAGTAAGAACTTTATGTGGTTTGTATTTGATTGATTTTGATGACAAAAAGATTAGTGATGATGTAAATTGTGTAAAAGAGTACAGTCAGTTAAGAAGACTTTATGCTCCTAACTTAGGTGAATATCCTGTGTTTGAGAAATGTGTAGTGTGTCCAAAACGAAAATATGACAAATATTCTACTGAGATTCAAAAAAAGAAAACAATTCAAGAGAATGATGACACTGTAAAGAAAATGAAATTGGACACTGTTGATGATATTGTAGGATACCAGTTAGAAAATAGTTCAGGTATCAACTGCTATGCTAATGTAATTGTAAATGTTGTCTTTTATCTAGAGGATCTTCATCATGAAATTATGGAAAATCGAGAAAAAAGATTCTGTTCTTTACTGCATTATATTTTTCAAAAGTTGGTAACTGATAGAACTAAAATCCATATTGCTTCTGGCATTCAGCATCTTTTGAATATTTGTACTGCTTCATTGAATTTTACATTGAATATACAACAAGATGCACAAGAATTTCTTATGTTTATGCTTGGAGTATTGGAAGATGAAAGAATAGAAATTGAAAATGTATTTGGACTAAGTTACAGATGGGATCATAAATGTGAAGAGTGTTCATTTTCTTCTACTACTGAAACAGACACTGAACGATTCATATACTTGATGATACCAGATTGCAAATCAGTGTCTTTTAACAAAGTAGTAAAAACAGCTAATCAAGATATGAAATGTTCTCGTTGTAAATCAGAAATGTTGTCAACATTATATATAGAAAGATATGGAAAATATTTCATTTTAATGCTACAACGTTGTAGAGCAAATGGAATAAATTTGGAAACCAAAATTAAAAAATTTGTGGCAAGTCAAGTATCAATTTCAGGAAGAACTTTTAAAGCAGTGGCAATTATTTTCCATGATGGACCTACTACAACATCTGGACACTATACTGTGTATTTAAAGTGCAATAAAGGATGGACACACTGCAATGATGCTCATTTGGAATTCAAATGTAGGCTGCCTTATGAACTACCAAATTCATATCTCATATTTTTGATGCCAAAGTTTTGAAAACATAATTCAGCCTATTGGGAAGATGTGAACACAAATTAACAAGTTTATTTTGGATATTTTCAATGCAAATGGATTTGGAAACATTATTCGGCCTATTGGGAAGGTGTGAACAATTAGTGTTTGGATTATTGTTTGTGTTAATTGATATTGCATTTGGAAAATTGTGTTTGAAAGAAGTTGTTTATATATTTGATCTTTATATTATTCGCAATGTAAATGAGAGTGTATATTTTACAAAATGTAGTTGACAGAAATAAAAGACTTAATGTGATTGAAGAATGTAATTTAGAAACTGAAGATAGGTAAACAGATAGTTATACTTGTTTTAAATAATGCTCAACGCTGATTTGCTTTTGTTTTTACAATCTCATTGATTGTTTTTTCCCCCTGTTGTATGATGATCTACATTGAAATCACTGTTTATGGTGAAATTCAGTAGAATCTGAGAACAGCAAAAAAGGGAAACTGAAAATATAATGTAATTCTAAAATTATGTTGTGATCTTAAAACTATAATATTATATTCAATAATAGTTTTTCTTCTTTTTTACAGAAGGTAATGGTGAAGTTTGAAAAGATTTTAAATTCAGATTACAACAAAACTACTGTAAAATAGTTTCACTGAGTTTTGTATCTATATCAGTAAAAAAGGTATTATAAAATAATGTAATAAGCATGATAATGTGAAATAATGTTTACAGCTGCTTTTACTACACTCATCCATTCCTTCAAACACTACCCATGCACTCATGTATACACTTAGGCACTATTACCACACTCCTCCAATCACCCAGGCAATATCCATGTATTTCTCCAATCACCTAGCCAGTACGTATACACTTAAAATATCCCCCAGACATTACCCCTGCACTCATGCAATCACCTAGCTATTAGCCATGCAGTCCTTCAATCACCAAGACAGCACCCATGCACTTATAAAATCATCCAGGTACTACCTATGCACTCATGCAATCACTCAGGCACTACTGATGCACCTAGGTATTACCCATGCACTCCTCCAATCAGCCATGCACTATCCATGTACTCCTTCAATGACCCAGGCACTACCCTTGCACTCGTCCAATAACTCAGGCACTATTGCTGTACTCATATAATTACCCAGGTAATAGCCATGTACTTATAAAATCACCCAGGCATTAACTCTACACTCATGCAATCAGCTAGACATTACCCCTACACTCATGCAATTACCCAGGCATTACCTATGCACTCCTCTAATCCCCCAGACATTACCCCTGCACTCATGCAATCACTTAGGCATTACCCATGCACTCCTCCAATTACCTACACATTACCGCTGCACTCATGCAATCACTTAGGCATTACCCATGCACTCCCCCAATTACCTACACATTACCCCTGCACTCATGCAATGACGTAGGCATTACCAATGCATTCCTCCAATGACCCAGACATTACCCCTGCACTCATGCAATCACCTACGTATTACCTATGCAGTCCTTCAATCACTCAAGCAGTACCCATGCACTTATAAAATCATCCAGGCACTACCTATACACTCATGCAATCACACAGGCACTACTGATGCACTCCTCGATGCACCTAGGCATTACCTATGCACTCCTCTAGTCAGCCATGTACTATCCATGTACTCCTTCAATCACCCAGGCAATACTCTTGCACTTGTCCAATAACTCAGGCACTACTGCTGTACTCATATAATTTGCAAGTTAATACCCATGTACTTATAAAATCACCCAGGCACAACCTCTACACTCATGCAATTACCCAGGCATTACCTATACACTCCTCTAATCCTCCAGACATTACCCCTGCACTCATGCAGTCACCTAGCTATTTCCCATGCAGTCCTTCAATCACTCAGGCAGTACCCATGCACTTATAAAATCATCCAGGTACTTCCTATGCACTCATGCATTAACCCAGGCACTACTTATGGACTTCTGAAATCACCCAGGAACTACCACAACACTCATGCAACCACCCAGGCACTAGCTATGCACTCATAGAATAACCCAGGCACTACTCTTGTACTGCTGCAATTATCCTGGCACTATCCATGCACTCCTCCAATCATCCAGTCAGTACCCATGCACTTAAAATATCACCCAGGCACTACTTATACACTTTTCCAATAACTCAGGCACTACCTCTGTATTCATATAATTACCCAGGCAATACCCATGCACTTAAAAAAAGGCCAGGGCACTACCTCTACACTCATGCAATCAGCTAGACATTACCCCTACACTCATGCAATCACTCAGGCATTACCTATCCACTACTCTAATCCCCCAGACATTACCCCTGCACTCATGCAATCAGCAATGCATTAGGTATGCACTACTCCAATAATCCAGACACTACCCGTGCACTCCTCCATTCACCCAGGCACTATCAATGTATTCCTCCAATCACCCAGTCAGTACCCATGCACTCATGCAATCACCCAGGCATTACCCATGCACTCCTTCAATCACTTAGCCAGTACCCATGCACTCCTCCAATCACCTACACACTACCCCAGCACTCATGCAATCACTTAGGCATTACCCATGCACTCCACCAATGACCCAGACATTACCCCTGCACTCATGCAATCACCTAGGTATTACCCATGCAGTCCTTCAATCACTCAGGCAATACCCATGCACTTATAAAATCATCCAGGCAATACCTATGCACTCATGCATTAACCCAGGCATGACTGATGCACTCCTCAATGCACCTAGGCATTACCCATGCACTCCTCCAATCAGCCTTGCACTATCCATGTACTCCTTCAATCACCCAGGCACTACCCCTGTACTATTACAATTACCCAGGCAATACCAATGCACTTATAAAATCACCCAGGCACTACCTGTACACTCATGCAATCAGCTAGACATTACCCCTACATTCATGCAATTACCCAGACATTACCTATGCACTCCTCTAATCCCCCAGACATTACCCCTGCACTCATGCAATCAGCAATGCATTAGGTATGCACTACTCCAATCATCCAGACACTACCCTTGCACCCCTCCATTCACACAGGCACTATAAATGTATTCCTCCAATCACCCAGTCAGTACCCATGCACTCATGCAATCACCCAGGCATTACCCATGCACTCCTTCAATCACTTAGCCAGTACCCAAGCACTCCTCCAATCACCTACACACTACTCGAGCACTCATGCAATCACTTAGGCATTACCCATGCACTCCACCAATGACCCAGACATTACCCCTGCACTCATGCAATCACCTAGGTATTACCCATGCAGTCCTTCAATCACTCAGGCAATACCCATGCACTTATAAAATCATCCAGGCACTACCTATGCACTCATGCATTAACCCAGGCATGACTGATGCACTCCTCGATGCACCTAGGCATTACCCATGTACACCTCCAATCAACCACGCACAATCCATGTGCTCCTTCAATCACCCAGGCACTACCCTTGCAGTCCTCCAATAACCCAGGCACTACCTCTGTACTCGTACAATTACCCAGGCAATAGCCATGCACTTAAAAAATCACCCAGGCACTACCTCTACACTCATGCAATCATCTAGACATTACCCCTACACTCATGCAATTACCCAGGCATTACCTATGCACTACTCTAATCCCCCAGACATTACCCCTGCACTCATGCAATCAGCAATGCATTAGGTATGCACTACTCCAGTCATCCAGACACTACCCTTGCACTCCTCCATTCACCCAGGCACCATCAATGTATTCCTCCAATCACCCAGTCAGTACCCATGCACTCATGTAAACACCCAGGCATTACCCATGCACTCCTTCAATCACTTAGCCAGTACCCATGCACTCCTCCAATCACCTACACATTACCCCTGCACTCTTGCAATCACTTACGCATTACCCATGCACTCCTCCAATGACCCAAACATTACCCTTGCACGCATGCAATCACCTAGGCACTACCCATGCACTCATCCAATCACTCAGACATTACCCATGCACTTAGGCAATCACCTAAACACTACTCATGCACTCATCCATGCAGTTAGGCTCTACCAATGCACTCATCGAATCACTCAGGCACTACTATTGCACACATCTATTCTTTTAAACACTACCCATGCACTCATGCAATCACTCAAGTTCTACTCATGCAGTCCTCCAATCACTCAGGCACTACTATTGCACTCATCCATTCCCTCAGACACTAGCCATGCACTCATCCATTCTCTCAAACACTACCCATACACTCATCCAATCACTCAGGCACTACCCATGCACTACTCCAATCACACAGACACTACCCCTGCAATCGTGCAATCAGCCAGTCGCAACCCATCCACTCCTCCAATTACCCAGGCAGTACGCCTGCAATCATCCAATCACTAAGGCAGCCTTTTTGCACTCATCCATTCCCTCAAGCAAAACCCATGCACTCTTCTATGCACTCAGACTCTACCCATGCACTCATTTAATCACTCTAACACGACTTTTGCACTCATGTAGTCCGCTAGGCACTACCCATGCATTTATCCATTCACTCAGGCACTATCCATGCATTCATCCAATGACCGACACATTACTTCTGTACTCATTCATTCACTCAGGCAGTACTCATGCACTCATACAATGATTCACATATTACACTTGCAGCAATTCATACAACACATGCTTTGTCTATTTTTAACCAAATAGGCGGTTCTAAAAAGAACAATTTTTTTTCTTTTTAAATCTTTTTCTGTTTTTTTAACTGTTTTATTCATTTTTTGGTGTTTTTTTAACCAAAAAATCAACAGGATGAACTGAAAAAACTTTTCAAAACATTTTGCAATTATAAAGCCATTGCAAAAACAAAAAGAAAAATTAACAGCTTCAACAGATTGTTCTCCAGCACAAAGTAGTTTTTTGCACTTTATGCAGTGCTGCTCAAGTCCAGCGATCTCAGGAATAATTTGTCCAGTGTGGGTGGATGCAGAAGAACCTGCCGAAGTGCTAGGCCCTGCGACCTGAAAATCTTGCTGACTTTGTTGGAGTCAGCGACGATGTTGTTCTCGCGCAAGACGATTCAGGTGTGTGGTCTGTAGGTGTTTCATCATTGATGAAGTTCCGCATGAATATTTTTGTTTGGATTCCCGAGATAGGATGTTTCCACAAATAGTGCAGGTCACCTTTCGTGCATTGACCTTCTTCTCTCCAGGTGGTATAGAAAAGAAAGCCCACACAACACTCTCCTTTCGTCGCTTCACAGGTTCTTCCACTTCCTCTTCTTCTGCAGGAATGTTCTGTGGTGAATTAGCAGAAGCCATTTTCTTTGTGAATTAAAAAAACACCCAAAAAATTAAATAAAGAGCAGCATAAAACACAGGAGCAGTGTCTTCTGAAGATGCTGCTAGAAGAATGAAAAAATTGGGTGGGTCCTGCAAGTACTAGAATAGAAAGCTTCTTAACCAATGAAATACTTTCTTTTGAAGTCACATGGGATTCGTGCACCCGGCGCGCAACCAGCGTGCACCCGACGCGACTCCCCAAAAATATATTTAACAATAATATATCTTTATTCCAGTTACAAATATACGATATTTACAATTATGTTAAATATTCTCTTTGTATAATATACATATTAAAGTTATATACATATACTTTTAAAACTTAAAGATTTGCGATGGATTCGCGCACCCGGCGCGACCCCTGGAAATACGTACGTGACATTGAGCGGGGTCGAGAACCACTCACCCTCCGTATAACTAACGCACATCATACACAACTTAACCAATATGGCGGCAAATATTCTTGGATTTGCGCACCCACCATCACTGTTACAAAATGGGTACGGGAATCCACTTTAAAAAAATGTAAATTCATATTTTAAAAAAGAGAAAACATCACAATATTTTTATTAAAGTTGAAAAATTTAGAAAAAGCATTTTTGGGGAGATGGGCAACACATTTTCAAACACAATGCAACATTCAGCTCAATGTGAATTTCTAGTTAAATGCAATTAGTTACTTTATGGATTACTTTTCTAACCACATTACTGGATCCTAGATTCAGTCCTGGGACATCTCCTGTAAACAGTTGAGTAAAAGCGTTTTGGTTACAGTCGTGATTTTTAAGGAATATTATTGTACTTTAAAAGTTCACACTTAGAAACTTTTTCTCATAGAATCACCAATGTTATCCTATGGAAGGAAATTCACTTAGAAGTTAAAAACTGTTATCGTTACGTTTTCTTACTCAGTGTTGGATCCTGGATCCAGCACTGGTGCATCTCCTGTAAACAGTTGAAAGAATGCGTTTAAGTCATACAGGCGATTTTTTAGGAATATTTGTAGTTTGTGAAAATCAACACTTTGAAACTTTTCTGCTGAAAACCAGACAATGATATCCTATGGAAGGAAATTCAAGTTACTGGTAAGTACGGTTAAAATTACTTTTCAGGACCAGTACTGGGCTGAAAGATGCAGCACTGAGGTCTCTCCTGATAACAGGTGAGTAAATCGGAATTCGGATTTCGGCTGATTTTAGAGGAATATTTTAAAGTTCCAAAACTCCACACTTAGAAGAATTTCCAAGTGAAACCAGTCAATGTTAGCCTATGGAAGGAAATTCAAGTTACTGGTAAGTACGGTTAAAATTACTTTTCAGGACCAGTACTGGGCTGAAAGATGCATCACTGAGGTCTCTCCTGATAACAGGTGAGTAAATCAGAATTCGGATTTCGGCTGATTTTAGAGGAATATTTGTATGTTTCAAAAATCAACACTTAGAAACTTTTTCAGCAAAAAGCAGGCAATGATATCCTATGGAAGGAAATTCAAGTTACTGGTAAGTACGGTTAAAATTACTTTTGAGGATCAGTACTGGGCTGAAAGATGCAGCACAGAGGTCTCTCCTGATAACAGGTGAGTAAATCGGAATTCGTATTTCGGCTGATTTTAGAGGAATATTTTAAAGTTCCAAAACTCCACACTTAGAAGAATTTCCAAGTGAAACCAGTCAATGTTAGCCTATGAAGGAAATTCAAGTTACCGGTAAGTACGGTTAAAATTACTTTTGAGGATCAGTACTGGGCTGAAAGATGCAGCACTGAGGTCTCTCCTGATAACAGGTGAGTAAATCGGAATTCGTATTTCGGCTGATTTTAGAGAAATATTTTAAAGTTCCAAAACTCCACACTTAGAAGAATTTCCAAGTGAAACCAGTCAATGTTAGCCTATGAAGGAAATTCAAGTTACTGGTAAGTACGGTTAAAATTACTTTTCAGGACCAGTACTGGGCTGAAAGATGCAGCACTGAGGTCTCTCCTGATAACAGGTGAGTAAATCAGAATTCGGATTTCGGCTGATTTTAGAGGAATATTTGTATGTTTCAAAAATCAACACTTAGAAACTTTTTCAGCAAAAAGCAGGCAATGATATCCTATGGAAGGAAATTCAAGTTACTGGTAAGTACGGTTAAAATTACTTTTGAGGATCAGTACTGGGCTGAAAGATGCAGCACTGAGGTCTCTCCTGATAACAGGTGAGTAAATCAGAATTCGGATTTTGGCTGATTTTAGAGGAATATTTGTATGTTTCAAAATCAACACTTAGAAACTTTTTCAGCAAAAAGCAGGCAATGATATCCTATGGAAGGAAATTCAAGTTACTGGTGAAGTACGGTTAACATTACTTTTGAGGATCAGTACTGGGCTGAAAGATGCAGCACTGAGGTCTCTCCTGATAACAGGTGAGTAAATCGGAATTCGTATTTCGGCTGATTTTAGAGGAATATTTTAAAGTTCCAAAACTCCACACTTAGAAGAATTTCCAAGTGAAACCAGTAATGTTAGCCTATGAAGGAAATTCAAGTTACCGGTAAGTACGGTTAAAATTACTTTTCAGGACCAGTACTGGGCTGAAAGATGCAGCACTGAGGTCTCTCCTGATAACAGGTGAGTAAATCAGAATTCGTATTTCGGCTGATTTTAGAGGAATATTTGCACAATGGTGAAGGGAGGGGCGGGGCCTGAGGTGACATCTGTGCAAACGCGCCCCGTGGCGCGTTTTAAGTTGGGGGATTAAGTCCCCTTGAATCATGAGAGTCCCTACGGGCCAACTAGCCCACCAGGAACCTCCAGTATGCGCCAGGGCTGCGTTGCAGAGACATGTACAGAGGCCACACCCCTTTTACACCTCTCTGCAACGCAGCTCTGTGGCGCTTTCTGGACGTACCTGTTGGGCTAGTTGGCCCCCAGGGACCCTCAGGATTGAAGAGGATTTAATTCCCCATCTTAAAACGCGCCACGGGGCCTGTTTGCACACATGTCACCTGAAGCCCCACCTCCCTTCACCACTGTGCAAACGCGCCCCGTTGCGCGTTTTAAGTCGGGGGATTAACTCCCTTGAATCCTGAGGGTCCCTGGGGTGCATCTAGCCCACCATATACCTCCAAAAGCGCCAAAGAGCTGCGTTGCAGAGAGGTGTAAAAGGGGCGTGGCCTCTGTACACCTCTCTGCAAGGCAGCCCCTGGCACATACTGGAGGTTCCTGGTGGGCTAGTTGGCCCCCAGGGACCCCCAGTATTCAAGGGGAATTTGTTCCCTCTGCAAACGCGCCAGGGGCGCGTTTGCAGAGTGGTGAAGGAAGGGGCGGGGCCTACGGGCCCGATTGGTTTTTTTTTGTTTTGTTTTTTCATTCCCCTGAAGGGGGGCTGTGTGGCCCCCCTTCCTTTTTCCTATTTTTAGGCCCTGGGGACCCCATCCCCCAGGGCCTTACCCCTTTTTTTTTAATTAAAATAAAAATAAAAAAACGGGAAGGGGGCCGCGTGGCCCCCTTCCCTGGGCCTGTATTGGCCCCGGGGACCCCATCCCCGGGGCATGGCCTCTTTTTTTTATTTGGAGGGGGCCGCGTGGCCCCCTCCTCAGGCCATTAAAGGCCCCGGGGACCCCATCCCCCGGGGCCGGCCTTGCACTTTTTAAATTTTTTTTTTTAATTTTTTTACTTTGGGGAGGGGGGCTGCGTGGCCCCCCTCCCGGAGCCACTTATGGCCCCGGGGACCCCATCCCCCGGGGCCTGGACTCTCGTTGGGGACTGTGGGGGTCCCCAATCCCCCACAGTCCCGCCGGCTCCCCGTGTCCTACGGGAGCCGGCATTGCTTACACATGGGGAGCAGCTAACATGCTGCTCCCCATGTGGAAAGCTGTCGGCTTTGGATATTGGAAGAGAGAGCAGGTTTCCCTGCTCTCTCTTCCAATATCCAAAGCAGTTTGCAATGACAGGACGGGAGCCGCGAGGCTCCCGTCCTGTCATTGCAAACAGCAGTGTCCCGGGGGTAGGCACCCCGGGACACTGCAGGAGCCGGCCCTGGGGGTGGCGGTCCCCAGGGCCATCAAGGGCTCTAGGAGGGGGCCGCGCGGCCCCCCTCCCTACATTTTGAAAGCCCCGGGAGGTGGTGGTCCCCGGGGCTTGGGGGTCCAAAACGGACCCCCATTTTAATTTTTCTTAGTGCCCCGGGAGGTGCTGGTCCCGGGGCGTGTGGGGGCTGGAGCCCCCCACACAGGTTTTTAATTTAAAAAAAGAAGGAGGTGGTGGTCCCGGGGCTGCGGGAGGGCTCAGAGCCCTCCCACACCATTATACATAAAGCTCCGGGGGTGGTGGTCCCCGGGGCTTGGGGGCCCTTAGAGGCCCCCACACATAAAATTAACCCAACCCAGCATGCCCCCGGGACTTGGCCCACCCGGGGCCAGTGACATCGAAGTGCGGGAGACCGCGCTTCGATTTTTTTTTTTTCGGCAGGGTTCGCGCTCCCTGAGCGCATCCTGCCGATTTTTTAAAAAAAAATTTTTTTTTTTTTGCCCAGGGGGTCCTTGTGGGACCCCCTGAGCAGACCTAGGGGGTCAGGGTGTTTCTACCCTGCCCCCTTTGTGCGCTTTGCGCACTTGTTTCTGTCCCTCGGTTCTACCGAGGGACAAAATGGCTGCCAACACTTCCTGATTTGGAGTGTTGACAGCCAATTAACATAAAGCTCGTGCTCGGGAGGATCCGCGGCCCTAGATATCACTATCTTTTTTACTTTTCATTTTCTCAGCAACTACTGAACGGATTTACACCATTTAACAAAAGGGTTCTTTCTGAACCAAGAACTACCTCTTTGCCAAATTTGGTGTAATTCCGTTCAGCAGTTCGGGCTGTAGCCGTGTCTAAAGTTTCCTATGGAAAAATGCATGGGGAAAACGCGTTTTGGGACCCCCCTTTTTCTCGGCCCCCGCTTGACGAATCCCCCGAGACTTTCAGGGTAGGAGCGGACCGGAGCGGGCCACAAAGTTTGAAAATTTTGGAAAGATACGTCAACCGGCAAGAGAGTTATTTCAAATAGAATGTCGCGGATTTCCTATGGATAATAGGTTGTAACTATAACTATCTACTGGCGACCGCCAGTAGATAATATATATATATATATATATATATATATATATACAGGATTTTAAATGGCAAGATGACTATGTGCTAATATCTATGGATGTGTCTAAATTATACACTTCTATCCACCACCAGGCGCGGCCCGTGGTAGGAGTGCCGGTCGGGCGGTGACGTGGGGCGGGGGAGGGGCAGGGTGGGGGGTAGTAAACTACGGATTAAGGCCGAATACAGGTAAGTGAACATTTAAATAAATAAAACGAATTTCGTTGCGCGCACTGCATCACATTTGGCGATGCAGCGCTCACAACGAAATTCGTTTTATTTATTTGAATGTTCACTTACCTGTTTTCGGCCTTAATCCGTAGTTTACTACCCCCCACCCTGCCCCTCCCCCGCCCCACGTCACCGCCCGACCGGCACTCCTACCACGGGCCGTGCCTGTCCACCACAGTGATGGATTAAGGGCAATAGAATACTACCTAGGCACAAGGCGCATTGAATATCATGTACATAACAAAATGCTTATTGATCTCATAAATTTTTGTCTAAATAACAACTACTTCATGTTTCAGCAGCAGGTTTACCACCAGGAGAGGGACGTAGCAATGGGCGCCAGCTTTTCGCCCAGCTACGCCTGTCTCCATATGGGGTGGTGGGAGGAGATGGTGTTGAAAACAGTGCACAGAAAAGTTTGGACAGAAAATGTGGTCAAGTGGGTCCGCTACATAGATGATCTGTTTGTAGTATGGCATGGTGATTAACAAAGTGCTGAAGATTTTATTTCCAAACTGAATATGAATGACATGAATTTACAGTTCACGTTTGATATTAGCATGAAATGTATATGCTTTCTAGATGTGGAAGTTTATGTACAGAATAACAAGGTACATACACGCTTACACCGCAAGCCCACAGCAGAAATACAATTTTGCACTCGAGTAGCTTTCATCCTAAACATACAGTGTTCAGTATTCCATACAGAGAAATGCTGCGTATCCATAGGATATGCAGCAATGAGGATGACCTACGTATAGCCCAACAGGAATGTAAATCAAGATTTCTGGCAAGAGGCTATTCACAAAGAGTCATAGATCAGGCAATATTGCGCACGAAAGCTACATCCAGGGAAGATCTGCTATTCAAACCTCCAAACAGCAAAACAAAACAGACAGAAAATGCAGTAAATAATGTAGGTAACCCTAGCTAATTCTAACGTATAATAAACAGAGGGATAGTCTCAGGAAAATAATCAAGAAAAACTGGCATTTGGTTCAAAGTGATCCGATTATAGGGGATAAAATGTCATCTTAACCGATCATAACATTCAGAAAAGCGTGCAGTACCAGTGACTACCTTGTTAGTAGTAGTCCTGAAATCCCTTAAAATACAAATTGGCTAGCCAAACGTAAAGGTTTCGTCAGGTGTACAACATGTAAGGCATGCAAATATGGAGAAAATAAAACCATATTCCATACACCTTTCAATGACAAGCCAATCACAATCAATACGTTCTTAACGTGTAAATCAGAGTTTGTAGTTTACGTATTGGAATGCTCTTGTGGACTGAGATATGTGGGTAGCACCCGCCTCCAGGTCCACAAGAGGATATTACAGCATCTAAGGGCAATAACCAATAATGATATTTCCTATCCGGTAGCCCGCCACTTCAACGAGATCCATAACAAAAATCTCAATCAGTTGAAGTATTACGTAATTGACAGTGTTCCCCCACTGAGAAGGGGAGGGAACAGAGATGCATTACTCAGACGACTCGAGAAAATATATCCTAGAATTAGAAAAAGAGTCCACACGGCTTAAATACTACTGAATATTTGTACACTTGGCTCTAATTAAGGCAGTCTACCACGAAAACAGTTGACATATCCAACTAAGGTGTCATATGATTTTATCTATGTCCCTCTTCCCTAAACAACTCGTTCTCCTCCAGTTGTGCACATGGGCTCATGGCACACTGGACATATTTTTAAACATGGTGACATTTTTTCAGCAATTTTACACTTATGCTAAACAGCGTAATAGCACCATAGCACTTTATATCACTTTTTGCACAACTTTTGTACTGTATACAGGGTATAAGAACCCAATTACAGGATATGTTTGGGTTTTTAAATATGCTTAGAAGATAATTCCTGTAAGAAAAGAATAGACATTATGACAAATCAGACCTTGTCAAAAGAAAAGGCAGACTAATATTGTCAGCACTGGAGTTACAATCTGATTGGTTTTTTACCGTGTGAGATTCGTTTTAACAAGTATTTATACAGTCAATGCTCTGAAAACGCAAATTTGCACATGGGTTTTTAAAGCAACAGATTTTAAGCATTATGCAGGCACAGTATGAACTCAATTGTCTAATGTCTTTTTAACATGTGTATAATATTTTAAATATATGTAGTTATACAGAAATATATTATAGGTATTTTTACACATGATTTTATGTATTTGCACATGAATGTTAGTATTTAAAATGTATAGTAATTTGAAATACTGCAATGTGTATACAAACAGGAAACAAATTCTTAAACTGTATAAAGCCGAGTTTTGTAAAAGCAGAGTTCAAACGGAAAGTCTGTCTTTTATATCCATTTGTGCACGTAAGGCACTGTGTCACTTTAAAAATGGGAGTAAATCAGCAGCATGTCATGTGATCAAGGGCTCTGGGCAGCCCGAAACGCGTCATGGCGGAATAATAATAAAACCCTCAGACAAGGGTGGAAACGTTGTTATTATGGATTTCAAGCAATATAATGATGAAGCATTGAAACAACTAGGGGATCCTAAATGTTATGAACCCATTGGTTGGGAACAATATAGATCTTCTGTCTCTATGTACCATGCATTGTTGAAAGGCTGGTGGAACACGGGACTACTCAAAGATAGAGAATATTACTTCCTGAAAACAGACTACCCAAGGGTTCCGTGTTTCTACCTTTTGCCGAAAATTCATAAACACCCCACTAGACCACCAGGACGACCAATTGTATCCTCTAATGGGGGTTTGTTGGAAAATACCTCCATATTCCTTGACTTGTACCTATCACCTTTTGTTACCAACCTAAGGTCCTACTGCCGTGATAGCACTGATTTTCTACACCTTATTCATGACGTAAAATGGGAGGAAAGCTTCCATATGATTGCTCTAGATGTATGTTCCCTATACACATGTATTGATCAGAATCAAGGCGTAGAGGCTTGTATGTATTATTTTCGTGGCCGAAATGTATCCCTGTGGGAACACACCATGATGTTAGAACAAATGATGCTTTATTGCCTTAATCAAAACATTTGTATCTATGGTAAACAGCTATACAGGCAGAAATCGGGGACCGCGATGGGCACTTGTTTCGCCCCCAGCCTGGCGAAGCTTTTCCTGGGCTGGTGGGAGGAACAGGTGGTTTGGGTTGAGGAGAATGAACAGTACACTGACCACATCCCAATCTGGATCAGGTATATTGATGACCTGTTCCTGATTTGGGATGGGCCAGAAAATATGGCCCTAGACTTCATTAACAAACTGTCTAATAATGACTTCAATCTAAGTTTTACCCATAAGATCAGTAGGGAATATTGGGCCTGATTCACAGAACTAACTTACGTCAAAAACGTAAAGTTAGTACTTTTTGGTATTCACAGAATACACTTACTCATTTTGGTATTCACAGAATGAACTTACTCATTTCGGTATTCACAGAAGTTAGTAGTCCTAACTTTAGGACTCCTAAATGCCTTCTGTGAATACCGAAAGTCTTAAAGTTAGGAATTTTCTCAGTTTAGGAGTAGTAAAGTTAGGACTCCTAACTTTAGGACTCCTAAATGCCTTCTGTGAATACCGAAAGTCTTAAAGTTAGGATTTTTCTCTAACTTTACTACTCCTAAACTGAGAAAAATCCTAACTTTAAGACTTTCGGTATTCACAGAAGGCATTTAGGAGTCCTAAAGTTAGGACTACTAACTTCTGTGAATACCGAAATGAGTAAGTTCATTCTGTGAATACCAAAATGAGTAAGAGTACGTTTTTGACGTAAGTTAGTTCTGTGAATCAGGCCCATTGTGAATTTCTGGATGTGGCCATAACTGTAGTTGACAATCAAATAATCACCAGCCTGTTCAGAAAGGAGACGGCTGGTAATACCCTCCTAAATGCCCATAGTAATCACCCTTGATTAACAGCATTCCATACAGGGAATTTCTCCGAGCACGCAGGAACTGCAGCTCGGAGAAAGGATACAGAAGGGAACTAGAAACCATGAAACAGAGGTTTATCCAGCGGGGCTACTGTACCAAAGTCCTAGCACAAGCTACTGAAAAAGTTGCCAAGATATCCCGCCATGACATCTTGTTCCAAGCCAAGCCAGTGAAAACTAACAAGAGTGTTATTCCCCGCATGATCACCACATATACCAGCAGATCACACCAGATCAGACAAATCATGAAGTGACACTGGAAGCTTTTGGAAACAGATCCCATCATTGGCAAAAAGATTGGTAAAACTCACCAGATTACCTATAGGAAAAGTCAATCTCTGAGGGACAGGCTTGTCCACAGTTATAAAACAGATCCTGCCAACAAAAACTGGCTTACTTCAGCCAAAGGATTTGTAAAGTGCGGCTCATGTAAAGCCTGCAGATACAGCGAGAGTAAATCCCATTTTAAGATCAGAGATCACAATGTCAAACGCATTAATAAGCTGATCACCTGCACCAGCGACTATGTCGTATATATACTTGGGTGCCCGTGTGGCCTCAGGTACATTTGAAGTACTAAATTGCAGTTGAAAACTCGTATCTTACAACACATGAGAGCAGTAACTAACAGGGATTTTAGTTACCCTGTGTCCAGACACTATAATGAAGTGCATCATAACAACAGCTCCCTGATCAAATTCTATGGAATTGACCGTGTTTTACCACATTTGAGGGGTGGTGACAGGGAGAAACAACTGAGAGTAATGGATCAAGATACATAATTGAGCTCAACACCAAAACTCCGGGTGGGCTCAATAGTGGGGAGGAACTTGCCACCCATATTGGCTAATATGTGTCCTGTATCAGATATCCTTTTTTGTTAGTCACTGTAAGAGTTCTCACACAGTGCTTTCTTTCCCTCCTTCAATTTCCTTCTTTTCCTTTTTCTCCCTTTCCCCCTCGATCATCTGTATTTCTCCCTTTTCATGGTTGTTCCTCTGTTTGAAGTATGATTCACATTGTAGTCTATTTTTGACCCCTCTTTTAATTATCTTTTTTCACTTTTAATTTGGGTACCTTTAGTGGTTTCTGGCACGGTTAGTTTGCGATGGGTGGTCCTATTTAGAGACTCCCAGGGAATGATGGCTGGTTTATTACCAACATTATATTTTGGCTTTCATACCGTGAACAATATGGCAGGGTGATGATTTTCAGCTCTGCTGTTTGCCCAGGAAGCGGGTCATATTCCCATTACCTTTATGGTACCCTTCTCAATTTTCGTCACTTCAGCACTTATATATAATATGCACCAGGTATAGTTATAGCACACTTACACATTAGAAAATTAGCGCTCCTTCCTTCAGGTTCTCATATCAACATGAACTGTTATTTTTTGTATTGGGACTTTGTGCATGTATTGTTAGCATGGATGTATATTATTTAGAGGCATATGACTCACATTGTTTGTCCTTTTCATTTTCATGACATCTTTCAAAATAGTTCCAACCCTGTTATTCTGTTATTCTATTTTCTAAAATTGCTTCCTGTAGAGGTACATTACCGTATGAATTTATGTGATCCTTGCCACATTATTGCCGTATTATATCTCAGCACAATTGACCATGGTTAATAGGTACATTACCTTTTATCATTCCGATGCCTATATGCGATGCTTGTTTTTCATGTTTTAATCGTTGCCGGAATATTGTGTGCATAACTGATTGGTGGGCACCTTATTTACGTCTCCAGAATCATGAAATATGTGTAGTAATTCTTTTATGTCGATGATTTACGAGGCAGCATTTCGCTATGCATTAATCATCATACTATTGTTTACCTGGTCTAATACTCCATATGGTTAATTTATTTATGGCAATAAAATGTTTTCCATGCATTTGCTACATACTTGGAAGCACTATATGATTCGTGTTTTTAACAATTGATAGTATGTTTTCTCTGTCTATCAACCCGTGATTGTATTTCTATGGTCGAAGGAGCACTTTCTCTAACTTGACAAAGGCATCGCCGAAACGCGTTGTTCTGTGTGCACAATAAATTTGTGTACAGTCCTCTGGTGTGCCGCTTGGTCCTTGCGTGGATTTCCTGCATTGCCCTTTGGTTGAAAATAATTTGACGGTTGCTGCCACCGTCGCGTGCACCGGCATCGCTGGCAGGGATTGGCTCAGTGCAGCGCTTTGCTATGAATATATATATATATATATATATGTATATATATATATATATATTTCAACACAATCCTTCTGAACAGAGGGACAAACGGGTCGCACTGCCGTAGCTTTTTGCAATTTTTATTTTCTTTTTCTTTACATCCTTATTGTATGGCTATAGGCGAAACGATCAACGCGTTTCGGTATCTACAAATACCTTGCTCACGATCAACTGACCGCTTGTCACCGCCTAATACATATATTCAAACAGTTGATACCTCATTTCCTGTTTGTTGATGCAAGCGCCCCATTGCATTCTGGGAGATGTAGTTTTTATATTATATATGCATTTTAAATACATTTTCAAAAAAACTTGTGACCATGCTTATAAAATAAGTATTCAAACTAAATTAAATGCCATAAATCATATTTCTTATTCACACAGAATCATTAATGTCCCTCATATGTTACAACATATTTCTCGTTATGGTACCCAGTCACTCCTATTTTATCCCTCTGGTGGGACTTATTATTTATTTCTCCCAACATTTTTGACCACATTTAGTTGGTACAGTACCCCACAACAAAGATTTATATCCCTCCAATGGGACAAGAATACACATATTCCATTTAGGACTTAAACTAGTCTGTGTTCTCTAATTTTAGCAATATTCTCAATTATTGGCATTTATAATCATTTTGTAAGTTGTCACTCGTTTTGTTACATACAGGGGAAGTTATATTATGAATTATCATAGATGAATATATAGTTCCTCTGATTGGTTGAAGGCCATACGGTGTTAATGTTCGCAGATTTAAAATGTGGCGTGACTCCTTCTGTCGCAAGAGTCTTTCTCTATTCCCACCACGTTCTTTCTTGGCAACAGTTTCAATTCCATAGAATTTAAGTTGTTTCCAGTCACTTTGATGGTACTGCTCCATGTGCTTGGCCACGGCATTTGTTCTGTCCTGATGTATAGTTGCTCGCACATGTTCCATTATTCTTTTTTTAATTCACAGATAGTGCTACCCACATACCTCAGTGGGCATGTGCATTCCACCACATAAACCACATATTGTGTCTTACATGTGATTAATTCCCGGATCTCCCAAATTTTATTGTTTGCCATATAAACTTCTTTTGTTTGTTTTGCAATCTGACATGCCTTGCAGGCATGACATTTTAAAAAACCTTTTGTTTTCAACCAAAATTCATCTTTTTTCTTTCCTTTAAAATGACTGTGAATTAGGTGATCCTTTAAGTTCTTAGCTCTCCTGTAGGTTATCGTTGGATGTTGTCCCACTATTTTACTCACAGTATCATCTAACTGTAGTATTTTCCAATTACGTCTTAAACTTTTAGCAATTTCCTTACTTTCATATGAGAAATCCGTTATCAATCTAATCGGTTCTTGATCCGACAAAGGCGGAAATGTGGTGATACTGGAACGAACGGCATATATCACGGAGGCACACCGCCAATTGAGAAACACCAAATACTATGAAAAACTAAAAAGGAATCCAACAGTGGAAATCAAAGAAATGTTGGATGAGAAACTCTCAGAATGGATGACCAAGGGTTTGATAGATGAGGAAGAACGGAAGTACTTGACAGTAACTCACCCAGTAACGGCAACAATTTACTTTCTTCCGAAATTACATAAAGATCAAAAGATGCCACCAGGACGACCAATTCTGTCGGCAAAGGGCTCGCTTCTGGAGCCAGTGGCAAACTACATCGACCACTTTCTAAACCCATATGTGACACAACTTAACTCTTATATACAGGACACCAGTGACCTACTGAGGTTATTACAAAATACACCATGGCAAGACTCGTACCAGCTGGTAACAATGGATGTCATATCCCTTTATACTAATATAGGGAATGACATGGGCTTGAATGCATGCAATTTCTTCTTACAAGAGAGAAACATACAATTCGGTGACCATAATCAAATGCTCTTGGATATGATCTCAATTTGCCTAACAAAAAATATATTTGTATTTGGTGACGAAGTATATCGTCAAAACAACGGGACAGCCATGGGATTTTCTTTTAGTCCCAGTTATGCCTGTCTGGCAATGGGATGGTGGGAGAAAGAAGTGGCGTGGAAAATAAAAAATGATCATGTATTGAATAAAATCATCAGTTGGACACGATTCATTGATGATTTACTCATTATCTGGGATGGCAGCACGGAAGAATTTCAGGAATACTTTGAAATCATTAACAACAGTATCACAAATTTAAATTTCAGTTTTGAAATAAACAAAGATCGAATAGTATTCTTGGATACAGAGATTTACATTAAGGAGAATCAGATACACACGACGTTGCATCGAAAAAGTACAGCAACAAATGCCACCCTGGAAGCAACGAGTTTTCATCAACAGTCACTAATCTCCAGCATCCCATATGGGGAATTCCTCAGAATCCGGAGAATATGCAGTGAGGAAAAAGAATGGCAGAAACATAGTGCTGCAACTCGGAAAGATTAAAAAGAAGAAAATACAATACAGGCATAATCAAAAAATGTTGGGAGCGAACTAATGAAAAATCAAGAGAGGAATGTTTGGTCCAAAAACAGAAAGAACTAAAAATGGATCAAGAACCGATTAGATTGATAACGGATTTCTCATATGAAAGTAAGGGAATTGCTAAAATTTTAAGACGTAATTGGAAAATACTACAGTTAGATGATACTGTGAGTAAAATAGTGGGACAACATCCAACGATAACCTACAGGAGAGCTAAGAACTTAAAGGATCACCTAATTCACAGTCATTTTAAAGGAAAGAAAAAAGATGAATCTTGGTTGAAAACAAAAGGTTTTTTAAAATGTCATGCCTGCAAGGCATGTCAGATTGCAAAACAAACAAAAGAAGTTTATATGGCAAACAATAAAATTTGGGAGATCCGGGAATTAATCACATGTAAGACACAATATGTGGTTTATGTGGTGGAATGCACATGCCCACTGAGGTATGTGGGTAGCACTATCTGTGAATTAAAAAAAAGAATAATGGAACATGTGCGAGCAACTATACATCAGGACAGAACAAATGCCGTGGCCAAGCACATGGAGCAGTACCATCAAAGTGACTGGAAACAACTTAAATTCTATGGAATTGAAACTGTTGCCAAGAAAGAACGTGGTGGGAATAGAGAAAGACTCTTGCGACAGAAGGAGTCACGCCACATTTTAAATCTGCGAACATTAACACCGTATGGCCTCAACCAATCAGAGGAACTATATATTCATCTATGATAATTCATAATATAACTTCCCCTGTATGTAACAAAACGAGTGACAACTTACAAAATGATTATAAATGCCAATAATTGAGAATATTGCTAAAATTAGAGAACACAGACTAGTTTAAGTCCTAAATGGAATATGTGTATTCTTGTCCCATTGGAGGGATATAAATCTTTGTTGTGGGGTACTGTACCAACTAAATGTGGTAAACAATGTTGGGAGAAACAAATAATAAGTCCCACCAGAGGGATAAAATAGGAGTGACTGGGTACCATAACGAGAAATATGTTGTAACATATGAGGGACATTAATGATTCTGTGTAAATAAGAAATATGATTTATGGCATTTAATTTAGTTTGAATACTTATTTTATAAGCATGGTCACAAGTTTTTTTGAAAATGTATTTAAAATGCATATATAATATAAAAAACTACATCTCCCAGAATGCAATGGGGCGCTTGCATCAACAAACAGGAAATGAGGTATCAACTGTTTGAATATATGTATTAGGCGGTGACAAGCGGTCAGTTGATCGTGAGCAAGGTATTTGTAGATACCGAAACGCGTTGATCGTTTCGCCTATAGCCAGACAATAAGGATGTAAAGAAAAAGAAAATAAAAATTGCAAAAAGCTACGGCAGTGCGACCCGTTTGTCCCTCTGTTCAGAAGGATTGTGTTGAAGTAATTAACAGCGTGGTTCTGCTGTAGGGTATCGCACCAAGTTTGAGCGCTGCAATATCGGGGAAGAGGAACCTGGATTGGAACATATATATATATATATATACTTACCGGAAGGTCGAGGCGATCTGATTGGGAACACCGAATGGTGGGCAAGCTGTTGAGTGCCTCCTCACAGCTCACGGGCATTTGGTGGAAAAGATATGCACAGCGGCCCAGCCGTGGAGGAGTGCAGCATCTCTAAATCAAGAGAGGCTGCGGTTGGAACTATATCGGAGCCGAGATCAGCACAGTGAGCCGAAAATGAAGATTGCATTGCCCTGACTTTCTGGTTCCTACTAAGGATATTATGAATGCTTTTAATAAAATTATGGCTCACTGAACCTACTAAGGGGAATTATTTATGCTTTCTCTGCAGGACCACATGTCCCAGCATGCATTACAGATGTAAGTGCACTCAGCGCGGCCCACTCGGGGCCATCAGCGAATCAAAGCACGCTCAATAATTGATTTAAAGAGAACCGTCATTGCGCCAGATGAGAAAGAATCTAATGCCTTTGAGGAAGAGGCGTCATGCCTCAAAATGCGTCAGGCTATTGAACTCTACTTACCGGAAGGTCGAGGCGATCTGATTGGGAACACCGAATGGTGGGCAAGCTGTCGAGTGCCTCTTCACAGCTCATGGGCATTTGGTGGAAAAGATATGCACGGCGGCCCCGCCGTGGAGGAGTGCACCATCTCTAAATCAAGAGAGGCTGCGGTTGGAACTATATCGGAGCCGAGATCAGCACAGTGAGCCAAAAATGAAGATTGTATTGCCCTGACTTTCTGGTTCCTACTAAGGATATTATGAATGCTTTTAATAAAATTATGGTGCACTGAACCTACTAAGGGGAATTATTTAATATTTCCCTGCAGGACCACATGTCCCAGAATGCATTACAGATGTAAGCGCACTCAGTGCGGCCCACTGGGGGCCATCAGCGAATCAAAGCACGCTCAATAATTGATTTAAAGAGAACCGTCATTGTGCCAGATGAGAAAGAAGCTAATGCCTTTGAGGAAGAGGCGTCATGCCTCGAAACGCGTCAGGCTATTGATCTCTACTTACCGGAAGGTCGAGGCGATCTTATTGGGAACACCGAATGGTGGGCAAGCTGTCGAGTGCCTCCTCACAGTTCACGGGCATTTGGTGGAAAAGATATGCACGGCGGCCCGCCGTGGAGGAGTGCACCATCTCTACTTCAAGAGAGGCTGCGGTTGGAACTATATCCGAACCGAGATCAGCACAGTGACCCGAAAATGAAGATTGTATTGCCCTGACTTTCTGGTTCCTACTAAGGGTATTATGAATGCTTTTAATAAAATGATGGCGCACTGAACCTACTAAGGGGAATTATTTATGCTTTCTCTGCAGGACCACATGTCCCAGGGTGCATTACAGATGTAAGCGCACTCAGCGCGGCCCACTGGGGGCCATCAGCGAATTAAAGCACGCTCAGTAATTGATTTAAAGAGAACCGTCATTGCGCCAGATGAGAAAGAAGCTAATGCCTTTGAGGAAGAGGCGTCATGCCTATAAACGCGTCAGGCTATTGAACTCTACTTACCGGAAGATCGAGGCAATCTGATTGGGAACACCGAATGGTGGGCAGGCTGTCGAGTGCCTCCTCACAGCTCACAGGCATTTGGTGGAAAATATATACATATTGCACAGTGCACTTTAATCAATGTGAAATAAATTTACCTGGCTGTATTTTAGATAATTTATATGTAATAGGTGCTCCTTAGTATTCACCGTTGGATATCAAATATCGGTGTAATATGTAGGATTTTCCACTCTCCTTTCCTTACATTTTTGTTTATATCATGGATTGAATATTGGTCCATTACAGTACCTGACGCAGTTAATTTCATTCCTACCCGTAATGTCCCGTGTATGGAACATGGGTATGGTTCACTATTGGTTTGTTCTGGTTCGTGTTGGAGGTGGGCTTGGGTCCCTTGTCCCTGGCACCCTCATACTGACATGGAGGGCCGAAAATAGCCTCCCCCTAAATCTCCGTGGGTAAATTTTCAATGCTAAGACTCTTGGGAGTGTATATGGAATTGGTCCTCTATGAATGGGTTTGCACAGTTTTATATGTTTTCTGCACAATCTACATGCCAGATGTATTTTGAAAATCTGAATTCGGTATTTTTGTCAAAATGTCCCTGAAACTTTGTGTACTTTACAAGGATTATTTGAACATCATCTGTTTATCTGCAATGCTACAATCAGATCTTTCTTTTTACAATCAAAATGAAAAAGTTAGAATGACTTTGGTTGTGTCCCCTTTAAAACAAATGTTTGTTTTTAATTGGTGGTGGGGAAAGGGTATTGATTTCCCTTTAAATTGACACTCTATGTATCACTCTATGACCCAGTAGAAGGCTCCGGCCGAAATGCGTAGGTCAGTTTTGGGTATTATGTACCTCTTCACTTTGCTTGTTATGGCTCCATGACGTGTGGTTGCTTGCAGAACTTCAAATAAAGCACCTCGTCGCTAAGGATTTTGTTGTGCCGTTCTTCTGTTCGCCCTTGGAAAGTGGCGTGCATTACAGGGCATTTCTTCACAGAGGTTGGAAGTAAAATATATATATATATATATATATATATATGTATATATATATATATATATATATTATCTACTGGCGGTCGCCAGTAGATAGTTATAGTTAGGACCTATTATCCATAGGAAATTCATAACATTCTATTCCCAATAACGTTGGCGTCGTTTGACTAATCATTGCGAAATTTTCAAAACTAGTGGGGTACTCCGGTCCGCTCCTGTCCTGAAAGTTTCGGGGTGATTCATCAAGCGGGGGCCGAGAAAAAAGTGGGGTCCCAAAACGTGTTTTCGCCATGTTAATTCCCATAGGAAATTTTAGCCACGGCTACAGCCCGAACTGCTGAACGGAATTACACCAAATTTTGCAAAAAGGTAGCGCTTGGTTCAGAAAGCGACCTTTTTTTAAATGGTGTAAATCCGTTCGGTAGTTGCGGAGAAATTCAAAAAATAAGAGTGAAAAAAATCAATTTCCCATAGGAAACTTTATGCAAGGCTACAGCCAAAACTGCTGAACGGAATTACACCAAATTTGGCAAAAAGGTAGTGCTTGGTTCAGAAAGCAACCTTTTTAAAAATGGTGTAAATCCGTTCAGTAGTTGCTGAGAAAATCCAAAATAAATGTTTCGATATCTATGGCCGCAGTGGATCCGCGCACCCTCCCGATCACGAGCTGCATGCTAATTGGCTGTCAACACTCCAAACCAGAAAGTGTTGGCAGCCATCTTGTTCCTAGGTAGAACCAAGGAACAAGAATGCAGTAAAACAACTGCGCAAAACGCAAAAAGGGGGCAGGGTAGAAACACCCTGACCCCCAAGGCCTAAATAAAAAAATAAAAAAATCGGCAAAAAACGCGCTGGGTGCGCGGATCCTGCTGATAAATTAAGTCCCGGGGGCATGCGGGGGATCATTAATAATTATATGGGGGGCCTCTAAGGCCCCCCCAAGCCCCAGGGACCGCCACCCCCCAGGGCTTTAAACAAAATGGTGCGGGAGGGCTCTCAGCCCTCCCGCAGCCCCGCGGACCGCCACCCCCCGGGGCTTCTTTTAAAAAAAATTAATTACCTGTGTGGGGGGCTTGAGCCCCCCCACACGCCCCGGGGACCGCCACCTCGGGGCACTAAATAATAAAATGTGGGGGTCCGTTCCGGACCCCCGAGCCCCGGGGACCACCACCTCCCCAGGGCTGTGCAAAGGTTGGGAGGGGGGCCGCGCGGCCCCCCTCCTGGAGCCCTCCATGGCCCTGGGGACTGCCACCCCCTAGGGCCGGCTCCTGCAGTGTCCCGGGGTGCCCACCCCCAGGACACTGCTGTTTGCAATGACAGGGCGGGAGCCTCGCGGCTCCCACCTTGTCATTGCAAACTGCTTTGGATATTGGAAGCGAGAGCATGGAAACCTGCTCTCGCTTCCAATATCCAAAGCACATTGCTTTTCCACACGGGGAGCTGCTTGTTAGCAGCTCCCCATGTGGAAAAGCAATGCCGGCTCCCGCAGGAGGCGGGGAGCCGGCATGGTCCATGGGGGAGTTGGGGTCCCCCCACGGACCCCAAAGGATAGGGCCAGTCCTGGGGGATGGGGTCCCCGGGGCAAGTAGTGGCCCGGGAGGGGGGCCACGCGGCCCCCCTCCCCCAAATTATTCAATAAAAAAAAAAAAATTAAAAAGGACCGGCCCCGGGGGATGGGGTCCCCGGGGCCTAAGGAGGCCTGAGGAGGGGGGCAATGCAGCCCCCCTCCATAAAAATAATTTTAAAAAAAGGTGGCAATGACCCGGGGGATGGGGTCCCCGGGCCAAAATTGGCCACGGGAGGGGGGCCCACGCGGTCCCCTTCCCGTTCCCATTTTTAAAAATAAAATAAAAGGGGGTCAGGCCCTGGGGGATGGGGTCCCCAGGGCCCAAAATAATTAAAAAGAAGGGGGGCCACACAGCCCCCTTTTAAAAAAAAATGTTTTTTAAATCCGGCATCGGGCCGGAGGCCACCCCCTCCTTGTCAGCACTCTGCAAACGCGCCCCCTGGCGCATTTGCAGAGGGGGAACGAATTCCCCTTGAATACGGTCCCTGGGGGGCCAACTAGACCACCAGGAACCTCCAGTATGCGCCAGGGGGCTGCGTTGCAGAGAGGTGTTCTGAGGCCACGCCCCTTTTTACACCTCTCTGCAAGCAGCTCTGTGGCGCTTAATGGAGGTAGCTGGTGGGCTAGTTGCACCCCAGGGACCCTCATGATTCAAGGGGAGTTAATCCCCCGACTTAAAACGCGCCAGGGGGCGCGTTTGCACAGTGGTGAAGGGAGGGGGCGGGCCTGAGGTGACATGTGTGCAAACAGGCCCCGTGGCGCGTTTTAAGATAGGGAATTAAATCCCCTTCAATCCTGAGGGTCCCTGGGGGCCAACTAGCCCACCAGGTACCTCCAGTAAGCGCCACGGAGCTGCGTTGCAGAGTGTTGTAAAAAGGGGCGTGGCCTCTGAAGAAGGTATCTGGTGGGCTAGTTGGCCCCTAGGGTCCCTCGGGATTGAGGAGGAATTAATTCTCCAACTTAAAACGCGCCACAGGGCGTGTTTGCAGACATGTCACCTCAGGCACCACCCCCTTCCTTCACCATTGTGCAAATATTCCTCTAAAATCAGCCGAAATACGAATTCCGATTTACTCACCTGTTATCACGAGAGACCACAGTGCTGCATCTTTGAGCCCAGTACTAATCCTGAAAAGTAATTTTAACCGTACTTACCAGTAACTTGAATTTCCTTCCATAGGATATCATTGCCTGCTTTTTACTGAAAAAGTTTCTAAGTGTCGATTTTTGAAACATATAAATATTCCTCTAAAATCAGCAGAACTACGAATTCCAATTTACTCACCTGTTATCAGGAGAGACCTCAGTGCTGCATCTTTCAGCCCAGTACAGATCCTGAAAAGTAATTCTAACCGTACTTACCAGTAACTTGAATTTCCTTCCATAGGCTAACATTGACTGGTTTCACTTGGAAATTCTTCTAAGTGTGGAGTTTTGGAACTTTATAATATTCCTCTAAAATCAGCCGAACTACGAATTCCAATTTACTCACCTGTTATCAGGAGAGAACCCAGTGCTGCATCTTTTAGCCCAGCACTGACCCTGAAAAGTAATTCTAACCATACTTACCAGTAACTTGTATTTCCTTCCATAGGAATCCATTGTCTGGTTTTCAGCAGAAAAGTTTCAAAGTGTCGATTTTCACAAACTACAAATATTCCTTAAAAATCGCCTGTATGACTTAAACGCATTCTTTCAACTGTTTACAGGAGATGCACCAGTGCTGGATCCAGGATCCACCACTGAGTAAGAAAAAGTAACGATAACACTACTTACCTGCTAAGTGAATTTCCTCCCATAGGATAACATTGGTGAGTCTATGTGAAAAAGTTTCTAAGTGTCAACTTTTAAAATACAATAATATCCCTTAAAAATCACTACTGTAACCAAAACGCTTTTACTCAACTGTTTACAGGAGATGTCCCAGGACTGAATCTAGGATCCAGTCCTGTGGTTAGAAAAGTAATCCATAAAGTAACTAATTGCATTTAACTAGAAATTCACATTGAGCTCAATGTTGCATTGTGTTTGAAATTGTGTTGCCCATTGCAACAACTGTAACTACTGTACTTAAAAGTCTATTGCCTATTTGCAAAGTATTTAAACTAAAGTAATTCATTCTGAGAAAGTATATTTTGTAATGTAATGTATAATGTAATTACAATGTAATTTAAAAAATAAAATATCTAAAAATAAATAGTTTTAAAAAATGTAGTAAATCAGTATCAAAAAAATAAATATAACAATTAATACATTTAAAAATTGTCATTTACAAAACCTTTGAAATTCACTGAAAAAAACATAGGTTTTAGGGGCGTTATAGTTAGAAATTAGCATTTAAAAAACCTTTGAAATTCATTGAAAAAACCATAGGTTTCAGGCACGTTATAGTTAGAAATTAGCATTTAAAAAACCTTTGAAATTCACTGAAAAAACCATAGGTTTCAGACACGTTATAGTTAGAAATTAGGGACAGTTATAGTTAGTTGGACATTTCACTCGTACAAAACCCGTGAAATTCCCCCGTTATAGTTAGTTCAGCTAACTATAACTCGCGCCCCCGCAATGCACTGCTGATGACGTCACATATTACATCACTCATGACATGGTCAGTGACATCACTGATGACATCACTGATGACATCTCAAATGACATCACTGATGACATCACTGATGGCATCATCCACGTCATAATCTGATGCACCTCCTCACACCCTAATATAACCTTTGATACACCCACTCTAAATTACAGACTGCCATTCGCAAAACCATAGACACTCCAACACCAATAACTACATACCCACTCACTGATTCTTAGGTCTACACACACACATCCACTCACTCACCCGTACAGTCACTCATACTTACGGTCACTCAGTACAGGTCTATCGTATGCACTCATACTCCTATATAGACACTCAAACACTGCCACTCATCCATAGAGGTACTCACACACCTAGTCAGTCATGCAAATAATTAAACACACTGCCCTTTACTCACCTATACAGTTATACACACACCAGCTCACTTACTCATACAAATAATAGCACATTCTTACGCTCTTATACAATCACTGATACAAGCACACACTCATCCATACAGTCACTCTCACAATCACACACTCTCGCTTATAGCTATTTATATACTCCAACACACATATATACTGCCTTTCACATATGTAGTTACTCACACATGTACCACTGGGACATACATTCACTCACTAACACACTGTTACACACACTTACCCACCCATACAGTCTATCACAGATGCACTCTTGAAACCATCCACCCAGTGAATCGCCCACTCACACATCTATGCACAGAGTTGCACACACCCCACCCACACAAACACTCAGGCACCCATACAGATACTCAGACAACCAATCAATAACTCATATAGACACTCATGAAGCTATTCACAAACCCATGCAGCCACTTACACAGCAACAGACAGACGGATTCAGACATTCACCCAGTTTAGTCACTAACCCATGCATTCAGTAAGATACGTTTAATCACTCACTTATAGAGTTAGTCACGCACCTACTAAATCATCCATACAGACACTTATACACCCACTCATTCTTCAATACGCCTTTCCCTATATATATTAAAAATATTTAAACTTTACAGAAACACACAGTCACTGGATGATGTCATCAGTGATGTCATTTGAGATGTCATCAGTGATGTCATCAGTGATGTCACTGACCATGTCATGAGTGATGTAATATGTGACGTCATCAGCAGTGCATTGCGGGGCGCGAGTTATAGTTAGCTGAACTAACTATAACGGGGAATTTCACGGGTTTTGTACGAGTGAAATGTCCAACTAACTATAACTGTCCCTAAAACCTATGGTTTTTTCAGTGAATTTCAAAGGTTTTTTAAATGCTAATTTCTAACTATAACGTGTCTGAAACCTATGGTTTTTTCAGTGAATATATATATATATATATATATATATATATATATATATATATATATATATATATATTCACCATCAATTCTCAATATAACGCAGCACTCTCCTGGGGGTTTGTTTTCCAAATACTTTATTCACAAGCCATCTCCTCCTTCACCTTCACCTACGCGTTTCAACCAACAGGTCTTGGTCACGGTGTTATATATATATATAAGAGCACCAATCCTAACCTCCTGTTTCAATGTAAGAAAAACTGGAGACAGTACAGCTATCAGATCAATTTCACCGCCGTATTTATTTTTCCACCATGAACTGGGCCATAGAATTACACATCTAGACAACATTTAAAGTGCCCCTAACCCCATTAGTCTGTCATTATTTTTACATCAGTCAGACTAGAAAGTGTACCAAATTGTTTTTTTGTAGTCAGTCACATTGTCAACCTTGTATTTTTGGTGTTTGTATCTATATATCCAACAAATATATTACAAAAATATTCATATATTATAATTGTTTGTCATATTTATTTTTACATCTTTTCCCAGAAGCTATTTCCTGTTTAAAAATATCTGTGAGATACAATATGAAGAAGAAATAAATGAAAGTCCTAAAATACACAGTGTGACAGTTAGTGAAACATCAGACAATCTCGCTCTTCCTTTCAAGAATATATCTTTTGTGAGCAAGCCCTTATTGTTTAATCGTAAATATTAACACTGTAAGATCTTTCTAATACATATTTTTTCTCTCATTTATTGCACATTAATCCCCGGAACTTTTTAGTTTATACACCTAAAGTCTCCACAAAGTATGTTCATAAAGTGACTAGTGCTTGTCTTATCATTACCATATTTAAGAACATGATATGTCAAAAGAGGATGAACATTTTTTTTCTCAAAAAAGACCCTCCCTAAATTTAAGAAAGGATTTTCTGAGAAACCCCCCAACCAGCAGTGCGCCAGGAGGCACATTTGCAGAGTGGTGGAGAAAGGGGACATGGCCTCCCAAGACCTCTCAGCAATCCTGCTGTGTTGGACATATTGGAAGTAACAGGAGGGCTTGTTGGCCCCTAAGGACCCTCTTGTTCCACGGGGACTTCCTCCCCCAAACAACAGTGCACCAGGAATTGCATTTCCAGAGTGGTGGTTAAAGGGGGTGTTGCCTCCGAAGACCTCTCAGGAATCCCACTGTGTAGGATATACTAGAGGTAACAAGAGGGCTTGTTTGACCCCAAAGAGCATCAGCAGCAAAGGAGACTTTATCCCCCAACCAACTGTGCACCGGGAGGCGTTTGCTGAATGGTGGAGAAAGGGAGAGATGTCTCTGGTGATCTGCTGGTCCTTTAAAAAAAAAAGTATGTATTAGGGGAGCAGGCCACGTAGCCCCCCGCCCCCCAGGCACATTTCAGCCCCAGGACTCCATTCCCTGGTGCCCGGCCTCTTTTTTTTTTATTAAAAAAAATAAAATGAGGGGCGGGGGCTACCTGCCCCCCTACTTAGCCGATTTCGGCCCTTGGGCCCGGCCTCAATTGTGGGTAACATGATCCCACCCAATCAATTAATCAATCAAGGTTGGAAAAGCACACTACTCACCCGTGAGGGTCTCAAGGTGCTGAGGGGGGATGAGCAGCTCACTTGGGGTCATTCGAAGAGCTAGTTCTTGAGGTCTTTTCTGAACTGGAGCAGTGTTGGGCTTCGTCAGAGGTTAGGGGGGAGTTCGTTCCAGGTCTTGGCTGTGAGGTAGGAGGTAGGAGAAGGATCTATCCCCAGCTCTGGTCCTGTAGAAACGAGGGATGGTGGCTAGGGTGAGGTTGGCTGAGCGGAGGTTTCTCTTGAGGGTGTGGAAGGAGATTCGTTCATTGAGGTATTGGGGTCCGGTGTTGTGAAGGGCTTTGTAGGCATGTGTGAGCAGTTTGAAGGCTATTCTTCTTTCGACAGGGAGCCAGTGGAGGTCACAGAGGTGTTGGGTGATGGGTGATGTGGTCATGTAGTGGGATGTCGAGGGTAAGTGTGGCGGCGGCGTTTTGGTGAGTAGGGACTGTTGGATGGCGTCACTGGGAGTGGGAGTTGAGGTGGTGCCGTGGTCTTGGTCATCAAAGTTGTCGTATAGCGTCTTGTTCTTGAGGTGAAAGAAGGAGCTGAGTTTATTGCAGAGGTCTGGGGAGGGAGGGACATCAGTAGTTTCACTGTTCGGACTAGCGAATTCATGTAGGATGGTGAAGAGTCCCTTGGAATTGTGGGCGTTGGAGAGAATTCTGTCTTGGATGAAGTTTCTCTTTGCTGAGTTGGTGGTGTGCTGTGATGGCTGCTTTGTAGGTGGAGTGAGCTTCTGGGATTTTGCTGTTTCTTCACGTCTTCTCCAGTCATCGGCAGGAGCGCTTGGATTCTCAGAGGTCCGTGGTAAACCAGTTGGCTTTCTTGTTGTGTCCTCAAATGGTGTTCTGGAGGGGGGCAATAGTGTTGGTGCAGTTGGCGATCCATTGGTGGAGGTTGCTTGCCACTATGTTGGCGTCTGTCGTAGTTGGCAGAGGAGTGCAGGTGAGGGCAGAGGTGAGGTGTTCTTCAGAGACTTTGCTCCAGCTTCTGCGTGGGGGGTGGAACGTGTGCTTGTGTGCGTAGGGTTTCATGAAGGAGAAATGGATGCAGTGGTGGTCTGTCCAGAGCAGCTCCGTGGTGTGGCTGAAGCAAATGTTGATTCCTCCAGCGAAGATGGGGTCGAGTGTGTGTCCTGCTGTGTGGGTGGGGGTGGAGACGAGTTGCTTCAGTCCTATGTTGGTGAGGTTCTCCAGGAGGGCGGTGTTGTCGGGATCACTGTGGTTGTCTAGGTGAAAGTTCAGATCTTCCAGAAGTATGTAGTCCTTGGAGGCAAGGGTGTGGGGTGCGATGTGGTCTGCTATGGTGTTGGTGAAGAGGGTGCGGGGTCCAGAAGGTCTGTAGGCGAGTGTTCCGCGGAGTGTCATTCTGGGGTTGGGCTGGATCTGAAAGTGGATGTGTTCCATGAGGGGCGAGACGTCGTCCGAGTTGGTGGTTGGGGCAGTCTTTCCTCAGCATCTTGTATCCGTCAAGGATGGCGGTTGTGATGTCGGGTGTGGAGCTCGCAATGGTTCAGGTCTCTGTGAGGAAGGCAACATCGGGTGTGTGACTGTTGAAGAGGTCCCAGACTTCTACAGCATGTCTGTGCAGGGAGCTAGGTTAAGGAGGATGCAGCTCAGTGGCTTGTGTGTGGTGGCATCTGTTTAGATGGGGGTAGCTGCCCCTGGGTCCGGAGGTGGGTAGCAGTGTCGGCAGGAGATCAGGCCCTGGGTGTTGATCAGCATTGAGAGCTGGCAGTTGTTGCATCTGAGGTTGAGTGCGTGGAGAGTGCTGGGGTCATAGCAGTGGTGGTTGGGGGACCAGGGTCCCTGGCGCTGGTCGTGGTTGGGTGGCAGACGTGCTCCAGCTGCACGCCCACTGTGCGCGGCCAACATTAAGTAGGGGTCGGGGAGGGCACTCAGCTGGGAGGCAGGAGTGACATGCTGGGGGGAGGGGCTGCATGTGCAACAGCAGCAGGGAGTGCAGGAAGAGGGAGCAGGGAGGGAAGAGGTAGAATGGGATAAATAAACAGGGCAAAGAGTAAAAAGGAATAAAAAGGTAAAGAGACCAAAAAGGCAACAAGACAAAATGCAAACAGACAGAAAGGCAAACAGACAGAAGGACAAACAGACAAAAAGTCAATGAGACAGAAAAGCAAACAAACAAAAAGGCAACGAATCAGGAAGGCAAACAGACAAAAGCAAAGAGACATAAAAAGGCACAGAACAGAGTGGAATAGCAGAAGAGCAGGGTGCTCTTCCACTAGACCACCAGGGATGAGGCACAGGCAGGAGCCTGCGGGTGGAGGAGGGCCTCGAACACATACCTGGAGAGCTCAAGCTGGCGCTAAGGGCAGAGCTTGAACTGAGGAGCTGCGCAGGGGGAGAGCATTGACTCCGACCAGGGGTCAGAGGTCATGGTCCCACCCAGGTACCCACTCATCATTGATGGGGCGACGGGGGAGCCTGAAAACTCCTGCGGTCCCTGACAGCTCCCCTACAGGATCCAGCATTGCTTTTTCACATAGGGAGCTGCTAACATGCAGCTCCCTGTGGTAAAAGCAATTGTGCTCAGTTTCAGCAAGCAGGAGCCTTAATTCTCTAGCTTGCTGAAAATGGAGTACAATTTGCTATGGCTTGTTGAAAGCGGTAATGCTCCTGTCAAGCCACAGTAAACAGTTATGTCCCGGGATGGGCACCCTGGGACATAGCAGGAGCTGGCTCTGGGGAGTGGTGGTTCCCAGAGCCATCTATGGCTTCAGAAGGGGGGGCTGTGCAGCCCCCCTCCTTGTTTGAATTTTGCCCTGGGGAGGTGGTGGTCCCCAGGGCTGCAGGGGGCTGTTTGGCAAAATCCCCAGGCTGTTGGAGGTCCCGTGGGTTGCAGGGGGTCTGTGTGGTCCGCAAATTATTTCAATTTTAAGACCCAGGGAGATTCTGTGCACCCCCCCGCATTGTGTAAAGTTAAAGCCCCGGGGAGGTGGCAGTCCACGGGGCAGAGAGGACAACCATACAGGGCTCCAGCACATTTTTTCATAAAGAAGCCCAAGAGAGGTGGTCATCCCTAGGGCATCAGTAAGCCTGGGGGGCCTGTGCACCACCCTCCTTCATTATTTAAATGCCCCCAGGACCTAGCCCACCTGGGGTCTGATTAAAAACAAAGCGGTGAAGCATGTGCTTCATTTTTAGCGGGATTAGCCAATCGAGTGCAACTCCCGCCAAATTTTTTTTACAATGCTTTTTTGCCCCTGTGGGACCCCACCCCCTAAGAAGCCTAGGAGGATAGGGTGTGTCTGACCTGCCCCTTTTCATTTTTTATATGTTTTCTCTGTGACTCGGTTCAAGCTGGGTCACAAGAAGGCTCCCAACACTTCCTGGTTTGAAGTGTTGGCAGCCAATCAGATTTCAGGGGTTGTGGATCCTCTGCCTTCCTAGATATACAACTATACATTTCTTTAAATTTCTCCACAATTATCCAAAGAATTTACATAAAATCACCAAAAATGGTGCTTTTTGGAGCAACAGCTACCATTCTGCCAAATTTGGTGTAGCTGTGTCTAATGTTCCTATTGAAATTAACATGGGCAGAGCACATTTTGAGACCCCTCTTTTTCTTGGCCCCCACTTGATGGATCACTCCGTAGTTTTCAAGACAGAAGCTGAAGTGAGTGGCAAACTAGTTTTGAAAATGGCTTGAGGATTTTTCAAACAACACTGAAGTTATTATCAAATGAAAAAATGCTCTTCCAATGGAACCTACATACTAACTATAACTACCATAAATCTATATATGCAAAGCATAAATCCAATGTCCACTGGTGTGCAGTAGAAGAACAAAACGCACTCCAAAAGCGTGTTGCAGCTTAGTTCTTTATTCATATTATATTGATGAACCAGCCGAGTGCTCCTAGCCCAACAACAAACACCCTACGTGTTTCGACGAAACTATCACCTTTGTCACGGGTGATAAAACATTCTCTCCATGAATAGATATAGAAGTGACATCATTACATGAGTAGAAATCAATGAAGCACTTGCCTGTCAAGCGTACCATACATTGTTCATGGAGGACATTTTAAGAAAGTGCATATAACGCATGAAGCATGCCACATTGTCATTCTTAATTCAAAATAAAGCAGTAAATCTGTCCCAAAGTTCCAGAAAATTAATGCAAAACAACATAAGTAAAGAAATCATATTTAAATAACATAAAGTTGATCATCACCACTTACTTCATTCAATATAGCCCCAGTGGGCAATCTGGATTCTCACTATTGCATGCTTAACAGGACTTTCATGCATCGTCCAATGTACATCCATTGCAGCGTCCATCTTAAGACATTATTGTACTCTTTGTGGACTTATAATCCACTTTTTTACCACGCTAAATAAATACACTTTGTAATACAATGCTCACCACATGTATTCAATTACATTTTGGGTATCAATTGGGAATTTGGATAACACATGGCACTTTATATCAGGATAACAATATTACATTCACCTTATTTAGGCCATATTCATAGTGTGGAATAGCCAAGGTGGACAATGATAAACAGGGGTTAATTCCCTCTTCCCACATTATGATATGCAATTAGGCTCAAGTGGGCCTGCCTTTCTCAAACCCCATTCCTCAATACTCCCACTCTGGATGCGATTAGGCCCAAGTGGGAAAATACCAATTCTTTACATCAAAGACGATCACATAAGATCTGTACACTACCGTATTATGTCCATCAAAGAAAAGAAAACCTGACAGGGCAGGATATATTTGTCTCTATTGAATTCCTTCTCCCAGTTGTGACATCCTGAACTCCTATGGAATAAAAGAACAAATGTTCAGTGAAAATCTTGTATTCCACTTCTCTCTAAAAACTAGCAGACCTAAAAGACAAATGATCAAGAACAAAGAAAGAGAGTGACATTAAAATACGCATCAAAAAGCAGAACCCTTTCTCAGCTGCAAATGACTACAGTGGTTAGTTATACATTGAAGTTGCTCGGGATGAACCCAGATGGACTGCCAGTTCTTTGTCCATATTCAGTCCACCCGGGTTCACAGTCCAGTATCTGCTAATCCATTTTCACTCAAGCTTTCTTAACTCTTATTTTCTGTTACCCCCTCTTTCTTGGATTGGAATTCAATCCAGTGCACAGAATTTTGAAAGACAGGTGTTTTTATCATGCTTTTGTTTGAAAGGTCTTGAAATGGGATATTGCTTTTCTTCGTTGGTGATTGCTCTCATGTGCTCCAACACTCTTTTTTTCGCTTTATGTATCATACTACTTTTGTAGTATTTATTACATGGGCAGCACAACACATAAACGCAGAAATCTGAATTCATACTGTATTTACAGGCTTTGCACTTGCCACATGTAAAAAAGCCTTGTATGTTGCTGGGGCCGTTTCCTGATTTTACTAAACTATTACTAAGAGTGTCTTTCAGGGATGCACACCTTCTAAACATAACCTGTGGATTATCTCCAATATGTTGGACCAAAACCTCATCTGTCTTAAGTACTTGCCACAATTTCATCAGACTACGTTGTACTTCCCATGCCTGACTGTGGAAGTAAGTTATGAATCGTATGGGTTGAGCATCTGGTGTCTTTCTCACTCTTGGGGCCAGTAACCCTTCTCTTTGAACCTGTTTAACCTTCACACATGTCTGCTCATTGGTTTTGGAAGAATATTCACTTTCCTCAAATCTCTGCTTCATTATATTCATCTCCTCCCGGAAAGCCGCTTCAGAGCTGCAGTATCTTTTGGCTCTTAGAAATTGACCATATGGTATTCCTTCTATTAAGTTCTTAAGGTGGCAACTTCCTGTGTGAAGGAGGCTGTTGCCTGCTGTTTTTTTATGACAGAGACTACGCTCAAGTTTGTTCTTGCAGACCTCCAGCCGTAAGCCCAGAAATTCAATTTAAGTCTGATGTATGTGACTAGTGAAACTGAGATTCAATGAATTCTCACTGAGTATATTAACAAATTCATAGGCCTCTTCTCTTCTGCCTTTCCAGATACGGAAAATGTCTGCTTAGCGTACCCAGAGGACAGTAAACTGGTCAAAATGTCAGATGTTACTGACGACCCGATAGTCACACCAGCCCAGGTACAGATGGCGTAGCTGGGGGCAAAGAAGGTCCCCATTGCTGTCCCCTGGGTTTGCCTATAGATCTTTCGTCGAAGATGAAAAGAACATTGGTCAAACATGCATACAGCATATCTAGGAGCATCTCGGTATGAAGAAGATAAGAAAATGACCAAGCTCTCAAAAAATGGCTACATACCTTGATCCCCAAATCATGGGGCATACACATATATAAGCTGTTTACATCCAGACATATGAGGACATAGTTTTCATCCCACACAATATCATAAATTAACCTTAACAAATCACCTATATCTCTTATATAGGAGGGAAGAGACTGTTCAAAGGGTCTTCGAAAAAAGTCGACATATTTTGATGTATTCTCTACCATGTTGCCTCTAGAGGAAACAAGCAGCCACCCCGGAGTGTTCACGGGGTCTTTGTGCAATTTTGGTAAGAGGTAGAGTGCTGGCAATTTTCGAAAACTACAGTTCAAGAATTGGTACTCATTCCATTCTATCAGATTTTGATCTCTCCAGATAATAAATCTTTTTCTGTACTCTTCATTTGCTTTCTCATATTTCTGTCTAGTGGATATCTCATAACTGTTTATTTCCTTTAGTTGTCTATTTCCTTCTTTTAGGAGGTACATTGTGATGCCTCAGTGACTCCTGGGGGTCTTTGTCTTCATCATCGAAGAGCTCCAGATCTTTCAGCTGGACAAACCTGCACAGTCAGGCTGAGTGGTGGTTCAACATTGCTGGCATGACTTTTGTCATCGAGGTCAGTTGTCTTATGGAGCTTTTTCCAAAAAGGTGCCGAAATGTTCTCAAACTTTCCGAACTTCTGAAAGGTCCTTTGAGGGTCTTGTAGGGTCCACAACCCCAATCAAGGGTCCAGAAGCTCTGATTTGACTCTTGGTATTTGGTGACAATCCAAGTAAAGCCCAGGTGAAGCTGGTCAGCTGGGTTTGTCCTGTGGTAGTTGATGCAGGTCACTTCTTCTAGCACTTTTTTCCTGTTACTGTTCAAGAGACCACTTTTAAGGCAGGCAAAGTCCTCTTTTGTGAAGCCATGAGAGTGCAGAAGATGCAGTCCCTCTGAGTGCAGTCTTCTCTTTGTGCAGTCCAATGGTTCAGCAGGACAGTCTTTCTTCTACATATGTTTCCAAGCAGGGATCTGTGTTGCAGTGCAGCTCTCCCATATTTATTCCATATTCTGGGCTGGCAGGAAGGGGGAAAACTCAAACAATGGGGTTCAAGTTGCCGTCCTCTGTAATTATCACTTCCTGAGAAGTGTGGCATTTTCTGTCCCAGAATGCACATCTCAGCAAAAATAAAAATGGAGACATTTTCTTTTGGGAGTTTAGGTCTGGCTCACCCAACCCACAGGTGTGGTACATTTTCCCTACACTGCCTTTCCAGCGCCTCTCCTAATTGAATTAGAGGGGCTCCCTAAGGGTGCAGGAAGTGGGGGTGGGCCTGGTTCCTGTACTATCTCTGCATCTCCTCTTTGAAGACGAGTTTGGCTACATCCATCTTTGTTTTCTGGGAAGTAGTAGCCAGCTGATGAAGGCAACTGGCTGTTCCTGCCCCTTTTCATTTGCTTGTGGCAACACTGCTCCAATACCATGTTCTGGAGCACTTGTCTGAAGCTCAAACTCCTTTTTGTAGTCAGGGGCCAGTAAGACTGGTGCTCAAAACATAGCCTCCTTCAGAGTGTCAAAGACCTTCTGACACTCTGGGGCCCAAATGACCATTTTGGCCTGTTTCCATGAGGTGAGTTCTGTCAGGGGAGCCACAATGGTCCCATAGTTCGTGGCAAACCTCCTATAACAACCAATCAGGCCAAGAAAGGACCAGACCTGTGTTTGGGTTTTAGGAGCCTCCCAATTCATGATGGTCTTGATCTTGGCCTTGAAAGATTGTACCTGGCCCCCACCACCAAGGTCACCCACATACACCACTGAACTCTGCCCTATCTGGCAGTTGCTTGCCTTGATAGTCAGGCCTGCCTGTTGAAGAGCCTGAAGCACCTTCTTCAGGTAGATCTGATGCTCCTCCCAGGTGGAACTGACTACAGCTACATCATCTAGATAAGCTGCATTGAAAGTTTGCAACCCAGGCCGGACTCTATTCGACAACCTTCGCAAGGGGGCAGGGGCATTCTTCAGACCAAAGGGCATCACCTTAAAATAAATGTGGCCCTCTGGATTGGCAAATGCTGACCTCTCCCTTGCTCCTGGACCTAGGGCATTCTGCCAGTAACCTGAGTTCAGATCAAATGTACCCAGGTGCTTTGCAGCACTCAACTTATCAATGAGCTCATCAGCTCTAGGTATGGGGTGAGCATTAGTCTTGATGACTGCATTCAAACCTCTGTTGTCCACACAAAACATGAATTCTTTCTTCTCCCCTTGGGTGTTAGGTTAGGTATCAGTACAACTGGACTGGTCCAAGGATTGTCAGAGGGCTCAATGACCCGCAACTCCAGCATCCTGGCTACCTCAGCCTTAATGTTGACTCTGACCTGGTCAGACAATCTATACAGATTGATTTTGACAGGCAGGCTGTCACCAGTGTCAACATCATTGACACACTAAGTGGTGTTCCCTAGGGTCAAGGAGAACAGCCCTGCAAACTGCTTTAACATGTGTCTGCAATCTTTTTGCTGCTGGTCTGTCAACTTGGGAGAGAGTACAGCTCCCTCCACTGACCCATCTTGCATATTGGTGGAGAGGAGGTCTAGCAAAGGACAACTCTCCTCCTCCCCTCCTTCATCTGTGACCATCAGCCTGGTCATGGCTGCCCTGTCTTAGTGGGGCTTCAGTCTGTTTATATGCAGGACTCTGTGGATATTCCTGGGGTGCAAAGGTCCACCAAGAAGATGACCTCACCCTTCTTGCCCAAAACTGGATAGGGCCCGTCCCTTAGCCCTGGAGGACCCTGGGAGCCACAGGCTTCAACAACCACACCAACTGTCCTGGATGGTACTCAGGCATTGTAGCCCTTTGATCATACCAAAGCTTCATGAGCTCTAGGCTGGCCACCAGGTTGCTGCTTGTTCCACTTATGTACTCTGCCATGTGAGACTGCAGGCCTAGCATATAGTCCAGCATATTCTACTTTGATTCCTAGAGAGGTTTCTCCCAAGACTCTCTCACCAAACACAATGGCCATCTTACAGAGTGCCCAAACAGTAACTTCAAACAGGCTAAAACCAACCCCTTTCTGTAGCGCCTCCCTGTAAGCAAACAGCAATCATTAGAGAAGAACATCCCATCTCCTTCTGAGCCTTTTCGGACATGCTCATGATCATGCTTTTCAGGGTCTTATTGAACCTTTCCACCAGACCATTGATCTGGGAATGATATGCAGTGGTGAACTTGTAGGTAACACTGCATTCCTCCCACATCGCTTTAGGCACCTGGACACCTAGCTTGCTACTTCCCTGTGGCCTCCAGTTTCTGATTGTTCCAGACTGAACCAGTGATCTCGCTGGGGTTTTCCCGACCTCTTTTTCCCACTCACCGTTCTTCCCACCAACAGAAGCTCTGCCCAAACCTGGACTTACTTAATGCAGGTCGCAGCACGACTGTGCAGCTGATATGTACAGTAGGTGTACCGCTGGCATGCAGGTAAGTCTGTCTGTGCCAATCTGTGCCTTGATCGTGCCCAGCACCACGACCCCTGGCCCTCCAACGCCCAAGATACACCATCACTGAACCCTACACCCTCGACCCCAGACACCACAACAAACTCTGCCCATGTGCCGACCACACTTCACAGTAGGACCTTTCACCGGCACCCACTGCCAACATACCTGCCACTGCACACACACACTAGCTCACCGACCAGCCCCACCCCAAACACACCACAGACAACACCTGAACAAAAACACCAACTCGCATGCAACCTTCTCAACACACGCTCACTGTGCAAGCATCCACTGAATTATGGGACATCCTCGCCACCCTCGCACCCAACATCGCCTTCTTCACTGAGACCTGGATCAACCCCACATCTGCCCAAGACATTGCCACAGTGATCCTCGATGGTTATAAAATCACTCACCAGGATTGCACCAACAGGCCGGGAGGAGGAACAGCCATCATCCACAAAGAGACCATACAGTGTACTACCACCAACGACAACACCACCACCCCCATGGAACATCTCAACTTCAAGCTCCACACGGACAACAAGACAACCATCAGAGGCACCCTCACATACTGACCTCTAGGCTGGCACTCCAGCTTCTGCAACATCATTGCAGACTTCATTGCACCTCTAGCCTTAGACTCCAAGGACTACATCTTCCTCGGCAACCTAAAATTCAATGACCCCAACGACAAAAATGCTGCACACCTCCTCGATGGAATCAGCAGCCTCGTAACAACCGAGATCGGCCACGGTACTACACCACCCCCGTAGGACACACGCTGGACCCAATTTTCACTTCCAGTCACTGCGTCAAATACAGCCATTTCACAGAAATCACATGGACCAATCACTCCATCGTCCACTACAGCATCTCCAGCCCCTGCATTGCCACCCTCAAGATGACCAACGCCCCCCACTGGAGGTGGAAAAAAATCTTGGAGAGCAGCTGGGTGAATGCCCTCAACACCTCCAACCCTGCTACCGGCACCAACCTTGAACAGGGAGTGAAACATTTCAATGACTGGATAACCAATTGTGCGGACAGCACCTTCCCTATCAAGAGCAACATCGAGAGAAGATCTTCCAAAAAGGCCAGCTGGTACACCCAAGAACTCAGAACAGCAAAATGGGACAGCAAACAGTTGGAGAGGAGATGGCTCACCAGCAAGGACAACTCCAACAGGGCAGTTTTCAAGATCTCCGACAACCTATACCACTGACTGCTGAGGGCAACAAAGAAGACAGCTCTTGCAGCAAGCATTGAAAGCAACATCAAGGAACTTTTCAACATTGTTAAGGAATTCTTCAACCAGACTGCCAGAGAAAACAACATCATACCCTGACAACAACCTCGCCCACTTCTTCCTCAACAAGATCGCACCATATACAGAAACTTCAAACCCCAACCCATATCTACGGACTTCCTCAACAGATACTCCACCACAGTAACTGACACGAACCACACACTGACCACCTGGAACATCCTCTCTACTCAGGACACCATTTCCATCATGAAATCGATCCTCTCGGGAGCTAAAAAAATACAGACCAATCTCCCTGCTCCCATTCCACGAAGCTACTGGAAAAGTTAATCAACAATCAACTCATGAGTGACACACCTGGAGCAAAACCAGCTACTCAATGCCTCCCAATCTGGCTTCCACAGCAATCACAGTACAGAAACTGCCCTGATCACAGCCATGGACAACATCTAAACCCTCCTCAACCGAGGAGAAACAGCAGCTTTGATCCTCCTCGACCTCTCAGCAGCCATCTACACCATATCCCACCACACGCAGATTGAAAGACTACACCACATCAGCATCCAAGGGGAAGCGCTCAGATGGATCACCCCCAAGACCTGGCTGTTTGAATAAGCCTCCGGGACCTGCAAGCACCTGGATACCCTATCTGGTGATTAGCTGTGCTTTATAAATCCTGATTGATTGATTGATTGATTGATTGATCGTCTTCAGATAGGTAGACATAAGGTTACTCCCCCTGTCTGCGACCACATGCTTTGTAAAACCCACTCTGGTGAAGACACTAAGGGCCCGATTACCATGGCGGTCTGACCGCAACAGACAGGTTGTCAGTTGCGGTCCGACCGCCATCTGCTGCTGTGTTCCGACCGACACATCATAATGCGTGCGGTTGGAGGCAGCAGGCGGAGGCACCATCCGACACTTTCCGATGGGCTCCTTAAAGACCTCATAATCCCTTAATGACCGTGGCTCTGCCGTCGGGATTATGATGTCGGTTTCCTACAGCCATTCCATGTCGGCCTTTTTGACATGGAAAGGCTATCGGAAAGTGACATTGGGGACCCTAGCAGGGCCCTCTTCCCCCCTGGCCCTCCACATTGTTGCCTGGGGGAACCTATGGTGCCCCATAAACATCGCTGCACCATGTGGCACAATGTGCCACATGGTGCAGGGATGTTTGAAAACATTTATTTGTCAATGGAAGCTTGCACTGCAGGCCCTTTCCACCCGCCTCACAAGCTTCCATTGACAAATGGATGTTTCCGACCACCCTATGGGCAGTCGCATCTAAATACTGAGGTTGGAACTGTTCCCAATCTGCAATGGTGTCCGATCCAACATCGTAATTAGCCACTATGTAGAGCCCTGGCCACTGAGGGAGCAGTGACCATTCTGAGGGGTATCGCCTCTGCATATGAGGTGGCATGGTCTACTACCTCCAAAATATATCTGTTCTCTGAGGCAGTTGATGGGTGTAGGGGACCAGCAATGTCAATCCGTACCATCTCAAAGGGAGTCCCAACCACTAGCAGTGATATCAAGGGAGCCTTTTGTTTGCCCCATCTTGCCACTGGCCTGATAGGTGGCACAGGAGCTACAGAACTCCTTTACTTTTACAGATATGTTGGGCCAATAGAAATGGTTGACCAGCCTATTCCAGGTCTTGATCTGACCCAACTGTGTAGCCAAGGGGATGTCATGGCTGAACGTGAGAAGAAACTCTCTATCCTTCTGGGGGACCACCACTCTCCTGGTTTGGGGTTCCTTGCTTCAGTATAGAGTAATACATGCTCCCAATAGGAATCAACTGACATCACCCTGCTCTAGCCTGGAGGCAGTCTGCCTCAGGCCCTCAAGAGTGGGACACTCTCTTTGTCCCTGACACAACTCCTCTCTGATGGGTTTTCCGGCTCCTTGCAATTCTGCCAAGTCAAGACAGATCTTGCAAGAATGGACTCCCTACCTCAGAGGTCAGATGCTCCCACTCAGGGTTGGATGCCTTCTGGTCCTCTTGAGGTGTTTGGGCTGGTTCACCAGACCCTGTGCACTTTCTTTTGTTCCTGGTGGCTTGGCCCATTGTCCCAGGGTCCAAGTGTCCAGCACTCCCCTGATGTGCATTCTGTGACCTAGTCACAGCACACACCCACTCAGGGAGGTCAAGCATCTGCGCATGGACTTTCCTTTCCACTCCTGCCTAGTCAGTAGCTTCAAGGTCATTTTCCAGTAGACACTCTACTGTGAGTGCAGCAGACAGAACTACCTTCTTAGGGTCAGACACGCCTCCCCATTCCCACCTCACCATTGCTATGGGATGGAGCTTGGCTCTGCTATCTGTAAAAGTTACCTGGTAGAATACACTAAGTAGGATCTGCTCTGGAGAAACCATTCTGTCTACAACCATGGTCACACTGACTCCTGTATCTCTCAGAGCTTCAACCTCAGTACCGTTGATTTTAGGCCTCCTGGTAATGCTGCAACGGATGCAACTTCAAACCCATTCACAGAAACTAAGGGTACCTCTGTATACCCCCTCCCCATCTCAGGGCCAACTCCCACCCCCACACCTACACTAGCAATCCCCTGGGACTTCCTGCCAGTAGGGGCTTCTTTGAACAGACGCACCTCCCAATTCTTCTTGGTCACCCTCATGCGAACACACTCATATGCTGTCTCACCCAATTCCCTGGGACTAGACAGTTTAGAGTCAACTAGATACTGGTGAAACTTTTCTGAGAGACAATTACACAATATGTTCTCCTTCATGAACAAATTGCAGAGCCCCCCATAGAAACCTACCTGGTTGCCCTGTATCCAGCCCTCTGGTGCCTTCACTGAGATGTTTACAAAGTCAACGCAAGATTGGGTACTGGCCTTCTGGGTGTCCATTAATTTCATTCTATACTGCTGAGCGGTGAGACCAAATCTCCTGACAAGACATTGCTTCATGTGGGAGTAGGACTCAGCATCCTCCCCCTCTAAGGTCAAGAGTCTATCCCTCCCAGCTACTGGAATCAACTCCCACAGGAGTAAACCCCAGTATTGACAGCCCACCCTTCTCATCCTAAAGGGCCCTATCAAATGCTGTCAGCCACTTATCTATATAATCATCCTCCTGATATTTAGGGACAATCCCCATTGGACAGCCTTGGGTCAAACCCACCACTCCATGACACCTCTACTTCCTCTTCACTTCCACCATGTCTTTGTTCTTCCCTTGCCCACTTCTTTTTGGCTAGGGCCAACATCTCTGCCTCTAAAGCTATGTAGGCTAACTGGGCCTCAAGGTCTCTCTTCCTGAGGGACTTTTCTACTCCTCCTGTGTGTGTTTGTGTGTGCACTCCTCCCACTAGCTCTAGGCAGGGCCCCAGTTACTGTGTGAGTGGACAGGCTTTCTTCCTCATCATTGAGGCTAGAGGGGCAACCTCCACCTCCCCTTCTACCTCTGGAGCCTCCTCTGTTTCAGAGGATGTCTCTGCCAGCTGGGCCTCTGCCCAGGCGGTAGGGGACTCTGACTTCCTAGTATTGGTGGAAGCTGGTAATTCCCTAGCCTACATGGGGTCTTCCGATTTGCCTCCAAACTGGGAGATCGTCGTCTTAAGGATATGACAGATATTTACAAGGCTAGATGTGCTTCAATCGCTTTGTATGGTGCAGGTGTGTGGGGCCACAACTGTTGCCAGACTTTGTTACAAGAAGAGAACTCTTTTTTAAAATGTCTGCTATGTTTACCCTCCTCTGCATCTACCGAGATAATGCACCAAGAAGCAGGCTTAAATTATTTATCTGATTTGATTTCCATGCGACCAGTAATGCTCTGGAGATCTATATGGGCCAAGGATGAAACCAAATTTACCCAAACTAATATCAAGGACTGTTTACAATTGGATAATAGCGTACGTATCCCTTGGCTAAAAAATATTGCTGATCTATATAATGAATTATTCAAGATTAAGATCTATGAAAACCCCGAGCATGAATCAACTTTATCTAAACAAGAGATAAAGGATACTTTCTTGGCCTACAAAAATGAGATTCGCATGAGGGCGTAGGGAAGCAAACTACATTCATATTTTACTAAACAATGGAGCTCAAAAGTGGTTTCCAAGACTATTATGCAATTCCTCCCATGGCATGAATTATGAGGAAAGTTATCCTAATATCAGGTGGCTTGGTCTCCCCATAGGATCTAAAATTAGATTAAATATAGTCATATACACCCAATATTAACACCACAGACTTTCTAAAAGAGAAAATTCACCTCCTCACCATGCAATCCCATTTTCATGCATTTTTTACAAACCACAATTTGATTACACTAAGGCTATCTGATTTCCTTATCTTACTACTATTACAATATTGACCAAAATCATGCCCCTCTTCTAAGGCCATGACACATTCATCCCATATCAATGAAATCACTATGGCACACCCTGTACTGATCTTTACTTTTTCTGACGAGCACCAAATGTGGGAAATCCATCATGAATATACCTGTTCACTAACTTGTTATTTAAACCTTGTGGTGGCCAATCATATTACCCCAATAATTGTCCTGATCCTCATCATATCTGGACTAGCAGACAGCCAATCCCATTCCTTGAAATATACAGTTCACTAAAATCTGTACCAATCATGGAGCGCAATTCGGTTACACCAACAGTTCATGTCGGGGTTTACTTTCCAGTCCGCCTGCAACCTATAATACTTATGTGCCCCCGAAAAGTCCAAATCCCATAAAAGTCACAACCAGGTTTGTTGCTAGTGTATTTGTCAAATTGGAACAGTTTTATGCTCATAGTCAATAGCAGATGTGTTGTTAGGTAAAATATGTCATGTTCCCTCTCTGGTCCAATTTCAGTTTCAACCAATGAGGACCATCCTTTCAACAACCTGTGTGTATATCATCCAGCCCATATCTCTGATGCTCCATAAGATTGATTGTTCTCCTCTTATAATTCTACAACGAATGCCTGGTAAATTAGATTAGTAACATGTTACCTTTCTGGTCCGATCTCAGTAACGTCCAATAGGACCATTAGTTCAAATAAAGGTGTATACATCAGTCGGCAAAAAGTGAAAAATGCCAACCACAGCTATTTGGTCATTCTGGACAAGTACCAAGTCAAAGTTTGAGGCCGACTGCGATGAGGTGCGGGTCAGATACATTGAGTGGTTGGGGCAGGTCAAGTTTTTACCTTTGCACCTAGTAACTTTTTTTTCTCGACATCGAGCGAGCGGCTTCGTCAATCAAGATTTCAGTTTGATGACAGTGGCCTGCTGCAGTGTGATGTCTCAGTGAATCTTGGAGGACTTTGTCTTTGTTGTTGACATCGAAGAGCTCCGGAGCTTTCAGCGGGGCAAACCTTCAGTCATGTCGATTTGCGGTTCAGCGTCGCCGGCATGACTCTTGACATCAAGGCTGATCGTCTTATGGAACTTTTTCAAAAAGTTGTCCAAAAGTTCCTAAACTTTCAGAACTTCGTCTGAAAGATCTTTGAGGGTATTGAAGGGACCACTACACCAGTGAAGGGTGCAGAAGCTCTGATTTGCCTCTTGGGGTTTGGGGACTACGATTCCCACAATGCACCTGGTTAATCCAAGTTAAGTCCAGGTTAAGCCGGTCAGCTGGGCTTGTCCTGTGGTATTTTTGGGGTAATATGATTGGCCACCACAAGGTTTAAATAACAAGTTAGTGAACAGGTATATTCATGATGGATTTCCCACATTTGGTGCTCGTCAGAAAAAGTAAAGATCAGTACAGGGTGTGCCATAGTGATTTCATTGATATGGGATGAATGTGTCATGGCCTTAGAAGAGGGGCATGATTTTGGTCAATATTGTAATAGTAGTAAGATAAGGAAATCAGATAGCCTTAGTGTAATCAAATTGTGGTTTGTAAAAAATGCATGAAAATGGGATTGCATGGTGAGGAGGTGAATTTTTCTCTTTTAGAAAGTCTGTGGTGTTAATATTGGGTGTATATGACTATATTTAATCTAATTTTAGATCCTATGGGGAGACCAAGCCACCTGATATTAGGATAACTTTCCTCATAATTCATGCCATGGGAGGAATTGCATAATAGTCTTGGAAACCACTTTTGAGCTCCATTGTTTAGTAAAATATGAATGTAGTTTGCTTCCCTACGCCCCTCATGCGAATCTCATTTTTGTAGGCCAAGAAAGTATCCTTTATCTCTTGTTTAGATAAAGTTGATTCATGCTCAGGGTTTTCATAGATCTTAATCTTGAATAATTCATTATATAGATCAGCAATATCTTTTAGCCAAGGGATACGTACGCTATTATCCAATTGTAAACAGTCCTTGATATTAGTTTGGGTAAATTTGGTTTCATCCTTGGCCCATATAGATCTCCAGAGCATTACTGGTCGCATGGAAATCAAATCAGATAAATAATTTAAGCCTGCTTCTTGGTGCATTATCTCGGTAGATGCAGAGGAGGGTAAACATAGCAGACGTTTTAAAAAAGAGTTCTCTTCTTGTAACAAAGTCTGGCAACAGTTGTGGCCCCACACACCTGCGCCATACAAAGCGATTGAAGCACATCTAGCCTTGTAAATATCTGTCATATCCTTAAGACGACGATCTCCCAGTTTGGAGGCAAATCGGAAGACCCCATGTATACTCTTTGACATCTTCGAACGGATATTGGTTATTTCATGCGTTCAGTTCCGATTTCCTGAGAAGCTTATTCCCAAATAGCAGAAGGTATTAACAGTTTCTACTCTGGTACCATCAATAAAAAAGGTTCTATGTTTCTTGTGCTTAGTGCCACATTCCATGGTAAAAGTTTTTGTTTTATTAATTAAAAGTTTTCTACTTGTAATGAAACTACTAAACTTGTCCATTAAACGTTGTAGGCCAACCGGAGTTCTGGACAGGAGGATAGCGTCGTCTGCATAAAGCAGAATCGGTATAGGCCTACCAGCTGTTAGGGGTGCATCCGCCTGCAGCAACTGGAGGGATTTATCAACCTCATTTATAAATAAAGTAAAAAGCAGTGGTGCTAAAACACAGCCATGGCGGATGCCCCGTTTTACCTCAAAGTATGGGGTGCCCTTACCACGTTGGCCATATGGAACTTTGCACGACAGGCTCTCATATAAACTTGCGAGGAAAAAAATAATGGGTTCGGGGGCTCCAAGCTTAAGTAAAGCTGGCCACAAAACAACATGGTCAACAAGATCAATAGCACTGCTGAGATCTGCAAAGCATAAACATAGGCTCCCCTGCTTTGCACACGTATATTTACATATTAAAAGTTCTAGGTTAATACATTGTTCTAATGTTCCCAACCCTTTTCTAAAACCATATTGAGCTGATGATAAAATCTCACTCTCAGCCGCCCACTCCTCTAATCTTACCAATAGTACTTTGCTCATTACTTTTACTGATGAGTCTAGGAGTGAAATGGGGCGGTAATTTTTAGCTTCAGATTTATTCCCTTTTTTAAAAATGGGAATAATTATTGATTGACCCCATTGTAGTGTAGTTCCTATTTCCCTAATAGGCTCTGTGCATTGGAATAATATACCCTATAGATTCGACATAGGACTGAGGTCAGTATGTCCCTATCGAGTATATTAAACTTAATTACTTTGTGCCGGCTAACTCAGAGGCCACCAGAAACTCCTTGTAAACAAGAAGGGAGTAGTTTCTGGCAACCGCATAAACATGACAACTTTGTTTCCCTTTAGAATCGGAACACTCTCAGAATCGTGGAAACAATAGATAACAGTTTCACTCAGCTAATCGTGCATGATTAGTTTCTTCAGAGTTACACAGAAAGAATAGACGGGCGTTTCAATAAAAGGATTTATTGAACAGTCTTGTTTCTCGTGTAAGAGATATGAGCTGTTATGATCACAAGACAGTATGCGAGATATATAATGTACAGCGTAAGCAGTAGAAAGAAATAATACTGCGCTAGCATTATCTTTTAGCTATGACACATATATTCATATACATATATAACATAAGCTAAAAATGCGAGTACTCATAAGATGCTTCTCTAACTAGTTCTACCCCAGTGTACCTAACCTAAGTGTAGTGCAAGGTAAGAAGTAGGTGAAGTATTCTATAGTATGGTATGTTATAGTCTAGTATGCAAAGAGTCCCTCTAGGTTCTAGTCAGCTCCATACCTTGAGAATGAGAGAGGTGGGATTCTCCTTCCGGGTCTCGAACTCTAACACCCCGCGAAGGGAGTCAGAACACTGGAAGCTGGATTCTCTGCGAGCAGGGATGACAGCGTCTCTTGTCAGTGCGTCAGGCCGGGATACGGGCTTCTCTAAAGTCGAGGGCTCCTCTTACTTGCTTGGGCAAGGGAAGGTATATTTATACCTGGTAGGTGCCTTGGAATGTTAGCATTGACGTAAAGTCGGGCAGAGGAAGACGTCAGGAATGAACCCTTAAGGTATAGCGGTTCATGCATAATAAATGAGTTCTTGGAGAAATCAATAATCCTGTGCTAGGGGAACTCCCAAGAGCTTAAGGGTCTGGTTTCTAAGAACTCGTTGTGACGTTAGGGTGGACGGATGTAAGTGACCATGCCTGTATTTGGATAGCATGGCTAATGCCTAAATAAGGACTGGGATCTTATGCCTATATAAGGGCAATGCGAATTGTGCCTATATAAGGACATGTTTCAGGAAAACCTATATACGGACACCTAAAGTGGAATACAACACCCACTCCACTTTCGAATGAACGATAGCACTAAATGCTAAACATTAAACTGAGTACCACATGTTGCTAAAAACATTTCTAAAAGCATATTAAAAGAAGTTTTAAAAAGAAACTGTTGCTAAAACATGTAATGCAATAGGTACTGTACATTTTAAAGCATTTTTTCATTCTAAGCATATATTGGAAATAAATGCAACATGAATGAATAAACAGAAATATATACATATGATGAAATGGTTGACAAGTTTTCAAAAATCAAAGCCATTGCATATCATGGAACTAAATGAAATTGTGGTAGGTAAGGTGACAATGTGTCCCTGGAAGTATTCAAAGAAGTCCGTTCTATATGAATAGTTCTACTGTAAGCAGATTGAATTGCCATGTATTTTCAAAATAAAATAGAGAAAAAGAAAAAAGTCAATTTTTAGGAAGAGTTCCAAGTTTTGTTCTGTTTTGAAAATATGGAGGCAAAATGTATTGCTTTCCCGGTACACTGTGAGCCAAATCAAAGTCAGTGTATGGGTCTGGTGTAAACATGAAATCATCTATTTCTGTAGACAAAAGATCGTCTACCGATGTCGGTGACAGTTGGAACACCTCACTTAGAAGGTTAACTGCACAAAGATGTGAAGCATCACCTTCAGCATAGGATGCCGCAGCAATGTTCCCGTCCGTTGTTACTTGTGTGCCTGTTGATCCATCTCGTACCTCAGCAGCAGCAGGAAGCGTCTGTGAGATCTCAAGGAATGCCGTCATCAGGATTGGTAGCCTCTGGGGACAACACAGAGCATGGGCCATTATCGGGCCCAGCAGAGTATCGATATCCGTTGGCATGACTGATAGGCGTGTTAGACAGATGTCTAGCACGCATTCTTCACCGCATAGAAGGCAGCGTAGAACAGGTAAGATGCAATCTTGCCAGATTGGTCTAAATGACAGAAACCATGTTGTATTAAGTTCCCATAGACGAGGTATGCCCAAAAGTTGCACTATGCGCTCACAGCACTTTCGTTCTAGGAGAGCTTTCTCCAAATTGCTGGGAGTGACGCTGGTTGATAGGCTTGCCATAGCGTAGTAGTAGGAATAAAAACAGGATTCCCGCAACCAGTGTTAGAATTAATGACACACCACCCAACACCGAATTTGCGAAGTTTGGAATGATTCCGAGGACTGCCTGAAAAGGTGTTAACAGTCCTGAGCAGATGTTCTTAAATACATGTACAATCCCGCTCGTATCAGACATGTTTAAGATACGTCCCATCATTTCTACGAAATGTATAGGGCAGTTTGTACGAATTAGAGCCTGTATCTCAGCCGAAGTCCTTGCAATTTGTAAATCATAGATTTCTTTGGCCGAGGTCAAAGGCACGGTTTGTTGCAAAAGCATGGCTTTCATTCTGCTTAAGGTATCAAAACATATAAAAGAAACATTCAATGAAGGCCAAAGAGGCGACTCCCTGACTGTGTCTATTGGGGGGAGCAATACTTGCATACAACAAGTAACCCTGGAGTCGACCATTACCAGATATGGGATGCCTGGCAACATGCCACAGCAACTCTGATCATTCAACATGAGGTAACTCCCGTTAGAAAGTAGGCCAAACGTTGGATTAATCACAGTAGCTGGTGTACCCTGCAGGTGGCAGGACAAGTTTGCCACAGAACCATTACAAGCCCCGTGTAAAGAAATGTCCTGACATATGAGTGAACCGCTTAGTGCATTTTCACAGTGTGTACCGCTTAGAAACACTTCATGATCCCCACTCCAACATCTGTATTCGTAAGGTAAATCCCAGGATGTCTTAATGTATTCTTTACCCAACCTTTCATATTTGCCTGATTGCATTTGTTTGAGGCAATACTGAAGCTGAAAAGTAGTGACAGGCAGAGTTATTTTGCCATGGATAAGCCATTCTGTAGCTGGTTTTTCTGCTACCGTAAATGATAATTTTTCCAGTTTTTCAATGCTCAGCACTGTATACTTTGCTCCCCTTTGTGCCAGTTTGATCTGTTTATCTGTTAGATTGTATTCTGAAACCAGAGACAACGTGTTGATAAAACGCCAAGGCACATAGTCTGCACACAAAGATTGCAGCGTCCAGCTTAATAACATAATAGAACGTAACTGAGATTGGCCTTGTTGTAAAAGGCTAAATCTTGTTCCAGTATGTCAATAGCAGAGGATAAAATGTTGTCCAATGAATAAATTCTGGATGACAAAGTTGTTAACCCATTGTCGACCACAGTGAGAGATTTCTCTAAGTTAATACGATCAAGCTCACGTATTCTTTCTGCGGCCTCTGCCTGTGAACTTCATTATAAGCAGCATAAATGCCGGCATATATGAAACATTTTTGACGCGGTTTTCTTGGTCCTAGCAAGAATTCCCTAAGGTCTGCGTATTCTTTAAGTAAAGATAAGTGTTGTTTCACATCCTCGAGTGTAGATTTTTTAAACCAGTCGAGGCACAATTTTCCTACACTGTATGTTGTTACTACCCCCGGATGTTGCCGTTGAACATAACGTGGGTCTGGCCTATGGATAGTAAAGCCCTGTCTTCTATTCAGGAATCTTTCTTGACAGATGTTTGTGTCTGTGGGCCAGAGCAACCATTTTTTCCAATCAGGATCTGTTCTGTTGTTTTGTAGTATTGTGTCTACTGTGACCGCTCCCTGTGTAGTGCTATTACTTGCAGGTGTTGGTACAGAAGGTGTGTTCATGTCTTTGATCTTGGCTAAACAAAGGCAAGACGTTTGTTGCACAGTGTCATTCAAAAACATTATTTGCTGTGGGATGATACATGCTCTAAACAAAGCTTCTATCCCCTGCACTTGCCAATCTTTAGAATCCCAGACAGATTTTGTGTCAATTGTGTCTTTCCAAAAGTCAAATCCATGTCTAGACAGTTGGGTAATAAAGGCTGCAGAATAAATCTGTTTTGTATTAGTTAACATAATTTTCCGTCCTGTTTTGTTTACATTCTTATAGTAAAATGTTTCTGGATCAGATGTATTGTACCCTGAAAAATATGGAAACTTATTTGCAAACGTTTTTGAACTACCCCTTGGTGGTGTAGGACAATGTTCCCATTGGTTAAACATAAACACATTTCTAGGTGTTGCAGATTTATGCAAGAAATAATGACCATAGTGGTTGTAACAATAAAGCTGTTCGTAGTCTGATGAACCCTCTAAGTATTCATTGTTAGAGAATGCAGCAGACCTTTCTAGATCAGACATCATATCATTAACAGTCTCAAAGTCCCAATCATCAGAATAGGTACTGGAGGTAATAAAGTCACTTAATGAAATTTTAAATAAATGTGGAATGTTCAAAAGTTCCGTTGGGCCGAATATATCGAAATCGGTTTTGTCCCACACTATACCATCCTGTATAGGAACGGCTGTGATGTTCACTGCTGACAAGTCTCTTGCTTCACGATGGGAAGATTTGTGTGGTTTTAAAAGTAAGTTCACATTTTTACTTTCAGTGTCCATATGGATGTATCTGCCATTTATAAGCACGCTAAGAGTCATACCCAAAGCTAGCCAAAGCAGGAAGGAAAATATTCCAGAAATAATCCATAGTTCAATCCATGGTGGGACCAGATAAGTCTCTTTCAGGAAATGAAAAAGGTCTTGTATTTGTTGTTTGAAAGTTTTTAGGGCTGGCGTCGTTTCAGGCTCACTTGGATCCTCAGAAAATGTATCAAAGCTAATGAAATAGCCAGAAACAGTTCGGTCAATTGTTGGAATTGCATCAGGATTTGTTGAAATCGCTGGAACCAGTTGATCACGTGTTACGTTGGTGTAGACAGGTGTATCTGGACGAACTGTTACTTGAGTTTCAAGAGGGATGAGTTCCATAGCATTGTTGCTTAGTCCTTCATCTGTTACTGCTGAATTATCGATGGTTATGAGTCTTTCAGTCTGAACCTCTTGGATAGTAGCGAGAGGAGTGCGTCTGCTACTAGGTCGGAGTCCACGAGGCCTACTATTTAGTATTGGCCACATACTGTGGTTTGATGAGGTCGATTGACACAAATCTTTTCTCCTTTTTTCCTGCAAGGGGCGGCAGAAGTATTGTTCTTGTTCCGTGGACAGCTAGGACAGGTACTGGTTGTCTGTAAGAAGGTCCAAATTCCTTCTTGTCCGCAATCTTCTCTCTGACTAGATCCCCAACTTTTGGGATCCAGACAGGCCTTGCTGGGACTGCCGGTTTTTCCCCAGTGGTGGTTGGCTTCAGGAACACATTGCTTTGTTTCGATCTTAGTTTATTTAGATCCTGTAAAACAGCCAAATGATCTTTGATATCAAAGGGTTTATTTTCCACCACTGTGCCTTTACATTCGAGATCAGGAACCCACATTCTTGTCCCAAATAGGACCTCATATGGAGTGACCCCCCCTAGAGAACTTCTTGGCAATTTATTTAATGAGCGTTGGACCCCATAAAGATGTTTGACCCACCCATCACCCGAACCTAATACTCTAGCTGTTATAGACTGCTTTATGTCCCGGTTTTTCCTTTCCACAACAGAATTTCCCTCAGGATGAAACGGAGAGTAGTACCGCAATGCTACGCCCAAACTGGCCATGGCTTCTTTGTAAACCCGAGAGCTAAACGCAGGGCCCTGGTCAGAATGTAGTGTGCCAATTGCGTATGTGCCGATAAAGACTCGCAAATCTTTTATAACAGTTCGAGCGTCAGCCGAGCACTGAGGCCATATCCATAGGAACCTAGAGCATGAATCCACTGCGACCATTATATATTTATAGTTACCGTCCCTTTGCAAGGGACCGCAGTGGTCCAGGTAAACACAAGCTAATGGTTTGTCTGAAATCAACAGGGGTGTCTGCGCAGGACGTTTCACTGTGGAGACTTTCATCTGTTGGCATATTTCACATTCCAAAACATAGTTCTTGGTCTGTTTCCTAATGCCAGGCCACCAATATCTTTGTTTTAGTAAAGATACTGTTGCTGAAACACCTGCATGGGCAGAGGCTATCCCTTCATGTGCTGCTAGGATCAGTCCTAATCTACGTTCCATGTTTGGAATTACCCTATCCCCCACTCCAGGGATTCGAGCAAACGGAACGTTGTTCGCATCAATTACATAAGAGTACTTGAGTGGAAATTTCTTTGGTAACGCTGCACCACTGCCTTTGCTTGAAGCATTGACAGCCAACAATATCTCACTGTCTATTCTCGTTTTTGAACGAGTGATCGCAGCTACGGAAGCCGTCTGAACAGCCCTCTTTGCGGCTTTGTCAGCCAATGAATTCCCTGCAACGTGAACGCCATCACGTTGATGACTCAGCGTGTGTATCACGTGAGCTTTTGGTAGTTCGTTTCTCAACTGAACTACTTGTTCCCAAAGCGTTTTATGCTTTATTGTGCCACCTTTTGCATCTTTGAACCCGTTTTCAAGCCAATTCTGTATATATTCATTATACGGCTGAACACAGTAAAAAGAATCGCACACTATAAGTGTGGGGAATTCGCGATCTGTATTTTCAAGTGCCAGTTTGAATGCTTGTAGTTCAGCTCACTGAGCTGTACAATCTCCTAGAGATTGAGTTTTAGTGACCATTGGTCTGAAGTTACCATCTTGCATGCAACCTTTAACGATTGCGCACGCTGCACTGTAAGCTTGCTTACTCCCTGTAGCAGGTTGTGCTGATCCGTCAGTGTAAATTATAAATTCATACTGATCGAGAGGCAGAATTTCAGTGGGCAGAGGACATTCATGTTCATATTGCAGGAACACTTGTGTATTTAAATCAGGATCAAAAACATATTCAACATCTGTTGCAGCAAGAGAATTAACCCATTGTATCCATCTAGGATGTAAAGCTTTTGCATTTGGAATGCTCAGTTTTGTAACCGCCTCTAAGGCTGGTACTGGAGTTACGACAATAATGCGTTTCCCTTGGGCTAGAGCTCTTTCTTTTGCTACAGCGGTTTGAACTGCTGTCAGTATTTCTTCTGTTGAAGTGAAGCGCATTTCTGCTTGTGTATACAAATGTGATTTGTATGCTATTGGTACTTTTTCACCCTCATTAAATGTTAAGTAGGTGAATCCGCATTGACCCGAAATTATTCGGATCACAAAATTGCGTTTATTTACGCGTGTTTGTAAGTGATTTGTTGCTAACATGTTAGCTTGGAGTGAACGCAGTATTTCTGTGTGTTCCTGTGTTCAATGTTTTGTTGAAAAATCAGGTTTGATTAATTCGTAGAGAGGTTTAACCCTTTCTGCATAATTTAGAATGTAAGTTCTTCCAAAATTTAGGAAACCCTAGATGGATTGTAAATTTTTCAGCGTTTTTGGAGGTTGGAGCAGCGTGCACTTTTCTAAAAAGTTAGCTGCAAGGCTCTTGCCTTCACTTGAAAGCTCATATCCTAGGAAAAGGACATTGAGATGGGCAATTCTGGATTTTTTAAAGTTGAATTTATAGCCTTCAGAGGCGAAGCCCAATATAATGGTACTCACCCTGTTCAAGTGCCTATCTAGGTTATCGTCTGTCAGATAGATGTCATCGTCATATGACAATGCCTCATGATCATAAATTTGTAGTAACTCTGTTACTCTTGCTGAGAATAACCCCAGGCTGTTTTTGAACCCTTGTGGGATTCTACAAAATTGACGCTGGGTCCCCATTATTGAGAAAGCTGTTAAGTACCTGCTTTCAGGTGCTATGTTTTGACAAAAGAAACCATTTGAATTGTCCTATGTGGTTTTATATTTTTACGCACAATGTTATTCATTAATGCTGTACTATGTGCATTTTGCACTGTAAATGTTTTGGAACAAGTATTTAAGTGTCTGTAATCCAAAACTAGACGATATGTATTGTCCGGTTTGGATACAGGAAACAAAGGATTGTTCATTGAGGAGGTGCATGTTTCAATCACCCCTTGGTATTCAAGTTGATCTTAGATCTCCCTAACCTGTTTTTAGCTTCTTGCTTTATTGGGTACTGCCTTTGTGCAGTAGGTTGATTTTTTAGATGTATTTTATGGTGAGGTGAGTCCTCATCCCATCCTACATGATTTTTATATAATGCTGGGGCCTGGGCAACTGCCCATTTCCTGGCATAAGTATATTTTAGGTGAATTGGAAAATGGTTGGAGAAGGCAGGCATAATGATGTCCTCACCATGTGGGCAGTCCCTGACAAAGTTTGGTGGCCAGTCCTTTTCTGCTAGAAGTATATCATAACCCCTTGAAAGTTTCTCCCTAAAGAGTATTTTCACTTTTCTTGGTATGTCTCCCTCCATTCGGAGTGTTATTTCATATAACTTTTGTGGAGTACTAACCCTGGTGTCTACAGTCTCTACTGTGATGTACTCATTCAAGTCCACTATCTCCAGAAGTTCCTTCAGGTTCTGGCGAGCTATTGTTACTTCTGCTGCACTGTCCAGCATTGTCTGAGCCCATTGTCCGTTCTTGAGCTGTGTTCTCAGTATCCTCGGCATGTCTGACCTTCAGACCTGCTACCTTCTTTTTTGTGAATTGAGGTTTTGATTTATTTTTCCAAACGTGTTTATCGTCTTTGGATTTCAGGCGTTCTTCTTCGTGTTCTGACCGTCCGCTTCTTTCTGATGTCTGTGACGATATCTGAAAGGTACGAGAGGAACGTGTATCAGTATCTTGATACCTGCCAGGCTTTCTTAAATTATCCCTATTCCTGAGGTTATACCTCCTTTCAGAGGGCTCCTTTTGAGGAGACCTACCTCGGGATTGAGAACGTCTCTCTTTTGAATTTTGTTTATTAGTTTCCCACTTCTTTTTAGAAGATGTAGGATTCTGTTTAATAGAGTCCTTCTCAGGACTTTCAGATAGTTTTGGCTTCAAAGGTTTTCCAACCAAACTATCTCTGACTAATTCTGCATAAGATTGTTCTATTATTCTGGGTAGTTCATGTTGATGTTCTGTTACATCAAATTCCCTTAAGCGTTGGCAGATCGCCACTGATGCTGCCTCCCCTTTAATATTAGATAATATTATTGTTGAGACCTGGTCGAAGTTTTTCAGTAATTTCATACCTAAATTCAGAGCAGGTTCTGCCCCGTATTCGTTTTGAATTTGTTTCAGGACATCTGGTATTACTGCAATTGACGGAACACCATGTGTTTTAGTATAGATGGCAGCAAAGAATGCGCCCCAAGTGGTGCAGTCTTCCAGTTGTGGTGTGATCCCCATTGGTAAACAGATTGTTCGTATTCTGTGTTTCTCATAAGGGCTAGTATTTGGAAATACTGCTTCGATTTGAGTAATTTTTTGAGCTATCCACAATGGAATTTGTTCACGTTTTGTGGGCATTTTACCCATGACTGCATGTAAAGTCTGTGGAGTAATTTTTTGTGTATTCTCCTGTTGAGGGGTTTTATTTGGAATGGTCATTGGTGGTTGGACTGTGAAAGTCTGCATGACATATTGGACTAATTGTCGGAAATTTTTTATTAACTCTTGTAGTTGAGTAAGTAATTCCTCGTCTGACATTACATCGATGTCAGGATGAGGTGTGTAGCCGGCTAGAATCGGCCATGTTGCTCCTGGTCTACCTAATGGACCGAGCCTGGTAATGTTTTTGTGATGTTTTAGGGCGCCTTTAAACCAGAGATTATGCTCCTGGTATGTGAGTGGAATTTCAATATCCTCGAAAGGAATATATTCCTCCGGTGGTACATCTTCTTTAAAGAAGTGAAATAGTTTTGTTATTGGATTTGAATCTGGGAATACTATCCATGAATAGAATACCTCTTTCTGAAAGGATTCGTGTGCCTCTATGACGAAAACTGCTCTACCACCTCTTGGTGGTAGGCCGTGTTTTATAAGTTTTAGCGTGATGGCTCTCCTTAAGTTTGGATGGATGTTTATAACACCCTCATCGGCTTCATTTAAACCTGTAAAATTAAAAGCTGTTACGACTGGGTCAGCCGCAGCTACACCGTTCTCGGTGCCATTATCCCCTTGTATGGACATTTGTTTTTTGAAAAATGTAGAACAAGTTTCAAGGAAACAAAAGATAAGGTGCACAATACTTTGGAACACTGTATCCTTCAACGTTGGACAAACCAAACAGCTAATATATAGGGGTTTTTGTCCTATGTAGCTTTGGCGGATATTTAACCCTACCCACTCCAGACGTCTTATGGAGTATGTGAGTAGGGGTCTCTGAGAGAAAAGCACGACTGAGTTACTCAGTATCTAGCATTAAATTAGTGCCTTACCAAACGTTGGGTGCCATGTAGTGTAGTTCCTATTTCCCTAATAGGCTCTGCACATTGGAATAATATTCCCTATAGATTCGACATAGGACTGAGGTCAGTATGTCCCTATCGAGTATATTAAACTTAATTACTTTGTGCCAGCTAACTCCAGAGGCCACTCAGAAACTCCTTGTAAACAAGAAGGGAGTAGTTTCTGGCAACCGCATAAACATGACAACTTTGTTTCCCTTTAGAATCGGAACACTCTCAGAATCGTGGAAACAATAGATAACAGTTTCACTCAGCTAATCATGCATGCTTAGTTTCTTCAGAGTTACACAGAAAGAATAGACGGGCATTTCAATAAAAGGATTTATTGAACAGTCTTGTTTCTCGTGTAAGAGATATGAGCTGTTATGATCACAAGACAGTATGCGAGATATATAATGTACAGCGTAGGCAGTAGAAAGAAATAATACTGCGCTAGCATTATCTTTTAGCTATGACACATATATTCATATACATAAATAACATAAGCTAAAAATGCGAGGACTCATAAGATGCTTCTCTAACTAGTTCTACCCCAGTGTACCTAACCTAAGTGTAGTGAAAGGTAAGAAGTAGGTGAAGTATTCTATAGTATGGTATGCTATAGTCTAGTAAGCCAAGAGTCCCTCTAGGTTCTAGTCAGCTCCATACCTTGAGAATGAGAGAGGTGGGAATCTCCTTCCGGGTCTCGAACTCTAACACCCCGCGAAGGGAGTCAGAACACTGGAAGCTGCATTCTCTGCGAGCAGGGATGACAGCGTCTCTTGTCAGTGCATCAGAACTCGTTGTGACGTTAGGGTGGACGGATGTAAGTGACCATGCCTGTATTTGGATAGCATGGCTAATGCCTAAATAAGGACTGGGATCTTATGCCTATATAAGGGCAATGCGAATTGTGCCTATATAAAGGACATGTTTCAGGAAAACCTATATACGGACACCTAAAGCGGAATACAACACCATGTAGGTGGTGGTCTCTCTGTCACTGCTAGTTTAAAAACTCTAGTAAGAACTGGCCCCCATAGGTCTATAGCTGCTTTGTAAACATCTATTGGGACCCCATCTGGACCCGGGGCTTTCCCTCCCCTACTTCCATTCAGTCCTACCTTAACGTCGTCAAGTGTGATGTTTAGGGGTATAACAGGCCACTTGCTTTGTGCTTGATTTTTGGATCTAGAAACTTCACAATCGAATGTATTAAAAATGCTTGAAAAATGTCAGACCCATGCTTCACCACTAACATGGGATAATAATTCTGGGAATTAGTCACTTTTTAGATATGGCAGGTTAACAGTTTCCCATAATAGCTTATTGTTACCTGTGTCTGCTGCCAATGATAATTTCTCCCACGCTGACTCCTGTAGTTCTTTTTTCCTTATTTTAAGGGCGGATTTATAATTGAATCGTAAGTTTTTGATTGATTCAGGATTCCTAGGTTTTTTTATTAAGAGCTTGTTTAAGTTGTTTAGAGGCCTTGGTGCACATATGATTAAACCATCCCATACATTGTTTTATTTGTTTCCTAGGTGGAGCAGTTATTATCCCTTCGATAATGGTGTTTATTTTACCAAAATTAAATAACAACAAGGATGCATTAACATCCTCTTTGAGGCAGTAGGAAATCTCTGCTCCGCATTTTACAACAATGTCGTGTAGTACTTTAGTCGTATCGACCCCCTCCCATTTGATTTGAGTTCCATTTGGTCTAATCGGGGCAATATTAACAATAGTATCTTGTGATAACAAGGTTTTGTTGCCCCATACCAATATCGTCATTATGATACAATTGTGGTCGCTAAGTGCTAGCTGTGCGATCCTTAGTGTGGAGCACATATGTGTGATATTTTTAGAAATCAACACATGATCTATAACTGATGTTGCGTTCCTGCCTATAAAAGTTGGTATTACCCCACCATTACTATCACGGGCACACTGCAACAATTCAAGATCATACTTCGCCATCATGGTGTTCAAAGCTCCTCCATAGTTGCTGTGTGGGAAATGTACATGGTCAACACCTTCACCACTCATATACCCACAGACCTTGGTCATAGACAGTGGACATATTTGCGTATTAAAATCACCAATTCACATAATTACGAAATTGGTATTAATCGTAGATATAAAGTTATCAAGCCCCTCGTCTAATTCAGATACCACATTGGTACGAGTAGAATCAAACACATTAGTATAGTGATTGACCAAAATCACATCCCTGCCATCCTTACAATACAACCATATACTCTGTGAGTGTTCTCTGATTGTGATCCCTCTTTTGGCAACAGCTGGTAGTTTGTTTGACATAAGGATCAAAAGCCCCCCTTTCGCTCTACCTGCAGGTGAGGATACCATCGGTAAACTATAAGAAGTGAACCCTTCTATGTAAACATGATCAATACACCAAGTTTCTTGTATACAGATTATGGGGCCGATTCCGATCTCGGCCGGTAGGGCACCGAATCGGATTCGGCTTTACCGGATCCGATTCGGACGCCCTGTTTCTGACCGATTCGAAGACCCGTCCGCGCGAGCAAGTACGATGCGAGCGTATGCGAAATCCAAGACTGACTCGTTCCCGGCTCCGAACCGCTCCGACCGACTCGTACGGACACGACTCGCACCACGCAATGGAGACGTTCCCCGACCGGGCAAGTACGATGCGCGCCTCGAACAGTCCGACCGACTCGCGCCGTCCGGCTCGAAAGAGCAGTCGGAGCTGGACTTCGGGGGTCCGTGTCGGACCCCCCTGTACACGTAGCAATGCGAGTCGCACACAGGGGGGACCCATGGGTCCCCCCACACATGCATGTATGGCACAAGTTGCACCGACGCGTACACGCTGTAGGGGCCGCCCTTGTTCGCGACGCACCCATTGAGTCAATGGGAGCCCGTGTACGCGTCGTACGGCCGGCTCCCATTGACTTCAATGGGAGTCCGACCGAATCGAGTCCGATAGCATGCGTCCGCATCGTACTCGTTCGGTCGGACTGCCAGAGTCCGGTTCGGTCGGAAATCTCTCCGAATCCGACTCGGTCGGTGAGATTTCCGGCCCGAATCGGAAACGGCCCCTAAATCGTGATCATTAATGAAATCTGTCCATCCTAATGAATCCTTGTTACTTAAAAGACCGGCTATATTCCATTTGACAATTGTATAGCCGTTTTCTAGTGAATTCCCCAAATTATACCTAGAGCATTCACATTTCCTTTCTTCCTCCAAACTTATATGTCTAGTCTTTACATGTGGGTCTTTGATATTTAAAGGGACATGTGAAGTATTTACTAATAAAGCATTGGCTGTAGATACCCCGGCTCCGTGGTCGCTTAACCCGTCTCCAGTGGGGACATACTCCACATTAGGTAAACGGGCAGCCTTGTGTCAATCATTTTCTTGTAAATTACTCAGGGCTTGATACTTATTTGACACGGGTAGCACATATTGGGAATAGGTTGGTATGACAGGTATCAAACTGTGGTGACTTTTTTCAATTTCCTTATTATGTGTAGGTCTTAGATGTCTGTAGAAAAAACCAAGTGGTTGTAGTGACACATTCTGTTCGAAGCGTGCTGGTAATAATGCTCTGTCCAAGGTGTTTCTAGCCCAACTTGGGTTTCTAAAGTTAATAATTATACAGTCCCCTTTAACACTCTTGGCTAAGGGGCCAATCCAGTTTACTCTCCTTGTTAAGAGTATCTGACTTGCTCCAGACACTGGGTACCCACAGTTCTTATGAAGCCAATAGACTACTTTATTTTTTAGTGTATCGTGTGGCTCCCTTTGGCCCAGCTGTAACATGGTGACATTAACCATAACTGCAACATACGGGCAGCATTCTGGTGGTAAATTTATAGGGACGTCAGCTCTTCCCACAAGGGCCCTGTTTTCTCTTAACTTCGATTGCGTTGACGTTGGTTGGTCCATCTCGGACTCTGTCCTTCTATTTTGGCAAGGTTGAGTATTCGGGGTCTGCTGAGTTAAATGGGGGTGGTTTCCAACTCATCCCTTCCATTATTTGTCCCTGTGCATTCCGCATCGTGCTGTCCCCGTCCTACGTTTCTGCCTGTTGCCATACTTAATGCCTTATCAGTGACAGCTATTGCCTGGGATGACTGGTCAATAGGACTCCCCTTAATTAGATTCCTCATATCCCTGAGACTATCATTTGTATTCTGTAGCAAACCATTAATTTTAGTTACTTCGCTAGCCAATTTATCTAATTTATGATAGAGTGGTTTTAATAAATCTTCGATCTTTGTTGCCATAACAGTTACAATATGGGAGGTTTGTGAGTTTATAGGGGTGCCTTAGGCATTTATATCATCACATATTTGGTCTTTCAAATTCTGAAGCGGCCCTTTCCTAGTTTTATTGCTCCCCTCAGCTATTTGGCTTTTCTTACAGCCTCTTTTTCTTTTCAGGATTGGGGATCCATCAGGTGTATGCAGTTGCAGGGGGTTGGACTGCATATGTACTACTGTAGGACTTTCGGTTTTCCTTGAAGTACCTTGTTGCTTAATTTGAATAAGTCCACTTGGCTGTCCAATTTCCTCCTGCATTAGACCACTACCCTCGCCATTCAATCCTACTGCCAGCTTGCCAGATCCCATAGATAGGCGGCGTTCCATTCTATCTATTTTGTCACTGATCGGCACTAACTGTACGCACTAGGAAAGAGTCTATAGTAGTGTGTGGGGTGTCGACTACAGGTTTTTGAAGCTTGCGCCGAACCATTTTTGTATTTCGTAGAGGTGCAAAATTTTAACCCAGAGATATCTAAGGGTAAGGTCTGAAAAAGTGTCTCAGTCAGGGTACGTGGTTCACTATATGGCACAATACACAACAGTAAAAATTCAGAATCAAGATACAAAATGCAAAGTGCTAGGTGCTGTGAATTAGATTTAAAGTGTCAAGTGCAAAAGTGTCAAGTGCCAGGTGCAAGAGTGCAAAGAGTTGGGTACAATAGGCAAAAATACGAAATAAAATCACAATAGAAACAATGGGTTAAAAACTAACGTTTTGAATGTACAGGTGTTAAAATAATCAAAGCACGGTTCGGCTAAATCATTAAGACCTAAAAGTTCATTAAAAAGAAGAAAGTTATAAGAATACTTCTATGGTGGGCCAATTCATATGGCTCAATGTGAAACACTGTGTTAATCAACTATCCAATACAAGTCCTCTTTGCTACACACACTGTAGTAAAGTTTTCATCAGGATTATATTGGGCTAGTAATGTAATTAGTTGATCATTAGTCTCACCGCTTTGTGGTTCTATTAGGTGCTTATAGTCCTTGCCTCACTGGAATTCCGCCATGTTCTCTTTCACTGCTCCCCATGACGGTAATGTTCATCAGAGGTGATGAGGCAGATGACCAGGTATAGCAACCATGGACCTAAAACCAAGGGGTGTTGCCCTGCCCGGCCTCAGTCGGTCTCGGACGGGCGCAGATGGTCCCGCCCTTGGCCCGGGCTTTGCCCGTGCACGTCCTGCGCTGCGGGGGCCTGCTGTTGGTTATATGCGCCTCTGGGTGCTGTGGGAGTGACGAGGCGGTGTTGGAGAGCGAAGGACCCTGGTAGGTAGAGTCCTGTGGACCCGCTGCGTGTGGCTCTCACACCCAGTCCGGTGCGGCAGAATGAAGCGTCCTGCACGGCGGGGGCCTGCCGTTGGTTATATGCACCTCCGGGCGCTATGGGAGTGACGAGGCGGTGTTGGAGAGCGAAGGAGCCTGGTAGGTGGAGTCCTGTGGACCTGCTGCGTGTGGCTCTCACCCCAGGTCCGGTGCGGCAGAATGAAGCGTCCCACGCTGTGGGGCCTGCCGTTGGTTATATGCGCCTCCGGGCGCTATGGGAGTGACGAGGCGGTGTTGGAGAGCGAAGGAGCTTGGTAGGTGGAGTACTGTGGACCCGCTGCGTGTGGCTCTCACCCCCGGTCTGGTGCGGAAGAATGAAGTGTCCATACCCAATTTGCGATTCGGTAATAGGTTACCAAATCACAAATTGGGCCTTTGTGTATATATAATACATTTGTAGATCTGGCGCTATGACTTGTGCCCTAGGGTAACTATAACTTGCACCCCCCATGCTCAGTTTTCTCATCAATAGTTTCATTGGAAATGTTGCAGTGATATTATCACCGAGGTTATAAAAGATGTCATAAATTATGTAATGGTATTCTGACAAAATATAGAGTTAAAAATATCGACATACTACAATATTGAGTCTAAAATATCGTGATATGGAAATATCAACAGCAAGAATATTGATGTCTAGAATATCGATTTTAAGGTAAGTAATAATGATTTCTAAAATATCGAAGTCATTAATATCATTTGAAAAAATATAGTTGTTTAAAATATCATTTTTTAACATTGTTATGTATTTTAGTGTATATTTTAAATATACATGATGTCATTTTTTTGTATAATTATTGTTTATGTTTTTTTTGTAAACTTTTTTAGTAGTTATTAAATTTAATTTAATACAATTTTGTTTTTTTAGTTCTGTAGCGGGTTGTGGGTTTATAGGAGTATTTAGTGGGAAGTAATATATTTATAATAAATGTATGAATACTTTTTTATTTAATAATATTTATTTAATTGATATTTAATTATGTTAATTGTGTTATTTGTATGTGCTGGTTGTGGGGTTATAGGGGTAAAGGGTGGGAAGTAATTTATTTTTATTAAATTAATATTTAGTTTTTAATAAATAATATTTGTTTAATTGATAATTATGTTATTTGAGCAATCTATTTTTTAAAATTAATTTATATGTGGGTTGTGTAGGGGTATGGGATGGGAAGTAATTTTTAATTATTTTTAAATTAATATTAATTAATAATTTGATAATTAATTATTTTAATTGTGTAAATAATTTTCTGTGTGTTTTGTGGGGGTATATTGTGGGAAGTACAATAATTATATTTCATTAATAATTAATATTTAATTAATAATATTTGGCTTGTTAATAAATATTTACATTAATAGTGTACACATATATTTTTTTAACGTTAAGTTTTATGTGCAGGTTGAGAGTTTTGTAGGATTATAGGGTGGGAAGTAACTGACTAGAAATTTTGTAATAAATATTTTTAAAATAATTTTTAAATCAAAACTTTTATTTGTATGAAAATTATGTTGGTATTTTATTTATAATAATATTTGTAGTTATTTGTGTTATGTATTTAACATTATAACATGTCTTTATTTTTTTAATATTACATATATTTGTATTTGTTTACAACATATTGATATTTGTTTCATTTACTTTCTTTTTTGAAGTAATTTTTTTTTTGTTCCACATATTGTTACACTGATTGGAGAGGGAATACTACATCTTACCCCTCCGCAATCCAACACGTTCACTGCTTTTGTACTGACTGGAGTGGGAATAGTAAGTTTTATCACTCTGCTATCCAACACTTTCGCTACTGTTGCAGTTATTGGAGTGGCAAAAGTAAATTTTACCCCTCCGCTAGCTAACATTTTCTCTAAAGTTGCACTTATTGGAGTGGGAATAGTAAATGTTACCCCTCTGCTATCCAACACTTTTGCTACTGCTGCACTTATTGGAGCTGCACTTATTGGAGTGGGAATAGTACATTTTACATTTCTGCAATCCAACACTTTCCCTTCTGTTGTATTGAATCGAGTGGAAATAGCAAATTGTACCCCACTGGAAGCCAACACTTTCCCTACAGTTGTACTTATTGGAGTGGGAATAATACATTTTACCCCTCCGCTATCCAACAATTTCCCTGCTGTTGTACTGACTGGAGTGGGAATAGTAAATGTAACTATTCCACTATCCAACACTTTCCCTACTATTGTACTGACTGGAGAGGGAATAGTACATTTTACCCCTCCGCAATCGAACAGTTTCCCTACTGTTGTACTGGCTGGAATGGTTATAGTAAATATTACCAATCAGCAATCAAACATTTTCACTGTTATTGCATTTACTGGAGGGAAATTTGTAAATTTCACCAAGTTTTATTATTTTTGTGTTGTGTGAAGTGGGAGTTGTACGTTTTTTATATATTTATTATAATAGTTTGCGTAGTTTTGTATAAATTGCAGTGATAATAGTGTGTGTATTAAATTCTTCTTTTATACTGTTAAAATTTATATTATTATGTGTTTGTTTATTTAAAATTAGATTTTTACTTATTGATGTTTTTAATGTGTAAAATATTTCTTACTAAATTTTAAGAATTCTAAGTTGTTTTCTTTTTTTTATTTAATTAGAACAGGTTGATTTTAAAAGATATTATTAAAACTCTGCAAACTCCGCGAACGGAGCGGAGTTCAACGCCAAGGCCTACAAGGGTGCCAGTTATAGTTACCTTAGGGTTACATGAGATAACTATAACTATAATTGGTGAATTTCTGTGGTTTTTAGAGTTTACAATTTTACATTGTAACTGAACATTTCACCTAACAATAACGTTAATTTAACCTTTGGTGAATTTCTTGGGTTTTTTAATGGAAAGGAATATTTTATTACTATAAGTGAATCCAACCTCACGCCGAAGATGGCTTGTGGCTATTTTCCCACATGCAGTCTACCCCACATTGCAAATGGCCTTTGGTGGTGCTTGGTGAGGAGTTGGTCACAAGGCCTGGCTTAAGGCCAGAACCTGTGACCAAACCTACGAAAGGCAGCCAACCGAACACTGCACAGCGCCTTCAGTCCTGCCGGGTTAGGGGTTGGTCACAAGGACAACGCCCAGCATGCAGATAAACTGGGAGAAGACTTCAAGTTTTTTCCTGGTTTGCAACACAGTCCCCAACCCTTTTAATGTAAATGCGTCCCTGGAGGATGGGGTCCGCAGGGCCTCTTAAAGGCTTGGGTAGGGAGGCTGTGTGGCCCCCTCCTTAAAATATAGTTTGAGCTCCTGTGGTATGAGGCAGATGGGGCTGAATACTGCCTGGGGAGGAGGGCTGCCTGCCCCCTCCTCTAATTAATTACAATAGGCCCCAGGACAAAGAGGTGCCCAGGGCCAAAAGCAGCCTGGAGAGGGGGGCTGAGCACCCCCCTCCCATAAAAGAATGCATCAGGCTCTGGGGGATGGGGCCCCCATGTCTGACAAACAGCCTGGGAAGGGGGTCTGCACTCCGCCTCCCATAAATAAATACTTGAGCTCCAGGGAAGGGAGTCTGTGGGGGTGAAAATATATCAGGAGATGGGGCCACACACCCCACCTAAAACAAAATGTATTATTCCCCCGGGCCCTAACCCACCCTTGGGGGATTTAAAATAAGTTTGGGGCCCACACTTCTGTTTTTAAATGTTGCTGTGGATTTGCGAGTTTGCAGGGAATTGTAAAAATAATAATGTTTTTGGACCCTATCACAAGGACTAGGGTGTCAGGGTATCCCTACCCTGCCCACTTATATCTTTCTTAACTTTTTTAGAACTTGGGTATGAGTAGATGGCTGCCACCACTTCCTGGTTGAGGTGATAGCAGCCAATCTCATCTCAGTTTGAGATCTGTCAGCTCTGCAAATCCTCTGCGACATCATACCCCCCATTTTTTAACCTTAATTTCCACAAATATAATTAATGGATTTACACCAAAACACAAAAAGCACTCTTTTTGACCAAGATCTAGCTTTCTAATGAATTTGGTGTAAATCTGTTCAGCAGTTTCGACTGTAGGTGTGTCTAAAGTTCCCATAGAAAAATGAATGTGGAAAACGCATTTTAGGACCCCCCCACTTTTTCTCAGGCCCCGCTTGACGGATCACCCTGAAGCTTTTCATGAGTAAACCAGTCAAATAGTAGCATTTTTGGAAGATTTTGTGGAGATTCGTCAAACGGCTCCTAAGTTATTAGCAACACAAAAAATGCATTTCCTATGGAAACATGTTCCTAACTATAACTATCATCCATTGTGTAATACAAATACCCAGTAGATATATTACAATATGAGCATTATATCATTTGGTATTTTTATTTTATAATTCTAGTTTTTTGAGGATTTTTCCCTATCAATGAACTTGAAATCATGCATATTAAATTTGTCTTCTCATTTGACATTAGAGTAGAACAATGCAAAATGCAGATGAATGGGCATGATTGCATGCCATATACTTTTCCAGACACATCTTGCGAAATGGATTTTGGCTTGAAATTGTGATACTTTTCGCTGCTTTTTTGATTTTCGTTTTATCCGCACTACAGTGTTTATTTAATTTAGTTAACTAATTTGGATCATGACGAATGAAATGAGGCTGTACGAAGTGAATGAAGTATTTTTTCTGTGGCATTGCAGCTATGCATGTAATATGCAAGAGTATGTAAATGAATTCAATCGTGGCATTTACGTATGTTAACAAGGCAGTTGTACTTGCCAAAACACATCAAAGTTTTTTGTTGCAAAAAAATTAAGCTCTTGAAGTTTAGCCGTGTTGGTGCTTGTTCGTATCTACGGAAGCAGGTTGTAAGAGAAATACATATATATATAAAGGTTACAGGGACGTATTGGTAGGTTGATATTTCACTCGTACAAAACCAGAGAAATGCAGCCGTTATAGTTAGTTGAGCTAATTATAACTCGCGCCTCCCGCAATGCACTGCTTATGACCTTACATATTACATCACTCATGACATGGTCAGTGACATCCCTGATGACATCTCAAATAACATCACTGATGACATCTTCTGGTGACTGTGAGTGCTTCTAAAGCGTTTATTTTTTTTGTCCTCATTTGCCTCAAACCCCTTTGAACAGACAAGCTGTGCGTTTCAATGCTTAGCAAGCTAAGAAAAATAGGCATTAGGTTGGGAACTCACGATACCTCCAGCCTATAGGTACATTGACAGGCTTGGGTGTCACTGCCCCCAGAAGGGGGAAGAGGTGACTCTTTCCACTAGGCCCACCACAGCCTGATGACCACCTACGTTGGCAGACATACGGGGGTGCCCAACGCGATCCAAAACGGTCCAAAGAGTGCCAAGGAGGCATAATCATAGGACCCGATGTTTCATACCTGATAAGAACACAGATAGGCCTCCATATTTGATCATACCCTGGCCCATTTTAACAAGTCCCAAAAAGCAGTCTTTTTTGTACTGCTGCCTCTAGACAAGTCCATCTTGGATATTTCAAACATTGATGTTAGCCAATCGGAATGCAAAGGAGGGGAGGGTTCGATCCAACGCATGCATATTTGCCTCCTAGCTAATAAGATAGCATAGAATAATAGAGATTTAGCGGGTCCAGTGACTTGGTTTGTAAGTCCAAAAATAATGAGGGCCAGGTCTATTTGGATTGGGGCTCCCAAAATACCCCCCATTGACCTCCAAACTTCTTCCCAAAACAGAGCAATGGCAGGACAATCTTTAAACATGTGTACATCTGAGGCTTCTACCAGACAACACTTCCTACAGCTGACTTGGGTCCCGTTTTAAAATTTGGACAGCTTTAAGGGGGAAAGATAGGCCCTATGGACAGTGAATAGATGGTTTCTCCTCAGCCAAGCAGGTCTTACTATGCTGAAAAGGATCTTAAATGAATTCTGCCACAATTGCTCACACTGTCGGTTTGGAAGATGTTCGCTCCATATTTCATCTACGAGTTTAAATTCACCATCCACAGCCTCCTCCACTGCCCAATACCAATAGGAGACCTCCCTTCTCCCCACTGGCCTGACAAAATAACTGTTGTTCTAGAAAATTGCCCCATCCTATCTGATTTTTCTGTATTTGCTGTGCTTGGACCCAGCTCTGCAGCTGGATATACTTGAACTTTGAGAGGCCCACTCCCACTCTCTCTCTATGTAGTTCCCATGAGATGGGTGTACCCCCCACCACCAAGTCACCCCAAACTTTCAACCCCGCTTCTCTAAGTGGTAGAGCAAGCCTATCCTGAAGACATTCTGGCGCGCCCGGTGAATCCTAGAGTGGCTCTAGGCTAGAAAAGAAATTAACCTTACCCCTTCGGCTATAACTGACCAGAATATAGTCAATTCTTGACTTGTGCTGGTACTTAAGGTTACGATATGAGACCCCCAACTGTTGACCCAATCTCTCCCTCCAAACATCACCCAACCCCATCTGCATCATCATGGTTTGAAGATGCACCCTAGATTTAGTAGGGACAGCCGCTCTGCTACTAGCAGATTTATCAAGTTTAGGATCAAGAACTATATTAAAGTCTCCGGCCATAACAACCGGCTCTGGAAAATCTAAAAGATACGAAAAAATTGTTTTGAGAAATGAAGGATCATATTGGTTTGGGCCATAATAGCCAACCAAAGTAAGAGGGATGCCCATTAGAGTCACCTTCAGTATCACCCATCTGCCGTATGGGTCTTCCATATACTGTAGAATCTGAGCATTAGCTTGTTTTTTAAAAAGAATCAAAACCCCTCTGATATTAGCTGACTGGTTAGTGCAAATGAAAGAGTCCACCCATTTTTGATTTTTAAAATGTTTGTTGGTCTCTTCCTTGAGAAGATGTGTCTCCTGGATGACAATGACCTGTGCCAGAGAGTCCCTAAGATATTGCAGAATCCTAGCCCTTCTGGACTTCACCCGCAGTCCATTGACATTCCAGGATAATATCTGAAGTGATTTCATAATAACTTTCTAAGACCCCCAACCTGCACTAAACCAGAAAAAAACCAACACCCAGTCTCTCTAAATCCAACCACAGCTATATGGACTAAACCTAATATATATAAAGCGAATGAGGTATTTTTATTTTTTATGCCCCAGTGCTCCCCATCCCTGCACCCACATACCTGACCCCCCCTGGAGAACCCTTCCCCCATGAGTCTGGACAGCTGTCGTCCAGGTGATGCCCCCCAGAGCTCCCCAACCCGTCCCGTCCTAGACGAATACAAGAATTCAAACAAGACTAAATTAAATTAAGCCCCTATCAAAAGAGAGAAAGACAGGCGCAAAGAGATATCGGACCAGTCTTGCCTCTTTCTGCACCTCTGTTCCTTCTTTCTGCACTTCTTTTGTTTCTTTCTGCACCTCTCTTGTTTCTTTCTGTATCCTTCTTGCCTCTTTCTCCACCCCACTTCCCCCTTTCTGCACCCCTCTTGCCTCTTTCAGCACTTCTGTTCTTCTTCCGCACTTCTTTTCTTTCTTTCTGCAGCTCTCTTGCTTCTTTCTGCACCCCCTTGCCTCTTTCTCCACAACTCTTCCCTCTTTCTTCACCCCATTGCCTCTTTCTGCACCTCTGTTACTTCTTTCTGTACTTCTTTTGTTTCTTGCTGCACATCTCTTGCTTCTTTCTGTACCCCTTGTGCCTCTTTCTTCACCCCTCTTCCCTCTTTTTGCACCCCTCTTGCCTCTTTCTGAACCTCTGTTGTTTCTTTCTGCACTACTCTTGCTTCTTTCTGCACCTCTTTGCTTCTTTCTGCACCACTCATGCTTCTTTCTGCACCCCTCTTTCCTCTTTCTGCCCCCTATTGCCTCTTTCTGCACCTCTGTTCCTTCTTTCTGCTCTTCTTTTGTTTCTTTCTGCACCTGTCTTGCTTCTTTCTGCACCCCTCTTGCCACTTTATCCACCCCTGTTCCTCCTTTTTTGCATCTCTGTTGCTTCTTTCTGTACTTCATTTGCCTCTTTCTCCACCCCTCATCCCTCTTTCTGCACCTCTGTTGCTTTTGCTGCACTTCTCTTGCTTCTTTCTGCATCTCTGTCCCTTTTTCTTTCAACACTTGTGCCTCTTTCTGTACCCCTCTTCCCCCTTTCTGCACTCCTCTTGCCTCTTTCTGCACCTCTGTTGCTTCTTTCTGCACTTGTTTTGTTTCTTTCTGTACCCCTCTTGCCTCTTTCAGCACCTCTGTTCCTTTTTCCCGCACTTCTTTTCTTTCTTTCTGCAGCTCTCTTCCTTCTTTCTGTACCCCCTTGCCCCTTTCTCCACCACTCTTCCCTCTTTCTTCACTCCTGTTGCCTCTTTCTGCACCTCTGTTCCTTCTTTCTGCACTTCTTTTGTTTCTTGCTGCACATCTCTTGCTTCTTTCTGTACCCCTCGTGCCTCTTTCTTCACCCCTCTTCCCTCTTTTTGCACCCCTCTTGCCTTTTTCTGCACCTCTGTTGCTTCTTTCTGCTCTACTCTTGCTTCTTTCTGCACCTCTTGGCTTCTTTCTGCACCACTCGTGCTTCTTTCTGCACCCCTCTTTCCTCTTTCTGCACCCCTCTTGCCTCTTTCTGCACCTCTGTTCCTTCTTTTGTTTCTTTCTGCAACTCTCTTGCTTCTTACTGCAACCTTCTTGCTTCTTTCTGCACCCCTCGTCCCTCTTTCACACCCCTCTTCCCTCTTTCTGCACCCCTCTTGCCTCTTTCTGCACCTCTGTTCCTTCTTTCTGCACTTCTTTTGTTTCTTTCTGCACCTCTCTTGTTTCCTTCTGTATCCCTCTTGCCTCTTTCTCCACCCCACTTCCCGCATCTCTGTTGCTTCTTTATGCACTTCTCTTGCTTCTTTCTGCTACTCTCTTGTATCTTTCTGCACCCCTCTTGCCTCTTTCTGTACCCCTCTTCCCTCTTTCTGCACGCCTCTTGCCTCTTTCTGCACCTCTGTTTCTTCTTTCTGCAATTCTTTTGTTTCTTTCTGCACCCCTCTTGCCTCTTTCTGCACCTCTGTTCCTTCTTTCTGCAACCCTTGTGCCTCTTTCTGCCCCCCTCTTCCCTCTTTCTGCTCCCCTCTTGCCTCTTTCTGCACCTCTGTTCCTTCTTTCTACACTTCTTTTGTTTCTTTCTGCAACTCTCTTGCTTCTTTCTGCACCCCTCTTGCTTCTTTCTGCACCCCTCGTCCCTCTTTCTCACCCCTCTTCCCTCTTTCTGCACAACTCTAGCCTCTTTCTGCACCTCTGTTCCTTCTTTCTGCACTTCTTTTGTTTCTTTCTGCATCTCTCTTGTTTCTTTCTGTATCCCTCTTGCCTCTTTCTCCAATCAACTTCCCCCTTTCTGCATCTCTGTTGCTTCTTCATGCATTTCTCTTGCTTCTTTATGCATCTCTTTTGCTTCTTTCTGTACCCCTCATGCCTCTTTCTGCACCCCTCGTGCCTCTTTCTGCACCCCTCTTCCCTCTTTTTGCACCCCTTTTGCCTCTTTCTGCACCTCTGTTTCTTCTTTCTGCACTACTCTTGCTTCTTTCAGCACCTCTGTGCTTCTTTGTGCATCATTTGTGCTTCTTTGTGCACCCCTGTTCCCTCTTTCTGCACCCCTCTTGCCTCTTTCTGCACCTCTGTTCCTTCTTTCTGCTCTTCTTTTGTTTCTTTTTGCACCTCTCTTGCTTCTTTCTGCACCCCTCTTGCCACTTTCTCCACCACTTTTCCCCCTTTTTGCATCTCTGTTGCTTCTTTTTTCACTTCTCTTGCCTCTTTCTCTACCCCTCATCCCTCTTTCTGCACCTCTTCCCTCTTTCTGCACCCCTCTTGCCTCTTTCTGCAACTCTGTTGCTTCTTTCTGCACCCCTCTTGCTTATTTCTGTACCCCTTGTGCCTCTTTAACATCCATCTTCCCTCTTTCTGCATCCCTCTTGGCTCTATCTGCACCTCTGTTCCTTCTTTCTGCACTTCTTTTGTTTCTTTCTGCACCTCTCTTGTTTCTTTCTATATCCCCCTTGCCTCTTTCTCCATCCCACTTCCCCTTTCTGGATCTCTGTTGCTTCTTTCTGCACTTCTCTTGCTTCTTTCTGCACCTCTCTTGCTTCTTCTCGCACCCCTCGTGCCTCTTTCTGCACCCCTCTTCCCTCTTTCTGCACTCTTCTTGCCTCTTTCTGCACCTCTGTTGCTTCTTTCTGCATTTCTTTTGTTTCTTTCTGTACCCCTCTTGCCTCTTTCTGCACCTCTGTTCCTTCTTTCTGAATTTCTTGTGTTTCTTTCTGCACCTCTCTTGCTTCTTTCTGCAGTCCCTTGCCTTTTCTCCACCCCTCTTCCCTCTTTCTTCACCCCTGTTGCCTCTTTCTGCACCTCAGTTACTTCTTTCTGCACTTCTTTTGTTTCTTGCTGCACATCTCTTGCTTCTTTCTGCACCCCTCTTCCCTCTTTCTGCACTCCTCTTGCCTCTTTCTGCACCTCTGTTGCTTCTTTCTGCACCCCTTATGCTTCTTTTGTGTACCCCTCTTGCCTCTTTCTGCACCTCTGTTCCTTCTTTCTGCACATCTTTTGTTTCTTTATGCAGCTCTCTTGCTTCTTTCTGCAGTCCCTTGCCTCTTTCTCCACCCTCTTCCCTCTTTCCTCACCCCTGTTGCCTCTTTCTGCACCTCTGTTCCTTCTTTCTGCAATTCTTTTCTTTTTTGCTGCACATCTATTGTTTTTTTCTGCACCCCTATTGCCTCTTTCTGCACCCCTCTTCCCTCTTTCTGCACCCCTCTTTCTGCACTCCTCTTGCCTCTTTCTGCACCTCTGTTCCTTCTTTCTCCACTTCTTTAGTTTCTTTCTGCAGCTCTCTTGCTTCTTTCTGCAGTCCCTTGCCTCTTTCTTCACCCCTCTTCCCTCTTTCCTCACCCCTGTTGCCTCTTTCTGCACCTCTGTTCCTTCTTTCTACACTTCTTTTGTTTTTTGCTGCACATCTCTTGCTTATTTCTGCACCCCTCGTGCCTCTTTCTGCACCCCCTCTTCCTTCTTTTTGCACCCCTCTTGCCTCTTTCTGCACCTCTGTTGCTTCTTTCTGCACCTCTCTTGCTTCTTTCTGCACCACTCGTGCTTCTTTCTGCATCCCTCTTCCCTCTTTCTGCACCTCTCTTGCCTCTTTCTGCACCTCTGTTCCTTCTTTCTGTACTTCTTTTCTTTCTTTCTCCAACTCTCTTGCTTCTTTCTGCACCCCTCTTGCTTCTTTCTGCACCCCTCGTCCATCTTTCACACCCCTTTTCCCTCTTTCTGCACCCTTCTTGCCTCTTTCTGCACCTGTTCCTTCTGTATGCACTTCTTTTGTTTCTTTCTGCACCTCTCTTGTTTCATTCTGTATCCCTCTTGCCTCTTTCTCAATCCCCACTTCCTCCTTTCTGCATCTCTGTTGCTTCTTTATGTACTTCTCTTGCTTCTTTCTGCTACTCTCTTGCTTCTTTCTGCACCCCTTGTGCCTCTTTCTGCACCCCACTTCCCTCTTTCTGCACTCCTGTTGCCTCTTTCTGCCCCTCTGTTGGTTGTTTCTGCACTTCTTTTGTTTCTTTCTGCACCCCTCTTGCCTCTTTCTGCACCTCTGTTCCTTCTTTCTGCACTTCTTTTGTTTCTTTCTGCACCTCTCGCTTCTTTCTGCACCCTTTTGCCTCTTTCTCCACCACACTTCCCCCTTTCTGCATCACTGTTGCTTGTTTATGCACTTCTCTTGCTTCTTTCTGCACCTCTCTTGCTCCTTTCTGCATCACTTGTGCCTCTCTCTGCACCACTCTTCCCTCTTTCTGCACTCCTCTTGCCTCTTTCTGCACCTCTCTTGCTTCTCTCTGTTGCTTCTTTCTGCACTTCTTTTGTTTCTTTCTGCACCTCTCTTGCTTAAATTTGAAAGAAATACATACACCTTTTTGTACACATCTTTGCAGAGTATGCTGTTTGAAACACAGGTATTCTTACAAATTCACTGAAAAAACCAGAGGTTTCATGGACGTTATAGTTAGGAATTAGCAATTAAATAACCTTTGAAATTCACTGAAAAAACCAGAGGTTTCAGGGACGTTATAGTTAGAAATTAGCATTTAAAAAACCTTAGAAATTCACTGAAAAAAACACAGGTTTCAGAGACGTTATAGTTAGTTGGACATTTCACTCGTACATAACCAGAGAAATTCGGCCGTTATAGTTAGTTGAACTATAACTCACGCCCCCGCAATGCACTGCTGATGACATCACAAATTACATCACTCATGACATGGTCAGTGACATCACTGATTACATCACTGATGACATCTCACCACAGGTATATATATATATAAATTCACAGAAAAAAGCAAAGGTCAGTGGAACGTTATAGTCAGGCCCAGATTTAGTTCATACAAAACCATAGAAATTGAGAAGTTATAGTTGCCTGAGCTAACTATAACTTACGACCCCGCAAAGCACTCACATGTTACATCACTCATGACCTGGTCAGTCACATCACTGATGATATTATGATATTACTGATGACATCTTAAATGACAGCACTGATGATATCAACCAGTGACTGTCAGTGTTAAACATATATACCAAGGTACTACAAAAGTTAGATGAGTATAGTTTATGTACTACTAAAGAGTGATGCTATTTGTAACACTTATTGTATGAGTGGCTGGGCGACTGTGTGTATCCATGAGTGAGTAGGTGTTTGAGTGGCTCAATGGGTGTGTGAATGGAAGTATGGGTGACTGACTGGCTGTGTGAGTGGCTGTGTGCATAGCTGTAAAGGAGAGTAAGTGGCATTGTATGGCTATGTGGGTGAGTGAGGGTGCATGTCAGTGATATATGGGTGAGTGAGTGGGTATGTGAGAGTCTATATAGGCAAGTGATGGGGTGTGTGAGTGGCTGTTTGGCAGAGTGAGTGGGTGCATAAGTTGTATATGGGTGAGTGCGGTGGTGTGTGATTGACTTTATGGGTGAGTGACGCCCAGACCTCCGGTCCAGGCAACACTCCCCCCAGCAGCTCCGCTTGCAGTGCCTCTCTGCATCAGCACCAGGACTTCCCGGGTTGGCGCCAGCAGTCTGCCGCCACTGTGACTTTTCCCAGCATCCCCTGGCCTTCCCTGACTGCCAGGAGGCTCGCTCCCCAGCTCCTTAGTTTATTTTATTTTTATTTTATTTATTTTCTTTCTGGGCACAGTCAGCTGTCACCTGCTCCTGACTTGCCTTCCCGCCTTCCCACCTTCAGCCTTCCCACCGTCACTGCCCCGCTCCTGACTCCCCACCTCCAGTCCCGCCCCCTCCCCTACTTAATGGCGGCCTGTTAGATTTGGGGGTCTCTAGTTGGCAGAGGTAGGCACCTGTGACCAAATAGGGACCCTTGCGTCTAGTCAGAGTAAGGGGGTACACTCCCAAAATAACCCCTGCTCACCCCCTTGGTAGCTTGGCATGAGCAGGCAGGCTTATCTCAGAGGCAGTGTGTAAAGCATTTGTGAACACATACAGTAATATAGTGACAACACTACAAAGGGATGCCACACAGGTTGTATTATAAAAATAAGTATCTTTTATATAGATTTAACACAAGACCACAAACGTCAAAAAGAATCGACAATACTGTACTTAAAAATGATAGAAATAGCTTAGTTCTCTTAAGATGGTAAATGCGACACTTTGCGTTCAATGTACCTTTGGATGCGTAACGCTATACAACAAAAGAGTTGCAGGGAAGGTGATGCGTCGGTTCCTTACACGCAAGAACGGTGATGCGTCGGTTCCTTGCTTCGGGGGAGGTGATGCATCGGTTCCCTACTGCTGCGTAGGGGACGGTGATGCGTCAGTTCCTTGCCGGAGAGGAGGTGATGCGTCGGTTCTTCGCCACGTGGGGAGGTGATGCGTCGGTTTCTTACTGTGCTTCTGTGGCGATGCGTCTAGCAATGCCGCGATGCGATGGCGACCCGGTGCAATGAGACAAAAATGGCGTCTTCTTGATGTTGCGACAACGAAGGGGTGATGCGTGCACGCCCGACGGCCGTACGGCAACTCGGTGAATCTTCTGAGCCGCGACAGGCCCTGCAACACGCTTCTCTGGTGATGAGATGGTGTCTGCTGCAACTGCGACACTCTCCTCCAGGGATGCGGGGCGCCTCGGTGATGCGATGCGACAGTGGCAGTGGAGGCACGCTTCCTCAGCAATACAACGACAGCTGCTGCGGCAGCGACACGCTTCTCCAGTGATGCGACGGCGTCTGCTGCAGCGGCGACACTCTTCTCCGGTGATGCGCGGCGCTTCGGTTGATGCGATGGTGACAGCGGCAGTGGCGGCATGCTTTCTCGGCGATGCGACGACAACTGCTGCGGCGGCGACACGCTTCTTTGTCTTGAGTCGCGCTTCCAGCTCCCAGTGACACGCAGTCTCTCAGAAGGCCCAGCTCAACAGCAGGCACTTCAATTCCCAGCAAGGGAAGGCAGGGAGAAGCTGGTTGGTGAAGTCTTGTATCCCAGAGACTTCAGGCAGGAGGCAAGCTCTAGTTCAAGCCCTTGGAGATCTTCTTACAAGTTGATGAAAGTAACACAAAGTTCTTTCTCCTTTCTTTGGCAACCAGGTAACCACTGCAGGCCAATCCTCAAGCAGCACACAGCATAGGGATAGTCTCCTCCTGCAGTCTCTCTCTCTGGTTCCTCTCCTCAGCAAAGGTTCTTCTTGTTTCCCAGAAGTGATCTAAAGTCTTGGGGTCAGGGCCCCAGTATTTATACAGCAAAATCCTTTGTCTCTGAAGGCAGAGAGTGTCTGTACCTAGTCCAAACCAGTTCTGGTCAGTCTTGGAGCACTTTGTTTACAGGACTCCTTCTTTCCTTTGACAGTGTGGGCCAGGGACATCAGACGCACCACAGGAGGTGGAGCCAGCATTGTGGAGGGAAGGCACAGCCCTATTCAGGTCCCAGGTGCAACCCCTCCCACCCATCTACATGCAGATCTCTCTATTCAGCCCTGTGCTGACTCACCCTGTCTCCTAGAATCCCCCAGCCCCTGTCACTCACAAACCAGACATGGAATACAAAACCTAGCAGAGGCAGGCTTGCACAGTTAGGCAAGAAAATACCTACTTTCTAAAAGTGGTATTTTCAAACACAGAGGGGCAGATTCCGATTCAGGCCGGAAATCTCTCTGACCGAGCCGGACCCGGAGAGATTTCCGACCGAATCGGACTCTGGCAGTCCGACCGAACGAGTACGATGCGCACGCATGCAATCGGACTCGAGTCGGTCGGACTCCCATTGAGTCAATTGGAGCCGGAAGTACAACGCGTACGCGGGCTCCCATTGACCCAATGGGTGCGAGGCGAACACGGGTGCCCCTTACAGCGGGTACGCCTTGAAGCGACTCGTGGCGTACATGCGACCCCCAAAGTGCGGCTCCGACTGCTCTGTCGAGCCGGACGGCGCGAGTCGGTCGGACTGCTCGCGGCACGCATCGTACTTGCCCGGCCGGGGAACGTCTCCATCGCGCGGTGCGCGTCGTGTCCGTGCGAGTCGGTCGGAGCGCTTCAGACCCGCGAACAAGTCGGTCGGCGATTTCGTGTGCGCTCGCATCGTACTCGCTCGGCTGGACACACGTACGAATCGGTCGGGAAAGAGGGCTCCGAATCGGATCCGGTTAAGCCGAATCCGATTCGGTGCCCTATCGGCCAAGATCGGAATCGGCCCCAGAATGTTAAGACCAACTTCACTAAAAGATGTATTTTATCATTCTGAGTTCAGGCATACTAAATTCATTGTTCTACCACGTTCCCTGGGTCAGTTAGGATTATAAGATGTTATAATCAAACTGCCCATTCTGGCCTATGGGGAACAGGTAGCCTTGCAATAGTGAAAAACAAAAATGGCTGTAATTCACTATTAGGTCATGCCACACACACCAGGGCATGTCCTACCTTATGCTTACAATGCACCCTGCCCTTGGGCTTACCATAGGGGTATCTGATATGAAGAAAAGGGAAGGTTTAGGGACTGGCAAGGGGTGCACTTGTCCAGTCAACATGGCAGTCACAGACTGCACACAGGCTCTGAAATGGCAGGCCTGAGACACACTTTACAAGCTGCTTCTGTGGGTGGCACAGCCAGTGCTGCAAGCCCACCAGCAGCATTTGATTTACAAGCCCTGGGCACACGCAGTGCACTGTACTAGGGTCTTACAAGTAAACCAAATAAGCCAATCATGGAGTCACTAATCGATACATCAATTTTACCATAGGGAGCACTTGCACTGTGGCACGGGATAGCAGTGGCACAGTGCCCAAAGCATCTAAGACCAGCAAAAACATCAGAGTCAACAGCAAAAAATGGAAGGGAGACCCACGCCAATGGTGCCAGGTCTAACACGGCCGCTGCGCGGTCGCGCCGCTGGTGCAAAGGCAAGCCCTTATGCGCCTGGACCGTGCCCAGCGCCAGACCGCCTGGCCCCCATGAAAGACACGACACCCGACGCCGCTACAATGCCAACTTCCTCCACGAACTCAATGCCGGCCGATCACCCAACTGCTTCCAGGCCACCCCGAAGCTCACCCACGGACCCTTCTCCTGCCGAAGCTGCAGCTTCACCTGCCATCGAACACCTGCACGTCCTGCTCCACCCACCAGGGCAGGATGCAACCATCTCAGATGCATACTACTCAACACCCGCTCCGTCCACAAGCACGCCATCGAATTCTGGGACATACTCGACTCGGACATCGCCTTCCTAACGGAGACCTGGATGAATCCCTCCTCGGCACCCGACATTGCCATAGCCATCCCGGACAGCTACAAGATCACCCGAAGGGACCGCACCAACAGACCAGGAGGAGGAATCACAATCATCCACAGGAATACCCTCAGAATTTTGACCAGCACCGAAGACACCTCCAGCACCGCCGAACACCTGCACTTCCAGATCCACATCGACCCCAACACCACCCTCAGAGGAACCCTCGTTTACAGACCCCCCGGACCCTGGCCACAGTTCAGCGACTCCATCACCGACATCGTCAGCACGCACGCCCTTGCTTCCACAGACTACATCCTCCTCGGAGACCTGAATTTCCACCTCGAGAACGCCGATGACAGCAACTCCATCGCCCTGCTCGAAAACCTCACCAACCTCGGACTCAAACAGCTCGTCACGACTCCCACCCACTCTGCCGGACACACGCTTGACCCCATCTTTTCCGCCAGCGACCACGTCACCTTCAGCCACACCACCGAACTCCACTGGACCGACCATCGCTGCGTCCACTTCACCTTCAAGAAACCCACCACGCACCACCACCAGCAACGGATCCCTTACCGCAGCTGGAACAAGGTCACCGAAGACCAGCTCATCACCACCCTCGCCCGAGACCCACCAACCGACACCACCAACACCGACACAGCCGCCCGCAACCTCAGACAATGGATCGACGACTGCGCCAACACTCTCGCCCCAATCAAAAAACCCTCCAACAGACGCACCGACAGAAAGGCCAGCTGGTCCACCACCGACCTCCAGGAATCCAAGCGGAGTTGCCGAAGTCTCGAGAAAAAGTGGCACCACGAACAGACACCGGACAACCAGGCAGCCCTCAAGAACGCCAGCCGCAAGCACCACCAACTCATTCGAGCCACCAAAAGGACCTCCTTCAAGGAACGCATCGACAACAACGCACACAACAGCAAAGAGCTCTTCAACATCGTGAAGGAACTCTCCAACCTCAGCTCCAGCTCCAACGACATCCCACCATCGCAAGACCTATGCGACTCCCTAGCCACCTTCTTTCACCGCAAGATCGCAGACATCCACGACAGCTTCAACACCCAGACCCTCCCGACAGCCACCGACACCGAGACTCACCACCCCCCAGCCTCACCAACCTCCTGGTCTCCTGGACCCACGTCAACGACAACGACACCATCAAAACCATGAACACCATCCACTCCGGCTCACCTTCTGACCCCTGCCCTCACCACATCTTCAACAAAGCAAACCGCATCATCACACCCCAACTCCAGAAGATCATCAACAGCTCCTTTGAGACTGCCACCTTCCCGGAAAACTGGAAGCATGCCAAGATCAACGCCCTACTCAAAAAACCCACAGCAGACCCAAAGGACCTCAAGAACTTCCGGCCCATCTCCCTGCTCCCGTTCCCGGCGAAAGTCATCGAGAAGATCGTCAACAGGCAACTGACCCACTTCCTCGAGGAGAACAACATCCTGGACCCGTCCCAATCCAGATTCCGCAGCAATCACAGCACCGAAACCACCCTCATCGCTGCCACGATGACATCAGGACCCTGCTGGACAACGGCAAAACTGCGGCCCTCTTCCTCCTGGACCTCTCGGCCGCCTTCGACACCGTCTGCCACCACACCCTACGTACACGCCTCCAAGATGCAGGGATCCGCGACAAAGCCCTTGACTGGATCACCTCCTTCCTCACCGACAGAACCCAGAGGGTCCGCCTCCCCCCATTTCGATCTGAAGCCACCAAGATCACCTGCGGCGTGCCCCAAGGTTCATCCCTCAGCCCAACCCTTTTCAACGTCTAAATGGCACCGCTCGCCAACATCGACCGATCGCACAACCTCAACATCCTCTCCTATGCCGACGACACCCAGCTGATCCTCTCACTCACCAAGGACCCCGCCACTGCCAAAACCAACCTCCACGAAGGAATGAAGGCCGTCACCCACTGGATGAAGAACAGTCGCCTGAAACTAAACTCGGACAAGACAGAGGTCCTCATCCTTGGCTCCACCCCCTCCGCCTGGGACGACTCTTGGTGGCCAGCCGCTCTGGGAGCCGCACCGACACCCACCAACCACGCACGCAACCTGGGGTTCGTCCTGGACTCATCGCTCTTAATGACCCAGCAAGTCAACACCGTCTCCTCCTCCTGCTTCAACACCCTCTGCATGCTCCGCAAGATCTACAGATGGATCCCCACTGGAACCAGAACGACGGTCACCCAGACCCTCGTCAGCAGCAGACTGGACTACGTCAACACCATCTATGCAGGAACAACAGCCAAACTCCAGAAAAGACTACAATGTATACAGAACGCCTCCGCACGCCTCATCCTCGACATCCCCCGCCAAACCCACATCACAGCCCACCTGAGAGACCTGCACTGGCTCCCAGTCAACAAGAGGATCACCTTCAAGCTCCTCACCCATGCCCACAAAGCACTCCACAACGCCGGTCCAGCATACCTCAACAAACGACTCACCTTCTACACCCCGAACCGCCAGCTTCGCTCCGCTGACCTCGCCCTCGCCACTGTTCCACGCATCCACAGGACGACCACCGGCGGCAGATCATTTTCCTACCTCGCCGCCAAGACATGGAACACCCTCCACACCCATCTGTGACAGACCCAGGACCTGCTGACCTTCAGGAGACATCTCAAGACCTGGCTGTTCGAGCAGTTGCTGCACCCCCCCCTCAGCACCTTGAGACCCTCACGGGTGATTAGCGCGCTCTACAAATGCTTGATTGATTTATTGATTGATTGAGTGTGTGCTTGCGTCAGTGACTGTATAGGTGAGTGAGAATTTGTGTTAGTATCTCTATGAGTAAGTAAGTGGATTTGTGAGTAACTGTATGGGTGAGTGAGTGGCTGTATGATTGACTGCATGAGTGAGTGAGTAGGTATATGAGTAGCTATATGGGTGACTGACTGAGTGTGTAAGTGGCTGTATGGATTTATGAGTGGGTGTGTTAGTGTCTGTATGTCTGTTTGACTGGATGTGTGAGCGGCTGTATTGGTGAGTTAGTGGGTCCATGAATGTCTGTATGGGTCAGTTAGTGGTTGTGTGAGTGGCTGGATGAGTGACTGGATGTGTGAGTGGCTCTATGAATCAATGAGTGGGTGTGTGAGTGCTTGTGTGGGTCTGTGAATGGGTTTGTGAGTGGTTGTGTGGCAATGGGAGTGTGTGTATATGTATGTGAGGTTGTATAGGGGTATGAGTGGGTGTGCGAGTGGTTTGGTGGATGATGTCATCAGTGATGCCATTTGAGATGTCATCAGTGATGTCACTGACCATGTCATGAGTGATGTAAAATGTGAGGTCATAAGCAGTGCATTGCGGGAACAGAAGGTATAGTTAGCTCAGGTAACTATAACTTCTGAATTTCTATGGTTTTGTATGAGTAAAATCTGAGCCTAACTATAACGTATCTATAACATTTGTTTTTATCAGTGAATTTCTAAGTTTTATTTAAATTCTATTTCCTAACTATAAAGTCCCTGTAACCTTAGGTTTTTTCATTGAATTTCTACAGTTTGTTAATGCTATTTCCTAAGTTTAACCTGTAACCTTTGAGAGTGAGTCTGTGAGGGAGTGCATGAGTGTCTCAGTGGGTGTGTGAGTGCATGAGTGTCTCACTGGGTGTGTGAGTGCGTGTGTGAATGTCTAAGTGGGTCTGTGAATGGGTGTCTGAGTGGGTGACTGAGTGGGTGTGTGAATATCTGAGTTGTTCTGTAAGTGGGTGCATGAGTACCTGAGTGGGTTCTGCTCATTTTCTGCCTTTTTTCTGCTCACTTATGACCTTTATTTTTCCTTTCAGCTTGTTGCCGACCTTTATTTTTCCTCTTTCTTACTACCACTGGCTGTTGGTTGCTTTCTGATTCTACCTGGGCCCTGGCTTGACTTCTGGCGAGGGCCATCTGCACATGCACAGCCTCCGAGAGAGAGCACCACCATGAGGTCTTCTGACTACTTGGGAGGAGAGACTATGGTGTGTGACAAGGTGAGAAAGGGTGGGTGGAGACCGCAGGGCAGGACAAAGTGATATGATTGTTGTGATATTATACAAGGGCCATCATTGTTAGTGCTTTCACACACTCCTACATATTGATGGCCCTGCAAACAAACACACCACTGGGGTGGTCATGTGGTGAGCAAAGACACAACTAGGGGGCGGTCACGTGCTATTAATTTTTTCATTTATATTTATTTTAAAAACCATTGAGTCCACGTAAGCATTGGCTAGCCGGTCCCGGAAGGCTAGAAACAAAAGCGAGAATTGAGTGATTATGCTGGCCAAGCCCACTAATTTTGTTACTGGGTGCCGCTGTAAAACCGGCCCCCAGTAACAAAACTGCCCCCCACCCTTCCAGCCTCCAGGGGAAATGCCCAGTCCTAGATAATGCTGACACTGCTGAAGTGCAGTTGCGCCTCCCCAGGGGTCGCAACCACGGTGCCAGGGGTTGCAGTGGATGGCTTAGGGGTCGCAGTTGCGACCCCTGGCCACCCCTAATTGAACTCCATGCACAGTTCTTGAGTTGTTATGGGCTGGGCTTGGCCTACCCTGACTCCTGAGATACAGTTGAAGTATTTTGAAGGCCTTTAAAAGACTATTTAACAGTTAAAACGTCTTCTGTCAGCTTTCTCTTCATCCTGTGCTCCCTGTCGTCCCCACTCTTGTAAGGACTGTTGCTGCCACAGTAGGGGAGTATATTTCAGGGTTATTGCAGAAGTGGGCAAGCAGAATATTAATAGGGAGTACCAAGCCACAGCTCAGCAAATTATCAGGCTTGGCTCTAAGCGCTATAATGCAAACATAACCCTCTGCATGGTATGTAAATCTTTGTGTAAAAATGTGCTAAAGACTTTAAAATTCAAAAAGTGTGTTTCTCGAATGTGAAAGCATTTTACTTCAGAACACTAGCAGACACTGCTGCATTAAGTGACATTTATCAGATGTCTTAGAGGAGGTTTACTGATATTATGAATTGGGTTTCCAAATATTTATTTTGAACTTACATTTGAGCACAAAACTTGTTTTGCACTACAAATTGCCAGAAAGTAATGCAAAACAGCTCTTTCTTCTGCTGTACTATACTTTGTGTCAAGGGGTGTTCCAAGGGCGGTGCATGAATTTTCTTTGTTTCCATGGTTTTTTATGCAAAGCCCTATCTACTAACAATATTATGGAGGACTTTGTGCCAAAAAATATCTTCTCTTTGAGGCAGGCGTTAAAAAGAAGAAAATATCTTTATTTCTCTAAATGTTTCCTTTCCAACATTGCATTTGCGAGGCACTCTACAGCATGCATCCAAAGTGGGAAACATTTTAAAGTTTGCCTAGGTATAGTATTGTGTACTAGAATGATACCCTTTTAGTGAAAAACGTATGCTAGACATCATGCACACAGCCTTACACTATTGTGCAAAGATATGTGTATTGCTCTAACCAGCCTGTTTGTACATCAGCACTAACCTAATAGATATGGCGCTGCTCTGCTCTCTCCTCTCAAGCAATGCAGTGCAACACCTTTGGTTGCTGTGCTGAGTTCGATGGGTTTTTACTACAACAACCCCATAGTTTCTAAACATAAACCTTGATATATTAATGCCTTCAATGATGATGGTATTTGTGAACCAAGATGCAAGTCAATTATCATGTGAACCCTGCAAGAGTTTTAATAACATATGGAGCAACCTTAAAATCTATCAAACATATACAAGTGAGGTTTTTGTAGAACACACATCTTATATTGAGATTTTTTTTAAATACACTAAAATTAAATGACAAAGGAAAAGAAGGCACAACGGAATAAGATAATTTCCCAAGGTCACACAATTTAGTCAAGAGGTAAACTGTTTGATTCCCAGGACCCTGGTCTCTGGTTGCACGATTTTGCCACTAAATAAAGGGACATTGGACTTTGTGATTGACAAAGGGGAGATGGGTGGCAGAAGCCACATGAAGACTAGGCTCACAAAATACATCTTCCTGATTTTATTCTGGCCTTCAGCGGCTTGCATGCCTCTAGAAAATTGAATGTGTTCAAAAAGCTGACATTTAGTTGCAGGATTAGCTTATAATGTATTTTCCCCACCTTAAGTCCCTGATTGACATCATGATAATCCTACTTTAAAGTACACCGAAAACCCCACTTCTCAACTGTTAATGACATGGTGAGTTCCTTAGAACATCTCAAGATACATCGTCCTGCATTTACACAGCTCACACTGCTCACCCGACACTTACACAAGTTCACCACTCATTGCACTCACAAGGGCCCTCCACTCACACACCACTCACACATTACTCACACCGCTCACTCTCCTCTTACAAGGACACAAGCTTTTGGCTCATCACTCACAACGCTAACCATGTATTCCCACGATTCAACGTTACTCAGCACTTACATGGGCACACCTCTCACAATAAATTACCCATCACTCATAAACATGCACATATGTCTACAAATGCAATCAAGAATACCTGTTCTGCCTGTAGTACTAGATACCTATTCTGTTCCATCCACAATCACAGGAATGGAGCAAGAGGGAAGAGTATACTGGGGCTGTGGGATAGAATGGGAAGGGTGATTGGGCTTAGGCTGAGTTGGCTGGTGTAGGAGTGAGATCAATCTTAGTCTGTGGCTATGAGTCGGGAGCGAGTGGTGATATGGTACAGGAGAGGAAAGCAGGTGAAACCTGTTGGAGGGGGGCAAGCACAACAGGCTAGGGGTGATGCACTGCATCTGAGACTGTGGGCTGGCATGAGAATTGAGTGGAGACTACAAGCCAAGGGTGTGGGTGGGCACACGCTGTAGATTTACTTGTTGGTCCTGCACTTAAGCTCTGTTGGCCTTCATACTTTTTGCTGTGAAGGAAGGAGGTGGGAGGAGGTCACTGATGGCCAGATCTCTTTTTGCTGCTTCTGAAGCCACAATAAAGACCAGCATCTATTCCCACTTGGCCTGCATAGTGTAGTGCACTGCAAGAGCTGCTGATGAAGAGGAGAATAAGATGTGGCTGCTTGACCTAGTGCGAGACAAGGGAGCTGGCTGTGGAGGAGCTGGTGCAGTTGTAAAGAGTGAACTGAGATTGTGGGGGAGGGGGCAGCAGTAGGAGGCTTTTTGGAACACTGAGTCACAGGCTAGGACTGCAGCAAACAGCACATCTGTTGGAGTGCCAGAAAGGGTGGGTGTGTTTTCTACATGTCACAAACACAAATGGGAAAGAAAACACATAAAGAGGCGCAAACACCACTGTCTCATCACGCTGTATGCAGCATCCATTTTGGATGAGGGACAAACCCTTATGGGAAAGCTCTAGTCACCAATACTTCTATCAGTCATACTACTGCAGGCTCATTGAGCAATGCTCATAGCTAATACCAACAAATCATGATTTAGGGGTCATCCCCTTGCACACTGCCATGTCACTACATGTTAATGGGCAGTCATCTTAGGTAAGGGAACTCTCCTCCGGAGCCAATAGGAACGCAAAAATCACTCTTTCATGGCAGAAGCACACAGCTTCTGCCCAATCAAGTGCTTTACTCAAGGTAAATAAGATGGGCAGAGCCAACGTCCTCCTCCAGTTTTGCCCCTCAAAGGTATTTTTCTGTTGATCATACAAGTTCTGGCACCAGATGCACTGTCAAGCCAGATCTAAAAAAAATAAGTCTCAGAGTACAGAAAAACAATCATGAAGGTACATTAACTCTTCAAGAATAATGTTTGGAGTTATGCCATGTGTTGTGAGGTACTATTGATTAGCCAGAATCAGTTAACTGGTTTTAATAACACTATTAGTTTAATTCAAGATCACCCTGTTTTCAGTCCTGTGCTTTAATGCATTTAGTGCCAAGAATCTTGCACCATTCCTATCTGCATCCATTGTGGCCTGGACTCCCATTATTAAGTAAATTGCAGTGACTTTATAGAGTTAGGAGGCACACAGTGCATAGTTGATCAGTTTGAATACATACCTTTTGTATTCAAGGACCTGTCAGGACAAGTTCAGGGGGCCCTGGGGAAAGCATGGGCTACTGCGTCTCAGCCTTGGGGGCTGGGATTGTTTGCCTCTCATGTCCAGCAATTCATCCTATTACAGCTGTGCAAACTGGGTCGAGTACATCCCCTTCAGCACCTATGTCTCAGTGCTTCTGATGGAAAGCAGACACAAACTTCTCAAGGAGGTAGTCTGGGGGTTGCAAGTGATGAGTAGCCAGAGCGGTCTGCCCAGCTGTCGAAATGTATTCTCTACAATAAAGGCAGTGTCTGCTTCTTGTTTAAAATCGATAAGCCATTTGCCCGAGTTGGGATGGACAATTTCAGACCATTAATACCTTGACAGAGTGGATATCGATATGTTCTTGTTATAGTTGATTAGACCACACGATACCTGGAAGCCATTCCCCTCAAACCTCCAAACACCACCTGTATTGCTAAGGCAATGATTGAGCTCTTTCTATGGGTAGGTTTTCCCAAAGAAATAGTTACAGATCATGGGACCCTATTTATCTTGAAATTGATTAAACAGATTTGTGTACAATTAGAGGTAAAGCAGATTCGCAAGGCCACATATCATGCCCAGACCAATGGTGTGGTAGAACGATATAACATCACCTTCAAAGCATCTTTAAAAAATCAACTGGATCTTGAAGCATGGAACTGGGAGCAAATGCAACCCTTGGCTTTATTTGCTATCCGGTGTCAGGAAATAAATAGCACCGGCGTCTCCCCATTCAAGCTTATATTTGGTCAAAAACCTTGTAAGCTGTTAGCCCCCAATATCTAAAGGCCATTGTCCAACCCTATATACCATCACTTTCTCTTCGCTCGTCTACCCAGGTGAAGTTTTCAGTTCCTAGGATCAAACTGTCTCGCATGGGCGGCCGGTCCTTTTCCTATCTGGGTCCTCAGTTGTGGAATTCTCTTCCTCTTTCTCTTAGGAACGAAAACATCCTTAGTAATTTTCGCAAACATTTAAAAACTTGGTTGTTTAACCAATAATTCGTGGGTAATTCTTTTAATTAGATCCTGCAACGTTTTGCTTTTCTCCTCTCTCTGTCAAGCGGCGCCGGGAAACCTTTGTGGTAGCTGTGCGCCTTATAAGATTAAATAACAATAACAATAACAATAACAATATTGCCAAAGAAGCATGAGAGCAAGAAAGAGACAACTCTAAACCCCTATTAGAATACATGGTAGTATTAAAAACTTGGTTAAGCCAGATAAGGGAAATAACCAGAATGAATCTTGAACAGGTCCAACAGGTCCAGAAGGCTCAATATGATAAGAGAACGAAACTCCAGTAATTCCCTGTAGGGGATAAGGTACTATTAATGTTACCCTCTTCTGAGAATAAAATGTTATGTCATGGGCAAGGGCCTTTCACCAACTTGGAACAAGCTTCCCCCATCACCTACAGAGCAGAGACAAACAAAGACACAAAGGAATCACAAATTTATCATGATAATGTGTTAAACAAAATGGGAACAACCCCACCCTGTATTGGTTGGTACAGTCCTACAAAATGTCCAACCTTTAATCTGTCTTGACTCTGAGTTAAACACCACCCAGAAACAAGATCTGGTGAAAAAAGTCATCCCTTATCAAGAGGTGTTCTCTACCACTCCGGGAAGGAAACATACAATATCACTTGCTTTAAATACTAAACCAGGAGATAAAGTAAGGTTGAGACCATATCGAGTGCTCAAGGCCATAGGATAGTCCATGTTGCGAATCGGTGTCATTGATCCTTCTGTAGGTGAATGGAACTCCCCTATTGTCTTAGTCCCAAAACCAAATGGGTCAATTTTTTTCTGCATTGACTTTAGGGAAGTAAATAAGATTTCTAAATTTGATATATATCCTATTCCATAAATCGATTAAATGATGGAAAGATTGGGAGACACCCAGTATATTGGTACCCTTGATCTCTGTAAGGGATATTGGCAGGTCCCTCTTAATCCCCAGGATAAAGAAAAAACTTCCTTTTCTACCCCATGGGGGATTGTATCAGTTCACTGTCCTTCCCTTTGAATTACACGGGGCCCCAGCCACTTTCCAATACATGAGAAATATAGTATCAAAACCCCAGAACCTCTATGCTGCGGCATATATTGATGACATTATTACATGTAGTCCCTCATGGGAGACCCACTTACAACACTTATGTAATGCTCTGGACACTCAATGTCAATCAGGAAAAAAGTCACTTAACACTTAACCACTAGAAAGGTATTGGGGGAAGGCTTAATTCAAAAGAGAAGGGACAGTTAAAGGAAGAGTGGTGGGCAGAAACAAGAGAAAAACCAGCAGTAACAAAGGACTTTTCTCGACAGGAAGAGAGGGACCTGACCAACAGACTTGAACAGGCAGATGATTGGCCAAGGGGGAAGGAAGTAGGAGGCGAAGAGGAGAGAGGAGGGGAGAGAGACAACTACAAGATCGGAAAGGAGAGAGAAGGGGAGAGAGGTACCGGCATGGAGGAAGAAATCGAGGGAGCCCAGCAGAACAAGGAAACAGCACAGAAGACCCAGGTCAGTGCCACGGAGGAGGAGAAGGAACTACAGGACTGTAGCGAGGCAGATTAGCGATTGACTGAGGTGTGGTTTCACACCGAATGGTGGACGCCACCAGAGATGCTGTTGCAGCCCACCACAGCTCATTGCGTGAGTGCTCAGGGCGAGGCTGGAGCTTTATCAGGTGAGGGGGGGCACCTGCATGAAGGGATTAGAGAGAATGTTAAGTGGTCTCACTGGAGGATATATCTTCAAGAAAGCTTTATTCCATTCGTAGACAGGCAGGTACAAGAGCACAACTCTTCAGCTAGCTGTCTTCTCTCTAACTGACCATCCAACCTCCGCAGGCTTCACGTTCCATGTTCTATGGAACGCGAAGTCAGCAGAGTATTCGAGTTAGCACAGAACCCAGAAGAGAAAGTATAACATAACACATCCCCATCCTCTTTTTTTTTTTAACAATAAAAAAAACTTTAAAAAAAGCTATAAACCTTACATGCAAAAACAAAGGATGAAGAAATTTAAGAAAAAATGCATGAATATCATCAAATACAATAAAAGGAATGAAATTGTAAAGTTACAAAGGAAGATTTTCTGAAATATAATCTTTTAACCAAACAGGAGGTCTTTTTTCTCGCTTGGACTGCCTGGAATCCGAAGTCAGTTTTTCTTGATTTGATACGGAAGAACTTCCAATATCAGCTTCAGGACTATGTGACCCTGGATCCAGTGAATCATTTGAAGTATTATCATTTACTATTGCAGGAGAATTGACATTTGTGTTGATAACAGAATTACCATAAAACAATGAGTCATCAAAATCATACATGTTAGGTACCAATTTAGTACAAAATGAAGGTGCAGAGCATTTAGCAACCCTTTTAAGGTTCCAAACTTTTCCATCAGTGAGGCGTACAGCATTGTTCATAATTTCAACCACTTGCAAAGGTTCATAAAAACTACTGTCCTCCTTAGAGATTTTACCAGGTTTTTTTACTCTAACCCATTGTCCAATAATTATATCAGACTCTTTCACACCATGTTTGGAATCGTACCATTCTTTTCTTTTGGTTTGAAGAGCGTTTGCTCTTTCTCTTACAGTGTCTTCCGACCAGTGCACAATATTAGATTTAAATAACCAACCAGGTATAAACTTTGTTCTGGGATTCCTACCACGCATAAGAACAAAAGGTGGATACCCAGTAGCATCACAAATCGATACTCTGTAAGCCCAAACCAATTTTAATACCTGGGTTTCCCAATCACCACGCTTAGCAGACATCTGAATAGTGTTTTTTATAACTCTAGTAAAGCGCACAACCATGCCATTACTGTTTGGGTTGTACAGTGACGTAGTTCTGTGTTTTATACCCAGTTTTTTAAAATATTCCTTGGCTTTTTTTGAGATAAACTGTACACCATTATCACTTAAAAGAACAGAAGGGATACCGTCCATTTGAAACGATTGGTCACGGAAATGAAGAACAGTATCAGTGTCTGCTTTGCTGACTACTTTGACAAAAGGCCATCTTGAAAATAAATCCATAAGTACCAAAATGTATTTCTGCTCAATTCCAATAGGACCCATGATGTCAATCGCAGCATATTCCCAAGGTGATCTAGGTTTAGATATGACACCTAAAGAAGGTTTGAGAGTGACCAAAGATTTATCAGCAACTTTCCACAACTCACAGTCTCGTACAAATGCTTCTATGTCACCATCCATGCCAGGCCACGAAAACAACGTTTTAACAGTCTGTTTGGAGCGGACAATGCCAAAATGGCCCTCATGACATAGAGCAATTATAGATATGCGCAAGCTTTTCGGGGGAATAACTCTTTCACCTCTCCAAATATTTTCACCTTGAACACTTAGATCAAATCTAACTTCCCAGAATGGTTTTAGAATATGATCCTTGCTTAATTTCCTTGGCCAAGACTGTGTAAGATGTAATTTAACTTGGCATAAATCTTCATCTTTTAAGTATTCTTCCTCCCATTTCTCTTTTATAATGCAGCAATCTCCAAAATCCTGTACATAAGCAACTTGAAAAGAGTTCCAAATTTCATCCTCATACTCATCAAGTTGTTTGGGCATTCTAGAAAGAAAATCAGATATACAATTTATCTTTCCAGGAACAAATTCCATTATATAGCAATAATCTTGTAATCTGATGGCTAATCTGGCAACTCTTGCAGACGGATTTATAGTGGCCTTCAGAGGTAAGAACTTTGAGTAAAGGTTTGTGATCACAACGTAGTGTGAATTGTTTACCCCGTACAAATACCCGGAAATGATCGACCGCCCAGACGCAAGCTAAGGTCTCCTTCTCAATTACTGAGTATTTCTCCTCAGTAGGTGACAAGGATCTAGAAGCATATGCTATAATATGTTCATTACCATTTGCACCAACTTGAGCAAGGACAGCTCCCAAACCCTTGATACTCGCATCTGTTGTAATTATACTCTGGGCATCAGGGTCAAAACTTTTCAAAGAGGCAACTCTAGTAATACAATTTTTAATATGATCAAAATCCTGTTCAAACTCCGGTGACCACTCAAATTTGTTTCTGTTTTTTAATAATTGCCTAATGGTGCGTTCTTGAGGCAAAATTTGGAATATACTTAGAACAAAATTCAGCAAGTCCTATGAAAGATCTTACATCATCTTTGCAGTTGGGAGCAGGAGCGCACTTAATGGCATCAATAAGATTAGACTTAGGTCTGATTCCATCACAATCAATAACATGTCCCAAATAAGTGACATTATTGCTGGCAAAGGTACATTTTGAATATTAAATAGTTAATCCCTTTGATTCTAAAATGGATAAAACTGCATCTAAAGTTTTGTCATGCTCCATTTTGTTTTTACCAAAAACAAGAATATCATCTAGAAACAATTTAGTGTGTTTGATATTGGAAAATAATTGATGCATAAGACGTTGAAAAACGGCTGCAGCAGACGCCAGGCCGAAAGGCCTCCTTTTGAATTGGAAACAACCCTGCCGTGTAATAAATGTAGTACATTTCTTGCTGCTTTTAGAAAGAGGAATCTGGTGATAAGCAGCAGATAAATCAATTGTGGAAAACCACTTAGCACCCTCTACTAAAGCTAACATTTCATTGATTTTAGGCAGCGGAAATTGATAAACTACAATGTTCTCGTTTAAGTGGCGTAAGTCCACACACAGCCTCAATTTTCCATTACTGCGTTTGACTACAACTAAGGGAGAAACCCATGCTGAAGCTTCGACAGGCTCAATAATATCAGAGGAAACTAGCCTATCAAGTTCCACAGCAACATCATTCCTTAAAGCAATAGGGACACTCCTGACTTTATGAATTTTGGGTATGGCATAATCCTTGAGTATTATTTTGTGTTCAAAACCCTTTAACTTACCTTTATTCTTTTGAAAAACAGAAGGAATTTTTTAAAAAAGTTTTTCACCAACCTTCGTGCCCTTATCCATTACCAAAACCTGTTCCACAGAGTTCGGGTCCAGAATAATATGTAAATTTTTCTGATCTTTCCATCCCAGAACAGATGGATCTTTTCTGGAAATGTACAATTTGCCATAGGAATGACGATTCTTAAACTCAAATTTGAACCAGCGATAACCAATTATATCAATTTTTTCTCCACCATAACCTTCTGGTTCAATATCAGAGGAAAATAGTTTGGTACCCACTTTACATATGAGGTGCTTTTTCCAAACGTCCTCATTTACGATGGAATAAGGTGAGCCAGAATCTGCATACATTTTAACACGCACACTGCCTATGTGAATCCAACATTCAGGTTTGTTTTCAATAAGTAAACATCCATCTCTGATATTCAGAAGTAATTTATTTTTTACAGCTACAGAACATTCTGAAACTTGCTCATCATTACTGCTCAACTCACTATCAGAGTCAATGTCTTCTTGAACACATTTAACAGATTTAGTTCTTCTCCTGCATACTTTAGTGTAATGCCCATATATACCACACACACAGCATTTAACCTTTCTTGCGGGACAAGATTTAGCGAAAGCCAAATGCTCAAGGCTTCTGCATCTATAACATTTAGGTGGTTCACTGTTCGATCTATACTTACTCCATCCTTCTGATTTTGGCTTACCACTAAAAATGTTCTTAGTACTTGTTCTTATTTTAGCTACAGTGTCATTAACGACAACTTCAGTTTTCAAGGCATTAGCACACCTACTAGATGTTTCAGCTTTGCAGACAATAGCGAGAATATCGTCCAGACAGGCATTCCCATTTACCCAAAGACGTTCCTGAATAGCAGGATTATAAGCATGCATAACCACCTGGTCACGAACAAAGTCTTCCAATAACCCACCAAACGCACAATCAGTAGCCAATTTCTTTAACTCACTCATATAATCATCAATAAATTCTGTTTTGAGTTGTTTCCTTTGAAAACATTTGTAGCGAGTAATACCAATGCACACTTTGGGGGCAAAATACTTATCTAAATTGGCAAGAGCTACAGTGAAAACATTACTATCACCACTTCCAATAACAGGTTTGTTCATTTGGTTATATGTCTTAAGTCCTTGGGAGCCTAAAGAATGTAATAAAATACGTTTCTTGTATTGAGCTGACATCTTGCCATCAGAGTCTACTGTTTCAATATAATTTAAAAAATATTCTTTCCATTCTGTCCATTTAAGAACTGGTTCAGACCCACAAGACCAAAATGCTTGAGGAGGACTTAGTGAAAAAGTTTGCTGATTCATTGTTGCTCCAAAGATTTCCCAGTAGTATTAAAGCACAAGAATAAAGTGGAATTGTTCAGTGTAAATCACAGGTTGACACTGTCCATTCAAAGCAGGAAATAATAAATTTCAAACAAAATAAATGAAAATCACCTGGAGAAATCAATTGTGTAGTAGAAATCCAGTTGAAATCCAAACGTTAATGAGTAACTTCCTTTTTCTCTAAAGTACCAGTTGATTTGCATCAGAATACGTTTTATTTTTTAACAAGAAAATAAAACAATCAATTTCGGCCTTCCCAATCTAAAATGGCCACAGTGCGTGACGTTGTGACGCACTACGTTCCGTTTCTGGGAATGTGTGATACGTAGGCAGAATACTCCAAGAATCACGAGCTGCGTGAGAGGCCAGACGTAAGCCGATCGCGAGCAGTGACTACAATGCGCGTTGCTAGGCAGCTTCCGTTTGAACTAGGGGAGTTCTAACGTTGTACGGTAAGGCCTAGAATGAAGTAAGCTTGAATTAAAGTTAAAGAAAGCTTAATTATTTGATGCGCTGCTCACCGGTAAAGCTGCGTTGTTGTTTCCGTGTCGATTCTTCAGCTCAGTACAATTGAGCTCCTGCAGAGTATGTATCACTCTGCCGTCGCTTCGACTCTGCCTGTGTCTTTCAGAAAATGATGTCCTCCTTCATTGGTCCTTGAAAATCCCGCTTGTCGCCATTTGTTTAAGTATGACACTGGAGGAAATATCTTCAAGAAAGCTTTATTCCATTCGTAGACAGGCAGGTACAAGAGCACAACTCTTCAGCTAGCTGTCTCTTCTCTAACTGACCATCCAACCTCCGCAGGCTTCAGGTTCCATGTTCTATGGAACGCGAAGTCAGCAGAGTATTCGAGATAGCACAGAACCCAGAAGAGAAAGTATAACATAACAGAGAACTGAAGGCTCACCTGCGTTTCATAGAAAAGTGCCAGTTTGTAAGAAGACTATAATTGGAAGTCTCCATAAAGTTGGACACTAGAATTGAGAGGCCTGAAGCTTCCATTTTTTTTGTAATTCCCCCTCCATTTTTCTCTTTATATATAATTCTTTACCCATCTTTCTTTTTTTCACTTACCTGGGAAATTCTGGATAAACTTGGACATTCCCACAGGTCTGCCATGATATACCTGTCAAGGAGAAAAAGGCACAGAGAGTTTGGTTCCTACACCTTAGGTGCTCTGGTGACGGGAGAAAACAGTATTTGAGTAGAGTACCTTGCTCACGGCACTGTCCCTATTTATTTTGAGGAGACTGGCAGCGGCACCACCTGGTAGAGAGGAGAAGGGGACCATTTCTACGCCTGTGAAGACAAAGATTCTGCCGTTCTCATTTCTTACCTTCTGAAGTTGTGTTTACCTAAGTTATTCATTTATAAAATTGTAACTTTACCCGAACACCTAAATAAAAGGCAAAATTAGCCGAACAACAAGGTCTCCGAAGCTATATTTCTGCCCTCACCTCCCACAGCCACCCATTAACAATATGGCCTAAGCAACCAGGCCCTACCACCAAATTATCCAGTTAAGTGAGAAACAGGGCTAACCACAGACCCCAATCTTTGAATAATAGTAAGATTGGGTTTGTCCAATATGCTTTTAATGCACAGTTTATCACTTCTTTCCCTCATATTGGCTATAAAGATAGCTCTGCCCGCATTGCTTAAAAATGCGTGACCCACACCACTTGCTGGAAGTGTTAGCCCCCCATCCCTCAAAGGTCGGGTCTAGTTGGGTCCCTGGTATCCGTAATCATTTGGTTAGGGTTTCCATTTTATTTAGCCTTTTCTGTGCAATCAATAGCTCCTTGCATGTTTACTCAATGGCATGTTTGCCAACAGTGATATTTTGGATTTCTTCTGTAGTTTGCACTTGATATTATGATCTCATTTGTTTTAAAAAAGATACCTTCTTTCTATCTGACCTGCTGTTATTTCCAGCTACTCACTTTCGAAATAAATAAGCATTGTTCGCTTATTTTCTATCAAATGTTCCGCTATTCGTTTACGTTGGATCGCCTGCGTAACAAATAGTCTTAAAACATACAATCTATGGCCCTATCACTCTTTTCTGGGACAGTAAAGACTGCATACCCCCATTTAGTGAGTCTGGAACCAAAGCTGGGAGGGAGGACCTCTGTGCACTTCAAAGTCTCTCTTTGAAGTCATCTCCATTTCAAAGGCACACCAAGTTATAAGTACTGCGTGTCTGACCCCACCAAATCAGACACAACTGGACCTGTGAAGAACTTCTGTGCTGCTACAAGGAGTGCCACTCCACTGGACTGCTGCTCTGGAAAACCTGCATTTCTGCTGTGCTGCCCTGCTGCCTGCTACCCACTGCCCTGCTGAGGAAGAACTGGACTAACTTACTGGAACCCAGAATGATCTTCAAGGGCATGAAGCTTGCCTCCTGTTTTAAGACTCAGGGATATCAAAGTCTTATCCCTTGCTCCCATGCCTAGTCCATTGGAAGTAGATCCAGGTACTTGCTCCAGTGGAACTGATGCATAGGCAGAATTGACGAATTGCCACAGTTGTGGGAACAGAACCTGTGCATCACCATTGGAACCGACGCATAGGAACCACCGCATCGCCGCTGCAGTGAGAGATGATCGACGTATCCCCTAAACTGCATGGAGAAACCAGGCGCATCAGCTTTGGAACCAACTCCATCGCTGCCTGGACAAAATCGATGCATCACCTTGACTGTGGGATCAACACTGACTCATCGCTCAGCTGCACCCTGCATGTCGCTGTTGTGACTAGGATCAAAGTACTTTTATTTAGCATGCCTTGCGTGGCTCCGGTATCTGACCCGCGCTCCCTCGTGATCAGCCTGAACTCTTAACTTTGCCCTGGTCCAATGAGACCAGATAACTCCATAGGTGCTTATCACTTATAAGGACTATTTTTCGCTTTTAATCTTTTAAAATGCACTTCTACTTATTGTATAGATTTATTTATAAAATTACAATCTATTTATCTAAACTTCTGTGGAGTCTTTTTGTGGTGTTTTCACTTTGTTACTATTTAAAGTATTGCACAAATACTTTACACATTGCCTCTTAAGTTAAGCCTGCCTGCTCTTTGCCAAGCTAACAGAGGGCGAGTACTGGTTAATTTATAGTGTGTATCTGACTTCCCCTGACTAGGATTTTGGTTCCTGCTTGGACAGGGTGTATACTTCTGCCAACCAGAAACCCAATTTCTAACACAGAGCATCTACGGGAGGGGCATGGTTAAAGTGAATTATAACTGGAGTAAAGCGGGGCATTGCAGTCCGGTCACGGATGCCTTTTTATTGAATTCATGGGAGTGTGTTTTTGCCACCAATTTAAGACCTAGTTTTTAGGTTATTGTTTATTCACATTAATGACCCAAAATCTGCAGTTTGCAGAATAGGCTACATCGGAAGTCTAAAAGGCTTAAGAATAACCTAAGGGAGTTTTGAATTGTATTTAGATGTTCATGGTGATTATCACTTAGAAGGCTGTTATGTCCTCCCCTACCCAATGTAGTATTTTTTTTTGTTTCCAATGTATGTTTATATTCTGAGATTAGGGTGGGTAATTGCAGCACTTCCAACAAATAACACTGGCAGATACTAGAATTGGGAAATCCAAGAGGTCTGATCTGTAGCTTCTAATGCAAGCCAAACATAGTGGCACTACTAATGCGTGTTGCTCTTTACTGTTAATTTTCTTGTGCCTGATGACCCTTCTACAGTTTTTTAAGCTTTATTATCTAAACTAGCATTTGTTTACAGATCTAGTGATTTTCCTTCATTTTTATGGCTGAAAAATGCATACATTCAGAGAAAAAAAAATAGGTATTGAACACCAGGGGTTGTGAAAATATAAGTTGCCCACTTTGCCCAAAGGGCACTTCCTTATACTGCCTGAGCTGACATATTGTAAACACAGGGACAAATGAATCCTGTACCCCAGAATGAGATAGGAACTGAGAGCCACACAAAAGGGGGAACTGTTTAAACTCTTGTGCGCTGTTAAGCCTTGGATTTGAGGGATTTTCAAGAATAGCCAAAATAATTCAGTCTCCTACACATGTACATATGTTTATATGCAGTTGTTTCCATAAATCACAAATAGAGATATTAAAGAAAACAGCACTGTACATGGGGAGGAGTGATACAGTAGTAAGGATCAAGCAACAGTATTGATTGTCTTGCTCTCTTCGCAGCCGGACATGTTGGAGGTGGAGGAGTAAAAGATATTGTTGCCGCAGGCAAGATGTTCCTTGCAGTGGTGGATTCTTTAATTCTTCCTGAAAAACAGAAGTGAAGGGAACTGTGTGCTCATGAGATGGCACATTTCTTTTGTGGTGTAGGACACATAGAAACATGTACAACCCGCACATTGAGGGCACGTACGCTTATATTAGTGTAGTGCAATACGTTTATTAACAAGCATTGGCAATGACAATAGGTCTAGCTTTAAAACAATCATTTATGGTCAAGTGAAGCCCTACAATTAGATAGCATGGTATGGATACACATTTGTGTGGAAGCAAAGAACTGTAGAATAATATTGGTATAGGTTAAAATGTCAAGTGACAGTTGCGCTGTCAAGCCAGACCTAAAAATCCATGTATGTTATTGACCGGTCTCCTCCCACTACGCTGCTGACAGAGAAAAACACAATAAAATATCTACTTATCTAAGACACTTTCACAGCAGTTTGCTCCTGAAAGTTTAATCTCAGGCAGCTAGATAAATAAAATGATCACATCTGTGTGGAGGGAAGGACTTATTTGGTAGAAGCACACAACTTCTGCCCAATCAAAACATGTGCTCCTGGCTCCCAACATGTGGGCGGAGCCAAAGCCCCTTTCCTGGTGATTTTCACATATCTGACAACAGCTGTTCTGTAAAGCCAGACCATAAAAACAGGCCACAATATTAATAGTATCTACACATTGAACTTTTTCCTACAAATGTAAAATGTGCAAAAGTATAATTTAGTGTGAAATGGGATTTGATGAAAAAAAATAAAGAAAACCCTTTCAACTTCACAAAATATGCACAAAATGTTTTAATACGTTTGACAGCAGAGAGTGACTTCATTGATTAAGTTATTAGGGATACTGTCAAGAGGTGAATCAGAGAGACTTTCTATTGATTACAGATTGTAATTTTGCCATGGACGTTTCACTCATATTTGTTAAGTGTTGCCTACAAACTGATTTCACATATAGCTGTGTTAACAATCAATTTAACAGATCAGTGCAAACGTGCAAACTTGAATGTACTCATGCAAAAGCCCAAGCTATTCCCAAAGGTGCTGAATATGTTCTAGTTCCTACTGCACCAAAATAGTAAAAGAGCCAGCGGTCCACATCTGATATCAGTGTTGATGCCACATGGTGTTCATAAAGCAGTGCAGGTTAGTGCACTCATGTTAACATTGGGATTACTTATTATGATCATCCCTTTAGGACAACCTGCTGTTCGTAATACTGACTTAACTGTAATTATATTACATGCAAGTTAAAACTCAAGAGGTCATAGAAGTAGCATTACAAGTTCAGGCAGAAAATGTTTCCCAAAAAAAAACCTCCTGAAGTTTTGAAAGGCACTTAGGGCCATATGTACAGTATTTATGATTGTGATTTCCTAATTGCGATTCTTACCGTATCACAATTAGGAAATCCCAATTCCTAATGTATCAAAATGTACAAGTTTCAAATAGTGAATATTAATGAGGTAGGTCACACTTTGCAACTCATTAGGAGTTACAGCCATCACAAGGATGGTGGCCTGCTGGGTTCAGCATACCACCATACCTGTGATTGCTTTTTAATATAGCAATCTTTTTTTTTAAACGCATTTTCCTTAAAGGGTGTATTTCAAAAAGAAAATTTTAAATTTCACTTTTTAAGAGTAGGCAGTGGTCCGTGCCTGCTCTTAAAAAATATTTGTTTCAACATTCACACACAAAGGTGAAGGGATCCTGTTGGGACCCCTTCCCGTTTGCAAATGGTTACCACCACCTTTGAGGTGTCTGTAAAAAATAAATTTTCTGCGATCATAATTCGGTCGCAAAACAGTCTTAGACACAACTGCATTCCAGTATTTGGAAGGGACGCCCTAAGCACGCCCCTTCCAAATACCAAATCGCTAAACACAAATTGGTATTCAGTAACATGTTCCGAATCGCAATTTGTGCTTTGTGCATATCAAAAAGCTTTTTTTTTGTCGGAAACGGACCGATTTGGAAACTTGGGCTGATTCCCACTGCAAAAATGCTTCTGGACATATGGCCCTCAGTGTTTCCACTTGGAGAAAGACTTAAAGGACTAAAATCTAGGGGTGGGTGAAAATTCTGCTCCTCCGGCGGAGTTTGCAGAGATTGTCCCACTCCGCGTTTGTCTTAGAAAGTGAAATTCAGGCAAAACTCTGCTAACCTCTTCGCGGTAGAGTTAGGCTGGTGAGTGTGAGCAAGAATTTGCGTCCCCTGGCATAATTGTCGGGCACTGGAACGCCTCCCGCCGAAATTTCTCAACACAGCCATTCGTGTTGAGAAAGCTGCCGTTTGAGTAGAAAATCTATTTGAATGGCAGAAAGAAGCAGTGCCCTCTAGTGCGCAACATGGTGCCATTTGCGCTGATTTTACAGTGCGGAATAAGCTACTGGTGCTAAAAATCAGCGCGACATGCAGATTGCCGCCTGCCTATGGAACTACGCAGAATCTCACTGAGTTTTTATGTAACTCTGCGGAATTCCACAGAGTGATGCTCTGCGAGTTCTGCTGACCCCTACAAGAATCACTAAAATGTGGGGCATTGTTAGTGAGTATTGAAGTGTTAGTAAGAACAGGACTTAAGGTCCTGCACTCGCATTTATTAGCTTGGCATCCTTGCAATGTAGAGCAGCACCATTGGGCCTCCACTGTATGCGCTGGCTTCAGTGAGCCACAAGAAGTATTCTAACATCAGTAAGGTCTGCCTTTTCAACCATGTGGTTTAAGGGATGACATGCAACTAATGAGGCCAATGCAGTATGATGGTTTCCTAACTGGAGGTGTAGAACCACCAGATATGGAAAGCTTGTCTGCCAACTGATAATGAGGGCGTAGATGTTCCTATTCAAGCTAAAAATTACAGACTTACTGGTTAAGTCAACAGCAAGACCACTGATAGGAATTCCATACTTCTCTTTGGCAGTCAACACCTCAGAACATTGAGAAAATCCTCCCTTTTGGAAATGCTTATGTACATGAATGAGCTGCTTCTAGTGGTGGACGTTAAATGAACAGACAGAAGGCCTGACTAAAAACATTATAGCCTAGAATTATTCTAGTACCTTTCTGAAACACTCTAGAAGCTGCCCATGGAACAAAAACAACAAAGCTTTTTGCAAAACCAATTCCACAGAGAAAACTAGAAGAATAGATTGTTTCACCATTATACTACTCCATTTCTATTAAACTGAAAAAAGCATCAGCAAGAAGTGATATATTAGAACACCGGTGGGGAACTCTGTGGAAAACCTCTCTTCATTTTCAAAATAGTTAAAAGTTTGAGTGACAAGTTGGTCTGCACTTGGCCTAGAATCCAGAAGCAATCCTTAACACAAACTACTCTATGGTCACTCCCCAGAGCGGAAACTGTCAGTGTAAGAAATTGGGTAATAATCACATCCTTGAGATGGTGAACCACAAAGCTCACTAAATAGGTCTGTGCTTAACCCTCTGGCAGCTTGGCACAAACAAATTTAGAAATAATAGAGTAAATTTTTATTATTAAAATGACACCAAAACAACAAAAATCATTGTAGCGTTTGTTTCAGTGAAGTCCAATCACGTTCAAGTGGAGACTGGGATTGATTCTTTTTGACACAAAGAGCTCAGAACCTCTCATTCCTTGCCTGGCATCCAATTCCAGCAGTTTTAGGGCTGGAGGAGTACACTCTAACACTAGCCAAGGCTCCAGGACCTGGGCGGCACCTCCTGGGGGATAGGACTCATTCCAGCAGAGGCCAGCAGCACACTTCAGGAAGGTCCAGTTGGTGATGGTTAGCTGGGGAGTTGCAGGGGAAGGCCTCTGGAAGCTTGATGTGTCCCTGTTGCTCACACTGCCCCTTAGAGTCACTTCTGGAGTCCTGAGTTAAAGACATGCATGTCTAGTCTTCCTTCAGGTTTCAAACACCAGGGCAGTCCTTCTTCTGAGACGCAACAGGTCTAGAAGTGTTCTGATGAGAGGTTCTAGGGTTGTCACTTTTATGCCCAGTTCCAGCCTGTAGGTGGGGGGCACCCCTTCTGTCAACCCCAAATTGGTTCTGGTCAGTTATTTCCTTTTCCTTGGGTCTGACTTCAGCCTGGATTAGTGAAACAAAGGGCTGGAAGGGCCAGGTTGTGAACTGCACTAGTCAGTGACAGAGCAGGCATCTTGTGAAGTCATGAAGAGGCTGAGTACAGCCCTCAGACTACCCTTTGAAGCTCAGGATGTTGATGGGTAATACCATCTAGGCCATCCTGCTCAGTAGAGGAACACTCTTCGACAACCAATGTCCATTGTCAAGTGTCCGGAAGGATTAGACATCACACCACAGGAAAGCCATTAACAGTCATGTGGGTTAGGCAGAAAAATGCTAACTTTTTATAGGTAGCTTTTTTCAAAATAGTAATTTAAAATCCTACATTACCATTAAATAGGATTTTACATTACAATTCAAATGAGTGGAAGATATATTTCTCTAGCTGTTCCCCAACTGAAGCTATCACTGATTAAATGCAATACAGTAACCCAGTGTTAGTCTCTGGGATGCTAGCCTTGCCAAAGTGAAAAGCGACTTTAGTTTTTTATTCACTACCATGACATGTAAATTCTAAGTACACATGTCCTATTCTTAAAATACAGTGCACCCTGCTATATGAACTGCTAGAGCCTACCTTAGAGGTGACGTAAAAGTATTAAAAAGGATGCTTTAGGCCTGGGCAAAATGTTTATTTTACCATGTTGAAATGGCAGTTTAAACCTGCACTACAGGCTGCAGTGGCAAGCCTGAGACATGTTTTACAGTGCTACTTTACTGGGTGGCTGCAGCCCACTCATTTATGCCATGTTTGAAAGGGAGAGCAGAATTACATGGTGTTGAGTAAGATAACATTGTGCAGAGTCCTAAAGCCAAGAACAATGGGTTCAGCAAAAAAATAGGGTAAATGGTAATTTGCAAAGAGGATGATTAAAATGAGTAAGAGACGTAGGCATCCCTCCCAAGATCTGAAAGTTTACAACTAAAATAGAAGGTTATTGCGCGATAAGTGCACTATACATAAGTTTCACCAGCACCTGCTTAAGCCGTCAATGAAGGGGTAGCCTCCTATTTTGTGGAGCGGGTGATGAGCCAGGTGGCTTAGTGCAGATTGGCTCTAAATCGGAGGAAAACACATTTAGGCAGCCCAGTCAACAGTGTGCTACACCCATTTATATGGATCAACAGCAGATATTTCACCACAGTCCTAAATCCAGGTGCATGGAGGAAGGGTTTCACATGCCAGGAATGTGATAGCTGAAAGTGGCCTGCCTTCGTTTTTATGACAATATGTGCCCACATTGTTACGTTTAAATAAAATTGCAACCTGGCTCATTAAACAAAAAAAGGCAACATCATTGTTTACAATACCTAAAATCCATGATTAAAGCTGGAAGCTATTTCTACCAGGAAAAAAACTGTAAAAATGGTCAGCAGAAGGCAGTTCTACAGGCAGTTAATCTGAGCTTTTGATGGCACCCTCAAAAAGAGTTGGTTATCATCATTATATTGATGGAAAGACACACCAAGGACAGCTACAACATCTTCAGAAAAACCACATTTAAGATAAACAATGTTGGTAAAAAGGCCCTCCACAGTCCTTGGGCCCTCCACAGTATCCTGATGGGGAGCATCCTGAAGGTACCCCTCTGGATGTATTTGTGAGTGTCTTCTGAAATATGATGCAAACCAAGGCTCTCCCATTCTTCCCTATACAAGATAATAATAAAAGTGCCCCATCATCCACTGTATCAAGACCTGCTAAGAGATCTGGCATCGTACAAAGGTGTTCCCTCCAGGCTAGCTGTTAGGATTTCACTAAACACTGCAAAGTAGCCGCCTATGTAACAGTATGTGGGCAATCATTTGAATGGTAGGAGCAGATTAAATTGGTGTTCTCAATATGAATTTATAGCTCGAGGGAAATGACCAATAGTAGGTCAGCTATTGGCTTTGCCAATTTTAGGGTGTGGTTATGCATTGGAAAGGCCACTACTGTCAACACTGCCCCTTTGCCTTGGTAGTGGTGCCATTGTTGAAATAAAAATGGGTATGTCTTTTGCAATAGGGAATGTTGCTCAGCATCAGATAGTGATGCAAACTATAGAACTCTCAGCCCACTGCACAATAAGTGCAATCATAAATGCAAGCTCCTAAATAAAGTGCAGGTGATCTTAATTTAGTGAGGTGGCTAATCCCTGGAAATCAGTGTTCAGATATACCTCAGTTATGTCTTGAATACAAAATGTTAGCACTCTAGTTGTTCATTAGAACTCTGTGTTGATGCTGCAGTTAATTACTAGTGAGTTAAGTGATGGACTACTACTGGTGTTCGAAGTACGTTTCACTTTCCATGTCATAATGTTTTCCTGAAATGTTTGAAAAAGATATTTGAGAACTCCTAGAACATGTATCCTCATTTTAGCTTTCTAGAGCACTAATCATAATTACTATGACAAAAACAAACCCCTCATTTTGTTAAATTACTAGAGTATCTTCTGTCGAAAATCCATTTAGGTTTTACAGTATTGATTACCAGGTATTCAGGTGTGCCCCACTTTTGCCATAAAGTCAAGGTGCTAGCACTCTAGTTGTTCATTAGCAGTGGTGAAGATGAAGTTTAGCATCAGGGAGTTAAATAACAGACAGTTGCTGGTGTTGAAAGTGCATGTTTCTCTCCTATCTGCATTTCAGAATCTTTAACTGACATAGATGAAGAAGGTATGTGACAACCCATAGGAAATGCGTTCCCATTTTAGCTTTCTAAAGCACTAATTATAGTTTCTATGACAAAAGAACCCCCTCATTTTGTTACTTTACTGCAGTCTCCTCTGTAGGAAATGCTGTCACTTTTACTGCTTTGATTCCATCAAGATAGCGTTTAGGCATGCCACATTTTTGTCATAAATTAAGAATGTTATGTCTCTAGTTGCTCATTAGAACACTGTGGTGAAACTGCGGTTGATCATTAGGTTGATCCTTAGGGAGTTAACAGACAGACTGCTGCTAGTGTTCAAGGTACATGTTTCAGTCTGCATTTCATTTTTTAATAGCATGTATGGGAAAGATATTTGAGAACTCTTAGAAATAATGTCCTGATTTTAGCTTTCTAGAGCACTAACCATAATTCCTATGACAAATGACCCCCACATTTTGTTCATTTCTAAAGGAAATGCTTTATGTTTCTTAGCCTTGATTCCATCAAGATGGCATTCAAGTGTGTCTCACTTTTGTCAATAATTCAAAATATTAGTATTCTAGTTGTTCCTTAGACCACTATGGGAAGCTGCAGTAGAACTGACAGGTTGCTGCTGCTGCTGTTAGAAGTGCATGTTTTTCTTAAATATCAGATGTTATTCTCTCATGGCTGAAGAAATAGTGTGAACTCGTTGAAAATGTGTTCTCAATTTAGTTTCTGAATCACCTTCCATAGCATCTATGAGAAAATCATGAGAGAAGGCAGTTTTCTCTAAAACATTCTTTATCAAATCCCATCTGTGTCTCAGCATTTTTCACAGGATAAAATGACCTGAGAACTCACCTGAATTTCTAAAATAAGTATTTCATCACCATGAACAAATGATTAAAATGATCACCCTTTATATGTGCTCATTTTTGTGATGTGATAACCCTGGTATTCACGACAATGCTTTGCAATAGGCACCATGTCCCCAATTCTTATAACAGCTGGCTGAACTTGTTGCACATGTTGTTGCCAGCCAATCTAGGTGGGTGTCTCTTTAGGACCCCACCCCTGCATGCTCCTGGGGAACTGAGTGATCACTCTAACCTGTTGAATTTTTTAAATTCCATTTCATAATACAGTGATTATGTTCCTGCATCCTCCATTGGCTGCCACAAAATATTGTTCATGTTGTGGCCAGTCAATAGATTTGCCCAGTCCCTTTTAAATTGGTCAATCAGATCATACACCAAAAGTCCAGATACACATAACTTTTTAAGCCATTCATACCTAACCTGAGCCCCTCTTTAAATGCCAAATTCTCAAAAAGAGCTTAATGGTTTTACACCAAATTACAGAATCACATTTTTTGAGTTAAGTTCCAAATTTCTGCCAAATTTGATGCAATTGTGTTAAGCCATTTTTTTCTGTGGTGAAGAGCAAACTTTTGTATGGCAATTAACTGGGAAAATCTCACTTTTGCTCTTCAACTCCTTTTTCTTGGCCATCACTTGACTGATCAGACTGAACTGGATAGTTATGACCACATTTCCATAGGAAAAGCATTTTTTGTTTTGAATCAATCAATCAATCAGTGTTTGTATAGCGCGACTACTTACCCGTGAGGGTCTCAAGTCGCTGAGGGGGGCTGCTGATCCGTCTGGGCGCTGGGGTTCAGTCGAAGAGCCAGGTCGTGAGATCCTTCCTGAATTGAGTCAGCGACCGGGAGTGCCTGAGTTGGAGAGGCAGGGTGTTCCAGGTCTTGGCGGCGAAGTAGGAGAAGGATCTTCCTTCAGTCTTGCAGATCCATGGCCCGGTGGCAGGAGCATCACATCTACTCTGTCTGTGGCTGATTGCCACCACTGGCTCCCTCAGTGCCCTTGCAGTGAGGCATCCCAAGGACACTGTGTGAGCACTTCATCTATTCAGCCTGGTGCTGAGTTCTGACATCTCGCTCCTTCTGGTACCCCTGCCGTGAGGCATCCCAAGGGCCCAGCAGGAGCATCACATCTACTCTGTCTGTGGCTGATTGCCACCACTGGCTCCCTCACTGCCCCTGCCATGAGGCATCCCAAGGACACTGTGAGGGGGAATATGTGCTTAGGGTGGCCTCCTGCCCCCTTCTTAAACCTCCTCGCGGCTTGCTATCACGGCCCTTGATTGGGGGGGCCGTCTACCGCCCTGGGGCGACCAATCCTGGTCGCCCCCTTTTCGCGGGCTCTCGCCCTGGGGGGGGGGGCTTCCCGCTTCCGGGCGGAGTTTGTACCGGGCCCCCATTGGGTCCGGCTTCGCCTTCCCCGGCCCGGGCTCCATAAACAAGTTTTCAAGTATATGTCAGTGTGTGGAAAGTCACTCTTTCTAGCGAGGGGCTCTACCTCCACCAAGGAGGATCGTCAAACAGGTTAATAACCTGAAACTTGGGGAAAGTGTGAATTTCTGTGTCTTGAACTGACCTTGTCTGCATCCATCACTGAGGAACCCGCATGTAGTGATCGTCCGATCAGCATTCTAGTGTTTCCTCCTGCTGTACCACACACTGAACACCCACCCACCACAGGCGTCACCAGTCAGGTGACCCTGACAATAAAAGGGGCCGAGCGCACGTGCTCTGGGCCAGTTATCCACCCATACCAACTGTGTCTGTGTGATCATTCTAAGAGTATGTGGGCCTAGCGCCCGCCAACTCTACAATGGCGACGAGGGGGCTGTGCCCGTGCGTGCAGCAGCCCAGCAGCGGTGAAAAAGGGGGAGAGAGCTGCCCGTGTTGAGGGCACCCCCAGAAGCCAGCACGGAACGCGCCCGAAAGCCCCAGGGTGAAGGCGAGGTGACCGGGAGCCCACCCCGCACCTCATGTGCCTGCAGTTAATCCACCTCTGTGCAGAGGCGCCCGATAGCCCGCGGGGCGTGTGCAAAAGCCCCGGGCCTGCATGACGAAGAAGGTGATCGGGAGCCCAGCCCGCACCTCATGTGCCTGCTTTAATCCGCCCCCTGCGCGGGAGAGCCGTGGGGGAGAAGAGCGAGCCGAGCGGAGCCCACCCGCATCGGTCGCGACGACCTGCCGGGCAGGACATGAGCCCGTGGAAGGTGAGGAGGGAAGAGCTGGTGGCGTGCCCTGCCACCGGCCCACTGAGGCCCGGCGGTGGAATGTAGCAGAGCGGGAGCCCACCCCGCAAGTGAACAGCGTTGGAAGCCCGCGGGGCATGAGGTGAGCCCGCGCGGGTGAAAGTGAAGTAGTCGGGCCGAATTAAGGACAAGCGGGAGGACGGAGAGTGGAGTAGCTACACACTCTTCCGCCCCCGCATGGTAGTAGAACTTTGCCCCATCACCGAGCAAGCAGAATCAGGCGCCAGCTCCAGCCCCGCGCAGCAAAGTGGTGTGAACTCTCGCCTCCGCGCAGCCCGTGATGAGTGAGAGCCTGCTGCGAGGGGCACAGTGCCGAAAGTGGCTGAATGCGGCCAGCGCCATGAAAGTGAAATGAAGAGAAGAGGCTGCTGAGGAGGGGCGCAGTAAAAAGTGACTGCGTGCGGCCGGCGCCGCTAAAATAAATAAACACTTACCGAGGCGATGGGGTGGTGGTCCTGCGGGATCCGGCTGCGAGTGTGTGTGTGTCCCGGGCGGCAGCCGTCGAGACAGGAGCCCCTCCCACGAGGTTGAAGAGCGCAGGGCCGGCAGAATCGAAAGGGAAGACCTGGAAGTGCCCGATATCAACCGGTAATGCGAAGCAGCAGCGGGCTAAACTTCGTGTCCTGTGAAGGGCCCACACGGAGTGACAGAGCGCCGGTAGAGAGAAGAGAGGCTCTGTATCAAAGAAGACGGAGTTACACGAAAGCAAGGCCGCAGACCGCAAAGAAAAGAGCAGCAGCGCCACCTGGTGGCCAGTTTATGATACCGGACTTGGGAATAAAAGTAATGTAGGCACGGGCAGACCTGCAGCAAGGACTACACTGCTGTGGTCCCCGATTCTCCTGGGAACGTAGAAAAAGGTATTAGCAGCATTATAAAGGACAGGAAAAGACAACTCTTGCAGGGGAGGCAGTGGTGCAAACAAAAAAAAAAACACAACAAAGTGACAGCATAGTGGAAGCACACGTCTGCAACAAGGGGACAAATACTGACACGTGCCTGAGACTAGTGCCACAACTGGCTAAGGAAGGCAGCCACGTCCCATCCAGAAGGAAAACAGAAGTGTGGACAGCGAACAGGGTTTGAATGAAGGGACAGGAAGACCCCCAAGACTTTGTCATTTCAGTGTGGGAAGGAAGTAAGCGAGCCCCATTCGGCAAAGGCGACTGGAGACGCCTGGGGGTATCAAGCAGGAGGGGGAAAAGAACCATGAAGGCAGAGACTGCCTGCATGCCACATCAGTCTCAAAGCTAAGCAAGAGAGAGAGCCATATACCCCAACACAGCAAAGGAACCCTGAAAGCAATACTGCATCCACCCCAGCGAGGAGTGTGCAGGACACTGGCAAGTAAGGAACGCTGGACACTGAGGACTGCCGAGTGCATAAAGCGAGTGCGCAGGAAAGCTGCCACGCCAGAGTGGTGCCAAGCCATCACACAGCTCGTGACGATGAAAAGACCATGCGCGGGAACGCGCCAAGAGTAAACGAAACCACCGCACCAAGCAGGTACGCAGCAGCACAGGAACAGCTGCTGCGGTTCAAGAGTGAAGGACTGAAGAGACTGCGCAGTAAGTGCGTCCAACGGAGCAACCGAAGGGCGCAATCAGAAGCGCGCCGAAGCAATGCGACTGCGGTGAGAAGAAGAAGAGGTGGTTGCGCAGACCACCAGAAGCCGACCAGCCAGATGGTCGCAAGGAGGAAGAAGCCGACCAGCCAGATGGTCGCAAGGAAGAAGCCGACCAGCCAGTTGGTCGCAAGGAGGAAGAAGCCGACCAGCCAGATGGTCGCAAGGAGGAAGAAGCCGACCAGCCAGATGGTCGCAAGGAAGAAGCTGACCTACAAGATGGTCGCAAGGATGACATCGACCTACAAGAGGTCAGAGAGTGACGTGACCTGCGAAGAGGTCAAGAGAGAGAAGAGATCTGACGAGAGGTCCGACAAGAAGAATGGAGAAGAGGTCCGTGAAGAGAACGACCGAGGAGATGTCCAAGAAGAGGACCCCAGGAGAGGTCCGCGAAGAGGACCAGAAGGACGGACGAGAAGTCTAACGACATTAACTTGAAGTCAGAAGTAAGTGAACGAAAGAGGGTCGCGACGACAGGTCCAGTCACAGAACGAAGTGAAGACAGTGTCCTAGTGTTTGGACAAGACCAGGGGGAAACGTGTGGAGTGCACGCTACACGGAGAAGCCTGGTTAGGGCAGACCAGCAGGAGAGAAGACCAGACCGCGTCGCGAAGGAAGGAAAGAGAAGACAGAACTTGAGTGGCAAGAAGCCATGGCGAAGGTAGAAAAGCCGAGGAGAAGAGTAACGAGGTGTACGTGACAAGTCAACTCACACACCAGAAGGGGAACACCCGAAGAGGAAAGTGAAAAGGTGCATGAACATCCGAACTCAGTACCTTGAGAACATCAGCATCACTGGGAGTACACATCTACTTGCGAATCCCAAGATCACCCGGGGACGACAGAGGCGAGCAGGCCGGTCCATTGGTAACAACCACCTCTGGGATGGAACGGACACAGGACCGTGGATATCCAAGGGGCAGAGGCCTCTGGGACACCGGTGGCAGCGGATCCCGAAACGAGAGATGGACTGGTAAAGCTCGCTCTGGAAATCCTGGGAGGACAAAGGTAGCATACCAAGGAGCAAGTGCCAACAACACCCTTTCAGGTGGAACTCAGGACATGCAGAGGTGACCCGTAGTGACTCCTCCAACCTGATTGGAGCGACAAGGCGGAAGTCCACCGGTCCAGTGGAAGCCTGGCAGCAAAGGGCCTCCGGGTCGTCCGGTGAGAGGGGACACCCACGAGAGAGGGGTATCCGTGAGAGGGATATCCTGCAACAGCATATCCCGTTGGAGATAGTGAATTACCAGATGGGGGAGTATACTTCACCCAGGACTGTACAGTGGACAATAACACATAACTGATCCACCATCATTCCAAATGCACTTTCACTGGATGTGGGATGGGAAGAAAGAGACTGTAGATCACACTTCCACGTTGCAAGTCCAAGAAAGACTGCGTCCACAGGGCACCCAGACATCGTGCCAAGGAGAACTAGTGGTCCCGGCTGCAAAGATGCCCTCGTAGGCGGTTGGCCAGCAGCGGAAGAGACTACGTGGAAGTCGTTATTATTGTGTTGTGTTTGTTTTCAAATTGTATTCTCTCCCACAGGTTCGGACTTCATTGTTTTGACCTTTATAAAGTTTGGGAGGGATGTAGTGATCGTCCGATCAGCATTCTAGTGTTTCCCCCTGCTGTACCACACACTGAACACCCACCCACCACAGGCGTCACCAGTCAGGTGACCCTGACAATAAAAGGGGCCGAGCGCACGTGCTCTGGGCCAGTTATCCACCCATACCAACTGTGTCTGTGTGATCATTCTAAGAGTGTGTGGGCCTAGCGCCCGCCAACTCTACACCGCAGATTTTTAGTTTTACATTTTTTATCTCGATGTAACATATTTTCTAGGCTTAGTAGGGGACTGGACCATCTATTCATCGACATCTTTCCGAAGGCTCGACTGAGCCCAATATTGGATGTTACGCTTTTTCCTATTTTTTTCCTATTGCCTCCACAGAAGCACTGAAAGACTTTTGTGCACAATTATTAATAACGTTTTTCAAACTGTAAATCTAAATTTGGATTATCAGTTTTATTATCCCCATAATAGTAGTTTAAATCGTGTGTTTAAAGTACAAGAAGAACTGACTTGCATAAATGCAATATTCGGAAACACTTTCCTCAGCGTCCATTTTCTCAGGGGAAGAAGCGTTACTGCGCCATCAGCAGCTTCAAAGGAGACTCGATGAACAAAGTGATGATCTGTCTGTAAAGATGCTTTGTCTCCGGTAGGCAACCCTGTTTAAATTACTGTGAACTTTTAATAAATAAACAGGCGCAATGAGAGGGAGTGGTATAGCGTGCTAGCTCCTGCAGCACGCTCCTTGATGAAGCTGGGATAAAAACGGGGCTCGCTATCAAATGAAAGAAAGGCATTTGTGTTTCCTCAGAACTAGAGTAGTAAAGTTTTTTTTTAAATTTGACAATATTATGACAACCGTTGCTATAATATGATCAAATACATCATTCAGACTTGTTTATAACAACTAGAACAGCAATACACGTTATGAAAATAAAATGATGTGAAAGACGAGTAGAGGTACTTTACTGACTACTAGAGCGCAGCGAGAAAGGGAAGCACTTACGTTTTGGGGACATTATGTAGCCTCTGCTTAGAACCTTATGGAATCATTCTGTAGTTTAACGCAATGATTAATTGGATTTGTAGGTCTGCTGTTGTTCATGGGTTTTATTCTGTTAATATAACCTTGTTCTTGATTAGCTGCCATCGAGAATAAAACAGGGATCTTGACAAAAAATGATGTGTCCTCTTTACTGTGACGTTTCAATCAACATTGCCCCCAAACAAAAACACATTAAGAATGACACTAAACTGAGATTGACAAAACAAAACCTTCTGTAGTCATTTAACGTGAAATCCTTTCACTACCAAATTATGCGCTGTGTTTTTTTTTTTGTGTTCAATAAGTTTTTATTGGTTGTTCGAAACAAAACAATGTTTAATACATAAAGTACAAAAGATACTATAAGCAAAAGAAAATACAGCACAGACAAAATAGGTGAATAGACTATCAGCACTGCGTCAGCAAATAACATAAATAAAAATAACATAGATGGCACATGGGATGTATCTTTAAGGCAGAAACAGATAACATGGAAGGCTATTTCGTTCGGTACATATCTAGTGGTTACAAGAGTTTCGGCTTAATCCTAGAACAATTATATCGCACCGCGCGAAATATAGACGGTGATTAGAGGTTAAAGATCCTTGATGTGTGCCCCTCTAAATGTCATGGTAAAGATGTCGGTCATGGAGGGTCCCCGTATGGTACTGTGTAAGAGCGTAGGGTAGTTTGACAGACAGTTCACGGTGGTTTGTATGATTCAAAGAAGAGATCAAGGGATTCCCACATGCCTCTAATCGGGGACTTCCACGGAGAGTTGTGGAGCGCTATATTATCAGCACCTCGCAGGTTAGTGACCCAGTTCAGCCAGTGTTTAAAGGACGTTTTGCGAGTATCCTTCCAATTGTTGAGAATTATCTTAAATGCTGCTGTGAGAAGTAGGTCAAGGAGTGCCTTGTCTTTTTCGCACAAGGAGTCTGCTCTTGTAGGAGCAAATAGCAGAGCCGGGAGGTCCCTGCTTGTATCAAGGGGGAAAAGTTTAGATATGAATTCAAGGACTTTATCCCAATAGGGTGTCACACACGGGCAAAGAGTTAGTAAGTGTTCTAAGTCCCCTACTGCATCATTGCAGTTCCAGCAGATATCGTCTTCACGGATTTTGTGTTTGTGTAGTCGGGCTGGTGTCTCTCTTAACCGAATTACATGCTCAAGAACCATCTTCAAAAAGACAAAATCTTCCCTCTTGAAAATAGACAAACTACTAGACATCAGCGTTAAGAAATCTAATTTAGAATCTATTTGGTATAATCGCAAAATTCTATATAAAGGATGCATCTTGTATAATGCTATATGGATCAGTAAAGGCATCTATTTTCCCCACCAACTCTATGCGGGCACACAACCCCTACCCTTTAAGGACCTGCAGTCCACATATCAACTTGAGCCAATAGAATTCTACAGCTTCTTGAAAATAAAAGCTGCCCTAGCTAAGGCAAACCTCTCAGCCCTAAGACCATCCCTCCCGCAATATCTCTCAAAAATAAACGCATTGGGTCACCAGGTCTCCCGAGTCTACAAATTACTGGGCCCCCAACACTCTACACTTAATGAGAAGGTCACATCCTTTTGGGAATCGAACTCCAAAACCCCGATCTCAGACTCAGACTGGTCCTGGACATGGAACTCAGTATTTAAAAATAAAATCAGCCCGGTGCTGTCCCACACAAAGTTCTGGCTCCTACACAAAGCATATTGGACACCAGCCCGACTATGCGCTGTGTTTTGAAAGCTTTCTTAAAAGCACTGTATGGGACTAACTTGTACAACTCTCAATTTATCCTCTGAACAATGAAACAAGATTTCCTTTTACATTGTGTATCTTTGCTCCTGTATTCTGAATGTTCCATAAAGTGCAGCATTCAGAGCATGTAATATTTCATTACTTATCTTTTCTGAAATGTCAACTAAGACATTTCTGGCTGGCATATTCCTAAGTATTTTGTTGCCTCAGTCTGCACACATTTCAAAACACATTTGTTTAACCTTTTAAATAATGAAAATAAAGTACTTATGTTACCAAAACATGGGCCGGCAAAACGTTATTAAAGAAAAAATGGCCTTTGGTGCCAGTGAAGAAATCAACCTTGGAGCCAATACAGAATAAAAAATGGAATGCTCTAACACTGATCTCAAAAACTAATATAAAAAACATTCTTGTTGTTATTGTGGTTTAAATTGATAACATCATACTTGGTCTAAAATCAAGACACCAGGCTAGAATGATTAGTTGACCATGTGTATTGATAGGGGTGGGTTGATGGAAAACACAATTTACCTATATGTATTAATTAGAGCCACATTAACCCTGAGCTTGATATTTACCACACACATAGGAAAACTGTTTATATAATGCACCACATCACACAGACTCTGAGACCTCCCTCGCCATCATTCATTCTCTCTCGCTGTCTGACGGATCACTGACAGAATATTGGAACCAAAAATATTGTGTGGACAAAATATGGTGTCAAAAATATCAAGGACCAAAACATCGAGAAGGTAAGTGCAAATAGGGAATAATCAATTTACTATTATTAACTCCACATCTACGCAGGAGTGGCCCATGCAGGTAAGAGCGGTGGGCAGTGGGGCCGGGTGGTGGAGAATTCGACAGACGACTACGAGGAAAAATTAAATAAATAATACATTTTCCCTCGTTGTCGTCTGTCGAAACCCCCCCACCTGGCTCCACCGTTCTTACCTGCAAGGACCGCTGCTGCATCTACGTACCTTAAAGATATATATATATATATTGTCAAGGTACATATATGTTGAGTTACATATAGTAGAACTTTACTTACCTATAGAAACTTACCTTCACAATATTTTTGTACTTGATATTCTTTGCACAATGGGGCATATTTACAAGCCCCTATGGTCACCACAACATCACTTTTCTCGACATTGTGGTGGCGATACGGGCTTCGCCTTATTCACAAGGCGGCCTTAAGCCACTTAACGTGGTTTAACACCACCTTGTAAATAAGGCATTCTTTCATGCTATACTTAGCGTGTAAGGGGCGCGCAATGGGTGTTGTGGTGGGCATTCTACAGCAACACCCATTGATTTTGATGCTGCCCATATTTACAAGGGTGGTTTAAATATGGGGCAGCGCCAAAATTAAGACCAGGGAAAACCTGGTCTTACCCTGGCGCAATGAGGAGGAATGTTTAATTTCTCCTCGCTTTTGCTGGTTCAATGTGTGCTGCGTTGTACAGCACACATAGAAATAGCAAAATGCCATTGATTGTTTATGTGCAAGAAGGTGTCCCTTCCTGCACATAAACAATAATTTTAAAAATGATGTTTTGCAACTTCTATTTGTGCTGCATTAAGCAGCACTCATAGAAGTTGCAAAGCACCATTTCAGATCGTTTATGTGCAGGAAGGGTCACCATCCTGCACATAAACAATCATTGCCCTCAACGCAGGCAACCTATAGTGCAAGGGTGCCTGCGTTAGTGCTAGGCAGCTAAATTAGCGCAGGGGAAACAAAAGTCTGCAACGTATTCTTGTAAATACAGTGCAGCCCTGCTTTTCAGAAGTGGCGGAGCACAGCGTTAAGCCACGGAGGTTAACACCGTGGTCCGCCACTTCCTTGTAAAAATGTCCCAATATTTTCTCCCACAAACTTTTTTGGTTCCCATGTTCTGTCTAAACACCCTGGGGTTTTTTTACAATGAAGTGACAGAGTGCGGCGTTAGCCTTCCTGGCTTAACGCCACCCTCTGCCACTTCAGAAACGCAGTGCTACACAATATTTATAACAATATGGTGCAGCCCTGCGTTTCCACCTGTGCTGGCGCCAATCTTAGAAGCCTAGCGCCAACGCAGGCACCCTTGCACCATAGTGCAAGGGTGTCTGCGTTAAGGGGAAGATTGTTTATGTGCAGGAAGGGAGATGCATCACACATAGAAGTTGCAAAATGTCATTTCTTTTTTTTTGATTGTTTATGTGCAGGAAGGGAAACCTACCTGTACATAAACAATCAATGGCAATATTCTGTTTCTATGTGTGCTGCACAACGCAGCACACATGGAAACAGCAAAAACGAGGAGAAATAAAGCATTTCTCCTCATTTCACCTGTTTAAGACCAGGTTTTACCTGGTCTTAATTTGGGCGCTGTTTCCTATTTACGCCACCCTTGTAAATAGGGGGCAACGTCAAATCAATGGGTGTTGTGGCAGAACGCCCACCGTAACAACCATTGCCCTCCCCTTTTACTCTAAGCACTCTAAGTACAGCATGAAAGGGTGCCTTATTTACAAGGCAGGGTTAAGCCACGTTAAGTGGCTTAATGCTGCCTTGTAAATAAGGCGAAGCCCCTTTCGCCATCACATCGTCACTGAAAGTGACGTTGTGGTGGTGATAGGGGCTTGAAATTATTCCACCCTGTCTCTCGTGGTTTCTCTCTTTGAATGGAAAGGAAAAAGGAAAAATATTCTCTGAGGGATATGCAGGGTAGGAACAGTTGTGTTGTTGGGGCCGTTGGTTTGTAATCTAGGGGCTGAGCTCCACGTGCAGTGTTGTGTCTGAAAAGCAGTGCAGAATCTCCCTGCATATGTTTAACGGTCTGACAGTATTTGTTCTGACTTTTCTTTGCCCTTTAGGAGCTTGATATAGTTTATTATCTTGCATTTCCGGTCGTTGGTCCTAACTAAATGGGCTACGACCAAACAGTGCCTCTACGGGACTAATGGAGAATTTATTACTCCTATAAAGATAAACACACTAGTAACACTGAAGTCCGGTAGTACTTATTTTGAATGCACTTGTTTGGTGAAAATACTGTTGATGTGTTTCAAACTCTTTCCTTTTTTGATGTTTCTCCTCAGGACTCACTGAAAGTGAAGTTGTGGTGGTGATAGGGGCTTGTAATTATGCCACCCTGTCTCTCGTGGTTTCTCTCTTTGAATGGAAAGGACAAAGTAAAAATATTCTCTGAGGGATATTCAGGGTAGGAACAGTTGTGTTGTTGGGGCCGTTGGTTTGTAACCTAGGGGCTGAGCTCTACGTGCAGTGTTGTGTCTGAAAAGCAGTGCAGAATCTCCCTGCATATGTTTAACGGTCTGACAGTATTTGTTCAGCTGTTAAACAGCTGCAAAGGACAGTCTGTGCTACATTTTAACATTCACTGCTCTGCTGTCTCCTAACAAATAACCACACAAGGCAACTGATGTGTATTGCAGTCTGCCACTAAGGTGCCTACTGCGTGTTATTCTAGTGCCTAGATGCAACACACATAGAAGCGTTAAATCCCCATACAAGATGGAATTTTCATACTTACAGCAGAGACTGATTTACTTTAATGCTGGTTTTAAAACGTTTTTCCTTTAGAAAGGACACATGGCCGACTGTATGTCACATTATTGAGTTTCGAATATCATACTACCATAATAGTTTAGCAAAAATACAAACGGCCAATTTATAGAGAAGGTAAACGTTTATATAAAAAATATAGGTTTACTATACTTTACTCTAAATCCACATACCTTGAATATCATCAAGGTACTTGTTGTATCTTGTCATAGTATTGTAATTAGGCAATGGTATCCTAGTTACCCTGGCTTCTGGTTGCCATCTCCACTGGATTCTGGTGTGTGGAATCCAGAGGACAGAGAGCAAGCAGTTGCTGAGGGTGAAGGACCTCGGTGCCTTGGGGGTTGTTATTGCTGTTAAATAAACTTCCCTTAATCAACTGAATGGACTTCTGTGGACTTTAAAAGTGGCAGCGAGGGTGGGATGTTACCTCACCAAAGGAAGTTGACGATTTTGCTACATTGGAGAACAACCCCTGGGGCGAGCTGTGACAACACGTTGTGTGAGAATGGTCACAAGCTGTGCTGAAGGAGGCCAGTCACAAGCTCTGCTGGACGTGAATTCGGGTGACTTTTTGAGTTGTCTGGACTGCATCATTTAGTTGTGGCTCTGAGAAAACTGCTTGGGCCTACGTGTGATTGCCGGCAGTACAATGTGAGCGCGGCCTGGATGTTATTATTTGAAAAAGAATACCTGCTGACGTGAGAAACCACAGCTGATCATCGGTGCGCGGCCATTCTTTTGTGCGTGGCACTGTGACGTCTGGGTCATTATCTACGCATCGCAGAGCTGGGCGTTAGTGCAGGAGGTGTGGTGCACACGAACATTGACTGCCTGACCGCCTGGAGAAAACGTAACATGCCCAGAGGAAGCACGATAACGTAACGGCACTCATCAATTGTGCCTGGAGGTGACGTACCTACATTTGCCAGCTGCCTTTCTGGAGGAAATTGTGACATGCTAGGAAGGAGCATCCCAACGCATCGACGTCTGTCTACATGGGTCCTACGTGTTAATGCAGCATCGTTGACGAGTCAGTTACTTAGCAACGTGGTCTCGGAGGAAGGTATACGCACACAGTGCCCGTCTGCATCTCAGTGTTAGGTTTGGAAGCGAGACACCAAACGTATACTTGTCTGCCTATTTGATGACGTTTTGTGGTGTCGACAGATCTGAGAGCACTAAGGAGGCAGCATGCAGAATTGCAAGTGCTCGGGCACTAAGTCAACATCGTCGTTTGACTAAAAGCATTTCAGGTAATATTACTGCTGTTGGGGAAGCAGTCCACAGCAAAACTTAAGGTTGCAGAGACTACAGTGTCTACTTCATTTATTTTGATTTGTTGTGTTGCAAGCAGGAATTTGAAGGAAGTTACTTACAGAGTCTACAGCGTCTTTTAATCTATTTGGAAACTTGTGCAAACTACTTTAATTCATTGTGCTGCCAAGCTTAAGTTTAAGAAGCCACACCATTCTACTGAGTCTACGGTGACTACTTTATTTCTTTTAATTTATTGTGTTGTCATTACAGCAAGACATTGCAGGAAGTGACTAGTGCATAATAACATTGAGACATTGTAGGAAGTGACTAGTGCATAATAACATTGTGGGGAGTGTTCATACACAGATTTTTGTTAATGTTACATTCTTGTAGGAAATTATGGATACCACATCAGTTTTAGCCCCGCCCAAATTCTTACAGAATCCCGGTGTTCCGTCCATGGTATGGGAGGATTGGCAAGAATCGCTTGAGACTTACCTAGAAGCAATAGGAGGAGAAACTTTTGTAGCATCTCGGAAGTTAGCCTTATTAAAGAATAACCTAGGTGTTGAAGGCAGGAAAGTATAAAAAACTTTGCCCAAACCTATACGTGCAAATTCGACCAGCCCTGAAGGTGAGGGTGAAGAAAAGGGTTCTAATTCAGGAGAAGCAGTAATTGATGAGTATTTGGAGGCTTAAAAACCTTTGGAGGACAATTATGGAAAAAACACAGCATTGTAGTTGAAAGACACAAGTTTTTTTCTAGAGCACAGTTGCCTGGAGAACGGGTAGAGCAATATGTTGCTGTATTAAGAACCTTAGCTGCTTCATGCAGATTCAGGGATCTCCACGAAGAAATAATCAGGGACCAATTCATAAATAGAACCAACAATTGCAAAATCCAAGAGAGATTATTGGAATTGACGGATCCCTCATTACAGAAAGCTATTGACATAGCCAGGAGAGTAGAAAATACTTCACGCTATGTCAAGCTGAACGCAGGTGGAGACACCAGTATTGTGAAGAAGGAAAGACAATATACTCTACTCTATTGAAAGAATACAAGAAGTCTATTACTCAAACTAAGGCAGACTACTTCTCGAATAGGATTCTTAACTCAACAAATAAATCTAAAGAAATCTTTTCTATAGTAAATGAGCTGTCTGCATTAGATAGAGTTACGCCTAACTCAGCCCCTTCTCAGTCCCTGTGTGATTCTCTTAACCTATTTTTTTGGGAGAAAATTGTGGCAATCAAGGCCAGTATTCCTACTCCCATTTCTCCCATAGTTGCCTTTGAAACCGATAAGTGTCCATTTCAACTGGCTCAGATTCCCTTCATCTCTTATGAGATCTTTTTGGGTCTGTTAAAAAAGGTCGGATCAGGCTCCCCGACTGACTGTTGCCCCCCTCATGTTTTTCAGGAAATCTTCGCCAGATGTCCAGACCCTCCACTTTTGTTTCTTAATAACTCACTTAAGTTTGGTATAGTCCCCAACCTCTTTAAAAGCGCGGAAATTATCCCCATTTTAAAGAAACCGGGTGTGGACCCTTCCATTCTTAGCAACTACCGCCCCATTTCATTGCTACCCTACCTTGGAAAGGTCTTAGAAGCTCATGTATCAAACCAACTTAGTTCTTTTGTTGAACGGTCTCATGTCCTGGACCCTCACCAGGCGGGGTTCCGACCCGCCCATTCTACCGAGTCAGTCATTCTGACAGTCCTAGACGAACTCAGAGGGGGGGCAGATAGAGGCCTCACCCAGGCCTTGGTACTCCTGGACCTGTCTGCAGCATTTGACACGGTCGCCCATAATATTCTGATCGATCGTGTCAACAAGGCCGGGATCCAGGGCCTGGCTTTGAAGTGGCTTTCTTCCTTCCTCAGAGACCGGTTCCAAGTGGTGCGTCTTGGTAATTTCTCCTCTACCAAGATAGAACTGACTTGTGGGGTTCCCCAGGGCTCTTCTCTTTCCCCGCTCCTTTTTAACTTGTACCTATTCCCTTTAATCTCTTCCTTGAGAGAAAGGAAAGTGGGAACATACAATTATGCGGATGACCTTCAATTGGTTTTTGACATCAATCTTTCATCATCCTCTGTGTCCCATTTTCAAGACACGATGATTTTTATAAGCAAATGGATGAATGACAACCAATTGAAGCTTAACCCCAACAAAACTGAGCTTATCCTTACTGGAGGGTTCTCCAACCCATGGAATTCCAACTTTTGGCCATCTACCCTTGGTAGTCCCCCTCTACCGGCCAGCTCAGTTAAAAGCTTAGGCATAGTGATAAACAACGATCTGAGCATGAAAGCTCAGATCAGCGCCGTTGTCTCCGCTGGTTTCTTCCAACTTCGGAGAATAAAGAAGATCAGTAAATTCTTGTCCAGGGAAGCCTTGATTTTAGTTGTTCTGGCATTGGTCATCTCCCGCTTGGACTATGCTAACTCACTCTATGTCGGCATTCCGGCATACCAATTAAAACGCCTTCAGCTGGTCCAGAATCAAGCTGCCAGACTGATTTTTGCGCAACCTAAATGGCATCATGTTAAGCCACTGATGAAAAGCCTTCATTGGCTTCCAGTGGCCAAGCGCAGTGCATTCAAGTTAGGATGTACTGTTTTTAAAGCCCTTCATGGCAACAGCCCAGCCTTCATTGCTTCTAAGATTTCTCGCTATGTTCCCTCTCGCAATCTGCGTTCCTCCCATCAGAATCTATTGGTCACTCCTATTTTAAACGTAAGAAACACGGAGGGTCCAGATTTATGGTCTTAGCCCCTCTGTTCTGGAACTCGCTCCCTATGGAGATGAGGTCTCTGACCTCTCTCACTCTATTCAGAAAACAGCTAAAGACCTGGTTGTTCGCACAGGCGTATGGAACCTAAGCCATCCATTCCTGATGCCACCTTTTCACTCCCCCAGCGCCAAGAAACCTTTGGTGAACGTGCGCTTGATAAGTGCTTTTAACATAACATAACATAACAAAGAACTTAATAGCGAACAAGGGAAGGAGAAAGGTGATGTCAGTGTTGTCAATGCTATTCGCAAAACCCAAAGTGTGAATGAGGGTGCGAATGTTCAGGTTCGACCAAAATTTCCCAGTGAAAGGGCGTCATCCAGTAATAACAGACGAGTTTGCTTTAGGTGTGGAAGTTTTAGACATACTGCTGAAGCCACAAGTTGTCCAGTTGCTAAAGTTACCTTTTTCAAATGTAAGAAACTAGGTCATTTTTCTGAAATGTGTAGGTCTGGGAACAGTGGAGCTTGGAAACGTTCCGTGAATATGGTGAGTGGTAATGATGGCGCATCAGAGAACGAGAGTGACAGTGATGTGGAAGTGTTAGTAATATGGGAAAATGAGGTGAATGAAGTATCTGAAAAGTATCATCCTCCCAAATGTGCTCTATCATTGTACCAAGTCAAGGTATCATTATGGGCTGATTCATGTTCTCTGTACACCATAATTGATAAAAATGTTTGGGAATCAACAGGCAAGTGCAATCTAGTGCCACCAGACATTGAGCCTGAGGGGTACTGTGGTATCAAACTTCCTTTGTTCGGGGTATTTTATGTGCCACTTTTTGTTCAAAAATAGGAGCACACAAGCTAAAGTGTATGTTGTAGAAAAAGGCAGAGCTTTACTTGGTTGGAAGGAGCAAATAAGTTTAGGCATTATACTTGATCCCAATCACCCGGATCAGGTTCGACTAAAACAAGACCTTGAGAAGTCCAAGTGGCACACGAAGAATCCAGATTTGTTTAGTACAAAACTTGGATGTTTAAACGAATTCGAGCACTGGATTGTGTTAAAGGCAAATTGTAATCCCGTGGTTCAAAAAGTCAGGAATTTACCATTTGCTTTGCGACCACAACTCAGGCAAGAATTGGTCAGGTTATGTGATGCCAAAGTCATCGAACCCATTGAGGCATCGGAATGGTTAAGTCTGATTGTTTTGGCATGCAAATCGAATGGCAAGTTGGCATGTGTGTGGACTTGAGAGATTTGCACAGGAATATCTGGGTTGATCGCCACCCATTACCACGTATTAATGAAATGATGGCTAGTGTAAAAAAAGCTAAGTATTTTTCGTCCATTGAACTTTCCAACACGTACCATCAGGTGAGATTACATCCTGATTATCGACATATAGCGTCATTCATAACACCTGAGGGTGCGTTCCAATTCTTACGAATGCCCTTCGGGTTAGCTTCTGCTTCGGCGGTTTTTCAAAGACTTATGAGCAGTGATTTGAAGGGAGTTGACAACATGATTTCAGGTATTTCAGGATGATATTTTAGTTTGGGGTGATAACAGACATAATCATGATGCTGTTTTGGACAATGTTTTGATGAAATTACAACATGCAGGATTAACTGTGAGTGCTGAAAAATGCAAATTTGGGGTAAAACTAATTGATTATTTAGGACACACACTTTCTGGAGATTGTGTCAAACCAAAAAAAAAAAAAAATTACTCGAGGACATTGAAAATGCTCCAGCACTGTCAAACAAGGAACAGTTACGTTCTTGCCTTGGGTTGGCAGAATATTATTCAAAATGTGTGCAACATTTTGCAACTAAGGTACACAGGTTAAGGCTTTTGATGAAGAAAGGCACATCATTTGCATGGAGTCAGGAATGTCAGATAGCTTTTGATAGTATAAAAGCTGACATAACTAAGGCAGTGTCTCTCAAACCATATGATCCCCACAACAAGTCCCTTGTGGTTGTGTATGAGAGTGCATATGGTTTGGGGGCAGTTCCTATGCAAAGGAAGGATGATAGAGAATGGGTGGTAGCATTTGCTTCATGAACGCTCAAGGGGGCAGAAGCTACTTACTCCGTCATTGAAAAAGAGGCCCTAGCTTGTTGGTGGGGTGTCAATTATTTTAAGACATACATATGGGGAATGAATTTCGAGTTGAGGACTGATCACAGACCCTTAATTGACATCTTCACTACAAAGGGTGCTGGGGAGGCTACACCCAGGATAGCGAAATGGTTGTACCGATTGCAGGAGTATGATTTCCAATTGAAATATGTGCCTGGTCTCAAAAACATCAATGCTGATTGCTTATCTCAATTGCCCTTACCATGACATGTGGAAGAGGATGTTAGGGAGGAAGAAGAAGAATGGCTGGTGGCTACAGTGGGTGAGTCATGCAAGGGTGCTGTGAATGAGGAAGAGTGGAAATAGGCAGTTTTGCAGGACGCAGCATTGCAACAACTAATCTTGTGTTTATCTGATAGTACTGGACAAAGCTCACTGATTAAAAAGGAACTGTCTGAGTACAAAATGGTATGGACGGAATTATCTGTTGAGAGTGATGTGGTCAGGCGAGTAGACAAGTTGGTCGTACCAGTTGTTCTACGCACCAGATTATTGGAATTACTGCATGAAGGACACAATGGTATGTCGGGCATGAAGAGGAGAGCCAGGTGTGATTTCTGGTGGCCTGGCATGGATAATGACATAGAGAGATGTGTGCGCAATTGTGTAGCATGTATGTGTAGTGATAAATCTCACAAGTCTCAAGAAACCACCATTTCGCCTACCAGCTTGCCTGACAAGCCCTGGCAAAAGCTTGCTATGGATATTTGTGGGCCGTTCAGTGCCAGAGGTATTGAAAACAAGTATGCCATACTCATGATGGACTATTTTACTAAATGGCCCGAAGTAGCGTTCATGAGAGAGACTAAATCATCCAATGTGATAGATTTTTGCAAGGAGATTTTTCATAGAGAAGGTTATCCGGAGAGTTTCACAACTAACAACGGTCCACAATTTCTTGCTAATGATTTTGGTAAAAATTTGAAGGGGGCAGGTGTGAAGCATTGTACCACTGCTGTTTACAGTCTTAGGGAAAACGGCATGGTTGAAAGATTTAACCGTGTGTTGAAGGAATGTGTGCAGTTGGCTGATACCGATGGGGTGGATTGCAAAAGAGCGGTGAAGGAGATGATTTGGAGTTACCGTAATACACCCCATACTGCCACTCAGGAAACTCCATTCAGCCTTCTTAAGGGCCGTGTGGAATGCAAAAAAGTGACACCGGCATGGATGTGTAGTGTGAGTTTCAAACGTGTGAGTAGGCATGAGTTGGCACGCAGAGTACTTGATTACCTCCTTCGGCTTGGACCATTTAGACAAACCCACTCTTTGAATTCCCACAACAAACGTCCTTACCCAATCACCTACCCCTGAACTCGCGTGCACAACTCTTTATTCTGTCATTGTGTCTGTGAGTGTACCTTTCTTGATAATCAAGTACTCTGCGTGCAAACTCATGCCTACTCACACGTTTGGAACTCACTCTACACATCCATGCCAGTGTCACTTTGTTGCATGCCAGACGTCCCTTCTTGTGTATGTCACATTATTGAGTTTCTAATATCATACTACAATAATAGTTTAGCAAAAATACTGACAGCCAATTTATAGAGAAGGTAAATGTTTATATAAAAAATATAGGTTTACTATACTTTACTCTAAATCCACATACCTTGAATATCATCAAGGTACTTATATGTAGAGTGAAATATAGGAAACCTATATTGACCTGTTTATACCTACGATGTCAATATTTTGGTTGTCATTATTTTAGCTACAATATTAGGGTAGCTTAACATTATAGATTTGATATTCTGGTACCATACCAGATAGGCAAGAGCTGTGCCTTTGTATATAACACTGTGCTGTTTGGTCTTAGAGGGGTGGGAGCGATGCTTAAATAGAACAACCAGGTTATGCACCCAAAAAGAGGCAGTCGTCCATCTTGGTATTCCCCATTTACCACAAAGACCTGTCCTGCACAGTTTAAGTGGAACAGCAACAGAAAAAATGTCATTGTAAACGCCCTGCAATGCAGATAGACTTCTCTTGCTGCCCTCCAACCTGCTTCCCGCAGAGTAATCAGCACGCAAAATCGTCACACACATTTAGCAAATTTATTTAAACATGCCTCACAATTTAACATTTTCTGTTAAGAAACCTTTGATAGTGAAAGAAATAACTAGATCATATATGAAAAAGTCACCTGTGTATGGAATCAGTTAGTGACTTGATGGCCGTCAAAGTTAACCTCAGAGTAATAATATATGAATAGTTTGGCGACATTGTTTCTTAGTGGGTGGTAAATTTATATCGTTCATGATTCGAGAAATTAACAGGAGCTGGCTCCGTTCTAAAGTCATCTCGAAGGTGTATTTGAGCAATCTGCAGATTTGAAATGAGTGAATATTTCTATATGCATTACAAACCATTTGCGAAGCAAAGATTACTGCCATCAAAAAGAAATAAGTGAGCCTCCATCAAAGTTATTATGTTAAAGAAGCTATGATTTACAAACATGAAGCAAAATGTGTGTCTGTAAAACAACAAGCTGCCTCTGGATGTCACTTTATAATTTGGTAATGTTGACGTCCAAAGGAATTACAATGTTATTGGTGCTATCGACTTGTTTGCTGTCGTCTTGCTGCTGATTTGAAAGTAAAGAAACAAGTATTCAAACATTACAAGTTCAGAATGTGAACCATGCTTTTCACTTCGTTGTTATTTTGTATCTCGATTGGACCAGGATGTCATCGGGATGATCAGATTTGGCATATTTTCATTTTTTGTCCTTCAGAGCAGTTATAAGGACTTTGCAATAGCTAAATAATAATTTAACTTCATATTTTTTAATATGATGTGTAAAATATATTTAACCTGTCCTGTGCCTTACAACCACCAGTCTTGTGACACTAGTCTAGCATGATTATCTCACAGTACTTTTTATGCCTTAAATGGTTAAGCCAAATGATGACCCATAGACATAAATTATCATGGAACTCTGGTAACAAGAAACCCTTTGTTGTGTATCTTCTTATGACACACCCATATTTTAGCAAGCAAAATTAATGGGTGCATTTAATAGACAATCAAAAGTTAATGTTTGCATTGATACATAGCCACACAAATCAGGGCGTCTTACTGTGACCAACATTTGTTTTGAGAATTTGAAATCAGAACATAATTTAGGGTATTTGATAAGCTCTTAACACTTCCTTTGAAATTGCCATGAGGGCGTTGCAGCAGTAACAAATAACCGATGGGGTAAAAATAGGCAGGCGTAGATAACATAATTATACTACTGAATGGCAAGATGAAGAATTGGGCTCTTTATTTGATCTGGAGAAGAAGCAGAGAAAACAAAATCTAGAATCAATGTGAATGCCCCGTGAGGGATCATTTCTGAAGGAGTTTTCTGTTTATCTCTACAAATAATGTTTCCCACCATTAAGTAGCTGAGCATGTGCATCAATCAAAATGTGTAGTGCCACAATTTGAATGAACTGACCGTGGAAAATGACAAGCTACATCAAATTATTTTTCTCTGTAGCTATGATGTCAAACGTTCCCTTGTAGAGTTACCAGCTGTCTAATTTCATAATTTCCTCCTGTCTCCATAAACTCTCCTTTATTTTTAATGTCTAGGACACATTTGAGGGTCTCACAGTCTAGGGAATAATCAAACTCAAGATTGTGTGGTGCCCAGGACCATTCTTAGTGAGACCCCTAGGACAGCTGAGACCATAAACTAGTTTTAACATTACTTAATACTGATGTGGTATCAACACTTGATGAGATATAACGTATTTTGGCTAGTGACACCGTATCTATAACTCATTCAGCTGCAAGCCCCAGAACTGAAGTCAATTTACCGCTATCCAAATTAAAAGCAATGCCTTTGATATACTTTTTGCTTTATTTTCAGTGATCAGCAGTGTGCATGATCCTTATCATATCTGTAAAGTTTATTATGATTACAAACATTTAAAAATGGAAAGGGAAACACAGGTGTTAGACCTGGCATACTATGAGTGGTTTCCCCTGACTTTTTGCATTCAGACCTCCTGTTTTTGCTTACTTAACGTTTGCTGGCCTAAGGATTTTGCGCACATTACCACTGCTAAACAGAGCTAACCTGCTTGTGCTCTCTTCTTAAGACATGGAACATTGGCTAATCCACAATTGGCACATTTAATTTACTTATGAGTCCCAAGTAAAATGCACTACTTGTGCCCAGGGCCTGTAAATTAAATGCCACTAGTGGGCCTGCAGCACTGATTGTGCCACCAACTTAAGTATTCCTTTAAATGTGTCTCAGGCCTGCCACTGTAGAGCCTGTGTGTGTGCAGTTTTAAACTGCCATGTCGACCTGGCAAATTAAATCTCTTGCCAGGCCCAGATCTTCCTTTTTAATACATATAGGTCACCCCTAGGGTATGCCATGGAGAGACCAGAGGGCAGTGTGCCATGTATTTAAAAAGCAGGACGTGTATTTTTAAGTTTTACATGTCCTGGTAGTGAAAAAATTTTAATTTTGTTTTTCACTACTGCAAAGCCTGTCTCCCATAGTATAACATTGGATTACTTTTTTATATTTTATAAGCGTAATTTCTAAATGGAAAGATATAACTGGTCCATGTTTGGTGTCTCTGGAATCCTAATTTAAAATCCTAACTTTTAGTGAAGTTGAATTTTAAATTGCAATTCTGAAAATGCCGCTTTCAGAAAATTCAAACACCAGAATTGCTAGTATTGACACACATTCACAAATTTACTTCAATTTGTGATCATTCAACTGAATAACTGCAATCACCATTTATTTGATCAATATTGTTAAAAGTTTTTTTTTAGTTTAGCACAATTAAAAACAAGTTCAGATGTTTTTACATATAAAGAACAAACATAATCAAAAACAATTTTTTGGAAGTGCATAGTCAATACAATCCACATACAAAAAACAATGAAATTAGACAACACAAAAAAAGACAATCCATGGATTTTTTTGCCCAGGTTCTGACTTTTCTTTGCCCTTTAGGAGCTTGATATAGTTTATTATCTTGCATTTCCGGTCGTTGCTCCTAACTAAATGGGCTACGACCAAACAGTGCCTCTACGGGACTAATGGAGAATTTATTACTCCTATAAAGATAAACACACTAGTAACACTGAAGTCCGGTAGTACTTATTTTGAATGCACTTGTTTGGTGAAAATACTGTTAATGTGTTTCAAACTCTTTCCTTTTTTGATGTTTCTCCTCAGGACTCACTGAAAGTGAAGTTGTGGTGGTGATAGGAGCTTGTAATTATGCCACCCTGCCTCTTGTGGTTTCTTTCTTTGAATGGAAAGGACAAAGTAAAAATATTCTCTGAGGGATATTCAGGGTAGGAGCAGTTGTGTTGTTGGGGCCGTTGGTTTGTAACCTAGGGGCTGAGCTCTACGTGCAGTGTTGTGTCTGAAAAGCAGTGCAGAATCTCCCTGCATATGTTTAACGGTCTGACAGTATTTGTTCAGCTGTTAAACAGATGCAAAGGACAGTCTGTGCTACATTTTAACATGCACTGCTCTGCTGTCTTCTATCATATCACCACACAAGGCAACTGATGTGTATTGCAGTCTGCCACTAAGATGCCTACTGCGTGTTATTCTAGTGCCTAGATGCAACATACATAGCAGCGTTAAACCCCCATACAAGATGGAATTTTTATACTTACACCTTTTGCAGCAGAGACTGATTTTCTTTACTGCTGGTTTTCAAATGTTTTTCCTTTAGAAAGGACACATGGGCGACTGTATGTCACATTATTTAGTTTTGAATATCATACTACCGTAATAGTTTAGCAAAAATACTGACAGCCAATTTATAGAGAAGGTAAACGTTTATATAAAAATATAGGTTTACTATACTTCACTCTAAATCCACATACCTTGAATTTCCTCAAGGTACTTATATGTAGAGCGAAATATAGGAAACCTATATTGGCCTGTTTATACCTACGATGTCAATATTTTGGTTGTCATTATTTTAGCTACAATATTAGGGTAGCATCACATTATAGATTCTATATTCTGGTACCATACCAGATGGGCAAGAGCTGTACCTTCGTATATAACACTGTGCTGTTTGGTCTTAGGGGGTGGAGCGATGCTGAAATAGAACAACCAGGTGATGCACCCGAAAACAGGCAGTACGTCTTGGTATCCCCCATTTAAAACAAAGACCTGGCCTGCACAGTTTAAGTGGAACAGCAACAGAAAAAATGTCATTGTAAACCCCCTGCAATGCAGATAGACTTCTCTTGCTGCCCTCCAACCTGCTTCCCTCAGTGTAATCGACACGCCAATTCGTCACACACATTTAGCAATTTTATTAAAACATGCCTCACAATTTCAAATTTTCTGTTAAGAAACATTTGATAGTGAAAGAAATAACTAGATCATATATTAAAAAGTCACCTGTGTATGGAATCAGTTAGTGACTTGATGATGGTCAAAGTTAACCTCCGAGTGATAATATATGAATAGTTTGGCGACATTGTTTCTTAGCGGGTGGTAAATTTATATCGTTCATGATTCGAAAAATTAACAGGAGCTGGCTCCGTTCTTAAGTCATCTCGAAGGTGTATTTGAGCAATCTGCAGATTTGAAATGAGTGAATATTTCTATATACATTATAAACCATTTACGAAGCACAGATTACTGCCATCAAAAATGAATGAGTGAGCCTCCATCAACGTTATTATGTTAAAGAAGCTATGATTTACAAACATGAAGCAAAATGTGTGTCTGTAAAACAACAAGCTGCCTCTGGATGTCACTTTATAATTTGGTAATGTTGACGTCCGAGGGAATTACAATGTTATTGGTGCTATCGACTTGTTTGATGTCATCTTGCTGCTGATATGAAAGTAAAGGAACAAATATTCAAACATTACAAGTTCAGAATGTGAACCATGCTTCTCACTTTGTTGTTCTTTTGTATCTCGATTAGACCAGGATGTCATCGGGACAATCAGATTTGGCATTTTGGATCATAATATTTATCTCAAGGAGATGTCATATTTTCATTTTTTGTCCTTCAGAGCAGTTATAAGGACCTTGCAACAGCTAAATAATAATTTAACTTCACATTTTTTAATATGACGTGTGAAATATATTTAACCTGTCCTGTGCCTTACAACCACCAGTCTTGTGACACTAGCCTAGCAGGATTATCTCACCGTACTTTTTATGCCTTAAATGGTTAAGCCAAATGATGACCCATAGATATAAATTATCAAAGAACTCTGGTAACAAGAAACCCTTTGTTGTGTATCTTCTTATGACACACCCATATTTTAGCAAGCAAAATTAATGGGTGCATTTAATAGACAATCAAAAGTTAATGTTTGCATTTGATACATAGCCACAAAAATCAGGGCGTGTTACTGTGACCAACATTTGTTTCGAGAATTTAAAATCAGAACATAATTTAGGGTATTTGAAAAGCTCTTAACACTTCCTTTGAAATTGCCATGAGGGCGTTGCAGCAGTAACAAATAACCGATGGGGTAAAAACAGGCAGGCGTAGATAACATAATTATACTACTGAATGGCAAGATGAAGAATTGGGCTCTTTATTTGATCTGGAGAAGAAGCAGAGAAAATCAAATCTAGAATCAATGTGAATGCCCCAGTGAGGGATCATTCCTGAAGGAGTTTTCTGTTTATCTCTACAAATAATGTTTCCCACCATTAAGTAGCTGAGCATGTGCATCAATCAAAATGCTTAGTGCCACAATTTGAATGAACTGACCGTGGTAAATAACAGGCTACATTAAAATATTTTTCTCTGTAGCTATGATGTCAAACGTTCCCTTGTAGAGTTACCATCTGTCTAATTTCATAATTTCCTCCTATGTCTCCATAAACTCTCCTTTATTTTTAATGTCTAGGACACATTTGAGGGTCTCACAGTCTAGGGAATAACCAAACTCAAGATTGTGTGGTGCCAAGGACCACTCTTAGTGAGACCCCTAGGACAGCTGAGACCATAAACTAGTTTTAACATTACTTAATACTGATGTGGTATCAACACTTGATGATATATAATGTATTATGGCTAGTGACGCCGTATCTATAACTTATTCAGTTGCTAGCCCCAGAACTGAAGTCAATGTACCGCTATCCAAATTAAAAGCAATTCCTTTGATATACTTTTTACTTTATTTTCAGTGATCAGCAGTGTGCATGATCTTTATCATATGTGTAAAGTTTATTATGATTACAAACATTTACAAATGGAAAGGGAAACACAGATGTTAGACCTGGCATCCTATAAGTGGTTTCCCCGGACATTTTGCATTCAGACATCCTGTTTTTGCTTACTTAACGTTTGCTGGCCTAAGGATTTTGCGCACTTTACCACTGCTAAACAGAGCTAACCTGCTTGTGCTCTCTTCTTAAAACATGGAACATTAGCTTATCCACATTTGGCACATTTAATTTACTTATAAATCCCAAGTAAAATGCACTACTTGTGCCCAGGGCCTGTAAATTAAATGCTACTAGTGGGCCTGCAGCACTGATTGTGCCACCAACTTAAGTATGCCTTTAAATGAGTCTCAGGCCTGCCACTGCAGAGCCTGTGTGTGCAGTTTTAAACTGCCATGTCGACCTGGCAAATTAAAACTCTCACCAGGACCAAACCTTCCTTTTTAATACATATAAGTCACCCCTAGGGTGTGCCATGGACAGACCAGAGGGCAGGGTGCCATGTATTTAAAAAGCAGGACATGTATTTTTAAGTTTTACATCTCCTGGTAGTGAAAAAATGTTAATTTTGTTTTTTACTACTGCAAAGCCTGTGTCTCCCATAGTATAACATTGGATTACCTTTTTACATTTTATAAGCGTAATTTCTAAATGGAAAGATATAACTGGTCCATGTTTGGTGTCTCTGGAATCCTAATTTAAAATCCTAACTTTTAGTGAAGTTGAATTTTAAATTGCAATTCTGAAAATGCCGCTTTCAGAAAATTCAAACACCAGAATTGCTAGTACTGACACACATTCACAAATTTACTTCAATTTGTGATCATTCAACTGAATAACTGCAATCACCATTTATTTGATCAATATTGTTAAAAGTTTTTTTTTAGTTTAGCACAATTAAAAACAAGTTCAGATGTTTTTACATATAAAGAACAAACATAATCAAAAAGAATTTTTGGGAAGTGCATAGTCAATACAATCCACATACAACAAAACAATGAAATTAGACAACACAAAAAAAGACAATCCATGGATTTTTTGCCCAGGTTCTGACTTTTCTTTGCCCTTTAGGAGCTTGATATAGTTTATTATCTTGCATTTCCGGTCGTTGCTCCTAACTAAATGGGCTACGACCAAACAGTGCCTCTACGGGACTAATGGAGAATTTATTACTCCTATAAAGATAAACACACTAGTAACACTGAAGTCCGGTAGTACTTATTTTGAATGCACTTGTTTGGTGAAAATACTGTTGATGTGTTTCAAACTCTTTCCTTTTTGATGTTTCTCCTCAGGACTCACTGAAAGTGAAGTTGTGGTGGTGATAGGAACTTGTAATTATGCCACCCTGTCTCTCGTGGTTTCTCTCTTTGAATGGAAAGGACAAAGTAAAAATATTCTCTGAGGGATATTCAGGGTAGGAGCAGTTGTGTTGTTGGGGCCGTTGGTTTGTAACCTAGGGGCTGAGCTCTACGTGCAGTGTTGTGTCTGAAAAGCAGTGCAGAATCTCCCTGCATATGTTTAACGGTCTGACAGTATTTGTTCAGCTGTTAAACAGATGCAAAGGACAGTCTGTGCTACATTTTAACATGCACTGCTCTGCTGTCTTCTAACATATCACCACACAAGGCAACTGATGTGTATTGCAGTCTGCCACTAAGATGCCTACTGCGTGTTATTCTAGTGCCTAGATGCAACATACATAGCAGCGTTAAACCCCCATACAAGATGGAATTTTTATACTTACACCTTTTGCAGCAGAGACTGATTTTCTTTACTGCTGGATTTCAAATGTTTTTCCTTTAGAAAGGACACATGGGCGACTGTATGTCACATTATTTAGTTTCGAATATCATACTACCGTAATAGTTTAGCAAAAATACTGACAGCCAATTTATAGAGAAGGTAAACGTTTATATAAAAAATATAGGTTTACTATACTTCACTCTAAATCCACATACCTTGAATTTCCTCAAGGTACTTATATGTAGAGCGAAATATAGGAAACCTATATTGGCCTGTTTATACCTACGATGTCAATATTTTGGTTGTCATTATTTTAGCTACAATATTAGGTTAGGGTAGCATCACATTATAGATTCTATATTCTGGTACCATACCAGATGGGCAAGAGCTGTACCTTCGTATATAACACTGTGCTGTTTGGTCTTAGGGGGTGGAGCGATGCTGAAATAGAACAACCAGGTGATGCACCGAAAACAGGCAGTACGTCTTGGTATTCCCCATTTAAAACAAAGACCTGGCCTGCACAGTTTAAGTGGAACAGCAACAGAAAAAATGTCATTGTAAACCCCTGCAATGCAGATAGACTTCTCTTGCTGCCCTCCAACCTGCTTCCCGCAGTGTAATCGACACGCCAATTCGTCACACACATTTAGCAATTTTATTAAAACATGCCTCACAATTTCAAATTTTCTGTTAAGAAACATTTGATAGTGAAAGAAATAACTAGATCATATATTAAAAAGTCACCTGTGTATGGAATCAGTTAGTGACTTGATGATGGTCAAAGTTAACCTCCGAGTGATAATATATGAATAGTTTGGCGACATTGTTTCTTAGCGGGTGGTAAATTTATATCGTTCATGATTCGAAAAATTAACAGGAGCTGGCTCCGTTCTTAAGTCATCTCGAAGGTGTATTTGAGCAATCTGCAGATTTGAAATGAGTGAATATTTCTATATACATTATAAACCATTTACGAAGCACAGATTACTGCCATCAAAAATGAATGAGTGAGCCTCCATCAACGTTATTATGTTAAAGAAGCTATGATTTACAAACATGAAGCAAAATGTGTGTCTGTAAAACAACAAGCTGCCTCTGGATGTCACTTTATAATTTGGTAATGTTGACGTCCGAGGGAATTACAATGTTATTGGTGCTATCGACTTGTTTGATGTCATCTTGCTGCTGATATGAAAGTAAAGGAACAAATATTCAAACATTACAAGTTCAGAATGTGAACCATGCTTCTCACTTTGTTGTTCTTTTGTATCTCGATTGGACCAGGATGTCATCGGGACAATCAGATTTGGCATTTTGGATCATAATATTTATCTCAAGGAGATGTCATATTTTCATTTTTTGTCCTTCAGAGCAGTTATAAGGACCTTGCAACAGCTAAATAATAATTTAACTTCACATTTTTTAATATGACGTGTGAAATATATTTAACCTGTCCTGTGCCTTACAACCACCAGTCTTGTGACACTAGCCTAGCAGGATTATCTCACCGTACTTTTTATGCCTTAAATGGTTAAGCCAAATGATGACCCATAGACATAAATTATCAAAGAACTCTGGTAACAAGAAACCCTTTGTTGTGTATCTTCTTATGACACACCCATATTTTAGCAAGCAAAATTAATGGGTGCATTTAATAGACAATCAAAAGTTAATGTTTGCATTTGATACATAGCCACAAAAATCAGGGCGTGTTACTGTGACCAACATTTGTTTCGAGAATTTAAAATCAGAACATAATTTTGGGTATTTGAAAAGCTCTTAACACTTCCTTTGAAATTGCCATGAGGGCGTTGCAGCAGTAACAAATAACCGATGGGGTAAAAACAGGCAGGCGTAGATAACATAATTATACTACTGAATGGCAAGATGAAGAATTGGGCTCTTTATTTGATCTGGAGAAGAAGCAGAGAAAATCAAATCTAGAATCAATGTGAATGCCCCAGTGAGGGATCATTCCTGAAGGAGTATTCTGTTTATCTCTACAAATAATGTTTCCCACCATTAAGTAGCTGAGCTTGTGCATCAATCAAAATGCTTAGTGCCACAATTTGAATGAACTGACCGTGGTAAATGACAGGCTACATTAAAATATTTTTCTCTGTAGCTATGATGTCAAACGTTCCCTTGTAGAGTTACCATCTGTCTAATTTCATAATTTCCTCCTATGTCTCCATAAACTCTCCTTTATTTTTAATGTCTAGGACACATTTGAGGGTCTCACAGTCTAGGGAATAACCAAACTCAAGATTGTGTGGTGCCAAGGACCACTCTTAGTGAGACCCGTAGGACAGCTGAGACCATAAACTAGTTTTAACATTACTTAATACTGATGTGGTATCAACACTTGATGATATATAATGTATTATGGCTAGTGACGCCGTATCTATAACTTATTCAGCTGCTAGCCCCAGAACTGAAGTCAATGTACCGCTATCCAAATTAAAAGCAATGCCTTTGATATACTTTTACTTTATTTTCAGTGATCAGCAGTGTGCATGATCTTTATCATATCTGTAAAGTTTATTATGATTACAAACATTTACAAATGGAAAGGGAAACACAGATGTTAGACCTGGCATCCTATAAGTGGTTTCCCCGGACATTTTGCATTCAGACCTCCTGTTTTTGCTTACTTAACGTTTGCTGGCCTAAGGATTTTGCGCACTTTACCACTGCTAAACAGAGCTAACCTGCTTGTGCTCTCTTCTTAAAACATGGAACATTAGCTTATCCACATTTGGCACATTTAATTTACTTATAAGTCCCAAGTAAAATGCACTACTTGTGCCCAGGGCCTGTAAATTAAATGCTACTAGTGGGCCTGCAGCACTGATTGTGCCACCAACTTAAGTATGCCTTTAAATGAGTCTCATGCCTGCCACTGCAGAGTCTGTGTGTGCAGTTTTAAACTGCCATGTCGACCTGGCAAATTAAAACTCTCACCAGGACCAAACCTTCCTTTTTAATACATATAAGTCACCCCTAGGGTGTGCCATGGACAGACCAGAGGGCAGGGTGCCATGTATTTAAAAAGCAGGACATGTATTTTTAAGTTTTACATCTCCTGGTAGTGAAAAAATGTTAATTTTGTTTTTACTACTGCAAAGCCTGTGTCTCCCATAGTATAACATTGGATTACCTTTTTACATTTTATAAGCGTAATTTCTAAATGGAAAGATATAACTGGTCCATGTTTGGTGTCTCTGGAATCCTAATTTAAAATCCTAACTTTTAGTGAAGTTGAATTTTAAATTGCAATTCTGAAAATGCCGCTTTCAGAAAATTCAAACACCAGAATTGCTAGTACTGACACACATTCACAAATTTACTTCAATTTGTGATCATTCAACTGAATAACTGCAATCACCATTTATTTGATCAATATTGTTAAAAGTTTTTTTTTAGTTTAGCACAATTAAAAACAAGTTCAGATGTTTTTACATATAAAGAACAAACATAATCAAAAACAATTTTTTGGAAGTGCATAGTCAATACAATCCACATACAACACAACAATGAAATTAGACAACACAAAAAAAAGACAATCCATGGATTTTTTTGCTCAGGTTCTGACTTTTCTTTGCCCTTTAGGAGCTTGATATAGTTTATTATCTTGCATTTCCGGTCGTTGCTCCTAACTAAATGGGCTACGACCAAACAGTGCCTCTACGGGACTAATGGAGAATTTATTACTCCTATAAAGATAAACACACTAGTAACACTGAAGTCCGGTAGTACTTATTTTGAATGCACTTGTTTGGTGAAAATACTGTTGATGTGTTTCAAACTCTTTCCTTTTTTGATGTTTCTCCTCAGGACTCACTGAAAGTGAAGTTGTGGTGGTGATAGGAGCTTGTAATTATGCCACCCTGTCTCTCGTGGTTTCTCTCTTTGAATGGAAAGGACAAAGTAAAAATATTCTCTGAGGGATATTCAGGGTAGGAGCAGTTGTGTTGTTGGGGCCGTTGGTTTGTAACCTAGGGGCTGAGCTCTACGTGCAGTGTTGTGTCTGAAAAGCAGTGCAGAATCTCCCTGCATATGTTTAACGGTCTGACAGTATTTGTTCAGCTGTTAAACAGATGCAAAGGACAGTCTGTGCTACATTTTAACATGCACTGCTCTGCTGTCTTCTAACATATCACCACACAAGGCAACTGATGTGTATTGCAGTCTGCCACTAAGATGCCTACTGCGTGTTATTCTAGTGCCTAGATGCAACATACATAGCAGCGTTAAACCCCCATACAAGATGGAATTTTTATACTTACACCTTTTGCAGCAGAGACTGATTTTCTTTACTGCTGGATTTCAAATGTTTTTCCTTTAGAAAGGACACATGGGCGACTGTATGTCACATTATTTAGTTTCGAATATCATACTACCGTAATAGTTTAGCAAAAATACTGACAGCCAATTTATAGAGAAGGTAAACGTTTATATAAAAAATATAGGTTTACTATACTTCACTCTAAATCCACATACCTTGAATTTCCTCAAGGTACTTATATGTAGAGCTGAAATATAGGAAACCTATATTGGCCTGTTTATACCTACGATGTCAATATTTTGGTTGTCATTATTTTAGCTACAATATTAGGTTAGGGTAGCATCACATTATAGATTCTATATTCTGGTACCATACCAGATGGGCAAGAGCTGTACCTTCGTATATAACACTGTGCTGTTTGGTCTTAGGGGGGTGGAGCGATGCTGAAATAGAACAACCAGGTGATGCTCCCGAAAACAGGCAGTACGTCTTGGTATTCCCCATTTAAAACAAAGACCTGGCCTGCACAGTTTAAGTGGAACAGCAACAGAAAAAATGTCATTGTAAACCCCCTGCAATGCAGATAGACTTCTCTTGCTGCCCTCCAACCTGCTTCCCGCAGTGTAATCGACACGCCAATTCGTCACACACATTTAGCAATTTTATTAAAACATGCCTCACAATTTCAAATTTTCTGTTAAGAAACATTTGATAGTGAAAGAAATAACTAGATCATATATTAAAAAGTCACCTGTGTATGGAATCAGTTAGTGACTTGATGATGGTCAAAGTTAACCTCCGAGTGATAATATATGAATAGTTTGGCGACATTGTTTCTTAGCGGGTGGTAAATTTATATCGTTCATGATTCGAAAAATTAACAGGAGCTGGCTCCGTTCTTAAGTCATCTCGAAGGTGTATTTGAGCAATCTGCAGATTTGAAATGAGTGAATATTTCTATATACATTATAAACCATTTACGAAGCACAGATTACTGCCATCAAAAATGAATGAGTGAGCCTCCATCAACGTTATTATGTTAAAGAAGCTATGATTTACAAACATGAAGCAAAATGTGTGTCTGTAAAACAACAAGCTGCCTCTGGATGTCACTTTATAATTTGGTAATGTTGACGTCCGAGGGAATTACAATGTTATTGGTGCTATCGACTTGTTTGATGTCATCTTGCTGCTGATATGAAAGTAAAGGAACAAATATTCAAACATTACAAGTTCAGAATGTGAACCATGCTTCTCACTTTGTTGTTCTTTTGTATCTCGATTGGACCAGGATGTCATCGGGACAATCAGATTTGGCATTTTGGATCATAATATTTATCTCAAGGAGATGTCATATTTTCATTTTTTGTCCTTCAGAGCAGTTATAAGGACCTTGCAACAGCTAAATAATAATTTAACTTCACATTTTTTAATATGACGTGTGAAATATATTTAACCTGTCCTGTGCCTTACAACCACCAGTCTTGTGACACTAGCCTAGCAGGATTATCTCACCGTACTTTTTATGCCTTAAATGGTTAAGCCAAATGATGACCCATAGACATAAATTATCAAAGAACTCTGGTAACAAGAAACCCTTTGTTGTGTATCTTCTTATGACACACCCATATTTTAGCAAGCAAAATTAATGGGTGCATTTAATAGACAATCAAAAGTTAATGTTTGCATTTGATACATAGCCACAAAAATCAGGGCGTGTTACTGTGACCAACATTTGTTTCGAGAATTTAAAATCAGAACATAATTTAGGGTATTTGAAAAGCTCTTAACACTTCCTTTGAAATTGCCATGAGGGCGTTGCAGCAGTAACAAATAACCGATGGGGTAAAAACAGGCAGGCGTAGATAACATAATTATACTACTGAATGGCAAGATGAAGAATTGGGCTCTTTATTTGATCTGGAGAAGAAGCAGAGAAAATCAAATCTAGAATCAATGTGAATGCCCCAGTGAGGGATCATTCCTGAAGGAGTATTCTGTTTATCTCTACAAATAATGTTTCCCACCATTAAGTAGCTGAGCATGTGCATCAATCAAAATGCTTAGTGCCACAATTTGAATGAACTGACCGTGGTAAATGACAGGCTACATTAAAATATTTTTCTCTGTAGCTATGATGTCAAACGTTCCCTTGTAGAGTTACCATCTGTCTAATTTCATAATTTCCTCCTATGTCTCCATAAACTCTCCTTTATTTTTAATGTCTAGGACACATTTGAGGGTCTCACAGTCTAGGGAATAACCAAACTCAAGATTGTGTGGTGCCAAGGACCACTCTTAGTGAGACCCCTAGGACAGCTGAGACCATAAACTAGTTTTAACATTACTTAATACTGATGTGGTATCAACACTTGATGATATATAATGTATTATGGCTAGTGACGCCGTATCTATAACTTATTCAGCTGCTAGCCCCAGAACTGAAGTCAATGTACCGCTATCCAAATTAAAAGCAATGCCTTTGATATACTTTTTACTTTATTTTCAGTGATCAGCAGTGTGCATGATCTTTATCATATCTGTAAAGTTTATTATGATTACAAACATTTACAAATGGAAAGGGAAACACAGATGTTAGACCTGGCATCCTATAAGTGGTTTCCCCGGACATTTTGCATTCAGACCTCCTGTTTTTGCTTACTTAACGATTGCTGGCCTAAGGATTTTGCGCACTTTACCACTGCTAAACAGAGCTAACCTGCTTGTGCTCTCTTCTTAAAACATGGAACATTAGCTTATCCACATTTGGCACATTTAATTTACTTATAAGTCCCAAGTAAAATGCACTACTTGTGCCCAGGGCCTGTAAATTAAATGCTACTAGTGGGCCTGCAGCACTGATTGTGTCACCAACTTAAGTATGGCTTTAAATGAGTCTCGGGCCTGCCACTGCAGAGCCTGTGTGTGCAGTTTTAAACTGCCATGTCGACCTGGCAAATTAAAACTCTCACCAGGACCAAACCTTCCTTTTTAATACATATAAGTCACCCCTAGGGTGTGCCATGGACAGACCAGAGGGCAGGGTGCCATGTATTTAACAAGCAGGACATGTATTTTTAAGTTTTACATCTCCTGGTAGTGAAAAAATTGTAATTTTGTTTTTTACTACTGCAAAGCCTGTGTCTCCCATAGTATAACATTGGATTACCTTTTTACATTTTATAAGCGTAATTTCTAAATGGAAAGATATAACTGGTCCATGTTTGGTGTCTCTGGAATCCTAATTTAAAATCCTAACTTTTAGTGAAGTTGAATTTTAAATTGCAATTCTGAAAATGCCGCTTTCAGAAAATTCAAACACCAGAATTGCTAGTACTGACACACATTCACAAATTTACTTCAATTTGTGATCATTCAACTGAATAACTGCAATCACCATTTATTTGATCAATATTGTTAAAAGTTTTTTTTTAGTTTAGCACAATTAAAAACAAGTTCAGATGTTTTTACATATAAAGAACAAACATAATCAAAAACAATTTTTTGGAAGTGCATAGTCAATACAATCCACATACAAAAAAACAATGAAATTAGACAACACAAAAAAAAGACAATCCATGGATTTTTTTGCCCAGGTTCTGACTTTTCTTTGCCCTTTAGGAGCTTGATATAGTTTATTATCTTGCATTTCCGGTCGTTGCTCCTAACTAAATGGGCTACGACCAAACAGTGCCTCTACGGGACTAATGGAGAATGTATTACTCCTATAAAGATAAACACACTAGTAACACTGAAGTCCGCTAGTACTTATTTTGAATGCACTTGTTTGGTGAAAATACTGTTGACGTGTTTCAAACCCTTTCCTTTTTTAACGTTTCTCCTCAGGACTCAGAAAATTTTAGCACTGCAAAATAATAAAAGAAATAGAAATAAAAACACTCTCATTAACATTTTTTGCACATGCTATTATGCAATATAACACACACTATGGGGGAGAGTTATGAAAAATTCACGCAGCGCAGCCCCCCGCGAGGCTGTGCTGTGTTGCGCGACAGGGAGGGAGCAGGAGAGCGCCATATCTTCAGAGCTATGGCTCTCTCCTCCCCTTTCTCTGCGCCGGCACTCATTACAGCTGGCGGGCGCCATCCACACACCTTAGCGCCATAGCGCTAGGGTGTGTGTGTGAGTTCAGCATAGGTTTTGTACAGGAAGGTTACCCTTCCTGTACAAAATTCTATGCCTAGACATGAGGGAAAGCATTTCCCACTTTGTTCAGCACGCATGCAAAGCCAGAAAAGGAAGGAGAAATTAAAGCATTTCTCCTTTCTTGCGCCTAGTTTAAAAGGGTGCAGTTTTCTCACGCTAAACCCAATCTACTGTGTTTAGTAAATTGGGTTTAGCATGAGAGACCTTGGGTGGTTGCATGGGAATGCCCATACTCCGCCCTTGGCACGACCCCATGGCGCACTTTCACGTTATTTCCAGCGCCAAACAAGTTTAGCGCTGAAATGTAAATTAGAAAAAAAGATTTTGCGCTGTTTTGTGTCACTTTTGTGACGCAAACACGACGCAAAAGCTTAGTAAATCTCCCCTATATTTGCACACATCATATTACCTCTTATACTTTGACTTATTCACATGCCAACTTCCAATGTAGGACCAAAAATAGCTGTAGGTACTTCTACACTCACAAATTTGTGGGATTGCTTACAATTTGAATAAAGCAACAGCGTATATGGCTCAAACACAGCGTTGTGTCAGTGACGTTTTACAGATTATTTAATGAGCAGTGAGGATTTTTTTACTTAGAACAATCTTTTTCGGTGACTAAAGACCACACCTCTCCTTCTCAGTCTATCTTTCAATAGGATTTCTCAACATAAATAAGTGCCATCTGCAACATGCCAGTTGCAAGCAGGGCAGCTGTGCGGAACGGCGGTAAGGCTACGAACTCCGGCTGGGAAACTAAACAAGTAAGGTATTGTAATTGTAGTGTAATTGAATTTTTTATAGCGCTTACTACCCCTGACGAGGCATCAAAGTGCTTTTTTGGTGGGTAGCATGCTACTCCGTAACCCATAACGGATTAGTGGTGAATTAGTATAGTGAAATATGGAAGCAATTTGAGCAGTGGATATGTTAGTCTGTTATTTAGATTAAAAAGGAATAGTGGAGGGATATAAGAGGGAAGGGTCTAAAGGGTTTTCTTTTTCTTCTTTTTTGGAGTTCCTAGCAGTAGGAGGGTGTTTGGGATGAGTAAAGCAGAGGTGGAGTGGAAAGAGTCAGAGGGAAGGGTTTAGAAAGGCTTGTTTGGGAGATAAGAATAGTAAAAGAGGTATGAGATGATGCAAGGAGGGGTAGAGGAGGGAAGAGTCTAGAAAGGGTTATTTTGAGGGTCATAGTAGTGGTATGGGTTTTGGGATGAATGAGACAGTGGAGGTAGAGGATGTATTGATAGAGGTATATGGTGAGAAATAGGGTAGTGCATTGGAAAGAGTAGTAGAATGAGGTTTGAGATGAGTCAGAGTGGAGGTAAATGATATATTGCGAGGGATAAAGGGTGAAATATAGGGTAGTGCATTGGATTTGCTGAATTTGAAGCAAATGAATAAATATATAGATACATAAGTACATGGAAGGCATATATATGCATAAGAGAGGTCATATATGTAGATTAAAGTTGCATTTAATAAAAATCCGGCTTTCAAGTGTTGTTGTACTTTAAATTAATGAATTTGTTTTTATTTTTGGTAATTCAATAGTGAAGCAATTGTAGATAAATAGTTATGATAAAGATTTATGCAGTCATTATATACATGTTAAAACACAGAATAATGTAACTATAAGTAATATGTACATTTTTTAAGCAGAACTAATGAATATCTATATTTTTAAATACATCATTATTTTACACGTTTATACAAAGCATTACACATATGTAGGTACATATCTATAGCCCAAATAAATACTTATATACAGAGGGCTATTGTATATCTATGTTTGAGTATCGTGGTTATGTGGGGAAGAGCCAACTCTTGAATAGTCTTCTGAAGATAAGGTGGTTATCCGTGGATCTTATGTTCAGGGGTAAAGAGTTCCATAGTTTGGCTGCTTAAACAGAGAAGGATGTGCCACCCATGTTTTTTTTCTTGTACGTTGGGATTTTGAGGCAAGGTGCCACTCTGGAGTGGAGGTTCCTTTGTTGAATGTATTTGGTGATTTTATTCCTGAGGAAGAGCGGTCCTGTTCCATGTAACACTTTGTGGGTGATACAGAGCAGCTTGAATGTGGCTCTTTTGGCAACCGGTAACCAATGTAGGACTTTCCAGGCAGGGTAGATGTGGTTTTGTGGCTTTATATGCAAGAGTAGTCTGGCAGCAGAGTTTTGAATCTGTTGTAGTATTTTCATAGTTGTTAAAGGTGATCTATGGTAGAGGCTATTGGCGTAATCAAGTTTGGACAGAACAAGAGAGATGGTAGCCTGGATCTTGTGTGGAAATCCCAGATGGGGAAGATGCATTGCAGAGTTTTTATAGTAACAAAGCTTGATCTTGCTAGTTTGTCCACTTGGGCATTCATTGATAGCTTGGAGTCCATGGTCATTTTGAGGTTTCTTACTTGTACTTTAGGCAGTGCTCCCAGATCATCAGGCCTGACGGTGAGTGGGTTGCAGTGTGTAGTGCAGACCAAATATCTTTGGGTTAGCTAGAATGAGGTAGGATGGAGAAATAGCAGTACAACTGCTCATTACAGTGGATTTCATCTAACAGCCAACCTTGGATTGTGGGTGAGCGGTTTTCTTCCCCATACACATGCCACCCTCGTCTTAGCGAATAAGAAACCCACAGATGCCAGACGACACACACCCACAGGGAGAAGAGCAGTGTACCCAAGAAGCGCAGTCAATGGCAAAGGAGTGATATTTAGGTCCAACATGGAGGACACCTGCTTGAATATTTCCAAAAAGTACGCCTGCATCCTGGGACAGAGGCATGCAAAGTTTAGAAAGTCAGCATGCAGATCGTGACGTCACACAGGTGGAGTCCTCCGCCAACCCTCTTCTATGTAGAAGCACAGGAGTGCTGGATAACTGATGCAAAAGTGGAGTAAACGTAACCAATTGTTGGGAGAGACTGCTCCTGTTTGAGCACAACAGTAAAACAAGGTCTTATCTGTTAACGGAGTATGGCTATCATGTTCCCATTTTTCCTACATGGAGGGTGTCACCAGCAGGGGCCTCCGTGTGCATTAACCTGTAGAGCTTAGTGATAACCTGTTTAAGGGTAGGGAAAATGCAAAGTGTCTAGCATGGCTTCTGTTCCTGAGAGAAGGACATTCTGTCTGCATGTTGCCCATAATCTATAATAGATGAAGCAGTCCACGGACTTGCTAGTGAGTCTGTTCTCAATGTCAGGATATGTGATGAATGACCGTTTGGGATTAGATGAGTCATTGTTAGCAGGCCCCATTGCATGAGTCTATCATGGATCTCCCTGTCTGTGGTAAGTGGGTGCAAGGAGAAATGTGACAAAGACTGCTTAGCAGCATACAGTATAGAGCATGCTGCTCTGTTATCGAGTCCGACCCATATCAGTTGAGTTAGGCTGTAGAATTAAATTTCATTGTGACTCTGTAAAGGACAGTGAATTTTCAAATAACTGGGACCAGATTATGATTTGGTTTGCGAAAATATACTGTGATGTCATCAGCATATAAGGAGATGACCAAGTTTCAGGAAGTGAAGTTGAGACGTCTATGTGCATAGCACTGCCTAGTAACACAGGCTAGTGGCTCTAATGGCAGTGCAAACAATACTGGTGAAAGCAGGTACCCTTGACAGATGCCACTATGAATCGGAATTGGGGATGGAAGGAGTCCTTTCAAACAAACTCTGGTTTGTGGCTCGTCAGAGTAAATTGGAAAAGAGGTTGGGATCCTCCATTCTAGTTAAAGTATCAAAAAGGAAATTCTACTCCAGGGAATCAAAGACTTTACTAGCACCCAGCAGGACTGCTACGGCTCTCAAAGTCGGGTTTAGTTGCATCTTAGGTTGTGTGAGGTCGATCTATCTGGAATAAAGCCAACTTGAACTGGACGCACCATGTCAGGTAATAGGAGTAACCAACTATTAGCCAAAACCTTGGCCATGATTCTGACATCTGTGTTTATGAGAGAGGGGTCTAAAAGGTTCACTTAAATCAGGTGATTTGCCCAGTTTTAGAAGTGTGATGAGCACTTGCTTCCTTGAAAGACTCACGGAGGGAACCGTGTTGTGCGCCTCTTCACAGACTTGCAGAAGTCGGGGGCTTGGTAGGACAGTGATTGCCTTTGAAAAGTTGCTAGGGAATCACTCTCCTCCTGGCACCTTGCAGGTAGGTAGTCCAGAAATTACTCCTTTAATCTCCTCTAGGGCCAGGGAGGCATTGACATGTAGCGCCGTCTAGTCAAATCATAGCGAGTCTGTCCAGGAATACGCTGAGCACTTTGGGTCGAGGGGACTTCCGTGATGTATAGAGATCAGTGTAGCAGGCACTGCACTCAGCTAGTATTTGAGTTTTGAAGCATAACCCCATTATCATTTTGAATCTGGATTACATTGTGGAAAATACCAACTGGTCACAGTGTTGCTGCTAATGTTCTGCCCGGTCTCTCGCCCTCATCATAAACTCTGGCCATGGCATGGTGACTTAAGTGCTTAATCTCCCTGTCTGCCACTTCTATGTACTCAGTGAGTTGCTTTAATGTCTCCCAGTGTCTGTGTTGTGGGTGAGTGCTTAATTGGTTTCTAGGGAATCTGTTACCAATCTGTTCAGGTGATCATACAATGTTCCACAAATGCAGTGCTGTTGGAAATATATACCCCAAATATAACTGCTCTAAATGCATCCTCGAGTAGGCCTGCACTATCTGTTGAGTGTTCATTGAGCATAAAGTAGTTAGTTAGATGACAAGGGCCAGGTAGAGGCAAGGTGGTGAGGGGCATGTAATTTAATGGTGAGGAGCAAGAAGGCGTGATCAGAAAACATGAGGGAAGGTTGTTTACCTTCATCGTTCATGCACATGTATCTGAAGACCCAAGTCAGAAGTCCAGTATGGACCAGGAGTCTGTGCTTGATGACATGTATGTACCCGACTGTAGTGTGGAGTTCCTGCACCTTCATATGTCTACTAAGGGGCTGATTACGATGTTGTTCAGAAACTCTACTGACCGAATCGGTTTCAGAATCTTTTCCTATCGAATCGGGTTCTGCGAGTCCGACCAACCGATTATGATGCTTCCGAACATCGTTCAGTTGGACTCGCATTGACTTCAATGGGAGCCTGTGTTCCAAACGAGGACACAGGCTCCCATAGAAAAAAGGGGTGGTTGGGAAAAACCTTTGCACCCTGTGTGACAGGCACCCCACAGTGCATGGTTGTAAAGAGGGGTCCCATGGGTACCCCCACGGGCCCCAACCAGAGGCCTACGGGTGAAGGGGGGCCTGCTATGGGCCCCCCTTCACCCATAGCCCAAAGTCAGATTCCGACAGCCGTTTCGTGTCGAACAAACCGATTCGGAACGGTCGTCAGATTTGGACATCGTAGTCGCTCGGTCGGAAACAGTGTCCATAGACCTGTACGATTCAGCTCCGAATGACTCGGTCTGTCCGAATGCGGATCGGAACTGATTCGGACAGCCCAAACAGTTTCCTTGCATCGTAATCCGTTGGTCGGAGATGTATCCGATTCGGTCGGAAACATAGGTTCAGAAACAGATTCACCGAATCTAAATCCCATTCAGAGCCTTTCCGAACTCCATCGCAATCGACCCCTAAGTTGTGATAGGTTATGATACAGCGTAATGCGGCAGTGGGGTGGGACGAGTTGAAGGGTGCAATCTGTCTAGGGCCCTCTTTAAAACAAAGTTAACTCCCCCAACACCCAGCAATGGATTGCTGTGATAGTTGTGAACAAGTGTTCCATAAGTGCTATATGAAATCTGGGTTGTTCACGTTGGGGACCACAAATATAATATGTTTATCATGTTTTGTGCCTTGAACAATTGAGTTATGCCTTAAAGAGTAGCTAACTTCTTAAAGCAAGCAAAAGGGCACCCCACACGGATTGAGAATAGCTGTGCCTCTTGCAAAAGAGTTGTCAGTGGTGAGTGCGAGAAAGCCACTCCACTTCACCACAAAACTGGTTGACAAGGGTTTTGTAAGCTGTGTCTCTTGTAGTAGCACTACCTAGATGCAATAACATCTTAGGTGAGCTAGGTCATGGCGTACCTTACAGGGGTTATTGACCCTCCCAAACATTCCCAGTGAGCCAGTGCAGAGTGGCATAGTTACGGTCTATGGGGTCTTATGTAGTGAGAATGCCATATAGGGGACAAGCTTAAGCGGTCCCCATAGTCATGTGGAAACCCGTGTATAACAGGAAAACACACAGTGTGTACTGAGGATGTGCATCATGACTGAGGCAATACGCAACCTGCAAAAACAGCAAAACTTCCACCCACTTCGACCATCCCAACATGCCAAAGAAATTAATCACCCATAACCCGTTCACCCAACCAAAACCAGTCTGTTAGAAATTGGGTCTCAAGTTGGTAAAGTTATGCACACGGTCCAAGGAGGTACCACAATCCTTGTCACAGTAAGCTAGATACACACTAAAAGATAACCTGTGCTCACCCTGTGGTAACTTGACACAGAGCAGTCAGGCTTATCTAAAGAGGCAATGTGTAAAGTGTTTGTGCAACACACACACACAGTAACACAATAAAAAAACACCACAAAAAGACTCCACACAGGTTAAGAAAAATAGCCAATGATTTTATGAGTAAAACTAGGCATACAAAAATCCAATAAGTAGAACTAAAGTTATGAATTTTTTAAGAATAAAGCAAAAATAGTGCTTAGAAGGCAATAGTGCCAAGGGGTTACTTGAGGTCATGCTAGATGGGGTAAATCTAAAGTTCAGGCCAACCATTATGTAGGGTAGGCGGGTTACAAGACGCAGACAGGTCCCGCTTACAGTGTACCTTGAATGGAGCAAACATCGAAGACTCGATGCAAGGAATCGAGGAGGTGCTCTGTTGTTGTCAATCCTGTGGATGGAGGCAAAGCATTGGCACAGATCTGCACCATTGAGGAAGGCTTCAGCATCGAACCCCTTTATGATGCAGGCATTATGTGGAGCCATGCTGTCCGTTGGTGGCAAGCCGTGCAGTACGTTGAGGCGATGTCGTCGATTGGCTCCTGCCTCAGTGGCCAAGGACAATGCGTCGGTTCCGTTTGGCCCAAAGTCATCACTGCATCCTTTTTCAAGCAAAACAGCAGCAGAACCTACATCTGAGGCCGAGGACTGGTTCAGCACCTCAAGCAAGGGAGGATTCACAGATGGCAGAGTACAGCACCAGGGTTGCACGAAGTCTTCGATGGCCCTGAGACTTCAGAACAGTAGGCAAGCCAGCAAGTCCTTGGACTCACTCTGGGTTCAAATGAGATGGGTCAAGTCCTTGTCCTAAGCAGGGCAGAGATCAGCAGGGACCAGAGCAGCTCAGAAAAGCTGTTCCTCAGTCAAGCATAATGGTAATCCGTGTAGCACAACAGTATTAATTTCTGGCAAAGTTCTTCACAGGTCCGGTAGTGTACTGTCTTGGTAGGATCAGAGCCCCAGTACCTATACCAAAATGTGCCTTTGAAGTGGGGGTGACTTTAAAGCAGGCCCTCGAAGTGCACAGTTCCCCTTTAATCCCAGCCCTGTCTGCCAGGATATCTGTGGGGGGTAATCAGCCCTTTGTATGGGAACAGGATACTGCCTATTCAGGTGTGTCAGATCCCCCTCCCTCTTCTTGCCCAGGAAGAGCTATCCGAATGTAGATGAATGTAGATAGATTCTCTGTCACACCCACCCTTCCTGTGTTTGTGGCTGTCTAGAGGGAATGCACAAAGTGTAGCTGTCACCCATCCCAGACGTGTATTTGAGACAGGCTGCAAGGCACACAGAGCAGTAAGAGCAGAGAAATGGCCACTTTCTAAAAGGGGCATTTCTAAAACAGTAATGTTAGTTCTAACTTTACCAGTAAAGAGGATCTATCATTACCATTCCAAAGATATAAACCATGATACAGCTGCTCCTTTCAAATCAGGAATTGCAGCTTAAGAGTGTTTTAACGAATTCCCAATTTCTAGCCTATGAGAGGAGTCGGTCTACAATAGTGAAAAATGAATTTAGCTGTTTGTCACTACCAAGACATGTAAAAATTAAAAGTACATGTCCTACCTTTTAGTTACACACCACCCTGCCTTTTGTGCTACCTAGGGCCTACCTTAGGGGTGAGTTATGTGTAAGGGTGGGCGGAGCTTGCAGAGTTGCACTATGCGGAATTCCACAGAGTTGCCTAAAAACTCTGTGGAATTCCGCAGAGATCTGCTCCGCCCTCATTTATATCCCAATTAGTATGCATTAGATTTCCATTGAACTTTAGTACTTCCACTGGCGCATAATGCACTGCAATGAGCGTAAAAGTGAGCATGCAAATTAAGATTACCATTAATCAGTAAATGGCACGAGGCAGAGATAGGGTGGATGGAGCAGGCGGCGGTGAGATGCTGCGTGAAGCATGCACTCTGAGACTCTGGGCAGACTGTGTGGAGTGAATGAGGGATGGCCTTTTTAGAGGCAGCGCTGATGTGTGCGAAGGTGCACATTACACATTCTGAGGCACAGCCAGCACGCGCTGGAGACGGCCAATTAGAATCACAGTATAACAAATCTACGCATGCTTGCAACAACCATACCATTTCAAATGCCTAACAAACACAGATAGGGATGACACGATCCTTGCTCCTCTTCAATCGCCTACTGAAAAAGAACTCCAAGTCCTAATCAAACTCCTTGTCCACTGGAATGACAACAACATTAACAATACTCAAAGAAACATTGTGCCTCTACTTATCCGGAACCTCATTCAAATCTATTTCTGTACATTTTCATAAGCAGTTTTCTATGCATAATCAATTACCTACCATATAAAGTGCTCTGCCGCTATGGTAACCACCTGTCCGCTACCTACACAAACCCTCCATAAATCCAGCTTCATGCCCTTCCTCCATTGATGATCTTTTAACAGATGTCATATGTCCGTAGCTTTCCTTCCAGGTTGCATGACAGCCCCTCCCACGGCTGAGGAGACTGTGAGACTCGTCTTGTAGTGGGGGTTACTGCTGCTCTAAAATCATAGTATGTGTGAGAGAGCAGTGCTGGAGTAAACAGTGGTAAGTGGGATGACAGTACTCTCTGGGAATGTGAGTGTGGGTTTCTCGTTAAATGTCACAAGGGTTGTACTATGAATTTAATTCTAATGAAGGGTAAAAGCTGCCTTAGGAGTTACTTAAATGTACTGCTGGTGATTGACGTGGCGCATGTGTGTGCAAATGGCCAAATTGCAATTTGCGTACACAGCGAATGTGAAACGTGTGAAGAATGATGGTTCCATGGGTTGCAAATTTGCAGCGGCTATTGCAAGGATTTTGCATTGCTTAAACAAGTTCTGTGCATGTGTTGTTTTAGCTCTGTGAAACTCCATGAGAGTATCACATGTATTTCTGGACAGATTTCCACTATTCACTTTGGATCTCATGAGCCATTGGATGAGAACTCTGCATTACAAGTGGAGCGTGGAGTAAAAAAACTTTACCCGCTCCACCAGCAGAGCGGAGTTCACTGCCCATCCTTACTTAAGTGCAATAAAAGGGGAGTTTTAAGGCTTGGCAAGTGGTTTTAAATGCCAAGTCGAAGTGGCATTAAACTGCACACGCAGGCCTTGCAATGGTAGGCTTGAGACAGGTTTGAAAGTCTACTTATGTGTGTGGCACAACCAGTGCTGCACTCCCACTAGTACCATTTAGGTTACAGGCCCTGGGTATATGGTATACCACTTTGCAAGGGATGTTTTAGTAAACTAAATATGCCAATCATATGTATACCAATATCACCATGTTTAGTTGAGAAGAACATGCACATTAGCACTGGTTAGCAGTGGTAAAGTGCTGATCAGTTATGCGCCTTGGATGATTAGAACAGTTAAAAAAAATAGGATTGTTTTGTTTAGATTTTGGATTTGGAATAAAGCTTTAAATTTAAAGGTTATCTTTTGACTGTTGCAGGTCCAGTACAAGGTTACTAAGGATTGGTCTTCTATCCCCGTGGATTTTTCAAGGAAGAAAAGACTCCAATGAAGAAAGTGAGTTGTTTGTAATGTATGTGTAGGGACTTCTAAACAGCGATTCCAAATTTAGCTTAAAGTAATTTGATTACATTCATGTTGTTGTAGGAGGAACCTTGACTGATTTGTAGGTGTAGGAGTAGCTAGAACTATTTTTGGTCCTGCGATGGAAGTTGGAATGTGAATAAGTCAAATTATAGGAGGTAATATGATGTGTGTGCAAACATAGTGTGTGTTGTATCGCATGATGGCATGTGCAGAGAATGCCAATGAGAATGTTTTTATTTTTATTTCTTTTATTATTTTGCAGTGCTCAAATGTTCTGAGTCCTGAGGAGAACCCTCAAAAAAGGAAAGGATTTGAAACACGTCAACAGTATTTTCACCAAACAAGTGCATTCAAAGTAAGTGCTACTGGACTTCAGTGTTACTAGTGTTGCTAGTGTGTTTATCTTTCTAGGAGTAATACATTCTCCCTGAGTCCCATAGAGGCACTGTTTGGTCATAGACCATTTAGTTAGGAGCTACGAACAGTAATAAAAGATAATTAAATATATCAAGGTCCTAAAGGGCAAAAAAAGTCACAACCTGGGCAATATAATTCTTGGATTGGATTTTTGTGTTTTTTTGTGTTGTGTTGTCAAATTTGATTGTTTTGTTGTATATGGATTGTATTGACTATGCACTTCCCCAAAAAATGTTTTGATTATGTTTGTCCTGTATATGTAGAAACATCTGAAATTGTTTTTAATTGTGCTGAACTAAAAAGTTTTTTTTTCAAAATTGATCAAATAAATGGTGATCACAGTAATTCAGTTGTGTGATCACGAATTGAAGTGAATTTGTGAATGTGTGTCAGTTCTGGCCATTCTGGTGTTGTTTGAGTTTTGAGAGGCCTAGCCTTACTGACTATGGGCCCAACCCTGTATAGTTCATACTTTTAGAAAGTTGGCATTTTCTTGTGTTAATTATTTGGTGCTTGCAGCCTTCCTCTGATCACATGATTGGGTGTAGTTGGCAGTTGAGCCTTGTGTATTCCACCTGGACAGACACACACAGTGGGAGCTTAGGTGTGACTGAGTGGGCTATCCTGATAGGATGGGTGGGAGGAGCTGGATCCAGCCTCACTTATACCAGAATAGGCTGTGTCCTGTCCCCACACAGAGGGCTGCCTACCCACTAATGTTAGTTTGGAGCCAGGGCTCACAAGGTAGGGTATCTGTGCACTTCAAAGGCTTGTCTTTGAAGTCTCCACCACTTCAAAGGCACTACTGAGTATAATAACTGGACCTCAGACACCACCACTTCAGTACACTTTAGGACCTGTGGATACTCTGCCAGGTAGAAGAACTGCTGTGCTGCTGAAAGGACTGCCACTCTGCCACTCTGCTGGACTGCTACTCTACTGGACTCCTGCTTTGCTGTGCTGACCTTCTATCTGCTTCTCTCTTTCCTGGGTGATAAGGACTGGACCTGCATCTCTTGAACCCACAGTGACTCCTAGTGCTGGTTGGCTGGCCTCCTGATCTGAAGCCTCAGGGACATATCAGGCTTCCAGCAACCTTACATCTACACATGGACTCTGCCATCTGTGAGTCTACCCTGCCAAGATGTGCAACCTCAGTCCTGGACCTTTGGACGTTAGCCTAACGACAGATGTATCTTCTCTGTTGAGCAGCGCATCCTGTAGCCACACAGGTGCATCTCCTTGGCTGAGTGCCACATCGAGCAGAACCGATGCATCATTGCTGCTGTTTGGATTGGGCCCGGCACAGAAGGTCCGCATCACCCTAGCAACTTTGGAACTGACGTATCGCCGATGGTGCGGCGCATCTCTGATTCATGTCCTCGCATCTCTCGGCGAAGGCAGCTCGATGACGACACCAGCCTCTGCTGTGCACCGCAACCTCGATACCCGGTCTTTGCTTAGCAAGCCCCGTCAACAGAATCCTCGACAATGACGCAACAGGACCTCAGGCTTACTTGAACGCGGACGAACAGACTGAGGTTACGGGTTCTGGTGGCGGTTCCTTGTTAAAATATAGATTACAAAAATATAGTTGAAAAAAATATCGATGTAAAAATATTGATTACAAAAATATCGAATTGCTATACTTAAACAGGTAAGTACAATAATATCGACTCAAAAATATAGATGTAAAAAATATAGATGTAAAAAATATCGATTTAAAAAAAATAACATAAATTAAAATAAATTAATTAAAAAATATTAAAATTAACAAAATAAATTAAATGTAATATATATTTAAACTAATTATAACAAATAAACTTAATTTATTAAATATAAACACACAAAAATATTTACATATACATATATTTACTTAAATACATTTTATTAACTATTATCTTTATTTAATTTATAAACTTTTTTAATTATATAAAAATAAAATAAACACATATATAAATAATTTAAAATAAAATATTCTATAATACATACATTTAATAACAAAATAAAAACATTAGTAGTTAAAACGTTGGATAGCGAAGGGGTAAAAATTACTATTCCCACTCCAGTGAGTGCAACAGTAGAAAAAGCGCTGGATAGCGTAGGGGTAAAATTACTATTCCCACTCCAATGAGTGCAACAGTAGGGAAAGCGCTGGATAGCGGAGGGGTAAAATTTACTATTTCCACTCCAGTGAGTGCAACAGTAGGGAAAGCGCTGGATAGCGTAGGGGTAAAAATTACTATTCCCACTCCAGTGAGTGCAACAGTAGGGAAAGCGCAGGATAGCGTAGGGGTAAAAATTACTATTCCCACTCCAGTGCGTGCAACAGTAGGGAAAACGCTGGATAGCAGAGGGTAAAATTTACTATTCCCACTCCAGTGAGTGCAACAGTAGGGAAAGCGCTGGATAGCGGAGGGGTAAAAATTACTATTCCCACTCCAGTGAGTGCAACAGTAGGGAAAGCGCTGGATAGCGTAGGGGTAAAAATACTATTCCCACTCCAATGAGTGCAACAGTAGGGAAAGCGCTGGATATCGGAGGGGTAAAAATTACTATTCCCACTCCAGTGAGTGCAACAGTAGGGAAAGCGCTGGATATCGGAGGGGTAAAAATTACTATGCCCACTCCAGTGAGTGCAACAGTAGGGAAAGCGCTGGATCCCAAAACAATAAAAAATAAAACCATCAACATTTTTATTAAATTTAATTTCCAATATTAACATAATTAATATATAAATTTAAATATATTATTATTAACAAAGATAATAAAAAAAATTAATTATCCATTATTTAACACTATTAAATCCACAACACACACCTACAATTAATTACACAATTAAATTTAATAATTACTAATTAATTAATGAAAATTAATTTATTATTTATTAATTAATAAATAAAAAATTAATTACTTACCACCTTTCACACAATGTACACATATAAACACCACAACACACACCTAAAATTAATTAAGCAATTAACCTAATTATTTATTAATTGACTAATTGAAATTAATTAACAACTAATTATTAAACTATTATTAATTAATCAATTAACACATTAATTATTCAATAAATCTTATAAAATTAAATTACTTCCCACCCTAATCCTCTATAAACCCACAATCTGCTACGGAACTAAAAATGCAGAATTAAACTTAAAATAAATTAATAACTAGTAAAACTCTAAAACATATAATAAAATAACAAACAATTCTCATTAAAAACACTAAGGGGCACATTACGATGGCGGGCGGAAGCACCACCGCCGTGCAGGCGGATGCAAAAAGCACCAGTTACCGCCGGCACGCAGCAGTCCACACGCCCGTCCAATTACGATGCGAAAAGTAGGCCAAACACCGCCGGCAAGCCAGCAACACCGTCCGCCATCAAAGTGCGCCCGTATATGTAGCGGCGCAGCCCAACTGACACACACCGTCCGACGAAACACGCCCCGCCCGGCGCATAAATTACGATGCCGCAAACAAACGGCTCCCACGGCCAAGAGATACCGTACGACAAACCGAAGCGGTAACACGGATGCCGAGCACGGACAATGAAGAAGCGGCTCCCCGAGCATGAATCCAGCACTGCAGGCACTCCCCATGCTTCTGCTGATGCACCACCAAGGACGCAACGCACCGCGGAGACGCAGGTAGGCACACACACAACAAGTGCACGCAAACAGCGCACACAGTGCAAGGGCGGAAAAGCGGACAACCCCCACCAGCGCGTGTACACTACACATCCACCATCGCATCCACATATGACACACAGGCCAAATCGTAACATCGCAGAACACATGTGTACACACCACCTGGGACTAGGAACCAACCACCCCGTCACGGCCCCAAAGCGCCGATGACGCCGCCACACATGCGCACAACGCAGAGGCCAACCGCAGCGCCATGCATGCGTCGCACACAGACACAGGGACACAACCAAGCAGCACACACATCAGCCCCACCCCGAACGCACATGACACGTGACAGGCCGGCCACAGACATGTCCCCAACGCCCAATTCACGGACAACACCCAACGCCACACAACCGACGCACACATGTCAGTGAAGACACGCAACAGCAGGACACACCCCAGTGTAACAAACATGGCGTAGCACACAGCGGCGGCAACACCAACTAGGAGAAGCAGGGCTCCTTCGGGAAGAGGAACGCCAGTACCACACAGAAACACCCATACCACCCTGCACATATGAACAAGACATATAAAACGGAACACCAAAGAGCCCGGGACCGACAACAGGTGGCCCAAGAATAACATTCACACACAAGGCCCAACGCAGAGCGGAAAGGCAGCCTGCCGCCCACACAAGGGAGAGCAGACAGCACTGAATGACCTTCCATTCCAACTCCGAAACCACAGCCCTACGACAGAAGCCGGTGAATACAGCCATTGTCCAAGAATAGACCAACACAGGCATGCCGAGGAGACCGACCACAGGGCAGATAGCGCATATCACAGAAGCACACAACGGACGGGGAAGAAAGAAGAAAACACTCCCCCATGTCGGCCACATGCAAGTTAATTGGAAGGAGTCACACAGCACTGACCTTGAACTGTCTGAGAAGCATGTGGGAAGAGGGCCCGTGTCCTCCAAACAAGCCAACAGAACACAAGTCCTGTCTCCCTACGACTACACAGAGCTCACAGCAACCCCGGAGCGTGCACATTGCAGACTGCACACACAGCCGGAGCACGCCACCTCAACGAACCGCTGCGAAATGGCAACCGCAACACACCTACCCAACTACGCCGAACAGCTCAAGCTGTACAAAACCAACCTGTGCCATACATTGGGATGCGATCTCCTGTCCCTGCTGAACGTAAGTTACCGACTGACTTACCGCATCACATTGTTCAGCTGCGTCATGCCCGTCTTCTACTGTCGGAGGTGTCCCTACCAGCATCCCGTCGAGATATGCCTCTCCAACCCGGCATGTCTGAAGGCGGACCTGCTACCACTACTCCTCCCTCTGGACGCACACGACAGGGCCTGCTCTGCCTATGGGGGCATGGCGTATGTGGCCAACATCGCACCCGCACTGAAATGGGACCACTGTGCCTCCACACGACGGATCATCGAGAACAGCTACATCGAATGTCACCCAGCATGCCCCATCATGGTCCTCCAAGGGACAACTTACGAACAACACCTTGACAGCCACCATCCGCTACATTGGCTGGCAAACATGTACACCACCAATGACATGGAAGCCCTGCTGGACGGCATCGCATACCTGACAACCTGTAAATACGTCGGACCACAACGCAGGTTCCCCGAGTGACCTATGATGTCCAACCCCGCACCCATGCTTAGCTTCCGCACGGACTGGCCAGTCACCACCACAACAGCCATACCAAACGACCGGCAACTGTAACCACACCATCAACGACATCGCCATGACATCGGATATGACCGGGACATGCACACTGTTCCCCATCACATCCAGGAACACCGCATGCATCGTGGGAGGCAGTGGCATGGGCTCTGTGTATCGCACCCACATGGACGGAACTGCACGAACAACCAGGACACGACATGGATCCAGCGCACATGGACACACACACCGCTCAGTGGACATGAATAGGTCGCCTGGAGTCTGTGGGTGCTGCACCCCTCCCACCCCCGCCCCGGGAATCCCATACCAGGACCTTTGCATGGACGACAAGTGCATACAACAACAACACGACCCCAGTGACTGTGACATGTCCAGTAACCACCACAGTGCAACAACAAGTGGCACGCCGCTGCATGCACGCAAGCACATGCCCTGATGTCAACTCACATGCACGCGTGCATGAGGAACAACCGCAGCAAACCTGTCACATGGAACTGAGATGGACTGTGCCCATGATGCCAAGCGGTCTGGTAGGCTACATGTATACCGTCTGTGTCAAAGTCCGCAGCTCCGCAGCTATACGTAAATGTACATTAGCACAGCCTTGGCCAAGCAGATGTCACTCTGAAGCCCACATCCCACATGCAACAGCCAATCACATGTAACCCCACACCCTATCCCATTTGCAATCATGCTCAGTATATCCTCAACATGTATTCCGCTGCCAGTAGTGTCCACTATACTGCATCACAGAGGACAGAAGACTCAATATAATGTTTGAAACCAAAACTGTCTCCGCTGACTCATTTCACAAGTACGAATGAGAGAGGATGAGAGTATGTGAAGTACACGGCAGTCGTGACATGACCATGTAGTCCACTGGTATTGGATGTCAACGCAAATGAGTAGCACTACTGTGGAAGACACACATGTGTCGTGTGAAGTCGTATGGACGCAGTGCTCAGGTGGGTGGGTGCGACGGGTAGATGCGCACATGCCAAGTTGGAGCACGCCGTGTTGGGAGGGGTCATGAACAGTACACCACCGCTTCCCTGGGCATTGTGAGAGGACACCTGTCGGGGGGAGTGAACACGTGTGTGCACAGCAGCCGGGCACACGTACAAAGCGGTACCAGGCGCACCTCAGCCCACCCTCTGTGGACAAGCTGGATCCTGTTGTGCGCCCGCCATGCCCCTTGACAAGGCACACACAGCCCCAGTCGACCAGGTGTAACCCCAACATAGTCAATCCGCACAGGCGATACAGGGCACGGGATGGCAGTGGAGCATGGTGTGTGAGAGGTCTCCTCGCGCTCCTCCTGGTCATATCACGCAGGCAATAGAACCTCAACGTCTAGCATGGCACAAGTCACATGGAAGTGTAGGGGGACGCACCACAGCACGAGCAGCACTGACGTCACGGGAGGTGGCTCGCACCATCCCATCCATTGCCCATCATACCAACCACGCCACATGCCATTGCGACTAAGTGCAAGCGCGTGCGCCACCACCCCCGAGCCCTCCCCAGAGAGGCCAAAGAGTGAATGTGTGGGCCATCAGCCACAGACGGACGCGGCCTGGCCGCAAGGGCAGCCACAGCCACTGGGTGTCGCAGGTGGCGGATCCGGAAGGCGAAGACTGTGATGCATAGTCCATGCAGGCCGGGTCTCCATTTGGGGCACCACGCAGGTGGACGGCGTCCCGCAACACATCATACCCTGAGACAGCCCACTCGTGCAACTGGACCCACACATACACTCCTTGCCCTCTCTGGTGCGAGCTTGGGGCTGCCTGTGCAAGCGCTAGCCTCGCAGGTGAGCATGCATATTGGGGGAGCGAGGGGAGGACATGAGGGCTGGGGCGAAGATGACTGTATCACTGTCAGTTAGTACAAGGGATGACCCAGATGTGGAAAGGAAGAGACGTGTCCCGTGTGTACTGCAACTAGTCGCCAATACAACTACCCCCCATGTCCGGAATGTAAGCCCGCACCTAGGCCCGCCCATCCGCCACATCGAACATACCACCAGCACGACAACCTTCCCATTCGAAACACTGACTGGGGGTGGCGACCAGTGTACAATCATGTGTAGCCTACCCACGCGTACATGTGGGCCCTCCATGATCCATGTCACCTGCGGCAAAGTCATGACATGCGCAATGAGGGAAGTGAGGAGAGCTGCCCGCCCCACGCGCAGAAGGTGCATCAGCTCCACAGACCCAGCAGCGAGTCCAGCAGGGGTCACATGTGCAGGGGCAGCTGTGCCTGGTGTGAAGGCACATGCATATAGACAGCACATCGACCAATGTGTAGTCTGCCCACATCTACAGTCCATCATCATGCGGACATAGGAATTGAACACAGGGCAACACATCTTAGTGGGTGCACCCACCGTGACCAACAATGCGCAATCATCGACGTACCCGCCCTGTGCATGGCCCCCACCCAACGGAGGCACATCCAGTGCCACCATCCCACACACACAAGCCTTCCACGGAACATGCTGTGTCCAATGGTCAGTACAGAGTCAGCGCCCATCTGGTGGATCCTGAACAGGAGACACATGCACACACATGCCAGCTCCCACTATGTACGACTGCCACCTGGCACGTGCAATGTAACCTCTCACCTGTGACGTGTGACTGCAAGCACACAGCCGTCTTGGCATGGGGCTGTCAATGTGGACACCTGTCAATGTTTCGGGAGGTGTGATCCATACAGTGCTGTACATAGGGTGCAGTGCTGACACCTACTACTGTCTCATATCCCCTCGTGCCACAGGTCCCACTTGTTTTGGCCGCTCAGCCTGTGCCCACATCGTCGTCGTCGTGTGCCATACTCATCCAGCCGCGGAAGCAGTTCCATGCTCAGCAGACATTCATGTTGCCGTGGCGTTGCCGCTTGACGGATATGCAGTCAGTCCCCATCAGCACGCCCCGCAAGTCATTGGGGCCTAGATCCCCATGTGCATGCACATGGCAGTGGTTTGTATCACTAGCCATTGCCATTGTTGGGAGACCTGTGTAAGTGTATTGTGGCCGTGCCGTCCCAGCTTGACAGCTGGGCTGTGGCTCATGTGCTTGCTCAGTCATGTCAGTGATGTGTATGCGAAATTGCTATGTGTCGTGTTGCATTGACATGTGTCCTCTGCCATTGTCCCTAGGCGGAGACCGAACATTGACCGCCCATACCAATTGCTGGCGGACATGGACGATACAGAGGTTATTAGGAAGTTTCGGCTGGACAGGCCAACCCTGCATCGACTGTGTGCCATGTTAGAACCCCATCTCCGTCCCCGCAGGGTGTATCCGACTGCTGTCACCCCCACGGCTAAGGTGATGGCCGCCATGCATTTCTTCGCCACTGGGTCATTCCAGCACACAGTGGGCAGTGGAGGAGGGATGTCCCAGCCCATGTTCAGCAAGGTGCTGAGGGATGTACTGGCAGCCATGATGCTGTACCGGAACAGGTACATCCGCTTCCCCAGGGCTCGTGAATTGGCGGCAGTGAAGGGTGCATTCTATGCCCTTGGCAGAATCCCACACGTCGTTGGAGCCATTGACTGCACACATGTCGGCCTTGTTCCACCACAGGCCACTGAGCACCTGTACCGCAACAGGAAGCACACGCACTCCCTGAATGTGCAAGTGGTGTGCCTTGCGGACATGGTGATCACCCACGTGTGTGCAAAGTTCCCAGGCTCGGCCCATGACGCACACATAATGCGCAACAGCATCTTGCCACGACTGATGTCCAATATGCAACAGGATCGTGCCTGTATTGTCGGTGAGTATGTGGAGTGGTGTAGCGTGCTGGCTGTGCGATGCTGTCCCCTGTCCAGTTGGATTAGCAACGGTTCTCTGTGTCCCTCACACCCAGGTGACTCTGCGTATCCGAATGGGGCATGGCTGCTCAGTCCATTGAGGAATCCTCGCACCCCAGCAGACGATCGCTACAATGAGGCACATGGGAGGACCAGACGTGTGGTCGAGCGTACCTTTGGCCTCCTCAAGTCCAGGTTCAGGTGCCTGGACCGCACCGGGGTGCGCTGGCGTACTCCCCACAGAAGGTGTGCCGGATAGTGGTGGCGTGCTGCATGCTGCACAATCTGGCCATTCGGAAGCAGATCCCCCTCATCGTGGATGACGGAGATCAACCAGGGCCCCAGCCCGCAGACCAGGACAGCTCGAGTGAGGAGGACAGCGGAGAGGAGGAAGCTGGTAATGTGCGGCAGCAGCTCATCGCCCGCTACTTCACTTGACGGTGAGTGTCCATGTACGACGGCTGATGTGGCTGTATCTGTGCAGGTGTGTGTGTGCTGTGTCAGGGTGGCCGTTTGTTCACTGCGTGCTGTGTGTCAACGCTCCATGGCCAGGGGTAGTATGCCACTGTTGGTGGCTGTGGCATTGTGCCCTATTGCTCTGTGCGATGTGTGTACATTGCTTGTAGTTGTTGACATGTACTGTGTGATGGGTGTGTGACACACTCATTGAATGTGCTCCTGTTCTGTCTCCCACCCCTAGGTCCCTACAGGCCCTCCGGATTCAAATGCCATGCCACGCATCAGGTGCCTTTCCGCCCAAGGTGGCCGTTGTATTCCGTACAAATAAGACACAGGGCACAAACAGCAGTTAGTGAAAAAGGTGCATTTATTACAAACTGTGACATGTGATTGTGTGTAAGGTGATGACAAAAGTGGTGCGTGCAGTGACAATGAGCTGTCGGTCATGGCTGCGTGATGATCAGGGTGTACCCACTGGTTCTATGTCCATAGTCCAACACACACATGCCATCCAGATGGCTGTGTGGAGTGGGATCGTAGTCCAAGTCAATGCAGTGGCTGGTCAAGGAAGGCTGGCGGAAGGCTGGCTGGCTGCCTCACTTGCGTCTGGAGCGTGCGAAGTCCTCCCGGGAGATCTGTTTCCTCTTCGGACGGCCCCTTCCACGCTTGCGAGGGGGTGCCTGCTTGCGACATGCTGGTGGTTGAGGTGTGATCACTGGCTGTGGACGCAGGGGAACTGGACACTGCTGCTCCACCCTGCGCCCCGGCAGGTGGTGGCGGAGGGGAGCTGCTGTCCCTGGCTGTGACCTCACCGCCACCACCAGCTGTCCCATGAGGTCCACGATTTGGCCCATACGGGCGTCCATGGACCTCAGCACCCCCAGCACCTCACGCGTGTCTGAAGCAGACCGGACCCATTGTCCTTGGGCCTCTTCATAGGCCCCAAGGACTCTGGCCATGTGAGGCAGGGCATGGCTCCCAGGGAGGCTGGCGTTTCCCTGACCCTGCTCCTCCTACCAGTCCTGCTGCCACCGGCCTGCCCACTAGCCACATTGCTCACCACGGTCCTCGCTGTGGCTCCCAGGGTGGATCCAGTCGTCCGGGCCACCACCTGCGCTGGGGCTGGTGCCAGCGAAGACGTGGCGGTGGTGGCGGCGGTGGTGGTCGGTGCGGCGATGGTGGCGGTTGCGGCAGTGGTAGTGGCCACAATGACCGTGGGTGTGGCCGCAACGACAGTGGCAGCAGGGGGCTGGGAATGTTCAGCAGCCCTGGATGATGGGTTGGTGGGTAGGAGGGGTCCTGGGGAGCGGCTGGGCCCTGCCACACCAGATGGGCCTGCTTGGTTGTCCGTGTCCGAAGAGGAGGACAGATCCTCCAGATCCGTGTGTCCTCGTTGGGGGCTTGTAGGCTGGCTGTGCTGGCTGCTGGCTCCATCCCCAGCATCCAGCAGTTCGTCACCTGTGGAGAGAATGAGATTTGTTATTGTGTTGCACCTGGCGAAGTATGTATTTGTCGTCTGACATTGACAGTTCGTGCAATCTCGTACATGGGTTTCCCGGAGGCGTGTGTGTGGCTGTAGCATCTGTAGTTGTGTGTGCTTGGCAATGGGACTGTGTGCTGTGCACATGTGGCATGGGACGGATTGGCCATGCCGATGGGTGTGTTGCTGTGCCCCTACTTATTGTGACTCTGGTGTATGCGGGCTCCTGGCCCATCCTGGGTCTGGTTTGTACTTTGCTTTTGGGGTTCAAATGGAACGCTTAGGAACGCATATGGCAACATGGGGCCATGCCCCAGATTCGCATTTGGGAGGGGATATGCTTTTGGGGTTCAAATGGAACGCTTTAGGAACGCATATGGCAACATGGGGGCTATGCCCCAGATTCGCATTTGGGAGGGGATATGCTTTTGGGGTTCAAATGGAACGCTTAGGAACGCATATGGCAACATGGGGGCTATGCCCCAGATTCGCATTTGGGAGGGGATATGCTTTTGGGGTTCAAATGGAACGCTTAGGAACGCATATGGCAACATGGGGGCCATGCCCCAGATTCGCATTTGGGAGGGGATATGCTTTTGGGGTACATGCTGTGAGCCATGGGTGCCGAACGTGACATGTGTTGTGGCAGCATGACAGTGCATGGTTTGAGGTGTGTGCATGCTTGACATGGCCTGCATATTTGCTGTCTGTTGTGATTACTGGACATGGCATTGGACGCATCGTTATGAGTGAGTGATAGTTGTGTGCCAGCCAACGTATTGCAGTTGTCCCATCTCCTTGGTGTGCGTGCTGCCCTGTGCCATGTGCATCACTGCAGTGCTCGGGGGGTGTGGCCCATGTTGTGTGTTGTTGCTCACAGTGTGTCGTGCGCTTAATTGACTTCTGGCACATGGTTGGTCATGGGCATGTGTCTTAGCGTGACTGCTGTATGTGTGGCAGCTGTGCGGATGACATGCCTTTCATGAGACTGGGGCTGACGGATGGGATGGATGGTATGTTGTATGTGCATGGTGTGTCTGTGAGTTTGATGGGTTCAGTGGTGTTCGTGTGCATTTATGTTGTTCCGCTCTGTTGCGTCTAGTGTTGTTTGTCTTACATAGGCGTAGTTGTGGGGTGTGTTGTTGACAGGCAGTAGGGGCTACATGGACAGGACTTCAATGGTGTTTCGGTTGTGTGTGATGAGTTGCACAGTGGCTGCCGTGTGGGACTATATTCAGTGTGGCTTGTGCATGCAGACGTGGCTCCTTGGGTGTTGCTATGTCTGTGATGGGTCATGTGGGGTGTGAGTCTGTTGTTCATGTCCGTGTGCACATTGTTCACTTGTTCGTGACGGTGGGCGGTGCTGCGTGTTCGTCTGCTACGTGACATGTCCCATGTGTTGGTCGTGTTATGGTCCTCATGCCTCCAGTAATCCAGCCCTGTCCAGTTTCCCACCTGCAAGTTGTTCGTGCGTGCACTGTACTGGATGCCACATGGCTCTAAGCGGGGGTGCTCCATGTTGCAGGTCTGTGGGGGTGGGGGGTGTTGTGGGTCGTGGGGTGGCTGGACACCCACTGACACCGATTGCTGTGGACCGTGATGTCTGCCTTTCGGCTGTCGTTGTGCACTGCGGTGGCTGACACGTGGCTGTGGGGGATGCTCCTCCTTGCTGTGCTGTGGGACTGGGGCCTGGTGTGTGTTGTACTTGGGCTGTCCACCCTCCCACCCACTGCACTTTGTGTTCCTGCCACTTACCTGTTACTTGTCGGTTAGTGCAGCTGTGGCGGACACATGGGTGTGGTGGGTGCTCGTTGTGGCGCTTCTGGCATATTTGGGGACCTGTTGGTGGTTACGTGGCTGGCTTAGTGTACACATGTCCCCACGCATCTTACAGTTGTTCGGTTTGGGCTGTGTGTGGTAGTGTCTGTTGCATGTGTGTGTGATGTGTTGTGTATTGTGTGCTGGACATGGGGGTGTTTGTCCCTGGGAGCTGTGGCATGGTGGTAGTGCATGTGAGTACATAGCGGTGTGCTGGTATACATTAGTTTGTACTTACCAGCCTCCACTCCCCTGCTAATCCGGCGAGGATCTCCGGATGGATTACGACTCGCACCTTCTCCTCCCACGCTTTGAAGGTCTTAAAGAGCGCGGGATTCCCTCCGCCAGTGACGGCAGCCAGCTCTCTGTTTTTGCCCTCCTTCTTCTTGACCAGGCTCTTTACGTCATTCCAACGTTTGTTAATCTCGACTCTGTTCCTGGGCAGGGTCCCGACTGCATTGACCTGGTCTACGATCCGGTTCCACATTCTGTTTCTGGTGGCTAGTGGTGTGTGCTGGACCATGTTCCCATAGATTTGTGGGTACACCTTGATGATCTCGTCGACCATGACCGTCAGCTCCATGGGCGTGAACTTGGGCATTCTTTGTGGTGCCATGATGTTTGTGGTGCTGGTGCGGTGTGTGTTGTGTAATGTGCAGGGGGTTTGTGGTGCCGGTGTTTGGTGGTGGTGGTGGTGGTGGTGGTGGTGGTGGTGTGGTTGTGGTGGTGGTGGTGGTGGTGGTAGTGATGTGTGCGTTTCTGTGGTGTGCTGCTGTCCTTGCTGTGTCACTGTGTCCTCTCCTCTCCTCTCTGGTTTGCAATGTAGCAAGGGGTTGTGGTCTGTGGGAGTGCTGCTTTTGTACTCACCTATGTGGGTGTGTCCTCATGGTCTGTTGTTTTCAGGTGTGTTGTGTCTGGGGTTCTGGCCTTTGTATTTTTTGTTTGTCCGGGGGTGTTTTCGGGATGTGTACTGTGCTTGTGTATTTGTGCGTGCCTTGCTGTGTGGACTTGTTGGCCATGTTGTGTGCTATTGGTTTTGTGTGCGGATGGTTTCTGTGCAGGTACGTTGGCGCCATGGCTTCTGCCGTGTCGATTCTCATCGGCGTTGTTTGCGCTGGCGGGCGGTATATTTGTGGTTTTTCCGCGCTCATGTCGGTGCGATCGTAATTTCACGTGCGGTGTGTCGGCCGTGAGGGCGGGCGGTTTTGTGTTGTCGTGCGTGTTTCCGTCCGTGGCGGGCGGTTTGACTCCGACTCGGATGTTGGCGGGCGGTATTTTGTGTGCTTTTTCCGCCGATGGCGGTTTTCGGTTTGTGTAATCGTAATGGCGTGGTCGGTGTTCAGGCGGTGTGTGCGGGCGGATTTTTGCCGCTTCCATGCCTGGCGGATTTATTTACGCCGGGTATCGTAATGGGCCCCTAAAATACATAAAATTATTAATAAATCGATATTTTTGTAAACTATATTTTTGTAAACGATATTTATTACAAAGATATTTATGTAATCGATATTACTTACCTATCAGTCGATATTCTTGTCAACTATATTTTTGTTCTCGATATTTCTTCTCCACGATATTTTTGCGGCGATATTTCTGTCGCGCGATATTTCGACTCTGCACCCTGGTGGCGCTAGTGAGCGTTAGTGAGCATGAGCAGCAGCAGTGTGAGCGGTGGCGGCGAGAGGCGAGTTCAAGCTTGGGTCTGAGCCCGCAGCCCCGCCTGCCCCGTCTCGTTAGTGTTTCATGCCTCGTTAGTGCGGCGGCTCTCAGCGGTGGTTGCTTTCATCGGTTCTTCATCTGCTGCATTCATCGCCTGCCAGCCTGCCAGTCTGACCGCCGCTCTAAGGTCGAGGAGATCAGTGCTGTAGGTGCTCTTTAGTCGGCGGCGGCGAGAGAGGTCCCGCTTACTCCTTCCCCTGTATCTGGCCCACGTGTTTTCCAGTGAGCAAGTGAGCAGAGGTGCTTGCCTGCTCAAGACCATTGGTGAGACCGCGCCCGCCTACAGTTTTGAGCAGCACGGAGGGTTGCAGAGGGCGCTTTGGACTAGGGACAAGACGCAGAGGTCGGGCGAGTCGTGCGCTCGTCATACAGCTCCGCCCCTCCCTTTACAGAGGCGGCAGCAGCACCTGAGTCGCAAGCCTGAGTCACGGCGCAGGAACTTGGATCATCGACGACGCCTGCACACGGAGGTGAGGCAGGGAGAGGGGGAGAGGGGGGAGCGGAAGTGAGAGCTAGGCTACCTATTCAGCTTGGTCGTGGCCCCCTGTTCAGCTCCTGCTTGTCTCCCCGCTTGTCTCCCTTCTGGCCACTCGGAGAACGGATTGCAAGGACCCGGTCATCTACTGGCCATCTGGTCTTCTACTGGCCAACCACTGTAACTGTCCCACGGTCTGAACTTTATTATACGCTGCCAAAAAACTGTTGAGTGGAATTTTGGGTCAAGAGCGGGCCCAGAGTGGTGAAACAGCGAGGCAGCGAGGGAAAAGGCTGGTGGGTAGGTGAGCCCAGAATACTGATATACTGAAGACGAGTGATCTATAAGCACTGTTGCCGGAAATTTGTATTCTTCCTTCTTTTCTCCCTCCCCGTTTAAGTGATCAAGTGCTCAACTGTTCAACTGTTTAACTGTGTGGTGGCAGTAATAAACCAGGCAAACTTGAAACCCAGAGCGTGATGGCTTCTAGGAAGTTGCGCTCAGGGCGTGTGCTCTCCTCCTCACCAAGTCACAAACTGAAAAGATCGTTTAGCGGCACTAGACAACTACAGCATCTCTGCTATAAATCCCACCCTGTTATAACTGGCTTCTTCCGTAAATTGCCCCGGATTCACCCTGAGGTGGCAGCTGTAGTCCAAGAAGGCCAGACTTTTAATTTTCATTCTGTAAAGCCTTCAACTTCCTCAACCTCCTCTTCATTGCCTCTCGCGGACTTGCTGGAACTCCAAAGGAGCCATGCGGGGTGTCAGGTGCAGTCTAGCGGTGGGCCCCGACCTCTGGACCAGATTACCGAAAGAGTGGAGGATGGCTCCAGTGAGCAACCGTTTGTTGTACCCCCCGGTGCTCCTCTGGACTCTGACCTTCTTGCTAGCCAGCAGAGTCAGTCAGTCATTTTATCAAACAGGACAAAGCAGTCAAGGAATGACAGCATGATCGAGATTATACCGGTTGTTTCTCTAGCCCAAGCGGACCTCCATAAGGGATCAGGCAGGGTCGGCGAATCGGATGCTCGGCTTGGCGCTCCTATGGTGGAGAAGGCAAATCTATGTGAAGAGTCACCGCAAGGGGAAGATTTTACGCTCAAAACAAGACATTGAAGCTCAAAAAAGGGGCTGGGGTGACCATTTTGACTGTAGGTATAAGGACAATCAGTTAATGAATGGTTACAGGGGAGAAAACACTCCAATCGTAAGCTCCTCTCCTAGGCGTCTCTCTTTGCCTCTCTTATACTGTAGTACAAGTCACCTGATTGGTACCTCTATGGAGTCTGCACATGATGTATTCTTGCCTGATTCTCAACAGAAATGGGGAAATGAGAGAGAGGGTGCGCCCTCAGAATATCTTGTTTGTATTGAAAAAAATTTAAACTCCATAGTGTCCTTATTCGAAAAGTCTGTACTGAGTTCTGATCACATACTGGAAATGATTTCCGTAATGTTATTTGAAGTGCATAAGATAAATAAGTCGGTCACCACTAAACCCTTCCCCACGATTCCCTCCCAGATGGGAGAATGGCCGAGTGATAGGCCTGCACGACATCCTCCATCGGTTGAGGCGAGAGACGCCTCTGTACAGGCAGGAACCCCCCTTTTCCTTGTGCCCCCCATGGCTCCTGTATGTAATCTCGAAAAGGAAGAGTTATGTTTAAATATATTATTCGAGGGGGTTGAACTGAGTCCCCCTTTGGAGAAGCCCAACTTGAAGATCTTCCCTCTGTTTATGAAGGGTAGAAGGGGGGGCGCTGGAGAAATCGGGAAAATCAGGGGTCATGCCAAGCAAACTAAGCAGGTGGGGAGGGTGGAGGGGAGGGGGAGGTGCAAATCTCTCCAACTACCTCCCGGGTGTACTCCCTACTCCGCTAGGGAAGAGGGGACAGAAAGTAGGTAAGAGGGATAGCCTAGTAATAAAACATAAGGGGGAAAATATGAAAAAGAAACATAAAAAAATGAGACGATTTTCTAAACGGAAAGCGTCTAAATTGCACTTTTCTCGAATTCTGGAAAACCAGAGTGATATCCACTTAATAAAGGAGAAGGGAGGCCCTGAAACATCACTAGCAGATGGCAATTCGAGAGAACTCATCAGAGCCTCCACGACATTAACTGGGAGTCTGGGAGACTCTGGACCGGGAGTACCTCCTCCAACTCAGTTGTCACAGTCCCTCCAAGTAATCCATCCTTCCTACAATGAGTTTGCGGTTCCACTGGGAGGGGAAATACAAATGGGTTATGGGGTCCCCCCACTGCAGACAGGGACTGGGGCCATAGACTCCAATGATCCCAGGGTGGGCGGAAACACAGAGGGAGGGCCCCAAGCTCTAATTAGCCCGCAGTTTGGGCTGAATAGAACCCATATAGGGACATAATTTCCATCTGATAGAAATATTGAGGCCCCAATTCTTAATATGGCTTCATATTCGAAAACCCAACACCATGGTGGGACACAAGTTGCCAGATTCATTGATAGGGTTCCTTTATGGATTCCCTGGAGAGATGCCCCAAAGAAAACCAGTGGGGTACAGACTGGCTTATCTCCCATGGTGGATTTTACCTGGCTATTTGACAATGAATCCACACCAGTAAACAGAGGTTATATTCTCAGTTTATTCTCGGAACTAGAGGCATTAAAGTTGATAGCAAGTAAGGATATTTTAAATGTGATGATTAATGTACATGATACTGTTCCATATTCTAGGGTCACCTTTTGCTCCCTGATAGTGGCCAATTAGGTCTTGAAAAATTGTGAACATTTTTTAAAACGAGGGCTCGATATAACATCTGTTAATGAATATGAGGAATACCAAAATGCGGGCCCAAAAACCCATTATTTGAAAGTTTCTAGGGCTACCAATTCAGTGGTGCTGAATGCATTGGGCCCCGATACCGAGTATCCTGTGGGCAATTCCAAAGATATAGTGGTTTCCGTGGACAGGAGGGGGCGCTCAATAAATGTCGTGCCCAATGTGCCAGTTGTCCCTCAGGCCTTAGACATAGAAGATGAATCTGCCCAATGGAGTTGGGTTGCAAGAGCCCTGAATAACACTCATTCGGAAGCAGTAAGGAGTGATTCGTTGAGGTAGCCTGGGTGGGCTGCTCTTGTCCTGGAATATGGCCGGTTTGGGTCCCAATGAAACAAAATTGAATTCTTTGAAAATTATGAACCCTTTAATTATATGCCTACAAGAAACGTGGTCTTGCAAAGATTTTGAATGTGATGGATATTTTGTTTACTCTTGCTATGCTAGGCGTTCAAATAGGGGTCATGCCAGTGGGGGGTTTTCGATTTTACTTAAAAATTCTATTAACTGGAACCAGAAGGTTTTTTTCCACCCCTCAAACCTATGTATATGTGTGAAGTTGGCATCTCTGGGAGAATCGGGCAGGTCCACCTCTTTCCTCGTGGCGAATATGTATATCCCCCTGGGAAAAATTCCGATCACTTTTTGCGTGCATTTTTTTCTTTTATTCATGATATAGTTATCAGGGAAGAATGCCCCCTAGTGACATTAGTGGGGGATTTAAATGCCAAAATTTCGAACTCTGCATCGGGGATTTATGCAAATACAGACAAAGAGGAAATTTGGCACATTCCCGAGATTTCATTACCAAACAAAGTAAAAACAGATAAGCGGGGTTTGTTTTGCTTGATTGTATTAGAAGCTTAGATCTTGTTATTTTAAATGGGAGAGTGCCCGCTGACAAAACTGCACATTTTACCTTTCACTCACAACACACTCAGAGCCTTTTAGACTATGTGATTGTGTCCTACCAAATGTTTGGGGCTTGTGATAACGTCTTTGTCTGCCCGTCTATATGAGTGACCATAGCATTGTAGGCATGACAGTGGCTTTTGATCTACCCACATTGGATCTGGGGAATGCTGGTTAGGGCAGGGCCTCCTTTAATAAAGCAAACGGCCGTTCTTTTTGGACGCAAAAAAACATCCTTGAAGTAGACTCAATTGTGAAGATGGCCCAAGTAGAACAGCAGGGTTTAACTCACTTTAATATTATACCCTTCTTTGAGGCTCAAATGGAGAAGATTTGTAATTTAAGTTCTACATCTTCGGTACCTCGCCTGTGTAAACAGGAAACGTCTTATATGATTTCCTTAAAACAAGCAATTAATCATCTTGTCCGAAAACAGCATATACTTTTTCTCACTGACCGGCAGCGGGAAATCGATCGCCTTAAGCGAATGAAAAGACGTATTATGGTTTGTGAAAAAAGAAGGGAGCTTGATGACAAGTGGATTGGGCTGAGGGAAGCCGCAAGGGCCAAAGACACAAGAAAGTATTGGCGCTTGATCGCGGAATACTGCGATTCAAGGCAGAGGGCACTACCCATACCAATTCCAGAAAAGGACTGGGTGGATTAAATCTCCCTATTATATGGAAACAACAGCCCAGTTTCATCCGTGATGACAGATGGGGTTAAACCCGCGTCTATTGAATTTACTGAATTTGGCCCCCCATCAGGAAAGGATGTGGTAGGTTATATAAAGAATGCAAGAACATCCGGCGCACAAGGGCCGGATGGAGTCCCGATTGCACTAATTAAAAAGGAACCAGAAGCGTGGGGTGATTTTTTAGAGCCTCTTTTTAAACATTGCTTTTTAATGAATACAATCCCCCCCTCTTGGAAGTGGAGCATTATAGTCCCCCTGTATAAAAAAGGACCGAAAACGGTACAGACTAGTTTTAGACAGATTGCCCTTCTGGATGCCTCAGGCAAATTATTTGCAAAAAGCATATTAAGCCATCTTCAACAATGGGTTTATGATCAGAATATCCTTCCCCCGGAACAAGCTGGTTTTAGAAAGAACCATGGCACCTTGGATAATATAGCGGTTGTTCAGACAATTGTAGAGAAATATGTTTTTGTCCGAGGAATGCCAATATATACAGCTTTTATTGATTTTTCCACGGCGTTTGAAAAAGTGGACCGCCAAACGCTGTGGAGAAAACTTTTTCTCCTTGGCATACCATATCATCTTTTGGGTCTGATTATGGAATTGCAAACAGACACGTGGTGCCGGGTTCTGATGGGAGGTTCGCAGGGGCTATCATGTAAAATTAGAACGCACAATGGGCTCAAACAGGGTTGCCTATTGGCACCACTTTTATTTTCCCTGTATATTGCTGATCTCCCCGGCACTCTGAACACGATAAGGGGGGATGCCCCAAAAATTGGTACAATGTCCGTTGGCTCTTTATTATACGCAGACGATGTTGCAATATTCGATCTAACGCCTATCGGCTTGCTACGCCGGCTAGATGCCTTAAGTAAATATGCAGAGGCTCACTTCTTGAAGATTAATACCGCAAAAAGCAAGATTTTGGTATTTCGTAAGAAGGGGCTTAGAATAAGGAGCAGTTTAAGATGGATGCTTGGTTACGAAAAATTGGAACTGGTTGACTCGTACCTATATTTGGGGAAGGTTTTTTCCAAAACTGGCCGAGATTTGGAGCATATTAAACAATGTGTCAGTAAAGCTGTCTCCCAGGCAAGTGCACTAAACAGATTTTATAAAACTTGCGGGAGACGCCACTTTGGCCATGTTTTATCTGTTTTTAAGGTCAAAATCCCTCCCTCGTTAATATATGCTTCCGAGGTGCTGGACATGAATTATTGGCTTTCTTTCGATAAGGCGGAAGGGCGAATCCTGCGGCAAATTTGTAATCTAAACACCTTGGCAGCCCCACATGCACTGCGCCTCGAATTTGGATTCGTTTTGTCCTTTACCCTATCCTTGGCTGCAGTTCTTAGGTGGGGTAATTCCCTCCTTTTGGGGGAGGAGGGCACACTTAGGGCCGCCCTGAGAATAGAGATTTTTGACACGCAAAAAGAACAATCAACGTTTTTTAGGTCCTTTGTACGTGTAAATGATCAATTTGGCCTTAGTTTGAATTCTGCTTCTCCTATGTCCAAATCGGTACTGAAACAACTTCTAAAGAAGTTTAGATCCCCTATTAGTTTGGCGAGAGACGTGGCCTCCAGCCAGTCCAGGTCCAGTAATGAGGCGGTCATAGGGAGTGCTTTGGGGAATAAACCACAGCCTTATCTAACTTGGAATATCCCTCACGGGATCAGAAGGCTGATACTCCTACTGAGATTTAACTTGCTGCCCCTAAGAGATGTTACTGGTATCTGGGATAAAACACCTAGAGAGAAGAGAATTTGTGAATTATGCCAGCTGCAAATCCAAGATCTTAATCATGTGCTTTTTGTATGCCCAAAACTGCAAAGTGCTAGGCGATTGTTTTCAAAGCCAGTTTTCATTAAATATAATATCCACTCTGCCCAGGAGGCACGATCTTTGGTTCTGTCACCTACGAATGAAATAGTTTGTTTTAAGATATATCAATTTTTTAAAATATTTTTGCCTATTTATTAGGAATTCCTTTCATTGTCTTATGTATTTATAGCACTATTTGCACATTTTTATTATGTCGATAAATGAAATCTACCGGTTGGTTACTTGTCTGTATCATGTATTTTAGCACTACTTGCACTCCTCTCAGTATGTTTGATATAAGAACTTCCATAGCAATGTATAAGGAAGAATTTTGTATTGTACATAAAGTTTGTCTCTTTTTTTATCTGATGATGTGTTTTGTGGACCTCCGTAGGAGTTCCATAACAAAATAAAATTAAATTGAATTGATTGAGGACCTCAGGTCACAGTCTTACCACATCTTGGAATCCACGCATCGCTTCGGCTGCGCGACACTTCTTTGCCTTGGATCCATGCAACCCACCACAACCAAGATATAAGGTACTTTGTTCAGCAAGCCTAGCCTGGTCCCTGTAGCCGGCCTGTGCTCCTTCGAGGTAGGCTTGCACTTGTGACTTTGTCCTGGTCTGGGGCGACCAGATGTCCCTTCTAATCATTTTGTGCTTTTTGGTGCTAGATTTTGCAATAAACTTTGAAATTCAATATCTCCAGCTTTACTAATTGGATTTGTGTTGTTTCGGTCTTGTTTTATTTATTAAAATCTACTCTATCCTTCTAATCCTGATGTGGGATCTTTTTTGTGGTGTTTTCACTGTTTTACTGTTTAAAGTGTTGCACAAATGTTTACACATTACACTGAGCGAAGCCTGACTGCTCTGTTCAAAGATATCAGTGGGTGAGCACAGGTTAATTTGGGGTTTGCTTGTGCCTTACCCTGACTAGGATTGTGGTTGCTGCTGACCAAGGCTCACACCTCAGTCAACCAACAACCCAATTTATAACAACAGACATCTCCATTACACCTGTCATTATGGTTACCCACAGTGGAAGGCATAGATCCTTTTGGTTAAATGCTGAGTGTAAGATGCCAGAAGAACGATAAACACAGAAAGGACAAGGTCAACATTGACCCATTTCCTATTCATTATGAAATGTTACAGAGTTTCTCACTTTTTCTAATTAGAGTAACTCAGATGTAGTTATCTTTTATTGGAAGGGTACATAGCTTCTGCTGTATGCAAAGCATCTTGAGGCAGGATAGAGCTGACTTTGCTAAGAAACATCAGTCCTCTTGTCAAAAATGGAAAAATTGCTACAACCTGAGTGTTTGGAATTTTAAATTGTAATGGTGTTCTACCTAAAATTGACAGGAGGCTACTGCTCATCTGCAAGGACTCAACATAAAGCCTGGAGCCACACTCCAACTTTAAAAATGTTCACCTCAATCAGACTAGTGTGAATTCTATCCTGGTGCCTTCATGAACTTGGAACTGAGTACTGCCCATTTCCTTTAACCTGGGACTGAGGATATGTCAGTCTGATGATGTACTTGTTAGTGACAATTTCCTCAGCCTGTCGAGGAAATCCATATATGCTGTCTCAAAACATCAAATAGCACAGGCTACCCTCATTTCTTTGTGCTTCTTTATGTTGGAAAATAATAAAAAATAACTATATTTCTCATTCAGGATGCTTTAAAACTGCAATGTTGGCATTAGCCATATTCAGACTAGACTATGCAAATTCTAAATATATTTGCCTCCCAAAGACCCATGATTAATAGACAGCTTTACATTCAGAAACAAACAGATAGAGTGATTTACAGACTACAGAGCACTCTCACACTAACCCTCTGTTAAATGACTTTCATAGGCTGCCTCTGGAACAGAGAATTAGATTTAAAGTATGTTGTCTTATTTTTTATTAGATTTAAAGTATGTTGTCTTACATTCAAAGCTCTCTCAATGGAGGGCACCCGGTTCCTGGCAAAAAGGACTAACAAGTACATTCCTACTAAGGGAATCACTCCTCATCTTCTTATCTCATAACTATCCCTAGATTTAGGAATAAAGGAATGGTCAGGCACAGCTTCTCATTTAAAGCCCCCTTCATTTGACACTTCCAACCATCATCCCTACAATCACTAAGTAACTGTGCTTCCATTAGAAAAAATGTTAATACTTGACTTTTTAAGGTGTTCGGACATGAGGAAGTAACGTAGTGCAATGCAGCGCAGCAAGTCACCTTGCTGCACTGCACTGTGTGACAGGTAAAGGGCAGCAATGGGCTGTATTTAAAGCAATAGGGTGCGTTCCTGTCCTTTCCCATGTGCTGGTCCCCTTTTGGCAGCCTAGCACCAAAGCAGGCCCCATGGTGCAAGGAAGCCTGTGTTGCATGCTGGATTGTTTTAATGCAGGAAGGGGCACCTTCCTGCGCAAAACCAATCCTGTGAGGCATATTGCTCTTTCTATGTATGCTGCACAATGCAGCACACATCGAAAGAGATAGACACAAGGAGAAATAGAGATCTCTACCAGGCCCTCTCTGCAGGTTCAGCCCCAAACATTTTACCTTTATACTCCTATTTTTGCTGAATTAAGTTTTGTTAGCTTCAGGAATCTAACCAGTGCTAAATTGCTTCTGCTTAACATGGTAAAATTGGCTTACATCTGATTAGAATATTTAATTTACTTATAAGTCCTTTGTAGAATAGTGTACAAAGTACCCAAGGCCTGTAAATGAAATGCTACTAGTGGGCCGACAACACTTATTGTGCCCCTCACTTAAGAATCCCTTAAAACATGTGAAGCGCATGCAATTGCAGCCTGAATGCAGTTTTACACTGCCAATTATCCTTTTATTGCAAATAAGTCACCCCTCAGGTACAGCCTAGGTAGCCCATGGGAAAGGTGAATTAAAAATGTTGTATGACCCTTATGCGTATTTCAAATGGAATTCCTAATCCTGATTAAGTCAATAACGGAAAGAAAGCTATTCAAGAGCTTAAAGTAAGTCCAGATGGCGTCTGCAGTGAAAGCGGCTCGTCGGAGGAGCCTTGCCCCATTTTTCAGCTTGACCGATGCGAGCTTTAACACAAGCAAATGCCTGTGGATTGCTTTGGCCACAGTGTTACAATCTGTTTGGACATACTTTAAGCTCTTGAATAGCTTTCTTTCCAGAGTCTATGACCAGGAAGATGTTGATCCTTTATTGACTTAACCAGGATTAGGAATTCCATTTGAAATACGCATAAGGGTCATACAACATTTTTAATTCACCGTCCTGAAGATGGTCTGAAGGATGTATACACCACAAAGACCGAAACGTCGACAACCTCATCTATTTCCTCAGTGAATTATTTTCCCATAGGAATTGATGTCTGTATTGATCAGGCTCATTCTCCGTTAATGTATTTGTTTGGAATAGGTGCTTACACTAATGACCCTGAGGTATACGTTTTAGCATATCATCTGTTAACCTCCGCCATTGTGTATTGTTCCAGTCTTTTGTACCCTTTCTTGTTTACATTAAAAAAGTTTGTATCTTGAACCCGTTTAAAGAGTATCTCTGGTATATTTATTGTGACACAAATGAACTAATTGAATTGTTGATTGTTCAATTGTAAGTTACCGGCTGGGACTTACCAATATTGTTGTATATTTCAAACTGTTGAACTTAGTACATTGAAAGAAATCCCTTGCAGGCACTGTTACTTATCAACTTTTAGAAAGTTGGCATATGCCTGCCCTAACTATTTGGTGCCTTTGGCCTGTCTTAGGTCTCATCACGTGGTGTAGTTTACAGTTGTACTTTGTTCATTCCTCCTAAACATCCACACATTAGAAGGATCAGGTGTGCCTGAATGGGCTATTAATGGGCAGGATTGGGGGTGGGGGGAGCTGGGTGCATCCACCCTTGCAACTGAATAGGGTGTGTTCTGCCTTAACACAGAAGACTTGTCACCACTGCATTACCCCTGCAGCCAGAGCCAGCTTGGAGCCAGGGCACGGAAGTCAGGAAGCTTCAAGCACTTCCAAGGGACCTTCTCCTACTTCAAAGAAGGCAACAGGTATAAAAAAAGGGACCCTCAGACCCACTCTTCCATTCACTTTCTAAACCTGCAGAAGCATTCTTAGAGGACTGCCTGCTCTTGCGGCCTGCTGTGTACTCTACAAAACTGCTTAGCTGCACCTGGAAGAACTGCTTTGCTGCTGGGAGCGTGCATTCAACCCTCAGAGGCCTTCCTTGTTGCTTGAGCCCTGCTTCATCACTTGAACTAAGGACCACCAAAGAGATTCCACGGGCTATTTTGTTGCCTCCTGTTCAGAACTTTAGGGACATAAAAGGCTCCAACCATCTTGAACATGCACCTTGACCTAACCTGAGTGAGTCCTAACTATCCAAGTGGGGCCCCTCCTGTACTGGACCCTGAGTGGAACAATTGAAGCTATTCCTAATGCTTTTTATGAAGGAAATTAAATTGGTTCATTTTAAGCCAGCATTATTTTTTAATTCCCTTTAATTTTTACACCTCATAGAGAAGTTTTTACTCTACATTTTCATGGGTTTTTATATACAATGAGCTTCATACTTTTTATTTTTGACTTTTTGTGCATTTAATTGGATTTATGCAAGGTGGAGATGGAACAAGAACTTCAATGATGCAACTGTAAGTACAATATTTTAATTTGTTTTTGAGTGGTAAATTTTATATTTTAATATGCATAAATAGTTTGCTTTTAATACGACTGAGACATTTGATTTTTTCATGTGTGTTTTATTTCTTGAGCTTTTTTGCATATTTTTATATTGTACATTCGCCGGTGTCCTAAAAATATGTTTCATTAAAAATTAAAATAAATTATTTTTATTTATCAGTTGTGTGTTTTACTTTATTAATATTGTTTGGTTTTAGGCAGACTTATAAAAGTAATTGTATTGATAATTTATTTTAAAGTGGTGTTAGGTTTCGTTCTATTTTAGTTGTGAGTATATTGGTAGGTAGGTGTTTTATAATAGCAATTTAGCTATCATTTATTGGTCGTGAACTCATTTGTCATTTACAAAGTGTCTGACTTAAACTGTAGCATTTTATACATTTCCCCATTTTGTTTAGGTATTTCAGGTTTGATTTGGTTTACAAACTGTTCTACAAACAAATCTTGGTAGCTTTCTTCTTTTTGGAGGGCTTCTATGAATTTGTAGAGTGTTCGTTGGATTCTGCCTAGTGAGTCTTGGAAGGCACTGTGCCATCCTTCCTCTGCATTGTTGCTTTGGACTTTTAGAGTCATGGTGCTGTCTTAAACATTACCCCATGCTATTTGGAATTTGGGTTGATGTTTGTATCCAGAGATGTGCAGTCTGCCAACCTAAGAGTCTTCAAAGCAATCCAATAGTGGACATAGTTTTTGTTCATTCATTTGATAAAATGGGCATTCTATTAGCATGTTGTAAATGTTAGCTATGTTGCAGGTACATATGTCAGAGCTATTAACTTAACAAGACTTTTACAACTGACTGTTGTGTGTATTCTACACTTAGTGCAGGTTTTTGAAGATCTATCCAAATGCTTTGGTTGAAGTGGTAACAGCAGCTTTGTATGGCTTATGTGTGCGTATGGCTAAGTATTGCTTTTATCATTGCCTGTTCAAAGTCTACTATGATTTTGTGTGGAGAGTAGTGTTAGTTTTTACTTTTATGTGGTTTAAAAGTACATAGTAAGATTCACTTTGTTTGATAGGCACCAGTGCATAATGAAATGGTATGTTACTGTTATGATACTCACCATGTATGGTGCATATCTGTGTGAACGGTGGGGAGAGTTTTAAAAGTAGTGTCCATCATCCACATTTCACATTGACTAAGGGCCTGATTTAGATCCTGGCAGACGCGCTACTCAATCACAACGGTGACAGATATCCCATCCACTGAAATATAAATCCTATAGTGTATAATGAGGATTTATATTTCAGTGGGCGGGATATTCATCACCGTTGTGATGGAGTACCTGTCCACCAAGATCTAAATCAAGCCCTCAGTCTTAGGAGATTATTTTCAGGTGCAAGTATGCCTGTTCTTCTCTCTTTATTGTGGTTACAGTGTAGGAGGAAGGGTTCTTCATTATGTGCAGTGATTCAGTGTTTTTCTTGGTAACTAGGAGCAACAGGGGGTTGATTTTTGCCTTTTTTAGTACGTTATTAGTTGTTTTAGGGTAGGGATTGGTGGAAGCTGGCATGTAATGTGCTTAGGTGCTTTAGAGAATATCTCTTATAAAATTGTAGTAGTGGGCTTTTGGGAACTAGTGCTTCCCTCTTTTAAATCTTGTAGTACATGCCTTGCTAATATCTCTTTTATATATGGGGAGTAGTTCAGTTTCCTGACATTAATTACAATGTCATTTACACTGTAGCCCTCTCATAACAAGCAATTGAATAACACTTAATAAATATCCAATCCACGTTCTCAGTGCTTGTGCTTTCCTGGCTGTATGTGTATCCCATATGCAAAAGCAATTGTTTGCCTTTCTGTGATGTCATATATGTGGCCCTTTCTGCCATTCTGTCTGAAAGTAGCATAAATGTAAAATTAAATATTGTGCTAAAATGATTTATTTGGTTTGTAATCATAATATAATCATGCTTTCACACATTTTACATTTTATACTTACATATGTGCTGTAATCAAATTATATTTGATTATGATAAGTAGTAAGACATTGGTTTATTAGTAGTGAAGGGTGTGAGTCCTTCACAGCTATTATGCCTATAAATTATAGTTTACAGAGCACCAAGACCCCCATTGTACCACTTGACTTTCAGTGTAGGAAAGCAGGGCAGTCCAAGTCCTACTCAGGGGATGTGATATGGACAATCAACTGCAGTTTGGTGGTACACAACAGCAACACTCAATAAATCATTGTCCAGTCAGAGATGTTTCTTTTAAAAAGGAAAAGTACTTGCACATGCACACTACTAAATACTATACATTAAATCACAAATATATACAATCAGGTAGATAGAAATACATTTGATGATACCCATATATCACGTTACACCCATTGTGAGTCATGAATGCTATAACCACAACAACCCACATATAATGGATGAAACATCATAATATGAGGGGGTGTCATTATAAAGAAGGTAGGCCTACAGACTTTGTCAGGGTGTCTCCACATCAGTAAAAGTAACAACATGTTAGGATTCTCCAGTGTAACACAACTGAAATCAATGGGGACAGTACCAATATGCAATACTAATTATGACCCATCATTTAAGTCAATGGGTAGCACCAACAGTAAAACCTTGTATTGACGTCAACATCATTAATAAAGCATGATATTCAAAAACATGTGCCTGTGTCTTTTTTGTTTGTTTACCAGACTGCTACTGCAGTCACAGAATGATCCAATAGGAGTATATGCACTATAGAGTCTCTGTGCCAAAGTACATGCTCCAGGGTCGGTTTGTAAAGCAGCAACATTTCTCCCAGGATTAGAGTATTATGCCTCAGGAAACCTAGGGACGATTTTTTTGGGGGTGTCTTGGGAGGCTTCTGCACTCCCTGCAGCCCCCAAATAGTCACTAAAACCATTGGTGGTGCCCTCTTCATGTGGCACCACATGAAAACAATATGCACATTTTGTAGCACTCACTTATGGGTTGAACCCTGCCCTATGGCTTGCATATGAGATGAGCGGTGAGGGAGAGGCCTTGTGCAGCAATCCAGCTTTTAAGTTCTGGGTTCCCCAGTCCTACTTGGGGCACACACAGCTTTGTTTTTCATTGGGAACTGCAGTAGTAGGAGCCCCCCGGTCCTTGCGACCGTAGCCAGCTCACCCTGTGCAGCATCCCTCCATCGATGCTGTGTGTGAGCCGGCAAACTTTCATGTGCTTCCAGCACAGCGGGAGCCACAACCCCTCCTCAGGCAGGATCAATTCAGCCTACACTGTCTGTGCTGGTTGTGGGCAGAGAGAAAGAAGACCCACAAGCCATGCCTCCTAGACATGGGCATGGGGGTGAGGAATGGCCCTGGCCACGTTGCACTGCTGCGACAGGGGATGAAGTTCCCAGGATAGATCTCCTTTTGACAGGTTTGAGAGATAGGGTCCCTAGGACCTAAAGTTGGTCCTTGGGAATTTCTTGAAGTCACTGCGAAGAGACCCACTCTAGTCCACTGGGTCAGCTTGTGTCAAAATCCCGAAGCCCATATTTTCAGGACAAGAGGTGGCTTCTCCTTCCACTGGGGCATTCTTTGCTGTTGTCGATCACAGTTCCAGGGTCTTCTCATATTTTGCTTCCTTGTGTACAGATTTTTAAGGGGAGGGCGGAAATATCTAAAAGCCAAGTACTCATGTTCAATTCTAGGGTGCCACTTTATCACTCCACTCTTGTCCCAGCCCTCCTGCACACCACTCTGGATCAATCCAATATGGCGACTTCACATTGTCTGTGATAAGAGCTTCCCGAGAGCCTCAGCTCAACTCATTGCTCCCAAAGCTGCTTCATTTCTATTACACCAAACCTTCAAAGGTGATCCTACTATGTTGACTCCAGACGTCTGGTCCTCTTACTTTATTTCTGTGGGCATCGGCTGTCCCAGAAACTGGGTCAAGCACTGTTAATGGTTCCACTGTGTGGAAACTTTTGTTTCTCGTGCTAGACAGCAGAGTAATTAACTTGGTGCAGTAGAAGGGCACAAAGGCCTGGAATTGTATTATGAGCTGAGCCAGGAAATATGACAATTGTTAGAGTGGGAAACATTCCCAACAGAATAATTCTAGAATTTTATATGTAATTGACCCAGATTCTGAGGGCTAGCGGGGCCTCCTAGTGTATGTTTAACAATTCATAAAGTGCCACAAGGAGTGTAGGTATGATGTAAGGGTTGTACATCTACAATCAGGGGGCCCGATTCACAGAACTAACTTAAGACAAAATCCTAAGCTTACTACCATTTTGGTATTCACAGAAGGCACTTACTCATTTTGGTATTCACAGAAGGCACTTACTCATTGATGAGTAAGTGCCTTCTGTGAATACTCAAAATGAGTAACTTACTCATTTTGAGTAACTTACTCATTTTGAGTAACTTACTCATTTTAGTATTCATAGAAGGCACTTACTCATTGATGAGTAAGTGCCTTCTGTGAATACCAAAATGAGTAGGTGCCTTCTGTGAATACCAAAATGAGTAAGTGCCTTCTGTGATACCAAAATGGTAGTAAGTTTAGGATTTTGTCTTAAGTCAGTTCTGTGAATCGGGCCCAGGGTTCACCCCTAGATTGACACCTCGCTGGACCATGTAGGCCTAAGTGGTGTGAAACTGTTTTTTAGGAAATTATTTCTTCCTCTCCCAAAAGAGGTAGAGAAAGAAAAGGGATCTTCTTGGTGTGCAGAAAATTAAGTAGAAATGTTGTCAAACTTTCATAGATATTTGACTGAATGAGTTGTCAATTGAGGATGTTTTGTCTGATGAATTTCATCATGTCTAACGGGGTATGTGCTCCTCTAGGTGAAGGTCATTGTTTGAGAAGGCAGAAGAGACACAGTAACTGTTAATGGATCAAAAGAATGTGCAACTAATTCCTAAATTTGGCAGAGAACCAATTCCACTACAGTACCAGCAACGTATATTATTAATTAACATAGACACTGAAGGTAAAGAGAAGTGAAAACTCTAAAGGGAGTGAACACCATACAGGCCTATTAAACCAAGGATACCTAAATCCCTGGGAGAGCTTCACTGACAATAAGTGACTATTTCTTCATTCTGAGTGGTAGTAATGACAGTCCACCAAAGAGATGATGTCCCTTTCCCTCGGCATTGAGAAGATGTTTGATTTCACAGTTGTGATCTTTCTTCCTAATCATAAGACAAAGCTACAAATGGCTCTATTGGAAGAGGGCATGGGTGTGTCAGAAGGTCCAGCATCCGTGGGTAAAAGCCAAAGGTGACAGGGCACCCAGTTTCCAGAATAGAGTTATGAAAAGGCAGATGCTACATAAGCTTGTGAAATTTCAAATCCACATTGTAGAGATCTTTGCAGTAACACCAGAATTAAGATTAGGGGACAAGATGACATGCTGAGGTACTTATGAGGAACAATCAAAAAACGGGGGGAGGTAGAGGTTAAGGTTAGGTTCACCCTCCTTACTGAATAGAGTTCTACAACATCCGGAATACCGGAATTAGAAACCTAACCATAGGAAGAACAGGGATTCCACTGAACATGTGTGAAAAACCCTCTTTCCAGAAAAAAAAAATATTTTCTGGAGTCCCCTCACCCACCAGGGTTCCCCCTAGGTGGCATGCTTCATCATTGGGGTCCTCTCAATCCGCTGCGGATTGAGGCGTGCTGCGACTTGCGAACTACGTAGGAGCACTTCGTTTTTGGAAAATATGTGTGGTGCAGTGATGTGGAGTGGGAAAATAGATTAAAAATACCTAGCTAGTGAGCTAATATTGAGCTAATATTGTCAGTGAAATTGCTCTCCCACCCTCGCAGCTCCACCATTAAGTGAGGCCTGCCCCTGCCCCAGCACTCTCGAGTGTTGGTGATCGGGGCCCTCCTCCACCCACAGGTTTCCCTGCGCCTCATCCCTGGTGGTCCAGTGGACCTCTGTCTCCTTCCTCTCACTCTGCTCTTTCACTCGTTTTTCTACCCTTTTTATCTTTCACCTTTCTGCACTTTTCTGCATCTCTGCTCTTTTGTGCCTTATTTCTGCTCATTTTCCCTTCCTCTCGCTCTGCCTTTTCACTCGTTTTTCTACCCTCTTTTATCTTTCACCTTTCTGCACTTTTCTGCATCTCTGCTCTTTTGTGCCTTATTTCTGCCTATTTTCCCTTTTTTCTTTATCCCTTATTTCCTCCCTTTACCTTTCCCCGCCGCTGCTGCCCTCGCGGCCCCTCCCCCCCAGCGACACCGGCCCAATTCAGCTCCCCTCCCCGCTCCCGCCTCCCAGCTGTCCAGCCCTCCCCGACCCCTACTTAATGGCGGCCACTGCGGGGACAGGCGAGCAAGACCACTGACTCATTGTCAGTGAAATTGCTCTCCCACCCTCGCAGCTCCACCATTAAGTGAGGCCTGCCCCTGCACTCTCGAGTGTTGGTGATCGAGGCCCTCCTCCACCCGCAGGTTTCCCTGCGCCTCATCCCTGGTGGTCCAGTGGACCTCTGTCTCCTTCCTCTCACTCTTTCACTCGTTTTTCTACCCTTTTTTATCTTTCACCTTTCTGCACTTTTCTGCATCTCTGCTCTTTTGTGCCTTATTTCTGCTCATTTTCCCTTCCTCTTGCTCTGCCCTTTCACTCGTTTTTCTACCCTCTTTTATCTTTCACCTTTCTGCACTTTTCTGCATCTCTGCTCTTTTGTGCCTTATTTCTGCCTATTTTCCCTTTTTTCTTTATCCCTTATTTCCTCCCTTTACCTTTCCCCGCCGCTGCTGCCTCGCGGCCCCTCCCCCAGCGACACCGGCCCAATTCAGCTCCCTCCCCGCTCCCGCCTCCCAGCTGTCCAGCCCTCCCGACCTCTACTTAATGGCGGCCACTGCGGGGACAGGCGAGCAAGACCACTGACTCATTGTCAGTGAAATTGCTCTCCCACCTCGCAGCTCCACCATTAAGTGAGGCCTGCCCCTGCACTCTCGAGTGTTGGTGATCGAGGCCCTCCTCCACCCGCAGGTTTCCTGCGCCTCATCCCTGGTGGTCCAGTGGACCTCTGTCTCCTTCCTCTCACTCTGCTCTTTCACTCGTTTTTCTACCCTTTTTATCTTTCACCTTTCTGCACTTTTCTGCATCTCTGCTCTTTGTGCCTTATTTCTGCTCATTTTCCCTTCCTCTCGCTCTGCCCTTTCACTCGTTTTTCTACCCTCTTTTATCTTTCACCTTTCTGCACTTTTCTGCATCTCTGCTCTTTTGTGCCTTATTTCTGCCTATTTTCCCTTTTTTCTTTATCCCTTATTTCCTCCCTTTACCTTTCCCCGCCGCTGCTGCCCCCGCGGCCCCTCCCCCCTAGCGCGACCGGCCCAATACAGCTCCCCTCCCCGCTCCCGCCTCCCAGCTGTCCAGCCCTCCCCGACCCCTACTTAGTGGCACCCACTGCGTGGCTGCTGTGCGGCCGCAGGCCGCGGGCGCGCCGCTGGCGCGCCGAAGGCGCGTCAAAGGCAAGCCCGTCTGCGCCCGTCCGCGACCCGACCGCGACCAGCGCCAGGAACCCTGGACCTCCGCCCCGCCAACACTACGACCCAGCAGCACTCCACGCACTCAACCCAGGCCGCAACAACAACTGCAAGCTAGCATCACCAGCCGACTCCCACGGACCCTTCAGCTGTCACCGCTGCCGGCACACCTGCAGCACCGCCAAGAACACGGAACCAGCACAACCCGCCCACAAGAACACAACCGAACCGAAGACCCTGCAATGCATCCTCCTCAACGTCCGATCCCTCCACAAACACGCCACAGAAATCTGGGACCTCCTCGACAGCACCACCCCAGACGTAGCGTTCTTCACCGAAACCTGGACCAACACCACCTCGGGACCGGACTTCGCCATCGCCATCCCCCAAGGATTCAAGATCTCCAGGAAGGACCGCCCCACTCGCCCAGGAGGAGGAATCGCCATCGTCCACAAATCCAGCCTCTGCCTGAGCACACTCCCTGACGAGCCCACAGAACTGATGGAACACCTTCACTTCAAGATACTGGCCAGCCCCACCGCCACCCTCCGAGGAACCCTCATCTACCGACCCCCTGGACCCCGCGGACCCTTCGCCAACTCCATCACGGACATTATCTCCCCGCAGGCCATCGCATCCACCATCTACACCCTGCTGGGAGACCTCAACTTCCACCTTGACAACCAACTGGACCCCAACACCACATCCCTCCTGGACAACCTCCACAACATTGGACTGCGCCAGATCGTGACTGAGCCCACGCACTCAGCAGGACACACCCTCGACCCCTCTTCACTACAGGAAACTCCATCACCTTCAGCCACACCACCGAACTCCCATGGACCGACCATCGTTGCGTCCACTTCATCTTCAGAACACCCACCATCCACAGACACCAGCACCTGCTTCCACGAAGAAACTGGACCAAAATCACTGACGACCAGCTCACCTCCTCACTCAACAACTCCACCCCAACCATCGCGGAAAGCAGACGACCCCAACACCGCAGCCCGAACCCTGCATAGATGGATCTCGGACAGCACCAACACCATAGCCCCCTCAAGAAAAACAACAATACCCGTGCCAAGAAAGGCAGATGGTTTACCACCGAACTTCGAGAGTCCAGAAGCACATGCCGCCGCCTCGAAAAGGTCTGGAGGAACACCAAATCCACAGAAGCCCACGACAACTTCCGAGCCGCCACCAACGCCCACCATCAACTCATCAGAGAAACGAGGAAAAAAGCGATTGAAGTCAGAATCTCCACCCACGCGCACAACAGCAAGGAACTCTTCAGCATCATCAAGGAGTTCGCCCAACCCACTAGCGAGTCTACCGACATCCCTCACTCACAAGACCTCTGCGACAAACTCAGCACCTTTTTCCACCACAAAATCAAGAGCATCTACGACAACTTCGACGAAGACAACCAACACACTGAACCCTCACCCCCGGAAACCAGCGATTGACGACTGGACAGCCCTCACCACCGAAGACACACTGAAGACAATGAAGTCAATCCACTCAGGGGCCCCCACGGACCCCTGCCCCCACCACATCTTCAACAGAGCTGCCGACACCATCGCACCCATGCTCCGCCACACCATCAACCGCTCCCTGGCGACCGCCTGCTTCCCCGACGACTGGAAACACGCCGAGGTCAACCCCTCCTAAAGAAACCCTCAGCGGACCCCACCGACCTCGAAAACTACAGACCCATCTCCCTGCTCCCGTTCCCAGCGAAAGTCATCGAGAAAGCCATCAACAGCCAACTCGCCACATTCATTGAAGAACACAACATCCTCGACTCCTCCCAATCCGGCTTCAGAAAAACCACAGTACGGAAACCGCCCTCCTCGCCACAACAGACGACATCCGCACCCTACTGGACAAAGGAGAAACAGTAGCCCTCATCCTCCTCGACCTATCAGCGGCGTTCGACACAGTCTCCCACCGCACCCTAATACGCAGACTCTACGACGCAGGAATCCAGGACAAGGCCCTCGACTGGATCCGCTCCTTCCTCTCCGGCAGGATGCAGTGGGTCAGACTCCCCCCTTTCCTCTCGGACCCCACACCTACCACCTGCGGAGTCCCCCAGGACTCCTCCCTCAGCCCGACGCTCTTTAACGTCTACATGGCTCCACTCGCCCCCATCGTCAGAACCTACGGACTCAACATCGTGTCATACGCAGATGACACCCAGCTCATCCTCTCCCTATCCAACGAGTCCAACACCGCCCGATGCAACTTTCGAGAAGGCATGGAAGCCGTCGCCAAATGGATGAAAAACAGCTGCCTACAACTAAACACCAACAAAACAGAAGTACTCATCATGGGCCCAAACCCCGATGCCTGGAGCGACACCTGGTGGCCCCCGCCCTCGGAAACCCACCAACCCCCACGGACCACGCACGCAACCTGGGAATCATCCTGGACTCCGAGCTCAAAATGGACCGCCAGATCAACTCTGTCTCGTCTTCCTGCTTCCACACCCTCCGGCTCCTTCGTAAGACCTTCAAATGGATCCCCTCGAACACCGAAAGACCGTCACTCATGCCCTGGTCACCAGCAGACTCGACTACGGCAACGCACTCTACGCCGGAATAAACAAAAACCTCACCCGCAAGCTACAGAACATCCAGAACGCCGCCGCAAGACTGGTCCTCAACCTGCCAAAACACTGCCACATCTCCCAGCACCTGCGCACACTCTACTGGCTCCCTGTCGAGGCGAGAATCACCTTCAAGATGCTCACCCACGCACACAAGGCCCTCCACTGCACCGGACCAGCATACCTGAACAGCCGACTCAAATTCCACGTACCCCAAAGGACCCTACGATCAGCCCAGCTCTCCTACGCCGTCGTCCCCCGCACCAGAAAGACCATATCGGGAGGCCGCTCCTTCTCCTTCCTCGCGGCCAAAGCATGGAACGCCCTTCCGCTCCACCTCAGACAGACAACATCGCTCCCCATCTTCGCAAGAAACCTCAAAACCTGGCTCTTCGACAGACCCCCTCCTTGATGGATGGAACCTGCACCCTCCCCCCCCACCCCTAGCGCCTTGTGACCCTTACGGGTGAGTAGTCGCGCTTTAACAAACCCGATTGATTGATTCCTGCTCCTAGTCTGTATGTTTTAAAATCAGGGGTTAATACTAGGGAAAGACCTAACTTTAATGAGTATGGAGTCCCTAGTACTGGGTCGACATGTTTCGAGCTTTCCCCTAAAGCTCTTCTTCAGGACCACACGAGGGCCAGCCCCGTGCATACCACTCCTAAAGAATCCTGTGAGTAGGAAACAATGGGGTGCACACCTAATGTGTGTTCACCTGATACTTAATACATACGGTTGTACACTGACACGCTGTATCTGTAGGAAATAAACAAAAGAAAAATTAAAAAGGCCTGCCTACCAGCCAAGCTGGCAGGCCCTATATATATGCGGCGTCGTATCTTGATCAATGTACTCCTCTATAGTGGGTGTACTTAACAGCTATTTTGTGCGATCATCTGTGGTGGAAGAAATCAATCACACACGATGTCTTTGTGAAGAAAAGTGGTTATGTACAAATTGCAGTTTAAAAGCACTCGTGAAAAAAAGACACCACGTGACATACAACATATAACACAAAAATATAGTATTACATATCAATGACACATACTTTTGTTTTGGCAGAAATGTGCCTCATGATCTGCAGGGGTAGAGGGGCTTGTAGTCACACCCTAAAATGGTAATGGGGACATAGAGATGGTCATTAGAGTTTCCTAAAGGTAAATGAGATAGGGACCGGGAGAAAATTCCTGGTGCCTTCGCTTATCCTGGAAGGAAAATAGAAACCTTATTAATTCTTTGGATAATTGAGAAATAAGGTCAAAAAACTTCAAAAAAACTAGACCTAGTCTCTCACAAAATGGCCGCTGTGACTGGCAATCGAGCGTGGCCTTATTGGGCTAATGAAATTGACTCTGATCAGCCTAGTCATGCTTAATTCAAACACTAGACCGTGTCTTTCACAAAATGGCCGCTGTGACTGGCAATGGAGCGGGCCATCTTAGGCGAATGACCAAATTGTCGGGTATTGTGGACAAAAAAGGGAATAAAACTAACAAGGGGGATACATTTATAAAGGGGATCAATTTAGACACTCAAGTACGATGTAAAGTAGTGATTATGTTGCGAGCGCAACAATACATCTGATTGAAGCGCAAGACCCTTAGACATAACAGTTCATCTGTTTTCAGAATAGCTTGTATGTACATGTTATGTTATGTTATGTTAATAACTTTAATAAAGCGCAGCGGTTACCCAAGGGTGTCCTGGTGCTAGCAAATGAATCCTGAGGGCAGAAGACAAGGAGGAAGAAATTATTCAGAAAAGAGCCAGGTCTTTAGGCCCTTCCTAAAATTTAGGAGATCCGTGGCATCTCTGAGGCAAAATGGCAGGGCGTTCCAGGCCTTCGCCGCGCTGACAGCAAAGCTTCTGCCCCCACAAAGCAGTCCTTCTGAGTGGAACCAAAACCAGCTTGGCACCTGTCGAGCGGAGTGCTCTGTTCAGAGTGTACCAATGGAACAGCTGGTTCAGGTAGTCTGGGCCTTTGCCGTGAAGGGCTTTGAAGACCATGCAAAGGGATTTGAAACGCACTCGACTCCGTATTGGGAGCCAGTGAAGATTCCTTAATCCATTGGAGATGGAGGAGAATTTGGGTGTACCCGTCAGAAGTCTTGCAGCAGCTGTAATTTGTTCAGACTTTTCTGTTGGATATTCAAATACAAGCTGTTACAGTAGTCCAGCCTGGATAACACCAAGGCTGTGACCACTGTTTGTCGACTACTCAGGGGTAGGAATGGCATTACCTTCCTCACTGTTCTAAGCACGTAAGTGGTTGAAGATGTCACTGCATTGACCTGATCCCTGAAGGTTAGTCTCTCGTCCACAACTACCCCCAGGTTTTTGCCTTTTTGAAGGCGTGGGGAGAGCCCATCGAATCTGGCCACCAGCCCGGGTCCAGAAACTAGTGTCCTTTCCAAACAGAAGGACCTCAGTCTTGCCCGAATTAAGCTTTAGGCAGTTCTCTGCCATCCATTTCCCAACAGATTTCATGCATGCTTGGAAACGTTTGTCTATGCCTACATCCTGGCCCGGGAGTAATGACACGACAATTTGGGTATCATCCGCATAGGACGTAAGACCGAACCCAAATGATCTGACAATCGGGGCCAAGGAGGAGACATAAACATTGAAAAGGGTGGGGCTAAGGGAGGACCCCTGTGGGACCCCACAAGGAAGCGAAAAGGGTTTGGATTGACAGCCACCCAGTGCCACCGTGTGTCTTCTGTCGGACAGAAAGGAACTTAGCAGCGCCCAGGCTTTAGATTGGATCCCGCACTCCTTTAGACGGTCCATCAAAATACCATGATGGACCGTGTCGAAGGCCGCCGACAGGTCCAACAGGATCAGTGCTGCCCTCCCCCTTGGTCGACGGCTACTCTGATCTCTTCTGTCGCCTTGATAAGAGCGGACTCAGTGCTGTGGCCCCCTCTAAACCCATACTGGGAGGGGTCCAATGCTTGTGTTGCCGCTAAGAAAGAACTAAGGGGCCGATTCTGATGCGGGTTGGAAAAGCTTCCCGACCGAATCGGTTGGGAAATGGTGTCCGACCCACTCGGATCGGGAAAGTCCGACCGGCGGAGTAGGATGCATCCGGATGCTTCCAGATACGATTTGGTTGAACTCCCATTGACTTCAATGGGAACATTTGTTCCTAACCGCATCTTAATTGGGCCCTCGGTCGGGAAGACACGTTCCCGATCCGATTTGGAAGGAGCAAATGTCGTTAGGAGGCCTTCCTAACCGCATCAGAATCAGGCCCTCGGTCGGGAAGCTTTTCCAACCCGCATCAGAATCGGGCCCTAAGTTGGGTGTTAAGGACTTTTTCTATCAGTTTAGCCGGTAATGGAATGCGCGAAATCGGGCGGACGTTATTAGGGTCTTTGGGGTCCAGGCTCGGTTTTTTCAGCAGGGGCAGTATGGAGGCCACTTTCCAACAGGTGGGGAAGTGCCCTGTTTCACACATTCCCTCAAAAATGGCCGACAATGACCGAGCAATGGGACCGGAGGCTAGTTGAGCTACTTCTACCGGGCAAGGATCATGTGGAGATCCTGATTTGGCGGCCATGAGTAGCTTCTCCAAATTATCCGGGGATACTGGCCTAAAACTATCTAGGGTCTCAGTGGAGACTTTTAGGGGCTTAAGTTTCTCATTGTCCTGGTCCAGCGTGGTACTATTAAGGCCACAAAAGGCTGAGAAGATGGTTTCCACTTTGCTAACAAAAAACTTAGCAATCTCTTCGCAAAGGTCTTGGCTTGCTTCAACTATCGCTGGGCGTGGAGTGGCCAGTCTAGAGACCGTTTTGAAAAGTTCTTTGGTCGAGTTTTTCGCTAGATCTATGCGTGCCACATAGAACTCTTGTTTGGCTTGGTGGATAAGTTGTTTGTATTTTAGTAGACCCGTTTTATAAAGTATTTTATCTGATTCTTTATAATCCTTTCTCCAATTTCGCTCAAGCCGTTTGCAGGTAAGTTTGTGATTTTTCAGAGCTTCAGTGTACCATGGGGCTGATGGGTGTAGTCTTTTTGGGAGGACAGATTTTTTTGGAGCTAATTTGTCACACGCCTTCTCAAGCCATTTTGTGTATATCATGGCGGCTTCTTCCACTCTATCCGACATCTGATTGTCCGTGGAGGTGAGAAGCTCTTGTAAAGCCGTTGCTTCAATATTCTTCCAGGCCCTGGTGATTATTCGACCTCTTGGGTGAGGACCATTTGTAGGTCGGATGGTAAATGATAGCTCAAATCGGGCAGCCGCATGATCTGACCATGCAAGAGGCAAGAGGCCTAAAAACTGTAGGCCTGGGTGGTTGGAGAAAATACCATCCAAGGTATGTCCTGCCAAGTGAGTAGGGCCAAGAACCTGCTGCTTCAAATCTGCACTGTTCATAGTGTCTAAAAGTGTTCTTGTATCAGGGTCTGTTGAGCTCTCGAGATAGAAGTTAAAATCTCCCAGAATTGTGTAGGCATCTGTACAAATGCCTTCTTCTAGGATGTTGCTTAATGAGGCTAAAAAGGTATTCCTAGCTCCCGGTGGTCTATATAGGAGAATGCCTTTGAAAGAATGATGGTTGGAGAGCTTAAGGTTGAAGGATATGGCCTCACATGTATCCGATGGGACCGACTGAAAAGTCGCCCTGATATCCCTCTGATAAATCACGGCCACTCCCCCCCCTTCCTATGTAGTCTGTTTCGTGTGTAGCATAAAAACTCTGGTGGGGTGGCATTTAATATGTCAGGACCGGAGGAGTCATCCGTCCAAGTCTCCGTGATGAAGGCCAACTTGATATCCCATTCTTCAATGAGCCTTGCGCATTCTATGCTGTGCTTAACTAGCGATCTCGCATTAAGCAACAAGCATTTGATTACTTGGGTGTTATCCCCACCTGATCCGGCTCCCTGGTCTTTCAAAGAGGCCACAGGCAGGTCCAGGAATTTGGGAAGTGAGGTTGTGCAATAGGGACAGACCAGTGGTCGTGGTGTGGGTAGGGAGTCACAAGAAAGGCAAATGCAATTACGGGCCCTGTCTGCCCCCTTTAGTTCTAACAGAGTCTTTGTGGTGTAAGTAATTGGATGGGGCTTTTCTGTCCCACCACTACCAGGGGTCCTTGCCCTGAGCCCTTTCCAAGTGCTGACGGGCACAGACGGGCTTGCCTTAGGCGCACCTTCTGTGCGCCAGCGGCGCGCCCGCTGCGCGTGTCCGCTGCGCGCTCGCACCTTCATCGGTTTTTATCTCCTGGTCAGGGAAATAGGCTGGTCCGCTGACCTGTCTACCCCTAAGATGGCGGCCCCGCCCGACTCCACAGAGCAAGCTGGAATGAGCCCCAACCCCGCCTCCGCAGCCCAGAAATCAACACGCAGGTAGTACAAGTACCCGTGGTTAAAACCAAATTAAATGCGGTGGTGTTAAAAAATGTAAACGATTTAAAACAATGATTTCAGTGCGTTTCAGAACATGTGCAAAATACAGTTTTAAGAGTACAAAAAGATCGCAACTACCTCCCGGCTCAAGCCTCAGGAGACCTACTGAAATGACTAAACCTCACGTCGTGTTAGGGGAAGTCATAAAAAATGGCAGATTCCTGGATGATGAGGTACATCAGACTGATGCGCAAGACCCTCAGGCTTAACAGCTGGACTGCGCTTTTCTCAGAATAGCTTATATGTACATCATGTGATGACTAAACCTTGTATCTTGTTAGGTGGAAGTCTTAAATAATGCCCGATTACTGGCTAATGTAAGATATCATGTATGGAATAGTAGACTGGTAGTTGTCAGTTGGAGACTGAATGCCACCGTTAGGCAGTCTGCTGTTCACAAAAGAACCGCTGCTAGTGGAATGGTGATGGGGCCTTCCTGGGTAATTGGGCATTCTAGATGAAGTGGTACCCATGTGTTATTAGCGTTATGATTTACGTTAGTGTGAGTATCACGTGCGGTATGACCTTTACTTCTGTTACATTGTGAGTAGGATGGTATACTCAAACAATCTACTAAGTCTGGCAGAAGATGTATTCCTGATTCATTTAGCGAACTGCCCCCACGGGATATCATCATTCAATCCTTCAGTGTCCGTGTGCAATTTATACACCCACCGCTGCTCTTTCTCTAGCAATCTTTTTTCTAGATTGTCTATGTGTTTGAGATGTTCTAACACTACCCAGTGTAGATCGTTAGGGGTGTGTTTCACTTCATTGAAATGTGACACCATTTTTGTGGCGGCCCATTGGCACCTGATGTTGCTGCGGTGTTCTCCTATCCTGGTGCTGACCTTTCTGGTGGTCATACCCACATAATATAGGTTACATGTGCATGTGATCAAGTACACAACCCGTGTGGTATTGCAGTTAGTGAATTTGCGTAACTCTCAACTCATCTTGTTGTTAAAAGTTACTTTCTTTGTAGTGGAGGTCAAGTGACACACACTGCAGTTCCCACAAGGGTGGTGGCCCATCAGTAGGGTATTCAGTACTTGTTGGGTCTTATCGTTTCTGGTTTGGGGTTTGGGGCGGGTGTGTACCAAGATGTCTCTTAGGTTTTTTCCTTTTCTGTGTGAGAACATGGGTGTGGGGATATTCAGATTCCCACTGTTAAGGGTGCGCCAGTGTTTTTTGACTATTTTTGTAACACGGTCGGACGCTATATTGAAGGTTGTGATGCATTTGGTCTTTTTTCTTTCTCAGTGATTTGCTTTTGATATGTCTCCAGGAGCGCTTCTCTGTTGTTGTTTTCAGCTCTCTTTTTGGCTTTGGATATCAGGTTTTTTGGGTATTTCCTTGTGAGAAGTTTCTCAGATAGCCCTTTGGCTTGTGCTTTGAAGTCCTTAGTCTTAGAGCAGTTTCTCCTAAGTCTGAGAAACTGTCCGAAAGGGAGGTTCTCCTTCAGATATCTCGGATGGAAGCTGTTGAATAGGAGTAGACAGTTTTTTGCAATGGGTTTTACTTGTGTGGTTGTCTTTAGTAAGCCATCAACAGCATAGATGTTAAGGTCCAGAAATACCAGTTGGGATCTACTCATGGTATGTGTGAACTTTAGGAAAGGGTTCTGTTGGTTCAGCCACTCGATGAACTCATTGGTGTTTGACTCGTCACCCTCCTAAATCAGTAGAACATCGTCGATGTATCTCTTCCAAAGTTGAATATGTTGGCGGTGTGGGTTCGTACCTGACAGGATTTTGTGCTTTTTGAGGTGGTGCACATATAATCCCGCCACACTCGGGGCAAAAGTACTGCCCATACTGGTCTTGTGCTGTTGTCGGAACAGGATATCTTCAAAACGGAAGAAGTTTTCCGTCAGGGCCCACTTGTAGCACTCTAATACCAGATGTCTTGGAGTATTATATGTCCATTCTTCTTCATAGACGACTTCTTCAATGATGTCCAGGGTCTCCTTGTGGGGTAGGCTGGTATAAAGGCTCTCCACATCCAACCCAATGAGGATGCTGGTTGTTGAGTCAAATTGTAGGTCTTGAAGGAGACAGAGTACTGCCTTAGTGTCTTGGAGGTACGTGCTTGTTCCTTGTATCAAGGGGCGTAAAAAGGCGTCCGTGAATTTTGAGAGTGGTTCCAGTATGGACCCTATGCCGGAAACGATGGGTCGTCCAGGCGGGTCCTCTAATGAGTTGTGTATCTTGGGTATGCTATAAAAATAGGGGGTAACCGGGTGGGTATTAGCCAAGAAATCCCCTTCTTTTTTGGTAATCCAGTCGTGTGCTGTGGCCTCTTCCACCATGCTGGTGATCTCTACCCGTAGGCGTTCCGTTGGGTCATCTCTGATGCCGAGGTAGTTCCTCTCATCTTTCAGGAGTCTCATGCATTCTCTGCGGTAGGCCTCTGTGGTTTGAAGTATGATGGCTCCTCCTTTGTCCGCTGGTTTTACTGTGAATCTAGTGTCGTTGGCCAATTGTAGGATGGCTTCTTGTTCGATTTTGCTGGTGTTGTGGAACACTCTTATTGTCCTTAGGTCAATTTCACCTACTTCTTTCAGGATGGCCTTCTCGAAGGCTAGGAGTTCCACTGGTAGGTTGGCAGATGGAGGGGTAAAGGTTTATTTCCGATGTAGGCCTCTACGCCGCTGTGAGTGTCCATCATTGGTTTGTTCTCAAAAAATACTTGCAGTTTTATTTTCCAAATGAATTCATTCAACTCACAACTGAGTTTATATTTGTCCAAACTTGGTGTAGGGACGAAGCCTAATCCTTTCTCCAGTACTGTCAGTTGGGTTGATGATAGTGTTATGCCTGACAGATTAACCACTAGACTGGGTGGCTGCTGGTGCTGGGGTTGTTCGCAGGGCCCATGCTCCTCGTGTTAATCCTCGTTGTTTCCAATGGGTGTGACCATTGTACTTGTTGTCCTCTTTTCATTCTCCCTCTTGGTGTTCCTTTGCCTCTCCCTAAAAAAGGAAACGATTGTCCGGACTGCTCTGGTTGTTGGGCCGATTCCCAGTAGGTGTAGGGTTGGTGTTGATAATGTGGAGGTCCATAGTAGAAAGGCGGAGCAGGGAAGGGTGGGGGTCCTTGGTAGGTGGACCATCCATATCCTTGTCCTCCTCTGTTCCTCATCCTACCGTTGTGGTTGCGTCGACTTCTGGTGTTGTTTTTTCGGTTGTAACCGGTATCTGAGCCTTCTGAGCCGGTATCGGAACCATCAGTATCGGTGTTGTACCCTGGGTTCCTTCCCGATGGATTGTAGTATTCTCTTGTATAAGGATATACTTTCTCGTGTGAGAAGTTCTTGGAATCCTTTTTGAACTTCTGATATTTTGTTTCTTTCAATGTCACTTCGAAGTCGGTCATGGTTTTGTTCAATTCATCCAGTCTTTTCTTCAACTCCGAGACCGATTGGAAAGTCTTTAAGCGAACCTCAAGTGTATGTATCTCTTCTTTCATCTCCTGGGACAGTCGTGCCGCTGTTTTTATGATGAGTACCAACCAATCTCTGGTGCAATGCCAGGAGATTAGGGACCAGTCTTTTTTGAATGATTTGTCTTGTTGAAAGATAAATGGTTCGTTACGTACAATTAATCCTCGTGGTGCCTCATTCACCCTAAGGTATTCGGTCATCATGACCCCGTGGATCATGGTTTTGATCTGATTCCTCTTGAGTTCTGTCAATTCGTCCAAACATTGACCTGCTTCATTGGTATCCCTGTTGGGTGTCTCTGTGAAAGGGGTCTTGGAAGACAAAATTCTCTCCACTTCCTCTTCGGAGAAAATGAGGCCCGTGACTACGGCCATAATGATAGTGTTGTGTGGTGTCAAATAACAAGAGTGCAGGGGGCTCCCACAGCTGCGCGCTGTATATAATACAATCAAAAAACGGGGGAGGTAGAGGTTAAGGTTAGGTTCACCCTCCTTACTGAATGCAGTTCCACAACATCCGGAATACCGGAATTAGAAACCTAACCATAGGAAGAACAGGGATTCCACTGAACATGTGTGAAAAACCCTCTTTCCAGAAAGAAAAATTATTTTCTAGAGCCCCCTCACCCACCAGGGTTCCCCCTATGTGGCATGCTTCATCATTGGGGTCCTCTCAATCCGCTGCGGATTGAGGCGTGCTGCGACTTGCGAACTACGTAGGAGCACTTCGTTTTTGGAAAATATGTGTGGTGCAGTGATGTGGAGTGGGAAAAATAGATTAAAAATACCTAGCTAATGAGCTAATATTTTGTTCCTGCTACTAGTTGGTATGTTTTAAAATCAGGGGTTAATACTAGGGAAAGACCTAACTTTAATGAGTATGGAGTCCCTAGTACTGGGTCGACATGTTTCGAGCTTTCCCCTAAAGCTCTTCTTCAGGACCACACGAGGGCCAGGCCCGTGCATACCACTCCTAAAGAATCCTGTGAGTAGGAAACAATGGGGTGCACACCTAATGTGTGTTCACCTGATACTTAATACATACGGTTGCACACTGACACGCTGTATCTGTAGGAAATAAAGCAAAATAAATTTTTTTTTTAAAAGCCTGCCTACCAGCCAAGCTGGCAGGCCCTATATATATGCGGCGTCGTATCTTGATCAATGTACTCCTCTATAGTGGGTGTACTTAACAGCTATTTTGTGCGATCATCTGTGGTGGAAGAAATCAATCACACACGATGTCTTTGTGAAGAAAAGCGGTTATGTACAAATTGCAGTTTAAAAGCACTCGTGAAAAAAAAACACCACGTGACATACAACATATAACACAAAAATATAGTATTACATATCAATGACACATACTTTTGTTTAGGCAGAAATATGCCTCATGATCTGCAGGGGTAGAGGGGCTTGTAGTCACACCCTAAAATGGTAATGGGGACATAGAGATGGTCATTAGAGTTTCCTAAAGGTAAATGAGATAGGGACCGAGGAGAAAATTCCCGGTGCCTTAGCTTATCCTGGAAGGAAAATAGAAACCTTATTAATTCTTTGGATAATTGAGAAATAAGGTCAAAACGGGTCTGGCTGGACTTACTTCGTCAAAGCACTCCTCTTGGAAAATGACCTGATGGCACCCCTGGGGACCGCATCTTACCGCGTCTGTCTCCCGGTGGCCATTAAATAGACCCGGAACAGCTTAGTCATGCTTACTTCAAAAAACTAGACCGTGTCTCTCACAAAATGGCGCTGTGACTGGCAATGGAGCATGGCCATATTGGGCGAATGAAATAGACCTGGATCAGCCTAGTCATGCTTAATTTAAACACTAGACTGTGTCTTTCAAAAAATGGCCGCTGTTACTGGCAATGGAGCTGGGCCATCTTAGGAGAATGACCAAATTGTCGGGTATTGTGGACAAAAAAGGGAATAAAACTAACACAGGGGATAAATTTATAAAGGGGATAAATTTAGACACTCAAGTACGATGTAAAGTAGTGATTATGTTGCGAGCGCAACAATACATCTGATTGAAGCGCAAGACCCTTAGACATAACAGTTCATCTGTTTTCAGAATAGCTTGTATGTACATCATGAAATGACTAAACCTCACGTAGTGTTAGGGGAAGTCATAAAAAATGGCAGATTCCTGGATGATGAGGTACATCAGACTGATGCGCAAGACCCTCAGGCTTAACAGCTGGACTGCGCTCTTCTCAGAATAGCTTGTATGTACATCATGTAATGACTAAACCTCGTGTCTTGTTCGGTGGAAGACATAAATAATGCCCGATTACTGGCTAATGTAAGATATCACGTATGGAATAGTAGACTGGTAGTTGTCAGTTGGAGACTGAATGCCACCGTTAGGCAGTCTGCTGTTCACAAAAGAGCTGCTGCTAGTGGAATGGTGATGGGGCCTTCCTGGGTAATTGGGCATTCTAGATGAAGTGGTACCCATGTGTTATTAGCGTTATGATTTACGTTAGTGTGAGTATCACGTGCGGTATGACCTTTACTTCTGTTACATTGTGAGTAGAGTGGTATACTCAAACAATCTACTAAGTCTGGCAGAAGATGTATTCCTGATTCATTTAGCGAACTGCCCCCACGGGATATTATCATTCAATCCTTCAGTGTCCGTGTGCAATTTATACACCCACCGCTGCTCTTTCTCTAGCAATCTTTTTTCTATATTGTCAATGTGTTTGAGATGTTCTAACACTACCCAGTGTAGATCGTTAGGGGTGTGTTTCACTTCATTGAAATGTGACGCCATTTTTGTGGTGACCCGTTGGCACCTGATGTTGCTGCGGTGTTCTCCTATCCTGGTGCTGACCTTTCTGGTGGTCATATCCACATAATGTAGGTTACATGTGCATGTGATCAAGTACACAACCCCTGTGGTATTGCAGATAGTGAATTTGCGTAACTCCCAACTCATCTTGTTGTTAAAAGTTACTTTCTTTGTAGTGGAGGTCAAGTGACACACACTGCAGTTCCCACAAGGGTGGTGGCCCATCGGTAGGGTACTCAGTACTTGTTGGGTCTTATCGTTTCTGGTTTGGGGTTTGGGGCGGGTGTGTACCAAGATGTCTCTTAGGTTGTTTCCTTTTCTGTGTGAGAACATGGGTGTGGGGATGTTCAGATTTCCACTGTTAAGGGTGTGCCAGTGTTTTTTGACTATTTTTGTAACACGGTCGGACGCTATATTGAAGGTTGTGATGCATATAGGTCTTTTTTCTTTCTCAGTGATTTGTTTTTGATATGTCTCCAGGAGCGTTTCCATGTTGTTGTTTTCAGCTCTCTTTTTGGCTTTGGATATCAGGTTTTTGGGGTATTTCCTTGTGAGAAGTTTCTCAGATAGCCCTTTGGCTTGTGCTTTGAAGTCCTTAGTATCAGAGCAGTTTCTCCTAAGTCTGGGAAACTGAGAAACTGCCCGAGAGGGAGGTTCTCCTTCAGATGTCTCTGATGGAAGCTGTCGTATAGGAGTAGACATTTTTTGCAGTAGGTTTTACGTGTGTGGTTGTCTTTAGTAAGCCATCAACAGCACATATGTTAAGGTCCAGAAATACCAGTATACTGCAATGTTGTGGAACTGTACTTATGCGGAAGCAGGAAAGATAATTAGTTTCATACTTTGGGGTCTCAGTAAGTTTACACTCCTGTTCCAAGAAACACAAGTAGACTTTGTCCTTGAATGAACAAGTTATTAAATAGATTTATAGCATCCAGAACCCCCAATTTTTAAGCATTCAACTAATGGAGTATGTATAGAATATAGGTGATAGCTTCTATTACAATATATTTTCTCTGCACAGTCAGCTCAGATAGCAGGCCCCCTGCAACTAAAGATGGAAAAGAGTATAGACAATTTTTGCATTGTGTAAAGATGGTGTAAGTTGCTCAATTAAAGTTTGCTTTTTTTAACGTTCGACAGTAGAGTAGTGTTAGAAATTGGATTCCTGGTTGACTGGGTAGTGAGTTCTGAATGTAACAATTGTTCAATATGATTCTTTAGCACTTTTATGTCATCTTTTTTCCCCTGGCTGATTTCACCCAGTATTCAACATACTTTTAAAATTTGATTTCTACATATAAGTGAAAAATATGGCATAACCTTTTCAAAAGCACCAAGTATATTGTAGTGTGGTTTGTGGCCTCATTGCCTACATTGCTGGGTTAGCTTAGGCCTGGCTGCCATGATGCCTTTTTTGCACACGTTACTCTGTGACTTTGTTTTCCAGCCTCTGCTTGTGCCTGGCTATATTAGAACTGTCTGCCTTTTTGCCTTTCACCTTTTCTCCTGTTCCCTGTGGGTTTCGTCTGCACATCATGTACAAGGTCGAAAAACAACGTCCCTTGTTCTTGCTGATCTGGTCAGCCCCTCGCACTTAGACATAACACATAATGCAGCTGCACTGGAGAAATTCGGGTGCATTTAATATTGTGATCTCGCTGTTTGTGACACTTGGAGAAAAACCTTTCCAGGGAGAACAGCTGTGCCTTTCTGATGATGTAAACCTTGCATCTAGATATTGAGGTATGGGGGTCCGCCTGACAAAGCCCAGAGGTCTTCTATTTTTATAATAAACTAGTTATTAGCACGGGGAGGGTGGTAAGGCCATTTAGCCCTATATCCACTGTCTTTATAAAATGCTGTCCCCGTTCGTATTCTATGGAATTGTAACTATGCTTCTTATTTTATCATTATGCATTATGCTGATAGTACTGGCACGTGTACTGTATCTTAGAGCACGATAGTTGAAATAAACATTTTAAACTATACAGTGTCTCTTATTACGCACGTTGTGGACAAGTATGAGTGAGTTATGAAAGAGTGTTCTTGCTCCCGCGAGTCCTGAGAGAGACCGTGTTCTGGGTTGTCTAATCATTGGTAGCTGCGCTGCGAATGAGACGCTAAAGCTAGTCGGATTGGGATTGTGGCTACTAAGGGGCATAGTTGGCTCACCACTATACTCTGAGGTCCTATTATCCTGTGCATAGCTCTGTGTATGTGCAGAATCCCTACAACATGGTGCCACCAACGTGGTGGGCTTCTTATCTGCGAGACGCTTGAGTAGTGCTTGTGCTTGTCCACAACACCCTTCGCATACGCTTCCGGAAACGTGTGTGAGGGGGATACCTCCTACATTGATGTTTTTATTGGTTCTTTCAAGCTTGAAGTTATTAAAAGGTGTATATGTTAACCCTATATAGCGCTGCCTAGTACTAGGTTGTCGAACATTCATAGCCTTGATGGCTGTCAACATCGCGGCACATAGTCGCGCAGCACTCCAAGCTCATTTGACAGCGTATGGAGTGCCTGACGCGGGTGTCGATCTGATCTTTGTGGTACAAGCGGATCCAGCTTACCACTTTGAGGTGTTTTACTCTTGGGTCACCTTCCCGGCGGCGGATGGAACTGATAATCTGTTCCACGAATATACAGCCACCGCTCTTCCTAATGTTTATATGCCCTATCGGGCTCTTGAAGTACCGCTCACGGCATGGCAACACCGTGTTTGGTTTAATGGCAATAACCGGTTACCCCGATTCGTTTAGGCCCCTTATCGATTGAAGGGGCCACTTGGCCAGTCTTGGCCGGGTATACCCCACATCCACGTTATTTGACGCTAGAGGTTGATGAACTGCTTGTCTTGCATACGTCTTTGATACGTGTGCACAGAGCTTTGGTACAGTATGTTACGGGCAACGTCCAGGGAGCCCCTCCTGGAGTTGCGGTGCATCCAGCTGGACTGGGCGGTGTAACCATAAGTCCCGTCATGGTTAATTCGGTGATGGGCAAGCGCCCACAAAATAAGGATGATTTACCTTATTGGCTTGCAGAAAAATTTGACCAGCTGGAGGCAGTTTTTCCCAATACTTCTCCTGTGGATAAACACAGGATTTTGACGATTAGTTTGCCGAAAGACTTAATTCCCGAGTTGGCAGAATGCAACAACTGGGGCAAGGTATTCGCAGCAGTATATGCAAAGTGTTTTGGCACCCCTTCCATGACAGTACTCCCCTCTGTAATTAAACGAGTGCAGGATGAACATGGCCCTGAGGCGGCTGTGGAATTGGGGATGAGACTGGTGGGAGTGTTCGATGTAGTGGCTGATCTAATCCTTGCGAACGTCAAGGGTGATGCAGTTAACTTTCAAGTAGCTAATGCTTTGGCTTTAAGTCCCAGAACCGGACAAGCCACGCGAATTACCGAAAATTATTGCTCAGGCTTATAAAACCATTGGCCGCAATAGTTTGGGAGTTAAGCCTTTTGCTAAAACGCAAACTCAATCACAGCCACAACAAAAAACTCAATCTGAGAAAGATGAGAAACCGTTCTTTACTAAAAAGAGCTGGAGGTTGAAGAAACAGGGTAAGCAACAGTAAAAGCCAGGGTCGCGTACTGCATCCCCGGTTTCCGTATCTTCTGAACGCACTTATGATTTGCGCGACAGAGAGAGAATTAAATCTCCAAAGAGATTTCAGGTCCCTGATCCGCGTTCTCCTCGTTCTTCACAGGCACCATCGACCTCCCAGACTGGTGGAGGAGATCGCCAGGATAGAGGCAGGGGTCGTGAGGCTCCACAGGGACGAGACCAACCTCGACAACCAGTCCGGGGGAAACCAGAAGAATTTCCACGTTCTTGCCCACAGTTTCAGAAGAAAAATGTTGCAGCTTTAACAGCGAGATATGCCACAGAGGGTGAGAACGAGACTCCTGAATTGGACGTGGGCAGTGACGCTGCTAGACAGTGCCGCGGAAGTTACCATAGTGTGGGAGGCACTGCGTCCTCATGTGGAGGCGACAGCAACTGATACATTCATTACTGTCGAGACAGCTGACACCCGAGTGGCACCCCCTGACAGACTATTTAATATTGTCATTCAAATTGAAGGTGACATTGAGCGTGTTATTAAAGGGATTTTTTGGGATAATCTGACCTCTTCGTACGACATTTTGTTGGCAGAGGCGGATTGGCCGCCCCCATTCGTACTTGCTGCTCGTAGAGGGGAGGAGGTTATCCTTCCAAGCTTTTCTCGTCATGTCCCCAAGGACAAAGCGGAGGCTCTCGCAGCTGAATGGGCTGGGGCCCTGGCTCCGGCGCTGTACCGTAATCACGTGGGCTGGGATGAGGATTCACCCTCCCATGAAATACCATTGCGGTCTCTGCCACAGCCACAACCCCAATATCCCATCCGGCGGGAAGCTAAAGGTCCCGTTTCAGACATTCTGACACAGTTAGAATATCAAGGAGTAATTGAAACATGCGTATCACCAATGAATAATCCCCTTTTTGCGGTTTCTAAACCCGATGGATCGTACCGCCTAGTTTTGGATTACCGACATTTGAACTCTCATTGTCGGACCTTTGCGGTACAAAATACCCACAGTTCTGCGCTTGTAGACAGTCTTGTTCGTAAAAAATATAAAACGACGCTTGACCTATCCAATGGATTTTACACGCACAACTTGTCCCCGGAGTGCAGCCAATGGAGCGCTTTCACTTCCGGTGGAAAACAATTCAAATTTCGGTGTTTGCCCATGGGCTACAAGAATAGTCCGGGTGTCTTCGCCGCCCGTGTTGTCTCTTTGTTGGACAGCATAGACCCAGATGCGTGTTCGTACGTCGACGATATCTATCTGACAGACGACGAATTATGGCCGCATCTTTCCCGTGTGGACCGCATTATTCTTGAATTTGCGGTCTTAGGATACAAATTTAATTTTGCCAAATCTCACATTGCTGAATTAACCGTTTTGTTTTTGGGCTATGAGCTCAACAATGAAGGTAAGGGCTTGGCACCCCATTTCTTGGAGAAATGCGCACTTTTGCGCCCTCCAACCACACTGAAGAAGCTTCAGTCATTACTGGGATTCCTAAACTTCGGGCGTACTTACATTCCCGAATATGCCCAGCGTATCCAGCCTCTATATGCCTTGATACAGCCTAGCTTTTCGAAGTCATGCTGGCTTCCTGAGCATTCCTCTATACTGCAATCTTTGCAGTCTGATCTACTTGAATCTAAGTTCTTGTTGACTCGTGATAACCACACAAACCTGGTGATTAGAATTGTGCCAGGGGCAGTGGGTTTCACGTACTTAACCTTCAACGAAGGTGACACAGTACCTATTGCATACAAGTCACATCTTTACACTTCAGCGGAGTTGCGCTTTTCCTCTGTGGAGAAAGTAGTGACTGCAGTGCAAATGGCGATTCTAAAGGAACGCGCACTGGCACAGGGAAAACGCATTTTGGTGGTAACACCATATCCTGCCCTTGAGGCAGTGACGAAGGCAAGTGTACCAAACTCTAAGGCTTTGCACCCCCGTTGGATACAATGGGCTACCTCTTTGACGTCCCCGGATGTCACTTTTATCTTTGATTCCTCTCTTCAGACACAGGAGTTCTTACAGTATGAATTTGTTCATCCTCCTCCTCTGTCTTTGCTGCCGCTTGAGGAGTACAAATGTATCATTTACACCGATGGTTCGGCACAACCGGCCACGGGTTCTAAGCATGCTTATTCCGCAGCATGTGCTATTGTTGTAGGTACTATGGTGAACGGTGAGTTCAAGTCGAGTGTAGTGCTCACACAGGCACTAGGAGACAGTACTGCACAATTGGCCGAGCTGCGTGCATTGGTGCTCGCACTTGAGTTTGCGAATCCAGACGTGACGACTCTTATTGTATGCGATTCTTATTACTGTGTTCAATCATTTAATGACAACCTATTCTTTTGGTCGCAAAACGACTATAGAGATGCTAAAGGCAGCACAATTAAGCATAAAATGCTTTGGGTTCGAGTGGCAGATCTTAAACAACGTTTGCCTCTCACACAGGTGATTCACACCCTTGGCCACCAGCGTGTGGGCGCGCACGCTGTCGGTAACAGTTTGGCAGATGAAGCTGCCAAATCCGCAGTAGCCACGTGCACAGTAGCAGCAGTTAAAAGATCCATGACTAAAATAGATCATGATATTTTGGCAGCTATTGCTGCCACAAAGGAAGGTGCTAATTACCCACGGGGTTTCCCTTCCAAGTCCTCTTATCACTAAAGTCCCGAACAGGTTCCTTACGTAGGAATTCCAGACGTTGGTGATCGGCTGATTCCCAACGCGGACCGCAGACCTTCCTTGATAACGGCCGCACACGAAGGCTTGGCTTCGGCCCATGCTGGCGTGTCTGCGACTGTTTCCATCTTGCAGCAGCGTTATTGGTGGCGTGGTTTATATAAACAGACCCGTACTTATGTGCTTTCTTGTGACGTGTGTCAGCAAATTAAGCCTTCAACGGTTACACGACCACCACAAACACAGCTCTGCATTTCTAACAAACCTTTTGGGTGTGTTTACCTGGATCACTGCGGTCCATTTTCTTCTGACACTGCATATAAATACATCTTAGTTGCAGTAGACTCGTGCACACGTTTCATCTGGGTCTGGCCACAACGGAGTGCTGACGCTCGAAATGTCATCAGGGATTTGCGTGTCTTTGTGGGAATTTTTGCCTGTGGCACCTTCCATTCCGACCAAGGTCCAGCGTTCGCCTCTAAGGCCTACAAGGACGCTATGGGGTCACTGGGGGTGCGGGTGCAATTTTCGTCTCCATATAGACCTGAGGGTAATTCAATTGTGGAGCGAATGAACCGTGACTTAAAGCAATCCTTGACAGCTAGAGTCTTAGGTACTGGCAGGAACTGGCTGGCTCACTTGTATAGCGTGCAACGTGCACTTAATAATCTCCCTAGACGATCTCTGGGTGGGCGGACCCCATACGAAATGCTCTTTGGCATACAAATGTTTGTGCCAGACCTGATGGTCTAGACATGGCGGCAAATGCCGCAATCTTTGACGTAGATAATCATTCTACTATGTTGCAGGACTTACAGGTGACCCGTGACAAACTTGCTAACGAACACTTGCCTTCAGCCACTGATGCTGCGCTGCAGATTCCGGTTGCCGGCTGGCTTCCGAAGGTTGGAAAACTGGTCCGAGAGAAGGTGGAGAACAGAAAAGAATTTGGCCCCTCTTATCGTGCACCGGTTCCAGTCCTTGGCTTGAAAGGTACTCGAACAGTCATCTTACCACCGCTTCCTGGTCGCAAAGACAACAGATACATCTCAGTGGACAATGTCAAGCTACAACGTCTGGCCGATCCTGAATAGCGTGACACCTGCGGTATCATGTCCAGCCATTTCACGGACTCCTGTTTGTGGCCCTCCATCTTACCCAGACACCAATGTTGCCATTGAGATGGTCGATTTGCCTGATCATCTGCTCGACTTCCCGGCTTCCTCCTGCAACGAGGAGACCGAGTATACCTATCCCGCCACCGAGTCGGTGGCTCATTTACCAACAACACCACTGAGCCCAACCCGTTTTTCCTTTGATTCGGATTCCACCTCATCACTCATCCCGTCCAGCTTCAGTATTTTTGTATCCTGGTTCAGAGACAATTTTTTAGTCCCACCATGGACATACATCTGGTTGGTACTGTTCCTGATTTTTCTGTTCATGTCCATTGGCTTTGTGACAGTTTTTTTCTTGCTCATTAATGGTCATTATTTACCTGAACGCTCTGCGGTGAACTGTGTCTCTGGAACATTAGCACCTCATTCTTCCTCACACATCATGAAGCGTGACCACACATTTGTGAACATTTCAGCTTTCCCAGTCGCTGATGGCATCGTATGGGATGCAGTAAATTTCCAAATTCATGGACCAACCGAGATTATTAATGTACCAAATGTCCTCCGTGTTTCAATGGGTGATGTCGTTAAAAGTAATATTCATTCCGACGATTGGGATGTGCATGCCGTTGAATTGTTATTTTCTGATTTGAAATATTATGCTGCTTTTAATGCTGAAGATCTGTATTTAAATTCTGCAAGTTATGCTGACTTATATTGTTACCAGCATTGGGGCAACCATTTTCTCCATAAACCGAGTGCTCTTCGGGGTCCTTTTAATTACACCCAATGGGAACATTGTCCGACCCCTTTGCCAGGTAGCTCCCAAACTCTTAGGAGTAAATTTACTTACTTTACAGACTTTGATAGATCAAACCCTGGGTCCTATTATTTTAAATTGAACACTTCGTCCACTCAGAAGATCATGTTGACCCACACCAAATTGCTATATTCGGGTTCATTTTTGAACACGTTAGCAGTGGGCAGTTATGAACACTGGCAGAACACCATTGACTTAAAGTCTATTTGGGGCACTAAATCATGGCAGGTCCGAGGTACGGAAGCCTTGCACCGTGCTTGCCTAATCCCGGCACAGATTTTATTTTTAAATAGTACGATCTATCAAACGACCTGTTGGGGTTTGGCTACTTCTAAACAATTGAATGCACCCTCCATTCCCGCATTGTCTTCCACTCCCAACGACAGCTTGCATTTTAATATTTCCCTAGCCAATTTGCAAGCTTTGTTTCAAAACAATTCGTTTAATACCTCCACGATTGTTCAGTCACCCTGGTTGGCTTGGCCCATTGCATCCAATGCCTGCCAACTGCGTTTTCATGACTCAGCTCCTGGTTACAAACAGGATAAGCCGGATCCGAGATTTTCTGACTCTCGCACTGTTACAACATATTCTGTTGGTAAACTGTGTAAACAGTGGTTGCAGCACTCTTCCTTATATTCTGTAAAGGAACATTTATCCCTCCTCTCAGGCAACATTGACCTGTCCGATTTTGTACTGGGGCCTCGTGGTCCTCGACCTAAGAGATTCATTTATGAAACTTATAATGAACTCTGGAAGCTTTCACAAATTGAAGCTGCTTCCCGCTTACGGGAAATCGATCAGGCAAATCTAGAAAAAGTGCTTGCTGTTGTTGACAATAGTATTAATACCCTGTCTTCCCGCATTTACACATTAGAGAATATTGTTTCATCTGTTGTTGATATTGTACAGGATGATGTGTCTGTGTTATATCATGGTCAGAATCATTTGCGTTCAGTAATGCAGTTTGCATGGACTTTGCAAACACTGAAAATGGGTAAAGTTCCTTGGCATTTTTTAAACACGTCTGCTTTATTCTTGCCGTTTAATTTAACTGACAAACAGCAATTCATGTCCATGAAAGATGCAACATACACCCTCTTACATACCGAAAAGATAGAACCGTTACCATTCTCTGTGGCGGAGTTGGACTCTGCAGTGTGGCTAGTACACGGGGTTATTGCTTTGCCTTTTTCTTTATTTGAGTTCAGTTCATGCATGAAGCATTATCCTGTTGGCCATTTTCAGCCTTTAGGCAGTGCCTTCTTGCATGAACTTTGGTCCCTACCTTTCATGTACAGGTGTCTTAGGGACGGAAAAGAGGTTTTTCTCACAGGAGAGTCTTGCGATTCTACAGTGGGTCATTCACTCATTTGTAAAAACATTAAATTGCACGGAGCTTGTAATGTTTCGGCTCCGAATCTTGCTTGTATTTTAAAGGGCATTCCTGCTCCTGTTATCTCACCTACTTTCACTGTGCTTGCAAATGGTAGCTATCTCCTTCTGAATAATCAGGACTGCTGTGGAATGCTGGCCGGCATCCCCTATATTGTAACAGTTTCCCACCGGGTTGTGTGCTGCAAAAATGTGCTTTTTCCTCCCCGCACGACATAATAGATAGTTCCATTTGGCCTTCCATTCCAACTTTGAATGCGGATTTCAATAAATTGAGCAGAATAAAGGCGCTATTATTGAACCAGGAGGTTATGCTCACATCCGCACGGGAGACCTTCATCCTCCAGGTGGCTAGTACCCACAGTGAGATACAGGCCCTTTTGAACACAAACCTCTCACAACATTTCGGTGAGCTGATTCACCGCGTTTTCAGTGCGTCTAGCACCGAAGGTCTTGTGCACTTTTTTACGGTTGTGGGATCTGGCCTTGTTACCTCCTTTCAAACTATATTTGGTGTAATACCGGATTTTATTCATTCTATTTTTTCCAGCGTCTTTGGCGGCTTTCCGTTGATCCTCGCCTTAGCTGCTGGAATACTGCTTTTAATTTGTTTGCTGCGCAATGGCTGCACTTCCTGGGGGCCTACTCGACCACGGTCGACTCCGGATGCTCCGTGTACGAATGCTCCTCAGCTTCGGCATCCTGCCATTGGCGACACTCAGTGTGTCCTATCTACTTTCATTTCGCTTTGCGTATTTCACTTGCGTGCAACCTGTGATGTCTTGCTTACGATGTCCTTTCTCTTGGTCCTTGGATATTTGCCTCTCCAATACGTCTCAGTCGGACCCGGATTTTGGCCAGTTGATGGGCCCTTTAGTGGCCCATGAACAGGAATGTTCCGGCACTGGATTGATGCCGCGTGCGGCTGCACTTGGAGTTTTGGCGCAATGGGATATCTGGGTGGCTGCTCAGAATCTCCTACAACGAGGTTATATTGAGTATCACGCAAGTTGTCCCGCAATGCTGATCACTGCCCCCTATTATGAGGAACATGACTGCAGTTTTGATTTGTTGAACTGAATGGCATCTCTTTTTTCAGACGACGCCAATGACGTCCTCTTGGAAGGTGTGGCAGTTTTCTGCACCTACACTCTATTGGATTAGGGGCCTTCGCTTTCAGCAACCTGCATTTCTGGATTTTCTTTTTATTCTCATTAAATATTTTTTTTTCCATTCGCTATCCTTCATGGGAACTTTTTGCACATAGACGTTTATATTCTGCCCCATCTATTTGAACTCTGTTTTCATCCTATGTCTTGTCCTATGGACTGACCAGGGGAGGGTGTAGTGTGGTTTGTGGCCTCATTGCCTACATTGCTGGGTTAGCTTAGGCCTGGCTGCCATGATGCCTTTTTTGCACATGTTACTCTGTGACTTTGTTTTCCAGCCTCTGCTTGTGCCTGGCTATATTAGAACTGTCTGCCTTTTTGCCTTTCACCTTTTCTCCTGTTCCCTGTGGGTTTCGTCTGCACATCATGTACAAGGTCGAAAAACAACGTCCCTTGTTCTTGCTGATCTGGTCAGCCCCTAGCACTTAGACATAACACATAATGCAGCTGCCCTGGAGAAATTCGGGTGCATTTAATATTGTAATCTCGCTGTTTGTGACACTTGGAGAAAAACCTTTCCAGGGAGAAGAGCTGTGCTTGTCTGATGATGTAAACCTTGCATCTAGATATTGAGGTATGGGCGTCCGCCTGACAAAGCCCAGAGGTCTTCTATTTTTATAATAAACTAGTTATTAGCACGGGGAGGGTGGTAAGGCCATTTAGCCCTATATCCACTGTCTTTATAAAATGCTGTCCCCGTTTGTATTCTATGGAATTGTAACTATGCTTCTTATTTTATCGTTATGCATTATGCTGATAGTACTAACCCGTGTACTGTATCTTAGAGCACGATAGTTGAAATAAACATTTTAAACTATACAGTGTCTCTTATTACGCACGTTGTGGACAAGTATGAGTGAGTTATGAAAGAGTGTACTTGCTCCCGCGAGTCCTGAGAGAGACCGTGTTCTGGGTTGTCTAATCATTGGTAGCTGCGCTGCGAATGAGACGCTAAAGCTAGTCGGATTGGGATTGTGGGTACTAAGGGGCATAGTTGGCTCACCACTATACTCTGAGGTCCTATTATCCTGTGCATAGCTCTGTGTATGTGCAGAATCCCTACAACAATATCCTTTTCATGATCAGTCACTAAAGCCATTTAACCCCCACCATCCCCATTTAGAAAATATGTATTCTAATTCCTTCGACACACGTCACTACACTACAGTGGCAGGTGTGTGCAACAGATATATAGTTCCCATCATCCCCCATGTAGAAGTCATTATGGCCATTATCCCAAGAGGGCTATGTAAAATACCATGCCCAGGTTATGCAGCCGCTATTTACCCCCATGATCCCTCATTTAAACATTAAAAACTATAATATAGGGGGAAATGTGTTCAACAGCTGTTTAAACCCCATTATCCCCTGTGAGTAGCTATTACCTCCTTCATCATTTACTAAAGAGGTGTACCAGGTATATGTACGAGCCATTTAACCCCCATCATCCCCATTGAAAAATATTTATGTCAATTTCCTCAGCACAAAGCATTACACTACAGGGGCAGGTATATGCAACAGACAATTAACACCCATCATTCCCCATGTAGAAATCACTATGGCCATTATCCCAGAAGAGCTACGTGAAATACCTACCATGCCCAGGGTATATAGCAGTCATTTACTCCCATAATCCTCCATTTAAACATTATCTATTTCCATTTTCCTAACAGGGCTATTATAATATAGGGGAAAATGTGTTCAGCGGCTGCTTAAAGCCCATAATCGCCTGTGATGAAAGTATCTTTTACTATTTCCTTACAGAAATCATGAAAGTACAGTGGTAGGTATATGTCAAAGCCATTCAACACCCATCATCCCCATTTAGAAAATGCCTAACCCTATTTCCTATCTTGAGCAATCCTAATGCATTTCCAAATAGATTCAGTTGCCATTTGAGACCCATAATCCCCATGCAGAACACAGCTATGCCCATTTACCTTCAACGTTTACTAAATAACGGTACCAGGTATATGTACTAGCCATTTTACCTCGAACATCCGCATTTAAAGAAAATATTTATGCTCATTTCATCAACGCACATCACTACACTAAAGTGGCAGATGTATGTAACAGCAATTTAACACCCATCATCGCCCATGTAGGAATCAGTATTGCCATTATCTCAACAGGGCTATGTAAAATATCATACCCAGGGTGTGTAGCAACCATTTACCTCACATAATCCCCCATTCAAACATTATCTATTTCCATTTTCCCAACAAGGCCACTATAATATAGGGTAAAATGTGTAGAATGTGTTCAACAGCTGTTTAAAGCCCATATTCGCCTGTGAGTACAGTTGCTATTACCATTTCCTTACAGTAATCATGAAAATACAGTGGTGGGTATATCTCAAAGCCATTTAACAACCATCATCCCCAATGTAGAAAATCCATGTGCCTATGCCCTACCTTGAACAAACCTAATATATTTCCAAATAGATTCAATTGCCATACAACATCCATAATCCCCAATGCAGAACACAGCTATGCCCACTTACCTTCAACGTTTACTAAATAACAGTACGGGTATATATACTAGCCATTTAACACCCATCATTCCCATTTAAAAAATATATATTTATGCCCATTTCTTCAACACACGCCACTACACTACAATGGCAGGTGTATGTACCAGCCATTTAACTCCCATCACCCCCCATGTAGAAGCCTTTATGGCCATTAACCCAAGAGGGCTACGTAAAATACCATGCTCAAGGTATTCAGCAGACATTTACCTTGCATAATCCCCCATTTAAACATTATCTATTTCCATTTTCCTAACAGGATCATTATATTATAGGGGGAAATGTGTTCAACAGCTGTTTAAAGACCAAAACCCCCTGCGAGCAAAGTAGCTATTACCTCCTTCATCATTTACTAAATAACTGTACCAGGTATATGTGCCTGCCATTTAACTCTCATCATCCCGATTTAAAAAATATTTATGCCCATTTCTTCAACAGACGTCACTACACGACAGTGGCAGGTGTATATAACAGCCATTTAACTCCCATCATCCCCCACGTAGAAATCATTATGGCCATTATCCCACAACAGCTATGTAAGATACCATGCCCAGCGTGCGTAGCAGCCATTTACCCCCATAATCCCTCATTTGAACATGATCTATTTCCATTTTCCTAACAGGGTCACTCAAATATAGGGGAAAATGTCCTCAACAACTGTTTAAAGCCCATAATCCCCTATGAGCAAAGTAGCTATTACCATTTCCTTACAGTTATCATTAAAATGCAGTGGTAGGTAAATGTCAAACCCATTTAACGTGCATCATCCTCAATGTGGAAAATCCCTATCCCTGTTTCCTACCTTGAACAATCCTAATACATTTCCAAATAGATTCAATGATCATGTAAGACTCATAATCCCCCATGCAGAACATAGCTACTTACCTTCAACATTTACTGAATAACAGTACCGGGTATGTGCACCACACATTTAACTCCCATCATCCCCATTTAAAAAAATATTTGTGCCCATTTTTCAACACTCGTCAATACTCTACAGTTGCAGGTGTATTCAACAGCCATTTAACCCCCATCATCCCGGCTGTACAAATCATTAAGGCTATTTTCTCAAGAAGACTTTGTAAAATATCATATCCAGGGTATGTAGCAGCCAGTTACCCCCCATAATCCCCCATTTAAATATTATTTATTTCCATTTTCCTAACAGGACCATTATAATATAAGGGGAAATGTGTTCAACATCTGTTTAGAGCCCATAATCCCCTGGAAAGTAGCTACTACCTTCTTCATTATTTACAAAATACCTGTACAGGGTATATGTTCCAGCCATTTAACCCCCATCATCGCCATTTTTGCCCATTTCCCTAACCCACGTCACTGGATTGCAGTGGCAGGTGTATGTAACAGCCATTTAACATCCCTCATGTAGAAATCATTATGGGCATTATCCCAAGGGAGCTAGTTAAAATAGCATGCCCAGGGTATATAGCAGTCATTGACCACTCATAACCCCCCATTTAAATCGTATCTATTTCCGTTTTCCTAACAGGACCATTATAATATACAGGTAAATATGCCCCGACAGCTGTTTAAAGCCCATGATCCCCTGTGAGTAGAGTAGCTATTACTATTTCCTTACAGAAATCATGAAAATAGAGTTGTAGGTATATGTCAAAGCCATTTAACGCCCATCATCCCTGATTTGGAAATTCCCTATCCCTATTTCCTACCTTGAACAATCCTAATACATTTCCAAATAGATTTAATGGCCACATAACACATATAATCCCCAATGCATAAAACAGCTATGCCCTCTTACCATCAACGTTTACCAAATAACAGTACTAGGTATATGTACCAGCCATTTAACCCCCATCATCCCCATTAAAAAAATACTTATGCCAATTTATTCAACACACTACAGTTGCAGGTGTATGCAACAGTCATTTAACCCCCATCATCCCTTATGTACAAATCATTAAGGCCATGTTCTCAAGAAGGCTATGCTATGTAAAATACCATGCTGAGGGCATGTAGCAGCCAGTGAGCCCCCATAATCCCCCATTTAAATATTATTTATTTCCATTTTCCAAACAGGACCATTATAATATAAGGGGAAATGTGTTCAACATCTGTTTAATGCCCATAATCCGGTGTAAAGTAGCTATTTCCTCCTTCATCATTTACTAAATAAATGTACCGGGTATATGTTCCAGCCATTTAACCCCCATCATCCCCATTTAAAAAATATTTATGCCCATTTCCTCAACATTCGTCACTACGCTAAAGTGGCAGGTGTATGTAACAGCCATTTAACACCCATCATCCCCCCTGTAGAAGTCGGCCATTATTTCAAGAGGGCTACGTAAAAAAAATACCATGCCCAGGGAATGTAGCAGCCACTCATACCCCATAATCCCACATTTAAAGATTATCCATTTCCATTTTCCTAACAGGACTATTATAATTTAGGGGGAAATGTTCAACAGCTGTTTAAAGTCCATAATTCCCTGTGAGTCAAGTAGCTATAACCATTTCCTTATAGTAATCATGAAAGTAAGTGCTAGGTATATGTAAACGCCATTTAATGCCCATGATTCCCAATGTAGAAAACCCCTATCCCTATTTTGTAACTGGAACAATCCTATACAGTCCTAAATATATTCAATCACAATGTAACCCCTATAATCCCCCATGCAGAACACAGCTGTGCCCATTTTCCTTCAACATTTACTAAATAGGAGTATCAGGTATAGTTAATAACCATTTAATGCCCATCATCCCCAATGTAGAAAATCCCTATCCCCATTTCCTACCTGGAACAATACTAATACATTCCGAAATAGATTCAATGGCAATGGAACACCCATAATCCCTAATGCAGATCAAAGCTATGTCCATTATCCTTCAGCATTTACTAAATAACAGCACCAGGTATATGTCACAGCCATTTAACCCACATATCCTGATAGGTAAACAGTAAGAATTGCTGAAGATAGTTAAATTTTGCTTTCCCTATGTAAGCTAAAACACACCCTGATAGGTAAAAAAATAAGAATGGCTGAAGAAAGTTAACTTTCACTTTGCACATGTAAGCATTGAACTATACTGCCACTGGTGGACACTTAAGGGAATACAGCCCATAATCCCTAATGCAGATCAAAGCTATGTCCATTATCCTTCAGCATTTACTAAATAACAGCACCAGGTATATGTCACAGCCATTTAACCCACATATCCTGATAGGTAAACAGTAAGAATTACTGAAGATAGTTAACTTTTGCTTTGCCTATGTAAGCTAAAACACACCCTGATAGGTAAAAAAATAAGAATGGCTGAAGAAAGTTAACTTTCACTTTGCACATGTAAGCATTGAACTATACTGCCACTGGTGGACACTTAAGGGAATACAGCCCATCATCCCCAATGATCCTTTTAGTGCGTCCCAAAATTCATTCCAAGGGCTATCCTCTTACCGGCCAGATACTTTTGGGGTCTTCACCCGGTCAAGTTATCTATGTTCGGGCTTAGTCACTTTTTTGGAGCTTGGGTACTTCCAGTGGGGCAAGGCTGCAAGCTGTAGCCAAAGAGAGCTCCAGAGGGCCAGGTACTTTTTCTGTGAGGTTCACCAGAAATAGATTGACTTGGCAGGTTTGTCCCGGTCCTCCGAAAATCTTTTTATATTTAGCCTGCAGGTCATGAACTTGAATCCTGGTAAGATAGTTAATAATGATGATGCAATTGCTGCAAAGAGCTGTGTGCACCCTGAAGGTCACAGGTTAACATATTCATTATGAACATTTAGAGGGTAAAGACTGCAGCAGGGCAATGCATATAACTTGCTGCTAACAGGTTTGAACTGGGAGTGTTTGGACATTTGTCAGACCTATGCAGATTTAATTGAGTTATCTTTTTTCTAAATTAAACTTAACAAACTTCTGTAATTTCAATATTTTTGCAAAATGTAAATTAATGAGGTGCAATAAAACTCTAAAATTCAGTTACCCAGTTGTAAAATCCAGCAAAAAGCATACAGATATCAACAGAATTAAATTTCAGCATTTTTTGTGATGATCTTTAACCATAGGAAAGGTGACCGCAAAGTCTGAAATGATAAGCTTGCCAAGTAGCAAATCAGCACTTTGCAGAGGTTTGCATCACATTTTGTGACTTTGTACTGACACTTAGGGGCCGATTCCGATTCGGGCTGGAAAACGTACTGACCGACTCAGTACGGGAATTTAGTCTGACCGACACGTACCGGCACCGTCATACCCGGGTAGTACGATGAAATGCATGGGAAACACGACCGACTCATACGGAACTCAAGGCGAACGACCGACCCGGACGGAAACAAGCTATCCGTCCGGGAAACCACGCGAATCGAACCGACCGACACGCACCAGGAAAGAACCCGAACGAAACGTACCCGCGAACTCCGACCCGCGCAGTACGATGCAACGGGTGCAAATTCAGACCGATTCGCACGGAGCTGTACGACCGACATGCATACTAAAGCCAGCCGAACAAACACAACACTCCGCGATCGACGCGTACGCCGCATATGAAACTGAGCTGAAACACAGCGGGAACGACTCGGAGAGGCGCGCACGAGACTACTGCAACGTCCTACTCGGTCAGAAGAACGACTCCTACATGCACAATAATCACAAATGAAAAAATACAAAAAAAGGGCCAAACAAGCAATGGCAAAGCCAATAAATGCAGGGGGTGAAAAAAATGGAACAAGGACACACCCCCAACTCCACCTACATAAAGGCCACAAATACTTTCCATGATCCTTTGCAAATTCCACTGACCTGCCAGCAGAGAACACCATCACACAGCAAACACAGACACACACACAGCTCATCCAACACAAAAGCCACACACCATTAGCACCTCAACAAATAGCACCCTCACACACACCCAGCAAAACCCACACTCACACACCCTCACCTGCACACACACACACATCAATCACCACCACCACCCATCACCATGCCCGTAAAGAAGAATCCAAAGTTCCTAGATAGTGAATTGGAAGTCATGGTAGACGAGATCCTGAGGGTAGAGCCACAGTTGTTTGGCACATTGGTCCAACAGACCCCCATGTCGCAGAAAACCAAGATGTGGGCGAGGATCGTCGACAGGGTGAACGCACAATCACCATGTCTGCGCACAAAGGAAGACATCCAGAACAGGTGGTATGATGTACGCAGGAGGGTCAGGGACCTACTGAAGAAGGATTACCTCCTGAGCCAGCACACTGGCAGTGGCCCTCCTGCCAAACCAGTATACCTCAGGCCCTGGGAGGAGAAGGTACGGGCCATCCTACCACCAGTGAGCGTATATGGACTAACAAACATCCCAGAGCCTGGTGAGTACACAACTAATATACACAATATTGTGTGACAATACACACACGTCACTGTCAAGGGGACAGTCAAACCATGCACCCCTAGCAAATCAACAGCAACTAAAAGATAATCATCCCAAGAAGTGTATGTTAGTCAGAAAAACACAATACATGCCATGTCATAGTGTTATGTAACTGTGTCATGACATGTACAAATCCAATACCAAATTGAGCTAGGCAGTGGCACAAATCGAACCAACAAACACTGTCAGATATTTAGCCACCACTAGAACACCACCTCACAGGGAAGCTCACAGAAAGGAAGGAATCCTGTGTATGCTGGTGAAGTCAGTGTAACCAAGAGCATGATGGGACTCGTAGCAACAGATAATGGGCAGCTCACATTTGGACCATCAACACCACTCTGAACCATGCTCACATCACAGGGAGTGGACAAGGACTGACAAGATGGCTGACACTGGGTACTGCTGTGGGGAGCACAAGGCCCTGCTGGGAACTGGGCACCAACAAACAGCAGTACACCACTGCCTGACATCCTGAAAGCCAACTTGCACTCCCTGCAATGCAAGCACGTTGAATGGCGGGATATCTGGCTGGGTGGGAAGGAGGACTCACAGCACTGACCATAGTTACAAGCAGCTCACCTCACACACACCCTCAACACAAACTCCACAAAACCCACCTGGGAGAATGCAATGCCTCACATACCAAATGAAGATCCCACAAAGAACCACCACACTGGGTAATGCTGTGTGAAGCACAGGGACACTCTTGGGACTTGTAGCCAAACAAACGCAAGGACAACACTGTCAGCCGTCCTGTCAGCACAGGCACACTACCCCACAGGGAAGCAGAGTCAAAAGGAAGGAAGTACAGGCATGCTGGGAAGGGGGGTGTAGGCAATAGCATGATGGGAGTTGTAGTCACAGATACTGCTCACCCTCACAATTGGCCCATCAACACCACTCTGAACCATGCTCACATCACAGGGAGTGGATAAGGACTGACAAGATGGCTGAAACTGGGTACTGCTGTGGGGTGCACAAGGCCCTGCTGGGAACTGTGCAACAACCAACAGCAGGACACCACTGTCAGCCATCTTGCCATTGCTGTCACACTCACACACAGTGAAGTACACTCAAAAGGAAGGAAGTATGGGCATGCTGGGAAGGGGGGTGTAGGCAATAGCATGATGGGAGTTGTAGTCACAGATACTGCTCACCCTCACAATTGGCCCATCAACACCACTCTGAACCATGCTCACATCACAGGGAGTGGATAAGGACTGACAAGATGGCTGAAACTGGGTACTGCTGTGGGGTGCACAAGGCCCTGCTGGGAACTGTGCAACAACCAACAGCAGGACACCACTGTCAGCCATCTTGCCATTGCTGTCACACTCACACACAGTGAAGTCCACTCAAAAGGAAGGAAGTATGGGCATGCTGGGAAGGGGGTGTAGGCAATAGCATGATGGGAGTTGTAGTCACAGATACTGCTCACCCTCACAATTGGCCCATCAACACCACTCTGAACCATGCCCACATCACAGGGAGTGGCTAAGGACTGACAAGATGGCTGACACTGGGCACTGCTGTGGGGTGCACAAGGCCCTGCTGGGAACTGTGCAACAACCAACAGCAAGACACCACTGAATGACATCCTGAGAGTCAACCTGAACCCACTGCAAGGGTGGCATGCTTCATGGTGGGATAACTGGGCTAGGTGGAGAAGGATGGCCGGATGTCCACCAAATACAACCAATGCTGGCCATGCACACACCTCAACATTCACATTGAAATGCCCAAGGTATGCATGACAATGTGCTACACCAATATCAACCTCTTACTGTGACAACTTAGGACAATGCAATGTACATGCCTGCATCCAGAGGTACAGTCACAACTGTCCGGTGTGTGAACCATTGATGCCTGTAGAAACATAACATACAATGTGTGTCTCTTCCAAATACAGGTGATGATGATGGGGACACAGCAGCAGGCGAGGAGGAGTCCCTGTCCCAGGCTCCGGGGGACACAGAGCTCACTGGTGTGGAACAGCCTCTGCCCTCCTCGGATGGCGAAGACCTACCTGGCACCTCCGGTGTGAGTCATCATGCAGCACCAGCTGGAACAACATCTGCGCCCCCCTGCACCCACCCCTCCAACAACTGCCAACACACAGACCACCCCCGCCGACACGGACAGACCAAGGACCACCGATGACAACAGCACAGGGTCCCAGGCCCACCGTGGAGCAATGGACGACAACACCACTAACAACCCCCAAGGGGGCCTCGGGTCACCTGTGCGTGCAATCGCAGGTCCTGCACATGTTGCCAGGGGTGGTGGGAGGGGTGGTAGACATAGGTCGCTGCTTGCAGAGGGGTCTGGACTGCATGATGACCCACAACTGGCACGCATCGCTGATGCGTACCAGGATAGCACCGGAGAGGTCAGACAGGTAGTGGGGATCCTCAAGGACATACAACAGCAGCAGGCTGCCCATCATGCCCTCTTGGACTCCCACATGTCCCGTGTGGAGACACACATGTCCCATGTGGAGACACACATGTCTGGCATGGAGTCCAAGTGGGACACATTGCAAGAACTGACAGTGGTGCACAGGGACATATTGACATGCCTCCGCCAGATGAGCAACAACATGGCCACACCTCCATGTGTGCCCGCAACATCTGGTGCTGCAACAACTGACACCGCCACAGGGAGGGAGGAGGACTCTGGCGGAGACTCCCCTGCACCGCAGCAGCCTGCACGTGAGGGTCCCCCCCCAAAGAAGAGGGGTCGTCTGAGGAAGGAAAACTGAGAAGTTGATGGTCACGTACATCCCCCAGGAAGCCAACACCTGTTCCGGAAATTCTCCTTTGTGTGCAAACGTTTCACCCTGTCGAATGCAACGCTACTCTCCCACATGACATGGGGAGTTCAAGTTGCACTAATGTATCATATGACTGTGGACTTCACTCAGGACATTTCTGCTACCAAGACTTCCAACTCATCTGGGAACTTTGGATCACAATCCCAATGTACAGCACCCACCATCCTGTGCAATATACACACACACATGTCTGTAAATAAAATCACTAGTACACCATACTTGCCTCTGTTGTTATTCAAATGTGGATACTGTTATGGTGATGATGATCTGCTAAATTACACTGTGTATGCTAACTGCCACAGCAAGTACAACACCGTCGTGTGAGTCATGGTGACGTGACACATATGAGGGAGACACACCACTAGGGCTACACGACACGGAGACACCAGGGCCATCGGACTCATCGCCCACAGTGATGTTGCCAGGAAATACAGTGGAATGCACAGACACCACACCTATTCAGAGTCTGTGGCAACTAGCCCACAGGTGCAGTAAGCAAATGTCAGTCAGATGTGTGACCACAGACAACGCACATCCCAAAGTGAAGCACAGGTTTATTACACATTAGCAACATGTTGTTTCCACTACAAATGCAAGGTTTACCCACGTGGCAGTGGCCACACAGTCAACAAGTGCAGAAGATATGAAGTCCAGGGGTGTGTGGCACATCACTTGTAGGCAAACTACTGCTGCCACCCTGAAAGCTGAATCATGGTGTCGGGGGATCCAAGTTGACCAAAGTACTCAGTAAGCACCCTGTGAAGGACAGACATGACACACAGTTAAAATCACTGAAGAACAGGACAGAACTGCAATACTCATGCCCAATACATGTCACAAGACAACTACACTAAACCAAGTTAGCATGTCAAAACTGTTGGGGAGTACAGACTACCTGTAAGGACACATTGCTGCACGCATCCAGTCAAGTAGCACATGGCCACACTCAAACAGCACCAGAGCACCACCCACACATATCATGCAAACTCACATCATTCACATTACATCTCCCTGGATACTCACATTCAGCTGAAGAAGTTGGTGATGAGCTGTGTGCGGACATCACCATCATCATCATCATCATCACTGGCATCGTGGTCCAGGCCAGGATCCTCCACAGGTGGCGGACGTTGGTCATCGTCATCCAGGATGAGAGGCAACTCCTTCCGCACTGCCAGGTTGTGTAGCATGCAGCAGACGATGACAATCTTGCACACCTTTGCTGGGGCATATGGGAGGGCCCCTCCTGTCTTGTCCAGGCAGCGGAAGCGGCTCTTCAGGAGACCAAAGGTCCGCTCAATCACTCTCCTGGTCCGACCATGTGCCTCATTGTAGCGCATCTGGGCTGGTGTCACAGGGTTCCTGAGGGGTGTCAGCAACCACGGCATGTTGGGGTATCCGGAGTCACCTACGGACAGACAAGTGCACATTAGCTGAGTTGGAAAAGTGGGTGGAATACTACAGATAAGAACACACACAATGGTACAAAGTCAGTACACACCGACAAGCCAGGCACGCTGGTTCTGCATCTGTGCCATCATCCTCGGGATGCGACTACTCCTCATCACGTAGGCATCGTGTGCTGAACCAGGGAAACGGGCACACACATGTGTGATGCTCATATCTGCAAGACATACCACCAGAGCATTGATCGAATGGTAATGTTTACGGTTCCGGTATGCCTGCTCATGTGCCTGTGGTGGTATCAAAGCCACATGTGTCCCATCAATGGAGCCAATGACATGTGGCATCCTCCCGAGGGCATAGAAGTCACTCTTGACGTCAGTGAGTTGTTGACGTGTAGGGAAATAGATGTACTGGTTCAGGCATCTCAACATTGCCTCCAAAACATCGCGTAGCACACGGCTGAACATAGTCTGTGACATCCCACCGGCAGTCGCCACAGTGTGTTGAAAGGTACCGGTGGCAAAGAAGTGTAGGGCTGCCATTACCTTCACCTTGGGGGTCAGCGCCGTAGGGTACGGCCGGCCAGGTTGCAAATGTGGTGCCAAGCGCACTGCCAAATCCTCAATCAGCTGCCTGGTGAAGCGGTACCGTCGGATGCTGTCACGTTCCACCATCATTGCCAGGTAAGGGAATGGTCTATGGACAGCTGGAGCCCTGCAGTGCATAGGTTGAAGAAAGAAAGATTGTCAGTCACCCCACATATGTGCCATTCACCATACTCAATTTCACATGATACATCATTACGAGACACAAGTACTTGATGTGTGTGCCGTTCTGTTCGGACATAACTCGCACCTACATGCCCATCATCTAACTTCTCAGTACAACATGTGTGCACAACTGGTACCAGGTTGTGCTATGGGAAACTCATTAGGCTGTGTCACAGTACCCATTTACTGCTGTCACGTTCCACACACACACCACAGTGACATGTCTGGACAGATGCGCTACAGGCATCACAGCTCATTGACAGGTAGATTCCCAGTGACCCTGTCTTGCCACATGGACACTGGCATGACATGGCGTATCATGTACACGTCAGAGAAAAAAACATGACTCCCACAGGTAGTGGCCCCTGTCTCCTCCGCAGGACAGACATGGACGCCAGTGACGCACAACATCAAAGTCCATGCACAAACAACGTTGATGTGGAGACTGTCTCCCATCGTGCACATGGAATCAGAGACATCGGACACACAACATGCACACAGACTGTGGAGGGACATCACTATTGTGGCAATGGGTCATCCTGTGACGTACCTGCCTTCCCCCATGGGACCCTGGGGGTATGTGACATGTCACACACATACACAACCTGGAAATGTGACCATGCCACATGCTCCGAAATGAACTGTTGCACATCACAGTGGTCATGTGCACAACACACAAAGGACCCTGTCCCCATGAACACATGCACAGCCTGGGTGTGGCTGCCCACAAGTGCCACCACAGAAACCACATGTTAGCCCGCATACACAGAAAAGGTAATGCAGCCTTACATGCCTTAGGAAACAGTGTGGACTGGGTGTGGTGTTGGAGGTGTGCCCCTGGGTCTCTGGCAGGTATATGTGGCTGGCATACGTTCACCTGTGACAAGCATGGTGACATATGCGACTGACCTGTACAGGTACGCGTTGTACAGCAATGGACCGATCGGTGTGCCCGGCCGGCCCATTGCATCTGTTGTGAGCGGGTACAGCGTTGTACAGCAATGGACCGATCGGTGTGCCCGGCCGGCCCATTGCATCTGTTGTGAGCGGGAACGCGTTGTACAGCAATGGACCGATCGGTGTGCCCGGCCGGCCCATTGCATCTGTTAAGTGAGCGGGAATCGCGTTGTACAGCAATGGACCGATCGGTGTGCCCGGCCGGCCCATTGCATCTGATGTGAGCGGGAACGCGTTGTACAGCAATGGACCGATCGGTGTGCCCGGCCGGCCCATTGCATCTGTTGTGAGCGGGAACGCGTTGTACAGCAATGGATCGATCGGTGTGCCCGGCCGGCCCATTGCATCTGTTGTGAGCGGGTACGCGTTGTATCCCGAAATACGCGTTGTACAGCAATGGACCGATCAGTGTGCCCGGCTGGCCCATTGCATCTGTTGTGAGCGGGTACACGTTGTATCCCGAAATACGCGTTGTACAGCAATGGACCGATCGGTGTGCCCGGCCGGCCCATTGCATTTGTTGTGAGCGTAGCGTGTATCCACGCGTTGTACAGCAATGGACAGATCGGTGCGCACGCATTGGCTGGGGCCTGGCATGGCAACGGACGCGTTTTCGAAGCTCCAACGAGTCTGATGCAGTGAATTCAGTTGGCCAGCCACAACAATGTTGCAAAATCATGGGTGTCATGAAGTTGAAGATTTGAAGGATGCTGTGGGCGTGTATTAGTGCTGCTATTCCATGGATTGGTCAGATTCAGAAGATGCAAACGACTTGGACCTATCACTTTGGACACATGGGACAGTATCTGCCTCTGCAGCACACATATAATGCTGGCTGTTCCCCTGAGAGCTCACTTGCCTGCACTACATGCTCCAGGACGACATCTGCCACCAACACTGCTGCTGTCTCTGCATCCTCTGGCCACTGCAATGGCACGTACTGTGGAGAGAGCCCCAGCCTTCAGCCTTGAGGAGAACCAGGCCCTGCTGGACAACCTCCTTCCACAGTACAGCAAGCTGTATGGGAAACCAGGGGAGCAGGTGAGTGTGCTGTCCACTGCCTTACTAATTGTGCATGTTGTCTGACTAGCAGGACTTACAGTGTGCACACCACTGGCTAGCATGCTCACTGAGTAGTTGTCACACCCCAAAGTGTGTAGTTACATGCACTGAACAGGTACAGTGCAGTAACAGTGCTTTCCAACAAGGTTTACTTCCCATGCAATGATACCATGTAGTGACTGCTGGCAAACTGTTCATAGCCATTGTTGCACTGCCTATGTACATCATATGCCCCTGTGATTGAGACATGTATCTCCAACTGTGTGATGCACGTATATGTTGCATGTGTAGTAATGGCCTTTTCACTTTGTCATCCTCACAGGTTGATGCCCACCAGAAGCAGGAAATCTGGCTGACCATCGCCCGGGCAGTAAGATCCGTGGGGGTCTACAGGCGCAGGATCCGCAACTGCCAGAAGAGGTGGCAGGACCTTCGGGGCTGGACCCGGAGGATCGCAAGGGTCCAGCTGAAGCTGTCGCCTCCTCGCAGGAGGGGCGGACACCGGACCCTGACCCCCACATGCTCCGGATCCTGGCGGTGGTCTTCCCTGACCTGGATGGGCAGCTGAAGGCCAGACAGCAGCAAGGAGGGGTGAGTCCATGACTGCACTGTGCACTTTGTCTGACATGCTATGTGCCCTCCTCTGGCCTGGTTAAACTTCCACGGTACATCAGTCATGTGGTCCAGGAGCCATGTCCCTCATTTGTGACATGCCCACTTCTCCTCTGATACGCATATGTGTGGCCCTTACAGTCAGGAAATTGTGTCACTTGGGGACTGTGTCATTGCATTTAGCTTCGCTCAAGGTGGGGGACAGCATTTGTTCCCGTGACTATGTTGTGCGATTCATGGGTGGGTCAATTGCTTACACAATGCCTAAGTTCTGACATGTAATCTGGGTGTAACTTTGATATGTGATCCACTTGCTGATCTGAATCACCACATGTCCCTGGGGAATTTGGCACACACCCATGCTGCCGGTGGGAACAATGTTTGGGCCTCAGGAGTATGTGTATCAAGTGTGTCACACATGCTTAGCCACCTGCCTACTGTCCATGACTCATCCCTCTTACAGGTGGAGCTGGACAGTCATGCCTACTCCAGGGCATACAATACACTCTGTACTCCCACTCCCGTGTATCATCTGGCATGTTGTGATCAGTGAAATGTACCCTCAGGTGTCTGCCTCTGTCTCATTGTGCTGTGTCTTCGTTGTCAGGACTACTGGTATGTTTATCGGTTAGGGCTCAGCATGCCATCGGAGATGTGACCATGATAGACGATACTTCTGTGACTTATAGGTGTCTGATCACTTGACTGTGCACACAGGTGTATGCGACTGTGACTTTCAGGCAGCTGTTTTTCATTCACAGCACACTGTGAGGTGCTCATGTTCAGAGAGTTGTGTTTCATGTCCCCCATATGTCCAATTGGTATGACGTGGACAAATAGTAGTTCTGATGATGTGGTTTTTGGGGGATGGACATGTGCACTTGTCAGTTACATAACTTGCATTCCCCATGTCCTAGGATTGTGACACAGTGCAGAGTGTTGTTGGCTGGCTGCCATGGCCATGTGACTGGAGACAGTGATGTATGACTTTGCACGCATGCCTGTGTCATGGCATTAAACTTCCTAAGACTGATCCTGCAGGGGAGTGACATGTGCAACATGCACCCCATTGTGGCATTGACTATCCAGACATGGGTGCATCATGGTGTCTGGTGCTGGTATGCATCACATGCATTTCTATTTAGACTCTGGCCATCCCTTTATCCGGACACCTGCACTGACTCAGTGGCAAGAGATGTGATGTGTGCATGTTCACATACTTCACTGTGTTCCCTGCAATGTCCAACAACTGTGTAGGTGGTGCATGTGTCCACACTGGGGTCTTACCGTCAGACAGGCACCAGACAGATGGGTGCAAGGGCAGGAGGGGTGTGAGTCCCATGGTTGACCATCAGACTGACAATTGGCTTCCCGAATCTGTGTGAGGACTTTAGGCAATGTTCAACTAAGGATGCCGGGGCTTGCTCTGTGATGTGCTGTACTTACTGTGGTGTGTGCGGTCAGTGCAGGTGACTGATGTTTGTCTGTTTCCCTAATTGTTTGCAGATACATCCACGGCCACAGGAGGGGACAGCTCCACGGACCAGGAGGAGCAGCGGAGCCAGACTGGGTCAGCATCCGACGAGTGGTCAGAGGGACCCAGTGGTTCAGAGGGCGAGGGGAGCCACACCGAGCAGTCCTCAGCACCATCCACCTCAGCTGAGGACCACAGCAGCTCAGAGGATGACTCCCTTGTGGAGGCGGGTATCAGCAGCCACCAAAGGACAGCTAGTCTGTCTGGCCCCGCCACCACCACCACCACCACCACCGCCCTCCCATTGGCTCCCATTCCTGAGGTCCGTGGAGGCTCCCGTGCTCGGGAGTGTGTCTCCTTCGTGCCAGGCACCGCACCCCCTGCTCCTGTGTCCCCTGCTGCCCTGAGTGAGGAGTCTGTGTACCTCCTTCGGCAGCTCCATGTAGGGCAGACAGCAATGCTGAGTGTCCTCCATGCACACACCACTCTGTTGACACAGCTGGTGTCGTTCATGGAGGGCATCTCGGCGGGTATGTCTGCCCTACAGAGGAGCAATAAGTCCATGGACTCCTCCCTGACGGCAGCCGTGTCCCTCCTCCAACAGTGCCTCACCCCTCCCACCTCTGCCCCATCCACACTTCCTGCCACCCTACCTGTCCAAAGCACATGCACACCTGCACAATCACCCAAAAACACAGACACGAGCAGCACAGACACACCCAAGAGAAAGGCAAGACGTGCACACAAGCATCCTCAGGGGACTGATACCACACACACAGGGGATGGGGAACAGACACACACACAGGCATCCACAGTCACTCCGCAGTCCTCCAAATCCTCTCCCTCCAAGACCCCTTCCCTTGCCTCACCTGCTACCCCACCTACACAGCAGATCTTCCTCTGTGACCTCGGCCTCTTCCCTCCGAACCTGCTGATCCAGCATACCGGGGGAAGAGGAAGTCCACCCACACAGAGGGAGTGCCCCTCGCCCCCGGACACCCTCCCCAAGGCGCAGGCAGACACAGGACCCCATTCGGAAGTCCCCCGGACCAGGAAGAGCAAGACCCCACCACCACCACCACGCAGCTCCACCACCCAGTCTCTCTCCTCCATCACCCAGGCCACCACTCCACAGGTTCCCCCGCCACACCCTGCCCCGGGTTCCCCCACACACCGATACCGCATCCCCAGACTGCTTAGGCCCTCCCCCCCTGCCACTTGCTCTTCCACCCCCAACCCAGAGGCTCTGCCTGTTAGTGCCACTGGTGTGGTGACCGGGTCACCTCCCTCTGTCCTGCCCACCTCATCTGCCCACCCTTCCACTCCCTTGGAGTCATGCACTGCAGTGGAGTCCACAACCACCCGGGCTGACTCGGGCACTGCAGTGGGGACCCAGTCCATTACATCAGACCAGCCCACTGCAGTGGTTGCAGCACCCACAACAACTGACTTGTGTACCACAGTGGTGCCGACCCCCCCTGAGTCAGACACCTCCCCTGCAGTTGCCGGTGACACTCCTGCACCCACCACCCCTTCACTGCCTCACTCTGCCATCCCCTTATCCTGTCCCTGCGGTGCCTGGCCTGCCCCTTGTATGCCCCTCCAAGGGGGATGTCCCCTGTCCGTACCACTGCAGGCAAGCAATGGGTGACCAGTTGTCACTTATCACCCTGTTAGGACTGTGATATTGGACTGGCCATTGGCCTTAGTTTCTTTTGGACTTCAGAGTTTTCCTTGACATTTGCTGAATAAAGCCTCTTTTTGTTTAATTGTGGGTTTTCTTTTGATGTACATGATGTGGATGAGTAGCATCCTGCATTTGCAGTTGTAATAGTGTTCAGATCAGGAAAATGAAGTGTTGCTGTGATGGACTCCATGTGGTCCATGGGATATGTGTCCTGTTGTAGTCTGGATCTATGGCATCCTTTGCTGCAGTCTGAGGGTGTAATGTTTAGCATTTGACACAGGGATGTACGTTTTGCATTTGTAAATGTACATCTTTGTCTTACACTGATGCACATCTGGTGGGCTTACCACTGTTCAATGTTCCGATTTCCCTGACTGTGTGCCCAGCTCCACTGGACATGCAGTTTTGCACATCAATGTCGAAGGACTCATCTGTGTATACAGTGCAACTTGCTTGCCACGTGTTTTGGGTGTATGCAGATGACTGACGTGACACTCCCGTACCCAGGCTGATGTGAGTAGAGCCTTCTGTGTGTTGTAGTTGTTGACTCACTGACAGAGTGTTCTGCTGACATGTATGGGTCGTGCACAGACAAGGTTTGGCACAGCGGACCTTCCACAGGAGTGGAGTGCCCTCATGGGAGTGTGTAATCCGGTGACATTGCGTGGGCCTGTGTTGTGTGTTGTGTAAGCATGTCTGTGCGTGTTCCCTTCCCTTTTCCTACACAGGCTGTGTCCCTAGGGATGTTCCTGTTTGTGATGCTTGCTGAGTTGTTCTGTGTTCATCCAGCATCTTGGACCTGGTTTCTCTGTGATGTGGGTGCATGGCAAACTAATGTTCATGAGGTTGTCATCCCAGGTTGTCTTTGTTGTCAGGGCTGGGGATGTGGTCAAACGCAGATGGGACACATTCAGGATTCCCCTTGGCACTTGTTGTTTACACAAGTCATGTGATTTACAGTTTGTGGTAGCTTTCAGTGATTGTGACACGTTGTGTGTGTGACTGCTGCCACTCCTCAGGGTCAGAGCTGCAATGTTGGAAGTTGTGTACGTGTGTTCTTAGTGTGTCACCTTGGCTTCTTCGTTGGTATGTGACTATGGCCAGGATTACATTAATTGTGGTGGATTTCACATCATGCCCATGTACGGCGTACTGTGCTGTGTGTCAGACATTGACGAGTCTTGTTGACTGGCCATGTGTGATGGGTTTCTGCACCTTAGTTCCCACCACCACCCCTGGTATTGTCATGGGTGCATGTGCAATGTCACCAGTCCATGTGAGCTTCACTGCTGCACATTGGTGGAGATCAGGGTGTGTGGTGTTGAGTGTGTGCAAATGTGAGTTGTTGCACGGCTAGACCCCTACCTCCATATTGGCCTTGGCTGGCAGGCCGTGCTGATTGATTAGAGCTTGTGTAGGTGTGATGGTAGTTTGTTGCTCAGGACACATGGCTGTGGTTCACAGTGTGAACAACATCTACCTTTGTCATCACAGTGGGATTATCATGCAGGCTAGTGTCAGCACAATGTGGGGTCCCTGGGGGTAGTGCTGTGGTGGGTCTGTCTCTTGCTGTGTTAGTTGCTGTTCCTACAAGCTTGTGTGACATGTCTAATTTGGGCTCCCTCTCATCTAACGATGCCTGGTTGACCACATAGGGGTATCCGATCCATGAGTAACTTTTGTATGGCACTGTATACACATCTGTGTGGTTGGAATTCAGGCCTCCTCATGTGTTGTGTGGTTGCCTGGGGACACTGGCACACACCCCCATCACCTGTTGTGTTTGATATGCAGTGTGAGTCTGCCTGTTTGTGTTTGTGCCTTTGCACCACTGCATTGGCATATCTTGAGTGTGCCATTGGCTGTATGTTGTTTGGTGTGTTTCCCCTGCTGTCCCTGGGACTCCTAGGTCATCAGTCAGCACAATAATCATGGTTTGTATGTCCCATTGCTGCCATGGTATGGTATGTGTTCACCTGACATCTACAGTCTCCACAGGATATCTACATTTGTGTGTCCATTGGTGCAGATATGTGGGTCAGCATTATGATGGTCACTTCTGTCATTGTGTTATTTGTGAATGTTGACAATGTGGGCCCCCATGGGTGATGTTTGTATGCACATGTCCAAAACGATGTTTCAGTGACACTGCACTGTTTGCCTCGACCAATCTATGTTGCTATGGGACACAAGCACTACTATGCCACTGATGTGTTTGTTGTTGTGTGACCAGGATTCATCCATGCAGTTTGGCTTTGGCAGCTTTTACCATGACTACACTTCCCTTTTGGTCACTGTGGTGATGGGGCTTTAGGCCCCATTGCCACACTGTTCAAAGAGTGCATCAGCTATGGACCCCACACTTCCCTTTTGGTCACTGTGGTGATGGGGCTTTAGGCCCCATTGCCACACTGTTCAAAGAGTGCATCAGCTATGGACCCCACACTTCCCTTTTGGTCAATGTGGTGATGGGGCTTTAGGCCCCATTGCCACACTGTTCAAAAAGTGCATCAGCTATGGACCCCACACTTCCCTTTTGGTCACTGTGGTGATGGGGCTTTAGGCCCCATTGCCACACTGGTCAAAGAGTGCATCAGCTATGGACCCCACACTTCCCTTTTGGTCACTGTGGTGATGGGGCTTTAGGCCCCATTGCCACACTGTTCAAAAAGTGCATCAGCTATGGACCCCACACTTCCCTTTTGGTCACTGTGGTGATGGGGCTTTAGGCCCCATTGCCACACTGTTCAAAAAGTGCATCAGCTATGGACACCACACTTACCTTTTGGTCAGTGTGGTGATGGGGTGTTCGAGCCCATTGCCACAGTGGCCATGGTCGGCTTGCATTGTGGAGGCCACACACATTTGTGTGACACATGTGATAGGGGGTCACATTGTATGTTCAATGTCAGGTTCAGTGTTGTAGGCATTTGACACAGACTACACACGCTTGTCATGGTGTTGGGGGGGGATGTAATTTTCTGTCATTCCTTATGTGGGAGTATGCTGGTTGTGTCATGCATTACCCGTCCTATGAGTAGGGGTGGTGTTAGTGGTAGGCATCCATACCCCTAAGGGTGGGTATGGTAGTAGTGACAGGCATCCAGCCCCCCCTGATTAGGGGTGGTGGTAGTGGTAGGCATCCAGCCCCCCCTGAGTAGGGGTGGTAGTAGTGGTAGGTATCCAGCCCCCTAAGGGTGGGTATGGTAGTAGTGACAGGCATCTAGGCCCCCCTGAGTAGGGGTGGTAGTAGTGGCAGGCATCCATCCCCCCATGAGTGGGGATGGTAGTAGTGACAGGCATCCAGCCCCCCCTGGATAGGGGTGGTGGTAGTGGCAGGCATCCAGCCCCCTAAGGGTGGGTATGGTAGTAGTGACAGGCATCTAGGCCCCCCTGAGTAGGGGCGGTAGTAGTAGCAGGCATCCATCCCCCCATGAGTGGGGATGGTAGTAGTGACAGGCATCCAGCCCCCCCTGAGTAGGGGTGGTGGTAGTGGTAGGCATCCAGCCCCCCCTGAGTAGGGGTGGTAGTAGTGGCAGGCATCCAGCCCCCTAAGGGTAGGTATGGCAGTAGTGACAGGCATCTAGGCCCCCCTGAGTAGGGGTGGTGGTAGTGGCAGGCATCCAGCCCCCTAAGGGTGGGTATGGTAGTAGTGACAGGCATTAAGGCCCCCCTGAGTAGGGGTGTTGGTAGTGGCAGGCATCCAGCCCCCTAAGGGTGGGTATGGTAATAGTGACAGGCATCCAGCCCCCCCTGAGTAGGGGCGGTGGTAGTGGTAGGCATCCATACCCCTAAGGGTGGGTATGGTAGTAGTGACAGGCATCCAGCCCCCCCTGAGTAGGGGTGGTGGTAGTGGTAGGCATCCATCCCCCCATGAGTGGGGATGGTAGTAGTGGCAGGCATCCAGGCCCCCCTGAGTAGGGGTGGTAGTAGTGGCAGGCATCCATCCCCCTAAGGGTGGGTATGGTAGTAGTGACAGGCATCTAGGCCCCCCTGAGTAGGGGTGGTGGTAGTGGTAGGCATCCATCCCCCCATGAGTGGGGATGGTAGTAGTGACAGGCATCCAGCCCCCCCTGGATAGGGGTGGTGGGAGTGGCAGGCATCCAGCCCCCCCAGAGTAGGGGTGGTAGTAGTGGCAGGCATCCAGCCCCCTAAGGGTGGGTATGGTAGTAGTGACAGGCATCTAGGCCCCCCTGAATAAGGGTGGTAGTAGTGGCAGGCATCCAGCCCCCTAAGGGTGGGTATGGTAGTAGTGACAGGCATCTAGGCCCCCCTGAGTAGGGGTGGTGGTAGTGGTAGGCATCCATCCCCCCATGAGTGTGGATGGTAGTAGTGACAGGCATCCAGCCCCCCCTGAGTGGGGGTGGTGGTAGTGGTAGGCATCCATACCCCTAAGGGTGGGTATGGTAGTGGTGACAGGCATCCAGCCCCCTAAGGGTGTGTATGGCATTGGTGTTGGCCATCCCACCCCTATGGTTCTGCTGTTGCTTGTGTACGTCATTTGTGCATCCCTATGTGTGTGTGACATATTTCGGGTACGTGTAGTTTGTTTGTATTGTTGGTGTTTGACTTACCGTCTGCGCCGTACGCGTCCGTGCCGGTCCCGGTAATAGATGTAGAGTATAGGTAGGACCTGCGCAATGGGATTCATGCTTGGATCGTCTCGTTCGGGTTTCTCGTGTCTTCGACTCGTAGTCGTCGCTGGCTTGTTCGTCTCGTAGCCGTGGATCGTCTTGTGGCGCAGAACGGAGCTTATGTACGGCTCGCCCGGATGCTCAAACGTGCCGGACGTAGCGACGGTTTCGGCGCGTACGGAATGCGCATCGTACTAGTCCGGCCGGAAGGTGCTGTGTATTTGGTTCCGTGCGGCTCGAATCGGCGTTTGCGGATCCGGCTCGGGCGGGGAACAGGAGCTGGATTGGGTGAGTACGGCTCGCTCGGAAACTGGGTTGTTATGCGCATCGTACTTGTTCGTCCGGACGAGTGTACGAATCGGTCGGGAAACACGCATTCGGTTTGTATTTTTTCCGGACGAATACTGTTGGGTGCCCTTCCGGCCGAGATCGGGATCGACCCCAAAGTGTTGCTAAATCTGCCTCAGTGTGTGCCTTTAACCTACACTTTGATCTGTGCTGTCTAATAGCAAGATTATGAATGGAGCATAAAGGCCATGGGGCCTCCAACAACGGTAAAGCTGTTCATAAACATACGTTTACAAATAAATGTACCTTTTTACGCCTCCATGAGTTGTCAAAGGGATTCATGCCAGGCATACATTTATTTAAGAGTGGGGAAAGCACTATGAGTTTGGAGATCTCCTCAACTATTAAGACAACTCAAGGGGTGGGAAATGGACATTCAAAAGTGTGGTTTGCCTCAGATGTTTTGAGGTGCCCAACTCTACCTTTGTGGGCATTCAAAAATGATTTATTCACTTTCAACCTTAAAAAATGGTAAGGAAATTTAGTCCAAAACAGGGCTGGTGTAAATCCTTTCCAGGATCGGAAGGGGAGTAAAGCACCCCAACATTTTCTGGAAGTGTAGATTAAGGGTTTTCTTACAGAATAACATGCCTTTGCACAATGAATCCTATTTCCGCTATGCCTAATTCTGTGGGATGGAGAACTCTGAACAGAAGGAACAGTAGCCAACATAGAAAGTCACATAACCATTTCAGGAGTACATCCGGAAACCAGCATCTGGTGTAGAATTGATTGCCCTTACCAGAGCATGCAGTTTAACTGCTCATATGAAAGTGCCCATGTTTACATATAGTCAGTATGCTTTTGGTGTTGTCCATGATTTTGGGCAATTGTGGTCACAGAGGGGATTCCTTACTTCATTAGGGACACCAATGAGAAATGGAATGCATTTTAAAAATTTGTTGGAAGCACTACAATTAACAGAAGAAATTGCAGGGGTTAAATGTGCACCTCATCAAAGTGGTAATGGGTACATCGCCATGGGAAATAGGTATGTTGATTCAGTAGCACTGTATTGTTCTTTGTTGGCCTACAATTTAATGGAAATTTCACATGTGAATCGGAAGAGGTAACCTCTTTCACTTAACTAATGAAAGTGACTGATACTTGGGACAAATTGAAAAGAATACAGGAAAATGTTTCAGAAACAGAGCAAAATGGTTGGATTAAAGCGGGTTGTGAGAAATATTCTAATGACATTTGGATGTCAGCTGATGGAGGACCCATGTTGCCAGACAGTTCTTTGTTTCCAATGGCACTATACTATTACGAATACACACATTTAGGCAGGGATGCCATGATTAGGCTTATTCAACACGGATAGTATAATCCTAGATTTAGGATACTGGCAGAAGACGTTTGTCAGAGATGTGTAATTTGTCAGCAAATGAATGCAGGAAAAAAACACGTTACACTGAGTCACATAGGGAGATAAGGTGGTGCTTCAACACAATGCAAATATTTTGTCAAGATGCCTGTTTACAATGGGCTGAGATATATCCTAATCATAGTGTGTGTCTTCTCGAGAAGGGTGGAAGCCTACCCAACCCGAAGAAACAGCAGTCTCACTGTAGCAAAACTGTTATTGCGGGAATTGGTTTGGAATTTATTTATTTATTTATTTAAAAGGTTTTATATAGCGCTGGCTAGACCCGAGGGTATCAGAGCGCTTCACAATGGTTAGGCGAGGACAACAATTGCATTATAACATTTGTACAAAAAGGTAAAATGCAGGACAGTAAGAACAATATGCATAGGACAATTATAACATGGGCAAGAAAAATAATAAAAATAATTAGGTCATAACAAGTATTGGATAATTCAACTAGGGATGGAAGTCAAGGATAAGGGGGGGAATCTAAAAGAAGGAGGGAACTGAGGAGGGTGATGGGAGAGGAGAAAGCATGCGGGAGTAGACAGTAGTTATAGGAGAACTAGAGGGGGGAGGTTTTAAATATCTGGAAAAAAAAGAGTAGAGATGGGGTAGTGAGTCAGGAATAATGGGGCGGGAACATAGTACAGTCGGGAGCAGGTTGAGACACCATGCTAGGCGGCAGTGGTTAAGGACCCCAGTATTTATTGAGAAGGTGCAGCTTGAGGTCTTTTTTTAAGCTGAGGTAGGAGGGGTTGCAACGAAGATCTTTAGGGAGTGAGTTCCAGATAGTAGGCGCATTTCCGGAGAAGGAGCGTGATTGAGTAGATATCTTGTTTAACAAAGGAGGAACTAGTATGAGAGCATTGGTGCTCCTCATTTCTCTAGCGCAGCCAGCTTTGGGGAGTTTATCTGAGAGATACAGTGGGGTGTGAAGATGCAAGGCTTTATGCGTAATGCAAGCGGTCTTGTAAGTGGATCTGCCTTCGATGGGAAGCCATTTGAGACCTTTGAGGACGGGCGAGATGTGGTCAGACCGTCTACAATCGGAAATAAGCCTGGCCGCGAGGTTGAGGACTGATTTAATTGGTGCTAAGTGGACTTTCGGTGTTCCAGAGAGAGCGGCATTACCATAGTCCAATTTAGACAATATCAGTGATTGAACAACTAATTTAAAGTCATCAGCAGGAATGAAGGGTTTAATTTTCTTGAGGTGATGAAGAGTGAAGAGAGCTCCTTTAGCAGAATTTTTTATGTGGGGAGTAAGGCTGAGGTTCTGGTCAATGTTAATTCCGAGGGATTTAACTGAGTTAGAAGTGGAAAGAGAGCAGTTGAGAGCTTTAAGGTCAGAGATCCACAGATGAATGGGGAGCCGGTTGTTTTTAGGAGCGAAGAGAATGATTTCCGTTTTATTAGGGTTGAGTTTAAGGTGATTGTGATAGAACCAGTGTAGAATCTTAGTCAGGGCATCATTGAGGTGTCAGCTTGGGATTTAATCTTGTAGTAAAGTTGGGTATCATCAGCATAGAGGTGGAAGTTAATTCCTGCTTGCTTAAGAATGAGGGTGTGGGGTTCCATGAAGAGGTTGAATAGGGAAGGTGAGAGAATAGAACCCTGAGGAACACCCAAGGAGACAGGAATGGGTTTAGAGAGGCAATTGCTGATTTTAATTTGTTGGGTTCTGTGTTGAAGGAATGAGGTGAACCATTTGAGGACAGGACCATTGAAGCCGAAACGAACTTTGAGGGTATTGAGTAAGGCGGAGTGGTTAACAGTATCAAAAGCAGCAGAGAGGTCAAGGAGAATGAGAAGGGAGGCCTCACCCTTGTCAAGGGATTGGTGGATGTCATCAATAACGTTGAGCATGGCAGTTTCAGTACTGCAGCCCTTTCTAAAGCCTGACTGGTATGTGTCCAAAAGGTTGTAAGAGTCAATGTGCTTGTCCAATTGTAGCAAGGCGCATTTTTCGAGGGCCTTAGATAGAAGTGGAAGATTAGAGATAGGACGCAAGTTGTTGAGGTCGTTGGGGTCGGCAGTAGTATTTTTAAGGATGGGAGTGATTTGGCCAAGTTGGAGAGAGACCGGACACAACCCGTGGCCAAGGAGGAGTTGATGATGGTGGTCCAATATGGTGCAATAATGTGTTTTAAGTCTTGAACAAGTTTAGCGGGAAGAGGGTCCATGGTATGAGAGGAGGGTTTGAGCTTGGAGATGATGTTGAAGACTTCAAGCTCTGTAACTGGGCGGAAGGTAAGCCAAGAAGCATTATTTTTTAGCTGGGGGTTGGCGAAGAAGTGTTCAGGAGGGGCGACAGCAAGTTGGAGATGAACAGGGTCGGGGGGCGAAGGCGTGAAAGGAGACTTGGGGGAGGTCATGGAGGGAGATAAGCAATGTGGAGGGGGGTTAAGCTAAAGGATTGATCGATCTTGGAGATTTTTCGGAAAAGAAGTTAGCAATTTCTTCACATCTTTCGGTACAGGCCATCAATTTTGGGGGTGCCGAAGCAGTTTGTTTTTTGATGATGCTAAATAGTTCGCTGGGTCTATTTTTTGCCCGGTCGAGTTGTGCGCGGAAGAAGGAGGCCTTCTCATTAAGGATGTGCTTTTTATAATTAGCCCTTGCGGCTCTGATTTGAGCAAGATTAGAGGGGGAAGGGTGTTGTCTCCACATGCGTTCGGTCAGTCTAAGCGAGCGTCTCTCATTGTTGAGTTCAGCATTAAACCAGGATTTGGCGGGGATGGTTTTTTGCAGTTTTAGTTTGGCTGGGGCGATTTGGTCAAGGACCTCGATGATGGATTTGTTGTAGTGTTCGGCAAGGTCATTTTCATTTTGTGAGGGAGGTGTAAGTTGAAGTTTTGCTTTAATCTTAGTTTCCAGCTCGCATGGAGGAATAAGGTGAAGATTTCTGGTTAATTTCCTATGTTTGATGTTTTTAGGGGAAGGGGGAAGCGCGGCGCAATTAATGGTGAAGAGGATGAGGTGGTGGTCAGACCAGTCAATGGGGACAATGTGGGAGAGGGAAGCCAGTTCTTTGCTAGTGATGATAGCGTCGAGAGTAGCCCCTTTGGAATGTGTTGGCGAATGGCAGAGTTGATTCAGGTTATTAATGTCGAGTAGATCCTTGAGGATGTTAACCGAGGGCTCATCCTTTTTGTTCCAGTGAATATTAAAGTCTCCGAGGAAGAGGTTTTTAGAGTTGGAGATCGAGGTTAGGGAGAGAAGGTCCGACAATTCCTCCACAAAAGGCAAAGGGTCACCAGGTGGATGATAGATGTTATGTACCCGAATAGGAGGGGAACCATAAACTTTAAGTTCAGCTCCGATGTATTCAAACGTAGCATAATCAGGGTTCTGAGCAAGGGAGAGTTGGAGTTCATCTTTATAGATAATGGCTAGGCCTCCTCCAATTTTGACAGGTCTGTCTTTTCTGAGGATGGAGCAACCCGGGGGAGAGAGCAGGTCAAGAATAGGTGAAGAGTGAGCTTTGAGCCAGGTTTCCGTAAGAAAAGCAATGTCAATGTCTTCACTGAGGATGGTTTCCGAGATTTCTGTTGCATGTTGTATAGCTGATCGACAGTTGACCAGCATGCAGTTGAGGGGTTTAGGGTTGTTTTTAGGGGGGGAGCAAGAGTGGATAGTGGTGAGTTGCAGAGGAGGTCTAGGCGAGCCTGGGGAGGTAGGGATACGGCTTCTCCCCAGGATCACCGGAATAGCGGAGTGAGGAGTAGGAGAATCAGTAGTCATGGCAGTAGGGGGTAGGTATTATTTGAGTGCAGGGGGTCCGAGGGGGAGAGATCGCTTGAGGCTTGAGATGATCTAAGCAAACAGTTACCAGGAGGTGGTCCACCTAAGGAGATATCGCAAGGGGTGGGATTCCCTAGTTGAGGGAATGTAGTGTTAGTTTGTATGGCGCTTATGGTATGGGTATGCTTGGCGGGATTAGAAGTGAAGAGGGTGTTGAAGTCTTTCCTGAGAGATGAAAGTTCCGACGTCAGGATTGAGAGGAGGAGTTCTATGTTGAGAAGTGAATGAGTGACAAGCGAGGAAGGTGAGGAGGAAAGGAGGTCGGGAGGGAGAGGGGCATGTATTAAATTAGATGGGGAGAGAGGACTAGGAAATGGGCGTGGAGGAAACCCCAGTGGCGGAATGCCAGTTTCTCTTGAATCAGATAGGGGGACTCATTTCAATAATGAGGTCCTGAAGATGATTTGCACAGCACTAAAAATCGAGCAGAGTTTGCACTGCAGTTACAGACCTTAAGCTTCTGGAATCGTTGAAAGAGCAAATGGTACTATTAAGTTAAAATTAACAAAGGTTTGTGCTTCAACATCACTGAAATAGCCAGATGTATTACCTTTGGCACTGATGAGTATCCGAGTATCCCAGAAAAAAAGACTGGCTTCTCGCCTCATGAGATTTTGATGGGCAGGGCAATGAAATTGCCTACTGTACCTGCAACTGCATTTTTGAACATCACATCATGTGACACTTCACTCACCTGTCCCCTCACTGCTCAATCTGCAATCTCACTCAAACAAGCCCATCACTAACCATGCATTCATTCATCCCACTCCACACTTACATCTGCACCCAAATTCATGTGGTCACCTCACTCACCCTGCAGTCACTCATCTTACCCTACTCTCACATTGCTCACCGTGCACTCACATGGACACTCCTGACACCCACACAGCGCAGAGGGTTAATGTGCCTGCTACAAAGAACGTGAACCATGCAGATCACCGAACTGAGTGTGAGTAAACTATGAGTAGTGCTATAAAATATGAAATGTTTGTCAGAAAGGTACTATAGAGAGATGAGGTGCATTGTTGGTGAGTGATAGAGAGGGAATTCATGGAGAAGGAGGAAATGGGGGGGTGCCAAAAAAGACTGTTGCACCTTGTGCGAACAGTGCTAGGGCCAGCCCTGGCTAGGGGTGTTAGCCCCCCCGAAGTTTGGGTCTAGTTGCGCCCCTGCTCACACCTCCCTCAAGTCAAAGCTTCAGTGTTGTCTATTGTTTTCCCTCACAAAAACCAACCCACAACCTGAATTCACCCAGGCGCCTAGGAGCAACCAAATTTGCAACATCTGCTGCATGAAAACTACAGAAACACACCATTTGGAAATTATCTTAGGAAATGCAAGATAAAGCAAAACATGTCAAATACACAATGGTATTGCGTCACTGACACAAATTCACTTCAGAGTTACCACAATCACTGACACAAAATCGGACCTATTTCAGCTTTTACGTGGCAGGCTCACCCCACTTTATGCCCTGAATGAAGAGGTACATACTAATCGATAAAATAAAGTGTTGTTCAATCACATGCGCAGTGGAAGCTTATTACTTTACTATATTAGACTGTATATTAAGCTATAGTGAAACTCCTATGTTATTTAATTTGGGCCTATCGCAGTAGGCCGCAGGCAGGTAGCAGTAGGCTTTTACGAGTCTGGGTCACATGGCTGACACTTTGTAAAAGGTGCGGTAGCGCACCTTCAAATTTGCTCAATCGGCATGAATGGAACAAAGTTACACACCCTTCTGCCCAGGAGGCCATTTGCACACTCAACTTAGCGAGATGACAATGACATCCTGATGAATCTCTACTTCTAACCCTTCTGCTGGCCGTGATCCACCGGTGCACATGTGCTGGTCCTTTTTGTAATCTGTTCTCTCCATGATGACCTTAAAGCCACTCATCCCACAATTTCCTGTACCACTCACCGGCAGAGAAGCTTGGCTTCCATCAGTTCCTCCCCAACACCCCACACCCAGCCCAGTGCTTTGTGGTGTGACCCTAAAGCAGAGAAGCATCCTTCTGGAAATCTGAAGACACGTCCTAACCAGGTTCAATGGGACAGGTAGAGCGGGTGCCTTGAAGCCCCATGCTCAACCTATAAGCCACAACTTCAAATATACTCATTGAATAGAATTTTTCCTCCACCACACTTTGATGATAATCAATTTAGACCTTTCAGCTAATAAGGGTAATGCCAAATCTCTCATGAGATTTGCTATCAGCCACTCTGGGAGTAAGGACTCCATGAAGCACCACATTTTTTTTTCACAACCACATTGGTAGCCATCTTTTAGCAAAAATTAAAATCAAACTTCACCCATATTTCATGTAAATTCTGGATACATTGCCCTTCTATCAGAATTGACTGACCCTCAAGCCTTGGAGCCACCCCACTCTCCCTCACCATAAAGTAAGGAACATGGGGATTTGTTTTGATGCGGACCTCTATATTGCTCCTCAAGTCAATATGTGCAAAATATGGGAAAATGTAACTCTCGCTCCAGCACTTCGACAACAGAGTTGAGCTGACAGGAACATTCTGGAGACGTTGTCCTATGATCCCCAAATGCTGTGCTACTGTGATCCTCCTATGAAACTGCGCTCCAGGGTCTTTTTTCTAGATTCAGTGTTCAAAGCACTCCTGTGCCTTGCACTCTTGCATCAGCTAAAAGGGACCGGAATTCTATAAGAACTAGTATCCTTTTTTCATTTTTACTTGTGTTGGTCACTCTGATACTCAGCATTGGAGCTTTCCCACCATGAGCCACTATTGTTTACACATTGGGACACCAGCATTGCCATATAAATCTGTATCTCTTCCCTCATCCCCTCCTCAACCCATGCTATGTAATGTCGAGGAAGGCCTTCTCATATCATTATTTTATTATCTTTGCTATGGGGCTTGCACTCCAAATAGTCACATATCAGTCTGTGAGCACACAGCAATGGGAGTCAGTCCTATGAATGGGGAAGTCTTCCATTAATGGCCCGTCCTCCATCGTGGAAACTGCAATGATTTCTAGATTCTAATCACTATGTCTTAGTTGTGAGAACTTTTTCATTTGGTATCCACCATACGCAATCACTTAAAAATATGCTTTAAAAAAAATGCAAACTCTGAAACACTCACTGCGGATGTTGTTTATACCAACTGCTAGCCCAAGGATGAAAATCACTATGACTGGCCTATTCCTTACAACCAAGTCAGATAATACATTCAAATACAAACTCACCACAAACAAGCCTTCAGAAACACGGGCTGGCCCGCACACAACACCATCATTTGCAGCGGATTCCCCAGAAAACTCACTATCAGTGTTTATAGTGTTTGCACCATCATTATACAAACCACCTACAGAAAAGTGATAGTTTTGCAAGAGATCTTCTAGAGCCTCATGTAAAACAGAGAATTGTTGAATTATCCACACATACATCATCCAACTCCTCACCTCCAATGACACTAGCTATTCCCCTTGGCCCTCACCACTGTTCATTGCCATTGCCTAGAGTCATTGCACTTTGTATGTTCACTTTAGTACTTTCAACACCCCTCAATCCCCTAGCTAATTATCTATGAGCCTCCATCTGATGAGGTTGCCATCCCAAGGGTGGCAATGGCCATCCCCTATAGAGTTCCTTTGCTGTCCTCATCGAATTCTCCACAGTCAGACATTACCACAAGCTCATTCCAAGGGATAGACTGGTTCCTGATCCACCCCAATTCCTGTTCCCTTACCTTAAACTTGGCCCTCTGAACACCTGATCAGCACTAAGGTACACCCTTGACATCCACAACCTTCTATAAGAATTAACTGACCCTCAAACCTTGGAGCCGCCCCCCTCCCCCTCACAAAAAAGTAAGGAATATGCAGATTATTTCTGATGCGGACCTATATATTGCTCCTCAGGTCACAATGTACAAAATATGGGAAACTGTACCTCCCACTCCACCGCTTCGATGATATAGTTGTGCTGGTGAGAACATACATACCCAGAACACTTCTACTATAGCAATATCATCTTATTTGGCCACCACAAAAATCTTAATAATATGCCCCTAAGTCTCTAGAACCATCCAGACTTCCTTCAAGTTTGCAAGTTAGACCACATTACACCCAGTACTGAAGAACTTCACTGGCTCCCAGTCAATGATAGGATCAATTTTAAGGTGTTGTGCACTGTCACAAAGCTTACTTGGACAGAGGGCCTGTTGCTCTGCTCCAAACAGGGGCCTTCACCCAATGTCTGAACATCATATCTATTGAGAGGGTGAAACACAGAGGTGGGAGCATATAAGGATAGTCTCTGGGATGCCATAGTCTCTAGAACGCCATCAGACAGAACTTAAGATGTGAACTCAACTACTTGTGGTTCAGGAAACATTTGAAAGAGAACTACTTAGACTGGTCTCTAACAAATCTAACCTTCAAATGCGCCTGTCCTTTGCCATCTCTTTATTGAGTGATTTGAAGTAACATCAAATGCCCAAACTTAGTATCATGGACGGACAGGAACATAAGCTTCTTGGCCAATAACTTATGATTTATTAGTCGGCAAACATCTGTATATGTCTTCTCTTCTCTCGCAGTTGATGTTTTTGATGCTCATGCTTACCCTGATTCTGTCAGCAGTGTAGCAATGAGATGGACTGTGCTTCCTCGAGCTTCAGGGGGTTTTCGGTCAGCAACGAAAATTGACTATTTATTCACTCTGAAGCTACGGCTCATTAGGACCACCGTTGATGAAATAGGGGGAAATTACCTTTCCTCTTTGGAAAGTCGTGCCTTCATCAGGGACGTTATGTCTCACTTCTGCTCCTTCGAGTTGGTAATCCCACAGGCTTAAGCCCCTCTACACTAATGTTTGCCATGGTCCAAATGTTGAATGACTCCTCTTCTAGGATTTTTTTGATATACCCCGGACAAAGTTATTGAGATTGCACAGCTCTCCAAATAAGCTATTAGTTAGTGGGCTCTGAAGTAGGAAAAAAAAGCACTGTAACCTTTCCTGCAACTCTGACAAAAGTCATTACTGGCTGTCTTGGAGGATGTTGATTACAGAGAGGTCGTCCGCCTTTTGGTAAACTCCTCCCATTACTTTTGTAATGTAGCTAAATCTCTGACTGCAGTCCATAGACACCGATTAGAAGGTCACTGCAGAGCTGCGAAACCAACGACTGAAAGCTGCATTGAAAATACAGACTTGCCCTCCACAGTTATTTGAGATGGCTACTCCAAAGCAAATGCCACGAAATGTATCCTCACGCCCAATACCAAACCTAAAATTCGTCTCTTGTAGAGCTTCTCACATGAACCTTTCACCCAAGGAAGACGTGACATGACCTGGTCAACAAATGCTAATCTCCCTTTGTTCATTCCCAACCATGACCTGAACCCTATGTCATCCAAAGTTCTTTTTCTTATTTTTAATATTGGGATCGATGTCTCTTATATTTCCTTTTGTATAAACTACACGCAGCATATTAAGATGTTATATGTGTTAAAATTCACCACCCACAAAAAGCAATACATGTGCAAAACGCGTAAAATTCATGACCCTTGGGTAATTGCAATTCAGAAGAAGAGGAAATATGATGGACGCTTGTAGGAAAATTAAATGATGTTCTCAGGTAAGTTATTTTGCCAAGATATTATACATTGGGGAAGTGGACAAGGTCTATTCTACATAAAACAGACCTGGCCAGCATGCCTTTGTCCACTATTTACATATAAGTGCTCTATGCTGATCAACATTTCTTTTTACAAGCCATGAGGGCATAAAGCCAGTAATTCCACAATATTTGCATCAAGCCCATTACCATGATTAATTTATTTAAACGTAAAGAGAACATTAGTTCATGTCGCTGATAATATTAAAATTAATTAGGTTTACTGGGCCCAGAAGAAACCACAAGTCTGTGATTTGCTAATTGAAACATCAGCTAAATACATGTAGTTGAGCCATAATGAACCGGGGCCTTTACATATGTTATGGGAAGAAAGATAATCACATATTAAAAACACATTTAGATGGCTAGTATATGACTCATGTAAGAAAATATAAATCTAAAAATATGTTTTACTGAAGTTCTTTCAGAGCCTTGTTTTATAAATTATTTTTTTTCTTACTTGGGCTTCAAAGAAAATTATATTTTTCAAATCAGTTACAGCGTTAGTACCTGCAGCATAATAATTACTCAGAAGACAAATTACCAATCCTCACAAATAAACCTTTTCTGTATGAAAAGTAAACGTATTACCGACTATCACAAATGAATCCGTGGTCTGTGAAAAGTAAAGTGCTGATTGACTGTAAAATCCCTGCATTATTGCAGAGATCCCTTAAAGTCCATCACAATTTTAAAATTATGACGGCTAAATAACACAAGGCCTTTCTCTGCAGCATGGGCTGCCTGCAGCTGGTGGGAGTGACTCGTGCCTTTGACTCCTACAGCTGCTTCCACTTGGGTACTCTCCAGCTCTACATGGCACCAATAGCCATTGTTTGGCAGCTTTAAGGTTGGAGGCCGCACTCGTTTGTGCGGGGCCATGGATATTGCTTTCTGACAGTTTTATCAATTTTATCAATTTTATTGAGGTTTTAATTTTTACAGAACTTGTCAAGGTTACATCATGATATGAACTGCAACTGGTACTGTTTGATACATTACAACAATCTTTGAGTCCCAGCTCACTCTGTTACTCTCTAAGATGTCAAAGCTAGATGGGACTAGAGAGTGATCCTGTTATGCGTGTGGTGTACTCCTACTGCATTATGGGGTGCAAAGCTCTAGTGATGAGCTGTGTGGTTTGCGTGCCTCTGAAATGGTAACTGTCGGGTAATGGGGGAGTTATGCAACAGCACGAGTATGTATACTAAACAGTGTGGCGGAGGATTGGCCGATGGTTGGTGGGCGAGGTAGCGACCAGCGGTTGGGCTGTACCTTAGGCGGCGGTGATCGGAGTGGGCCGGGGTCGGGGGGTCGGTGCTTTCCTGAGGGTACAGGCTAGGCCTGGCAGGGTGAGTTGGGTGTAATGGGGGGGATCTGCATTAGTTTATCAGGAGGGGGGTTGTCCTCACGCGTCAGTCCTCAGAACTGCGTGAGCATGGTGTCCCACTCTGCCGCTATAAGCCCTTTGCAAAAGTGGCATACCTCTTCGTAGTGCAGATTGGTACTTTCAGCCTCTCCCCAGTGGAGAAGAGCCTTGTGTCACTGTACAGGCGATGGGGCCTGGGGAGCTCTCAAGTGTAGTGTAACGGCACGATTGGCCAGCAGCAGAGCTAGACTCGCAAAGCGGGTCCGGACTATATGCTTCTTGTCCGGCTTGTAGATCCCCAAGGCAGTGGACTCCCATGTGTTCAGGTGAGTGAGTTCAGTGACTGTGGTGAGGCTGTCATGGATAGCTCGAAAACAACAGTTGATGGACAGAATGCAGAACAATGTCATACATTCACCCCAGTACAGAGATCTGGGCCTAAACCCATCGTTTTTTGCTCACCATGCCATTCCAGTTTGGACCCAGCCATATGCAAATCAGTCTTGACCCTGTGCCTCATGGGAACAGTCCAGCCCAAACTGCCAAGCCAGGTCCTCCCTGGACTGGAAACAAGCATCCTAGGACCGGTTTCGGGGTTTCACCCTCTTCAGCCAGGATAGCTTGATTCCAGTGGCATGGAGAGCACGGGACCCACGTCTGGGCATACCCGTCCACTCGGGGTGACAAATGCAAAAACAACAGTTGATGGACAGAATGCAGAACAATGTCATACATTCACCCCAGTACAGAGATCTGGGCCTAAATCCATCGTTTTTTGCTCACCATGCCATTCCAGTTTGGACCCAGCCATATGCAAATCAGTCTTGACCCTGTGCCTCATGGGAACAGTCCAGCCCGAACTGCCAAGCCAGGTCCTCCCTGGACTGGAAACAAGCATCCTAGGACTGGCTTCTGGGTTTCACCCTCTTCAGCCAGGATAGCTTGATTCCAGTGGCATGGAGAGCACGGGACCCACGTCTGGGCATACCCGTCCCACTCGGGATGACAAATGCAAAAACAACAGTTGATGGACAGAATGCAGAACAATGTCATACATTCACCCCAGTACAGAGATCTGGGCCTAAATCCATCGTTTTTTTGCTCACCAGGACATTCCAGTTTGGACCCAGCCATATGCAAATCAGTCTTGACCCTGTGCCTCATGGGAACAATCCAGCCCGAATTGCCAAGCCAGGTCCTCCCTGGACTGGAAACAAGCATCGTAGGACCAGTTTCGGGTTTCACCTCTTCAGCCAGGATAGCTTGATTCCAGTGGCATGGAGAGCACGGGACCCACGTCTGGGCATACCCGTCCCACTCGGGTGACAAATGCAAAAACAACAGTTGATGGACAGAATGCAGAACAATGTCATACATTCACCCCAGTACAGAGATCTGGGCCTAAATCCATCGTTTTTTGCTCACCATGCCATTCCAGTTTGGACCCAGCCATATGCAAATCAGTCTTGACCCTGTGCCTCATGGGAACAGTCCAGCCCGAATTGCCAAGCCAGGTCCTCCCTGGACTGGAAACAAGCATCCTAGGACCGGTTTCGGGGTTTCACCCCTCTTCAGCCAGGATAGCTTGATTCCAGTGGCATGGAGAGCACGGGACCCTCGTCTGGGCATACCCGTCCCACTCGGTCCCTTGCTCACTTTGCCACTGGATTCAAGATAGCCTGGCTGATGACGGCTGTAAGCCAGAAACTGGTCTCAGGATGCTTGTTTCCGGTCCAGGGAAGACATGGCTTGGCAGTTCGGGCTGGACTGTTCCCATGAGGCACAGGGTCAGACTGATTTGCATATGGCCATGTCTGAACTGGGGTGGCGGAGTGAGCTAAAGAATGATGATGGATTAAACCCAGATCAGTTGACTGGGGGTGAGTGCTTGCAATGTTCAACACTCCGTCCATCATCCCCTTTGGTTTTGCTATGTTCGCCCTAAGTTGGCAGGGTATGCCCAGACGTGGGTCCCTTGCTCACTTTGCCACTGGATTCAAGATAGCCTGGCTGATGACAGCTGTAAGCCAGAAACCGGTCCCAGGATGCTTGTTTCCGGTCCAGGGAAGACATGGCTTGGCAGTTCGGGCTGGACTGTTCCCATGAGGCACAGGGTCAGACTGATTTGCATATGGCCATGTCTGAACTGGGGTGGTGGAGTGAGCTAAAGAATGATGATGGATTAAACCCAGATCAGTTGACTGGGGGTGAGTGCTTGCAATGTTCAACACTCCGTCCATCATCCCCTTTTGTTTTGCTATGTTTGCCCTAAGTTGGCAGGGTATGCCCAGACGTGGGTCCCTTGCTCACTTTGCCACTGGATTCAAGATAGCCTGGCTGATGACGGCTGTAAGCCAGAAACCGGTCCCAGGATGCTTGTTTCCGGTCCAGGGAAGACATGGCTTGGCAGTTCGGGCTGGACTGTTCCTATGAGGCACAGGGTCAGACTGATTTGCATATGGCCATGTCTGAACTGGGGTGGCGGAGTGAGCTAAAGAATGATGATGGATTAAACCCAGATCAGTTGACTGGGGGTGAGTGCTTGCAATGTTCAACACTCCGTCCATCATCCCCTTTGGTTTTGCTATGTTCGCCCTAAGTTGGCAGGGTATGCCCAGACGTGGGTCCCTTGCTCACTTTGCCACTGGATTCAAGATAGCCTGGCTGATGACGGCTGTAAGCCAGAAACCGGTCCCAGGATGCTTGTTTCCGGTCCAGGGAAGACATGGCTTAGCAGTTCGGGCTGGACTGTTCCCATGAGGCACAGGGTCAGACTGATTTGCATATGGCCATGTCTGAACTGGGGTGGCGGAGTGAGCTAAAGAATAATGATGGATTAAACCCAGATCAGTTGACTGGGGGTGAGTGCTTGCAATGTTCAACACTCCGTCCATCATCCCCTTTGGTTTTGCTATGTTCGCCCTAAGTTGGCAGGGTATGCCCAGACGTGGGTCCCTTGCTCACTTTGCCACTGGATTCAAGATAGCCAGGCTGATGACGGCTGTAAGCCAGAAACCGGTCCCAGGATGCTTGTTTCCGGTCCAGGTAAGACATGGCTTGGCAGTTCGGGCTGGACTGTTCCCATGAGGCACCAGGTCAGACTGATTTGCATATGGCCATGTCTGAACTGGGGTGGCGGAGTGAGCTAAAGAATGATGATGGATTAAACCCAGATCAGTTGACTGGGGGTGAGTGCTTGCAATGTTCAACACTCCGTCCATCATCCCCTTTGGTTTTGCTATGTTCGCCCTAAGTTGGCAGGGTATGCCCAGACGTGGGTCCCTTGCTCAATTTGCCACTGGATTCAAGATAGCCTGGCTGATGACGGCTGTAAGCCAGAAACCGGTCCCAGGATGCTTGTTTCCGGTCCAGGGAAGACATGGCTTGGCAGTTCGGACTGGACTGTTCCCATGAGGCACAGGGTCAGACTGATTTGCATATGGCCATGTCTGAACTGGGGTGGCGGAGTGAGCTAAAGAATGATGATGGATTGAACCCAGATCAGTTGACTGGGGGTGAGTGCTTGCAATGTTCAACACTCCGTCCATCATCCCCTTTTGTTTTGCTATGTTTGCCCTAAGTTTGCAGGGTATGCCCAGACGTGGGTCCCTTGCTCACTTTGCCACTGGATTCAAGATAGCCTGGCTGATGACGGCTGTAAGCCAGAAACCGGTCCCAGGATGCTTGTTTCCGGTCCAGGGAAGACATGGCTTGGCAGTTCGGGCTGGACTGTTCCCATGAGGCACAGGGTCAGACTGATTTGCATATGGCCATGTCTGAACTGGGGTGGCGGAGTGAGCTAAAGAATGATGATGGATTAAACCCAGATCAGTTGACTGGGGGTGAGTGCTTGCAATGTTCAACACTCCGTCCATCATCCCCTTTGGTTTTGCTATGTTTGCCCTAAGTTGGCAGGGTATGCCCAGACGTGGGTCCCTTGCTCACTTTGCCACTGGATTCAAGATAGCTTGGCTGATGACGGCGGTAAGCCAGAAACCGGTCCCAGGATGCTTGTTTCCGGTCCAGGGAAGACATGGCTTGGCAGTTCGGGCTGGACTGTTCCCATGAGGCACAGGGTCAGACTGATTTGCATATGGCCATGTCTGAACTGGGGTGGCGGAGTGAGCTAAAGAATGATGATGGATTAAACCCAGATCAGTTGACTGGGGGTGAGTGCTTGCAATGTTCAACACTCCGTCCTTCATCCCCTTTGGTTTTGCTATGTTCGCCCTAAGTTGGCAGGGTATGCCCAGACGTGGGTCCCTTGCTCACTTTGCCACTGGATTCAAGATAGCCTGGCTGATGACGGCTGTAAGCCAGAAACCGGTCCCAGGATGCTTGTTTCCGGTCCAGGGAAGACATGGCTTGGCAGTTCGGACTGGACTGTTCCCATGAGGCACAGGGTCAGACTGATTTGCATATTGCCATGTCTGAACTGGGGTGGCGGAGTGAGCTAAAGAATGATGATGGATTAAACCCAGATCAGTTGACTGGGGGTGAGTGCTTGCAATGTTCAACAGTCCGTCCATCATCCCCTTTGGTTTTGCTATGTTCGCCCTAAGTTGGCAGGGTATGCCCAGACGTGGGTCCCTTGCTCACTTTGCCACTGGATTCAAGATAGCCTGGCTGATGACGGCTGTAAGCCAGAAACCGGTCCCAGGATGCTTGTTTCCGGTCCTTGGAAGACATGGCTTGGCAGTTCGGGCTGGACTGTTCCCATGAGGCACAGGGTCAGACTGATTTGCATATGGCCATGTCTGAACTGGGGTGGCGGAGTGAGCTAAAGAATGATGATGGATTAAACCCGGATCAGTTGACTGGGGGTGAGTGCTTGCAATGTTCAACACTCCGTCCATCATCCCCTTTGGTTTTGCTATGTTCGCCCTAAGTTGGCAGGGTATGCCCAGACGTGGGTTCCTTGCTCACTTTGCCACTGGATTCAAGATAGCCTGGCTGATGACGGCTGTAAGTCAGAAACCGGTCACAGGATGCTTGTTTCTGGTCCAGGGAAGACATGGCTTGGCAGTTCGGGCTGGACTGTTCCCATGAGGCACAGGGTCAGACTGATTTGCATATGGCCATGTCTGAACTGGGGTGGCGGAGTGAGCTAAAGAATGATGATGGATTAAACCCAGATCAGTTGACTGGGGGTGAGTGCTTGCAATGTTCAACACTCCGTCCATCATCCCCTTTGGTTTTGCTATGTTCGCCCTAAGTTGGCAGGGTATGCCCAGACGTGGGTCCCTTGCTCACTTTGCCACTGGATTCAAGATAGCCTGGCTGATGACGGCTGTAAGCCAGAAACCGGTCCCAGGATGCTTGTTTCCGGTCCAGGGAAGACATGGCTTGGCAGTTCGGGCTGGACTGTTCCCATGAGGCACAGGGTCAGACTGATTTGCATATGGCCATGTCTGAACTGGGGTGGCGGAGTGAGCTAAAGAATGATGATGGATTAAACCCAGATCAGTTGACTGGGGTGAGTGCTTGCAATGTTCAACACTCCGTCCATCATCCCCTTTGGTTTTGCTATGTTTGCCCTAAGTTGGCAGGGTATGCCCAGACGTGGGTCCCTTGCTCACTTTGCCACTGGATTCAAGATAGCCTGGCTGATGACGGCTGTAAGCCAGAAACCGGTCCCAGGATGCTTGTTTCCGGTCCAGGGAAGACATGGCTTGGCAGTTCGGGCTGGACTGTTCCCATGAGGCACAGGGTCAGACTGATTTGCATATGGCCATGTCTGAACTGGGGTGGCGGAGTGAGCTAAAGAATGATGATGGATTAAACCCAGATCAGTTGACTGGGGGTGAGTGCTTGCAATGTTCAACACTCCGTCCATCATCCCCTTTGGTTTTGCTATGTTCGCCCTAAGTTGGCAGGGTATGCCCAGACGTGGGTCCCTTGCTCACTGTGCCACTGGATTCAAGATAGCCTGGCTGATGACGGCTGTAAGCCAGAAACCGGTCACAGGATGCTTGTTTCCGGTCCAGGGAAGACATGGCTTGCAGTTCGGGCTGGACTGTTCCCATGAGGCACAGGGTCAGACTGATTTGCATATGGCCATGTCTGAACTGGGGTGGCGGAGTGAGCTAAAGAATGATGATGGATTAAACCCAGATCAGTTGACTGGGGGTGAGTGCTTGCAATGTTCAACACTCCGTCCATCATCCCCTTTGGTTTTGCTATGTTCGCCCTAAGTTGGCAGGATATGCCCAGACGTGGGTCCCTTGCTCACTTTGCCACTGGATTCAAGATAGCCTGGCTGATGATGGCTGTAAGCCAGAAACCGGTCCCAGGATGCTTGTTTCCGGTCCAGGGAAGACATGGCTTGGCAGTTCGGGCTGGACTGTTCCCATGAGGCACAGGGTCAGACTGATTTGCATATGGCCATGTCTGAACTGGGGTGGCGGAGTGAGCTAAAGAATGATGATGGATTAAACCCAGATCAGTTGACTGGGGGTGAGTGCTTGCAATGTTCAACACTCCGTCCATCATCCCCTTTGGTTTTGCTATGTTCGCCCTAAGTTGGCAGGGTATGCCCAGACGTGGGTCCCTTGCTCACTTTGCCACTGGATTCAAGATAGCCTGGCTGATGACGGCTGTAAGCCAGAAACCGGTCCCAGGATGCTTGTTTCCGGTCCAGGGAAGACATGGCTTGGCAGTTCGGGCTGGGCTGTTCCCATGAGGCACAGGGTCAGACTGATTTGCATATGGCCATGTCTGAACTGGGGTGGCGGAGTGAGCTAAAGAATGATGATGGATTAAACCCAGATCAGTTGACTGGGGGTGAGTGCTTGCAATGTTCAACACTCCGTCCATCATCCCCTTTGGTTTTGCTATGTTTGCCCTAAGTTGGCAGGGTATGCCCAGACGTGGGTCCCTTGCTCACTTTGCCACTGGATTCAAGATAGCCTGGCTGATGACGGCTGTAAGCCAGAAACCGGTCCCAGGATGCTTGTTTCTGGTCCAGGGAAGACATGGCTTGGCAGTTCGGGCTGGACTGTTCCCATGAGGCACAGGGTCAGACTGATTTGCATATGGCCATGTCTGAACTGGGGTGGCGGAGTGAGCTAAAGAATGATGATGGATTAAACCCAGATCAGTTGACTGGGGGTGAGTGCTTGCAATGTTCAACACTCCGTCCATCATCCCCTTTGGTTTTGCTATGTTTGCCCTAAGTTGGCAGGGTATGCCCAGACGTGGGTCCCTTGCTCACTTTGCCACTGGATTCAAGATAGCCTGGCTGATGACGGCTGTAAGCCAGAAACCGGTCCCAGGATGCTTGTTTCCGGTCCAGGGAAGACATGGCTTGGCAGTTCGGGCTGGACTGTTCCCATGAGGCACAGGGTCAGACTGATTTGCATATGGCCATGTCTGAACTGGGGTGGCGGAGTGAGCTAAAGAATGATGATGGATTAAACCCAGATCAGTTGACTGGGGGTGAGTGCTTGCAATGTTCAACACTCCGTCCATCATCCCCTTTGGTTTTGCTATGTTCGCCCTAAGTTGGCAGGGTATGCCCAGACGTGGGTCCCTTGCTCACTTTGCCACTGGATTCAAGATAGCCTGGCTGATGACGGCTGTAAGCCAGAAACCGGTCCCAGGATGCTTGTTTCCGGTCCAGGGAAGACATGGCTTGGCAGTTCGGGCTGGACTGTTCCCATGAGGTACAGGGTCAGACTGATTTGCATATGGCCATGTCTGAACTGGGGTGGCGGAGTGAGCTAAAGAATGATGATGGATTAAACCCAGATCAGTTGACTGGGGGTGAGTGCTTGCAATGTTCAACACTCCGTCCATCATCCCCTTTGGTTTTGCTATGTTCGCCCTAAGTTGGCAGGGTATGCCCAGACGTGGGTCCCTTGCTCACTTTGCCACTGGATTCAAGATAGCGTGGCTGATGACGGCTGTAAGCCAGAAACCGGTCCCAGGATGCTTGTTTCCGGTCCAGGGAAGACATGGCTTGGCAGTTCGGGCTGGACTGTTCCCATGAGGCACAGGGTCAGACTGATTTGCATATGGCCATGTCTGAACTGGGGTGGCGGAGTGAGCTAAAGAATTATGATGGATTAAACCCAGATCAATTGACTGGGGGTGAGTGCTTGCAATGTTCAACACTCCGTCCATCATCCCCTTTGGTTTTGCTATGTTCGCCCTAAGTTGGCAGGGTATGCCCAGACGTGGGTCCCTTGCTCACTTTGCCACTGGATTCAAGATAGCCTGGCTGATGACGGCTGTAAGCCAGAAACCGGTCCCAGGATGCTTGTTTCCGGTCCAGGGAAGACATGGCTTGGCAGTTCGGGCTGGACTGTTCCCATGAGGCACAGGGTCAGACTGATTTGCATATGGCCATGTCTGAACTGGGGTGGCGGAGTGAGCTAAAGAATGATGATGGATTAAACCCAGATCAGTTGACTGGGGGTGAGTGCTTGCAATGTTCAACACTCCGTCCATCATCCCCTTTGGTTTTGCTGTCATGGATAGCTCACCAGTAGTGAGTTAGGGAGGGGCACACCCAAAGAATGTGTTTGAGGTCATCGGTGTGGGAACGGCATCTGGGGCACGGAAATTAGCTGTTGGGAATATGTGATTCAAACTAGATGGCGTTAGGTAGGCCCTGTGTAGCACTGTATATTGAACGCTCTTAAATCTTGCATTATGGGAGATGATCTGCAGTGACTCAAGCACTTACGTCAATTCTGAATCATGAAGTGGGCGCCCAGTGTTGTTCTTAAACACCTGTCTGAGAGCTGTTAGAGAGACCTGTGTGTTCCTGGATTGCCTTGTTTAATCAAGTAATTTAGTGTCGCCCAGAGCCTAGTGTGTACAGGGTGTATATGACTGAATGGGAGGGGGGTTCCTCATCAACCGTGTGCCATAGGAGACAGCATGTTGCCAATAGTTGGCCATGGAGGAGGAATTGACCAAGAGGGATGTTGTGTTCTTGCCTCAGCAGTTCAAATGTCTTCAATTGATTCTCTTGGAATAGATTTCCTTTTGTTTCAATAGACCTGTCATGCCAGGTGGCTGAGTCCTCTATAGGGAAAGACCTGGGAAATCGTGACAGGCCTCGAAGAGGAATCTCAGGAGCATATGGTGGGACGTGGTGGGTCAGTTGGAAAACCCAAGCTTGGCATCTGCAAGCTATGTATACGTGTAATCACCACGAGTGATGCAGTTTGACTGAGGACAGCAGGAGTTGGCAGAGGGTATCTAACGGTATAGGCCCATTGCCAGTACATGTTTCATATACATTATTTCCCTCCGACCTGTGTGATACCCGCTGGAGTTGGGCTGCTAAGTAATACAATTCAAAAGTGGGAGCTCCCACTGGTAGCTGGAGTCGACCAAAAGCTATTCGCTGCCGTTTGCCATCCCATGTAAACTCCCCCAGCTTGGAGTCAAGCTCTCCACTGTTTGGGCGGGTATACCGGTACATTGATGAAGTAGTACAGGAGGCAGGGAAGGATTACCGTTTTGGAGAGGGAGATTTTACCCGTGGTGGCCAGGGGGAGTTTCTTCCAGAATTTAGTCTGGGATTTGAGGGCTGTGAATGTCCAATTTAAGGTTGCCCTTGAAGAGATCGCTTTGTCAGTGGTATAAGTGGATTCAGAGGTAGCGAACTGTTTCTCCCCCTCATGTCAGTTAGGAACCACCTAGGTATATTTCTTGCAGCGGTTTGTTGCAGCGAAGGAGGAAGACATATGACTTCACCCAGTTCACTTGCAGGCGTGCGCTTTTTCGAACTCCTGGAGTTTTGCATGTATCATTTCAATGCCAGTATTGAAATTGTGGAGGTACATCAGCAGGTCGTCCACGTACAGTGATACTGCATGAGTTTTCCCACCCAATGGAATCACCAATTGTTCTCCCTCTTCTCTGAGGTGAATAGCTAGATGGTCCGGGGTGATGGTGAACAAGATGGGGGACAAATGCTGTGGTCAATTGGAAAAGTAGCTAAAATTAGGCGGCCGACTCGCGCCCGGGAGATTGGGTCGGTATATAGTAGCTTCGTGTACGGAAGGAGGCGCCTGCCAATGTCTAACTTGGCCAGTATTTAGAAAAGGTAGTCGCAAGATAGCATGTTCCATTACATGGAAAATTGTCAGAGATTTGTGGATGTACTGTGGTCAGGGACAAACCCATTTTGGTATGGATCAATGATATTGAGTAGTATCTGAATGTAGCGATCTGCCAGTATCTTGCCCAATATTTTGTAATCGGATCTCAGAATGGCTATGGGCCAATGGGAGGACAGGTGGGTGTGGTTTTTACCGGGTTTCAGCAGAGAACTAATGAGGGATTCCTGAAGAGATGGTGAGAGCGCCCCATGTCAAGGACTTCCTTATATATGCGTGCCAGTTTAGTGGCCAGGTGTACTGAGAAGCAATCACAGTACTCCATTGGAAGTCCGTCCATGCTCGGCTTTTTATTTCGGCTGGGTCATGAATGGCCTTTTTCACCTCTGCTACCATGATGTTGAAATCAAGCTCTTTGCTAATATGCTGGGGGGAGTGAGGCGTGCCAGGTATGACACTGTTGCTTTTGGGTATACCATAGGTGGTGTACAATAGAAGTCTGAGTAGTAGTTATGAAATGCTTGGAGTATGTCTTGTTGTGTGTGCAAGTGAGGGACGTGGCTTGGGTCTATATCCGCAATTGGAGGTGTGCTGACTTCCTGTCATGTCAGCCATGTGAGGAGGCAGCCTGGCTTATCTCTCATAGAGTGTACATGTGCTGTATAAGGTGCAAAATCATAGCAATAGAGGCACTCAAGGAGGTTGGCATGGTGGTCTTTGGCTTCCCCAAGGGCTGTACTGGTATCTGCATCTTGTGGGGCCTGCCCCATCTGGGTCAGGTCTCTGTCCAGTTCTCGGCAGACCCATACTATGCTTTTATGCAGACCCCTCTAGTAACTACTTTAAAAGAGTTCCACTCGATGGTGCAAGTGGTGGCTGTTGCATGATTCTCAGAGAAGTAGTGGCCTGGGGAGTTGGGAGTCACAGAATGTTGGGTCATCTAAAACATCCCGGGGGAGCCTCTAGGTAAAGACTGGCACAGTTGGTGTATTCCAATCCATGTCAATGATGTGTGCTGCGTGATTGTAGATGACACGCCCTGGGTAGTCTGAGTTGCGTGAGGATAGAAGCGGAACAGAGGAATCGATCAATGCGAATGTGCAAGTTGTGAGGGGCCAAGTAGTGTGAGTATTGTTTAAGGATGGGATTGTGTGTTCTACAGGCATCCAGCAACATCCAGTGCTGGGCCCAGTGAGCAAATTATGCAGAATGGAGACACGCAGGCGCTTGGGGAAGAGGCTGCTGCAATCTCTCAAGGTGGATGTCTGAGACGTTATTAAAATCCCCAGCTACTATCAACAGGATATTTGCCCACTGTGCTAGGATCCCTAACATTGATGTCAAGAAGCTAGACTGGTGTGAGTTAGGTGCGTATACACACCCAAGGTGCACCTGGTGCCATCTAGGCAACCCTCTGCAAAGCCATACTTGCCTTCTCTGTCGATTATGGTAGGGAACGGCTGAAAGGGCATGCCGGGATGCAGCCAGCAGAAGTCCTCGCAGATAAGCAGAGTGTGTGATACCATAGAGTGTGCCTCTCCAGCGCTTACTCAGTCACTGCAACTCCCCGCTTGTGAGATGGGTTTCCTAGAGGAAGCACATGAGTATGTTTTGATTCTTAAGATTGGAGAATACTGAGTACCAACAGTGTGCTGTGTGCATGCCTCTGCTGTTAAGGGTCAAGAATATGGTCTGTGGTCAGTGTGCCATGTGTGAGGAGTATATATTCACAGGAGCTGATGCTGCCCCCTCCCTGATTCACTCGCCCCCTGCCTTTGACCGTCACTTGATTTTGGGCTAGCGTCCTGTGTCACTCATCCTGCAAGGGAAACAACTGCATTAACATGAGAACAAAACTGAAACAATGGCAGGGGTTGTAGCAACAGGCTGCATGCCCAAACAATAGTTTGGTAAACTCTCTGTAAGTGGGGGGGTTTACGTCAATTGCTGGCACAGGTGAGATCACCTGGGAAAGAGCAGTGCCTCAGAGAGGCAGCTGGGAATCCAAGTTTGGAGTTGGCCAGCACTAGTGTACTACATACCCAGGCTGTTGGGCCTGGACTGCCTTTGTAGTCTGGCTGTGGAGGGTAACGGTACTCACATAGGTCGTCAAGTCCAGCATTACATTGCAGCAACTTCAGAAATCAGTCAGCATTGATGGGGGGCATATCATAGTAAGTCATCAGTGGTCTATAGGGTGACCTGTGGACCTGCTGGCAGTTACGGAGAGTGAGGGGGTCTTGTATCTAGGTGGTCCTTGCTGGCAGTCAAATTGGGGACCTAATCTGGTAGTTGCATAATTTGGCAAAATGTCAGGGCCATAGCGATGGTGGATTGCTGTTCCCTGTGCAGCTCCTGCTGAGAAGGCACCCTAAGGCTGTTGGGGGAGTTGTTGGTTCTACGACCTCGGCGACCTCGTCTTGGCCTGTTCTTCTGCACAGCTTTTGCGTCTGTTTGGGAGTTGGGGCCAGTTTCTGTGTGATGCTTGATCCAGTCCCAGGCCGATGAGGATTTTGTGAATTAGTAGGTTTAATGGTCTAGAATGATCTTCAACTTTGCAGGGTATAATAGCGAGTATTGCAGGGTATAATAGCGAGTATTGACAACAAAGGTCTTGGAGCTGGCGCTTTACTCCAAGGAAGGAGGAGTGCTGCGGTTGTACCATCATTGTATAGTCTGGCACGATGGAGACCTTGCAATTCTCAACTTCCAGTTTGTCTGCCAGCCGGGCCGCCCATAGGATGGCATCCCTGTCTTTATAGTGGAGAAGTCTGGCTACAACAAGGTGTAGCAGTGTGCTCACTCAAATGAGAAATATGGCAACAGATCCTGTGTTAGGGTGAAGGATAATATCCATTCTTCTAAGTATGTGATCAACGTGTTGAAGTGTGGACATTCTTCTGGGAGCCCCACCTCGTGGATATTGTTCCGGCGTGCTCATCCTTCCTCGTTTTCCACTCTGTCTTCAAGTCCTTTTACTCTCTGAGTGAGGTCTCAGGCGTATTTCCACTGGGTGGCCAAATGAGATGTATTGTCTTTCAGGAAGCATTCTGTTTCCATCAGCTGGAGGCCAGTTTCGCTGATCATCCTGGAGGAAGTCGAGTTCTGCACAGAGCTCCTCAATCTTTGTTTCCACTGAGGATATGGACATCTATATGGCCTGTAAGAAGGTGTCCAGCTTGTCCCTGGATGACGGAGGTTGCTGTGTTTGTGTGTGTCTGGATTCAGCTTGCTCAATGAGTTCAATGGGTGGCATGAGTTCGATGGGTGGCAACGGCAGCCTGGAGGGTCCTCATGTTGGCCTCTGAGAGCCCATCACAGAGTGAGGGTAGCTGGGCAGAGGTTGGAAGGAGTGTGCTGTGTCCCCTCTGGCCACCACAGTAAACACGCTTTACAGGACTGCTTTACAGGACTGGGCAGCCGCAGTTCAGGGGAGGGGAGGTCTAACTGAAATATAGCCCCTCGGTCTGTGGCTCACAAGTGGGGTTGCTGTGGTTCCATGCTGGAGAAGACAATATTGTTGGTTCTGGCTGTTACTCAGGGCAATTCATGTCCGCCAGGGTGGAGGTGGTCGGATGATCTTGCATAACCTCTTGGCTTTGTTGGCCGCTGCTTGACTTGCGCAAGCAAGGCCTCCGGTTGTTTGGATCACTGTAGTTGGCGGGGAAAGCCCGTGGAAGAGTAAGGGTGTCGATTTGTCACATCAGTGCCACTCCTGTGGTCTCTTATCAGGTGGGAAATCAAAGAAGTGTGAAGGGGTTCCCGAGTGGGAGGGGTGCCCCTTGTGATGATGTGACCCTGGTTGCTGGGTTTCTCAAGTCTCAGGGGCCAGTAGGGTGTCTCCAGAGACCTTCATGTCTCAGGCTCCCTGCGGCAGCACCTACTCCGACTTCTGTGGCGGGTCGCATGGTTTACCTGGAGGGGCCCAGTATATGAAGTTTCTGCTCTCCACTCGCTGCCACCTGCATTAAACCTCAGGTCATCATTGGTCCAGTCGGCGGTCGAGCTGTTGTCGTTCATGCACCCACTTGGGACTCTGTAGTGACGAGCAGTGGTATTGAACCGCTTTTGTGGACAGTTAACCCTGTTGGGTATTGTGCAGTTCCAAGCTACCCAGCCTCTTACGGCTTCGCAGGCTCACTTAAATGCAGGGGGCATTGTCCTTGTGTCGTTGTAGGCCCATCAGCAATTTGGCATGTGCCCGCCCCCGGCAACCAGCTTGCATCCATTGTACCTGTTGTGTCATTGGTTTGGGCCGCTCCTGGGTGTATCTGTGTCAGCAGTGTGGGAGGTGCCCGGATCAAGCCTCCAGGGTGGCATGCTCCTCTTTGTAGCGCCTCCCCTTGGGTCGAAGTCCCAGTCATGCCAGTCCCACGGGGGCCACAAGGAGGAGGAGCTGACTAGGCCCGCCAGGGCCACATTGCTGACGTGACCCTGGTTGTGTGCCTAGGTGTTGGTCCGGACAACGTCCTGGTGGAGACCACTGGTCTGCGTCTGCTAGGGATCTGGGGGTCATCTGTCATAGCCTTCCCTGGGCCGACCCTCTGATGGCACGGGCTTGAGGGAGGTGCAACGGAGGGGCACCGGGCAAGTACCACTGGGATGCATCAATGGGTTTCCCTCAGGCTGCGTGCTCATGGAAGGTGCCCATTGCAGTCCAAGCATTGTAGTGTAGCTCCTATTTCCCTAATAGGGTCTGCGCATTGGAATAATATACCCTATAGGCTTGACATAGGACTAAGGTCGGTATGTCCCTATCGAGTATATTAAACTTAATTACTTGTGCCAGCTAGCTCAGAGGCCACTAGAAACTCCTTGACAACAAGAAGGGAGTAGTTTCTGGCAGCCGCAAAACATGACAACTTTGTTTCCCTTTAGAATCAGAACGTGTCCCAGAGTCGTGGAAACAATAGATAACCGTTTCACTCAGCTCAATCGTGCATGCTTAGTTTTCTCAAAGTTACACAGAAAGAATAGACGGGCGTTTCAATAAAAGGATTTATTGAACAGTCTTGTTTCTCGTGTAAGAGATGTGTGCTGTTATGATCACAAGACAGTATGCAAGATAAATAATGTACAGCGTAAGCAGTAGAAATAAATAATACTGCGTCAGCATTGTCTTTTAGCGTATATTCACATACATAAATAACATGAGCTAAAAATGCGAGTACTCATACGATGCGTTTCTAAGCTAGTTCTACCCCAATGTACCTAACCTAACCTAGGTGTAGGGAGAGGTATGAAGTAGGTGAAGTATTCCTTACTATGGTATACTAAGAGTATGTTAAGCCTAGTATGCCTAGTATGCCTAGTATGCCAAGAGTCCCTCTAGGTTCTAGTCAGCTCCATACCTTAAGAATGAGAGAGGTGGGAATCTCTTTCCAGATTCGAACTCCAACACCCCGCAAGGGAAGTTAGATCACTGGAAGCTGGACTTCTCTGCGTGCAGGGATGACAGCGTCTTCTCAGTGCGTCCGGCCAGGAAACGGGCTCCTCTGAAGTCGAGGTCTCCTCTAGTTTTCAAGGGCTAGGGAAGGTATATTTATACCTGAGAGGTACCTCAGAATGTTAGCATTGACGTTAATCGGACAGCGGAAGACGTCATGAATGAACCCCTAAGGTATAACGGTTCATGCATAATAAATGAGTCCTTGAAGAAATCAATAGTCCTGTGCTAGGGAAACTCCCGAAGCCTAAGGGTCTGTTCTTCAAGAACTCGTTGTGACGTTAGGGTGGACGGATGTCGGAGACCATGCCTGTATTTGGAATGCACGGTTTAATGCCTAAATAAGGACTGGGATTTTATGCCTATATAAGGGCAGGGCGAATTGTGCCTATATAAGGACATGATACAGGAAAGCCCGTGTATGGACACCCTAAGAGGAATACAACACCCACTCCACTTTCGTGTGTACGATAATACTAAAATGCTAAACATTTAAAGTGCTAAACATTAAACGAAGTACCACATATTGCTAAAATATTGCATAAAACCATTTAAAAGGCATTTAAAAAAACCTATTAGAATGCAAAAGGTACTGTACATTTGAAGCATTGCTTTTCATTTCAGGCATGTATGTAAAATAAAATACAATATGAAATGAAATTAGCAGTAATATTTACATTTGACAGAAAATGATCGATAAGTTGTTTCAAAAATTAAAGTCTTTTCATGTCATGGAAATTAATGAACTTTTTAGACAAACTTGATGACTAAGGGGTCGATTCCGATTCGGGCCGGAAAACGTACCGACCGACTCGGTTTGGGAATTCAGTCCGACCGACACGTACCGGCGCTGCCCGACCTGCGTAGTACGATGAAATGCATGCGAATCCCGACCGACTCGTACGGAACACAAGCCGAATGACCGAACCGCACGGAAACCAGCTATCCGGCCGGGAAACAACGCGAATCGAACCGACCGACACGCACCAGGAATGAACCCGAACGAAACGTACCCGCGAACTCCGACCCGCGCAGTACGATGCAATGCGTGGAAAACCAGACCGAGTCGCATGGAAACCAAGCCGTACGACCGCCACGCATACAAAACCCAGCCGAGGCAACCCAATACACCGCGACCGACGCGTACGCCGCACATGAAACACAGCAGAAACACAGCGCTAACGACCCGGAGAATCTCGCACGAGACAACTGCAGCATCCTACTCGGTCAGAAGAACGTCTCCTACATGCACAAAAACTACAAAGGAAAAAATACAAAAAAAAGGGCCAAACAAGCAATTACAAAGCCAATAAATACTGGGGTGGGGAAACATGGAACAAAGACACACCCACAACTCCACCCATATAAAGGACACAAATCCCTACCATGATCCTTTGCAAATTCAACTGACCTGCCAGCACAGAACACCATCAAACAGCAACCACAGACACACTCATAGCTCATCCATCACACAAGCCACACACCATCAGCACCTCAAGAAATAGCACCCTCACATACACCCAGCAAAACCTACACTCACACACCCTCACTTGCACACCCACACACACATCAATCACCACCATCACCCATCACCATGCCCCCAAAGAAGAATCCAAAGTTCCTAGACAGTGAATTGGAAGTCCTGGTAGATGAGATCCTCAGGGTAGAGCCACAGCTGTTTGGTACATTGGTCCAACAAACCCCCATGTCGCAGAAAACCAAGATGTGGGAGAGGATCGTCGACAGGGTGAACGCACAATCACCATGTTTGCGCACACAAAGGACGACTTCCAGAACAGGTGGTATGACGTGCGCAGGAGGGTCAAGGACCTACTAAAGAAGGACTACGCCTTGAGCCAACACACCGGCAGTGGCCCTCCTGCCAAACCTGTATACCTCAGGCCCTGGGAGGAGAAGGTGCGGGCCATCCTACCACCAGTGAGCGTATATGGACTATCAAACATCCCAGAGCCTGGTGAGTACACAACAAATATACACAATATTGTGTGACAATACACACACATCACTGTCAAGGGGATAGTCAAACCATGCACCCTTAGCAAATCCACAGCAACCAAAAGATAATCATCCCAAGATGTGTATGTCAGTCAGATAAACACAATACATGCCATCTCATAGTGATATGTAACTGTGTCATGACATGTACAAACCCAACAACAAATAGAGCTAGGCAGTGGCACAAATCTAACCAACAAACACAGTCAGATATGTAGCCACCACTACAACACCACCTCACAGGGAAGCTCACTGAAAGGAAGGAATTCTGTGTATGCTGGTCAAGTCAGTGTAGCCAATAGCATGATGGGAGTTGTAGTCACAGATATTGCCCACCCTCACAATCCGCCCATCAACACCACTCTGAACCATGCTCACATTACAGGGAGTGGAAAACAACTGACAAGATGGCTGACACTGGGTACTGCTGTGGGGAGCACAAGGCCCTGCTGGGAACTGTGCACCAACCAACAGCAGGACACCACTGACTGACATCCTGAAAGCAAACTTGCACTCCCTGCAATAGAAGCACGTTCCATGGTGGGATATCTGGCTGGGTGGGTTGGAGGACTGACAGCTCTGACCATATTTACAAGCAGCTTTTCACACACACCCCCTTAACACAAACTCCACACAACTCACCTGGGAGAATGCAATGCCTCACACTCTAATTAAATATCCCACAAAGAACCACAACCCTGGGTAATGCTGTGTGAAGCACAGGGACACTCATGGGACTTGTAGCCAAACTAACGCCAGGACAACACTGTCAGCCATCCTTTCAGCACAGGCACATTACCCCACAGGGAAGCAGAGTCAAAAGGAAGGAAGTATGGGCATGCTGGGAAGGGGGGTGTAGGCAATAGCATGATGGGTGTGGTAGTCACAGCTCAACATCACCCACCCGCATGGCCCAGCAAGCTCACACTGAACCATGCACACCTCACAGGGAGTGAAAAGCCACTTCAAAGATGTCTGACAATGGTGCTCTGTTGTGGGGATCACAAGGCCATGCTGGGAACTGGGCACCAACAAACAACAGGACACCACTGTCAGCCATCTTGCCATTGCTGTCACACTCACACACAGTGAAGTACATTCAAAAGGAAGGAAGTATGGGCATGCTGGGAAGGGGGGCGTAGGCAATAGCATGATGGGAGTGGTAGTCACAGCTCAACATCCCCCACCCACATGGCCCAGCAAGCTACCACTGAAGCATGCACACCTCACAGGGAGTGGAAAAGAACTGACAAGATGGCTGACACTGGGTACTGCTGTGGGGAGCACAAGGCCCTTCTGGCAACTGGGCACCAACAAACAACAGAACACCACTGTCAGCCATCTTGCCATTGCTGTCACACTCACACACAGTGAAGTCCACTCAAAAGGAAGGAAGCATGGGCATGCTGGGAAGGGGGGTGTAGGCAATAGCATGATGGGAGTGGTAGTCACAGCTCAACATCCCCCACCCACATGGCCCAGCAAGCTACCACTGAAGCATGCACACCTCACAGGGAGTGGAAAAGAACTGACAAGATGGCTGACACTGGGTACTGCTGTGGGGAGCAAAAGGCCCTGCTGGCAACTGGGCACCAACAAACAACAGAACACCACTGTCAGCCATCTTGCCATTGCTGTCACACTCACACACAGTGAAGTCCACTCAAAAGGAAGGAAGCATGGGCATGCTGGGAAGGGGGGTGTAGGCAATAGCATGATGGGAGTGGTAGTCACAGCTCAACATCCCCCACCCACATGGCCCAGCAAGCTACCACTGAAGCATGCACACCTCACAGGGAGTGGAAAAGAACTGACAAGATGGCTGACAATGGTGCTCTGTTGTGGGGAGCGCAAGGCCATGCTGGGAACTGGGCACCAACAAACAACAGGGCACCACTGACTGACATCCTGAGAGTCAACCTGAACCCACTGCAAGGGTGGCATGCTTCATGGTGGGATAACTGGGCTGGGGGAGAAGGAGGGCCGGATGTCCACCAAATACAACCAATGCTGTCCATGTACACACCTCAACATTCACATTGAAATGCTTAAAGTTTGCAGGACAATGTGCTACACCAATATCAACCTCTGACTGTGACAACTTAGGACAATGCAATGTACAGGCCCGCATCCAGAGGTACAGTCACAACTGTCAGGTGTGTGAACCATTGATGCCTGCAGAAACATAACATACATTGTGTGTGTCTCCCAAAAACAGGTGATGATGGAGACACAGCAGCAGACGCTGAGGAGTCCCTGTCCCAGGCTCCGGGGGACACTGAGCTCACTGGTGTGGAACAGCCTCTGCCCTCCTCGGATGGCGAAGACCTACCTGGCACCTCCGGTGTGAGTCATCATGCAGCACCAGCAGGACCACCAGCTGCACCCCCTGCACCCACCCCTCCAACAACTGCCAACACACAGACCACCCCTGCCGACACGGACAGACCAAGGACCACCAATGACAACAGCACACGGACCCCGGCCCAACGTGGAGCAACGGACACCAACACCAGTAACAACCCCCAAGGGGGCCCAGGGTCACCTGTGCGTGCCACCACAGGTCCCGCACGTGTCGCCAGGTGTGGTGGGAGGGGTGTTAGACATAGGTCGCTGTTTGCAGAGGGGTCTGGACTGCATGATGACCCACAACTGGTACACATTGCTGATGCGTACCAGAATAGCACCGGAGAGGTCAGCCAGGTAGTGGGGATCCTCAAGGACATTCAACAGCAGCAGGCTGCCCATCATGCCCGCTTGGACTCCCACATGTCACGTGTGGAGACACACATGGCCCGTGTGGAGACACACATGGCTGGCATGGAGTCCAAGTGGGACACATTGCAAGAACTGACAGCAGTGCATAGGGACATATTGACATGCCTCCGCCAGATTAGCACCAACATGGCCACACCTCCCTGTGTGCCCACAACATCTGGTGCTGCAACAACTGCAACTGCCACAGGGAGGGAGGATGACTCTGGCAGAGAGTCCCCTGCACTGCAGCAGCCTGCACGTGAGGGCCCACCCCCAAAGAAGAGGGGTCGTCCGAGGAAGAACAACTGAGAGGCCGATGGCCATGCACATCCCCCAGGAAGCCAACCCCTGTTCTGGAAATTCACCTTTGTGTGCAAACTGTTCACCCTGTCGAATGCAACCCAACTCTCCCACATGACATGGGGAGTTCAAGTTGGACCAATGTATCAGATGACTGGGGACTTTACTCAGGACATTTCTGCTACCAGGACTTCCAAATCATCTGGGAACTTTGGATTACAATCCCAATGTACAGCACCCACCATCCTGTGCACTATACTCACACAAGTATGTAAATAAACTCACTAATACACCATACTTGCCTCTGTTGTGATTCCAACGTGGTTTCTGTCATGGAGATGATGATCTGCGAAATGACACTGTGCATGCTAACTGCTACAGCAAGTACAACACCGTCATGTGAGTCATGGCAATGTAACACATATGAGGGAGACACACCACTAGGGCTACACAACACATACACACCAGGGCCATCTGACTCATCGCCTACACTGATGTTGCCAGGAAATACAGTGCAATGCACAGACACCACACCTATTCACAGTTTGTGTAAACTAGCCCACTGGTGCAGTAAGAAAATGTCAGTCAGATGTGTGACCACAGACCACGCACATCCCAAATTGAAGCACAGGTTTATTACACATTTGCAACATGTTGTTTCCACTACAGATGCAAGGTAATCCCACGTGGCAGTGGCCACACAGTCAACAAGTGTAGAAGAAAGGAAGTCCAGGGGTGTGGGGCACATCACCTGTAGGGAAACGACAGCTTCTACCCTGGAAGTTGAATCACGGTGTCGGGGATCACAGTTGACCAAACAACTCTGAGAGTACCCTGTGAAGGACAGATATGACACACAGTCAAAAGCACTGAAGAACAGGACAGAACTGCAATACTCATGCCCAATACATGTCACAAGATACCTACACAAAACCAAGTTAGCATGTCAACACTGTTGGGGAGTACAGACTACCTGTAAGGACACATCGCTGCACACATACAGTCAAGTAGCACATGGACACACTCAAACAGCAATAGAGCACCACCAACACATATCACGCAAACTCACATCATTGACATGACATCTCTGGATACTCACATTCAGCTGAAGAAGTTGGTGATGAGCTGTGTGCGGACATCACCCTCATCATCATCCCCATCACTGGCATCATGGCCCAGGCCAGGATCCTCCACAGGTGGCGGATGTTGGTCATCGTCATCCAGGATGAGAGGCAACTCCCTCCGCACTGCCAGGTTGTGTAGCATGCAGCAGACGATGACAATCTTGCACACCTTTGCTGGGGCATATGGGAGGGCCCCTCCTGTCTTGTCCAGGCAGCGAAAGCGGCTCTTCAGGAGACCAAATGTCCGCTCAATCACTCTCCTGGTCCGACCATGTGCCTCATTGTAGCGCATCTGGGCTGGTGTCACAGGGTTCCTGAGGGGCATCAGCATTCATGGCATGTTGGGGTATCCGGAGTCACCTACATACAGACAATTGCACATTAGCTGAGTTGGAAAAGAGGGTGGAATACTACATTGCAGAACACACACAATGGTACAAAGTCAGTACACACTGACAAGCCAGGAACGCTGGTTCTGCATCTGTGACATCATCCTCGGGATGCGACTACTCCTCATCACGTAGGCATCGTGTGCAGAACCGGGGAAACGGGCACACACGTGTGAGATGCTCATATCTGCAAGACATACCACCAGAGCATTGATGAATGGTAATGTTTTCGGTTCCTGTATGCCTGCTCATGTGCCTGTGGTGGTACCAAAGCCACATGTGTCCCAACAATGGAGCCAATGACATGCGGCATCCACCCCAGGGCATAGAAGTCACTCTTGACGTCAGTGAGTTGTTGACGTTTAGGGAAATAGATGTACTGGTTCAGGTATCTCAACATAGCCTCCAAAACATCGCGTAACACACGGCTGAACATGGTCTGTGACATCCCACCAGCAGACGCCACAGTGTGTTGAAAGGTACCGGTGGCAAAGAAGTGTAGGGCTGCCATCACCTTCACCTTGGGGGTCAGCACTGTAGGGTATGTCCGGCCAGGTTGCAAATGTGGGGCCAACCGCACCGTCAATTCCTCAATCAGCGGCATGGTGAAGCAGTACCGTCGGATGCAGTCACGTTCAACCATGGTTGCAAGGTCAGGGAATGGTCTATGGACAGCTGGTGCCCTGCAGTGCATAGGTGAAGAAAGAAAGATTGTCAGTCACCCCACATATGTGGCATAGACCATACTCTACATCACATGATACATCATTACGAGACACAAGTACATGATGTGTGTGCAGTTCTGTGAGGACATGTATGGCACCTACATGGCCAACATCTAACATCACAGTTCAACATGTGTCGTCAACAAGTCCCAGGTTGTGCAATGGGATATCATTAGGCTGTGTCACAGTACCCATGTACTGCTGTCACGTTCCAAACACACACCACAGCGACATGTGAGGACAGATGTGCCCCAGGCATCACAGCCCTTTGACAGGTAGATTCCCAGGGACCCTGTATTGCCACATGGACACTGGCATGACATGGGGTATCATGAATACACCACAGCAAAACAACCATGACCCCCACAGGTAGTGGCCCCTGTTGCCTCTGCAGGACAGACATGGACATCTGTGACACACACACGCACAACATTAAAGTCCATGCACAAACAACGTGGATGTGGAGACTGTCTCCCATTGTGCACATGGAATCAGAGACATTGTAAACCCAACATGCACACAGACTGTGGAGGGCCATCACTATTGTGGCAATGGGTCACCCTGTGATGTACATACCATCCCACATGGGACTCTGGGGGTATGTGACATGACATACACATACACAACCTGGAAATGTGACCATGCCACATGCTCTGAAATGAACAGTTGCACATCACAGTGGTCATGTGCACAACACACCAAGGATTCTGTCCCCCTGAACACGTGCACAGCCTGGGAGTGGCTGCACCCAAGTGCCACCCAAAAAAACACATGTTGACCCCCATACACGGAAAAGGTAATGCAGCCTTACATGCCTTAGGATACAGTGTGGACAGGCTGTGGTGTTGTAGGTGTGCCCCCGAGTCCCTGGAAAGTAAATGTGGCTGGCATACGTTCATCTGTGACAGGCATGGTGAGATATGCGAGTGACTTGTACAGGGACGCGTTGTACAGCAATGGATCGATCGGTGCGCACGCCTTGGCCATTGCATATGATGTGAGCGGGTACGCGTTGTACAGCAATGGACCGGTCGGTGCGCACGCTTTGGCCATTGCATATGATGTGGCCCGAAATACGCGTTGTACAGCAATGGACTGATCGGTGCGCACGCTTTGGCCATTGCATGTGATGTGAGGGGGGTACGCGTTGTACAGCAATGGACCGATCGGTGCGCACGCTTTGGCCATTGCATATGATGTGAGGGGGGTATGCGTTGTACAGCAATGGACCGATCGGTGCGCACGCCTTGGCCATTGCATATGATGTGAGCGGGTACGCGTTGTACAGCAATGGACCGATCAGTGTGCACGCTTTGGCCATTGCATATGATGTGAGCGGGTACGCGTTGTACAGCAATGGACCGATCGGTGCGCACGCTTTGGCCATTGCATATGATGTGGCCCGAAATACGCGTTGTACAGCAATGGACCGATCGGTGCGCACGCTTTGGCCATTGCATATGATGTGAGGGGGGTACGCGTTGTACAGCAATGGACCGATCGGTGCGCACGCCTTGGCCATTGCATATGATGTGAGCGGGTACGCGTTCTACAGCAATGGACCGATCGGTGCGCACGCCTTGGCCTTTGCATATGATGTGGCCCGAAATACGCATTGTACAGCAATGGACCGATCGGTGCGCATGCTTTGGCCATTGCATATGATGTGAGGGGGGTACGCGTTGTACAGAAATGGACCGATCGGTGCGCACGCTTTGGCCATTGAATGTGATGTGAGGGGGGTACGCGTTGTACAGCAATGGACCGATCGGTGCGCACGCCTTGGCCATTGCATATGATGTGAGCAGGTATGCGTTGTACAGCAATGGACCGATCGGTGCGCACGCCTTGGCCATTGCATATGATGTGGCCCGAAATACGCGTTGTACAGCAATGGACCGATCGGTGCGCACGCTTTGGCCATTGCATATGATGTGAGGGGGGTACGCATTGTACAGCAATGGACCGATCGGTGCGCACGCTTTGGCCATTGCATATGATGTGAGGGGGGTACGCGTTGTACAGCAATGGACCGATCGGTGCGCGCGCCTTGGCTATGGCCTGGCATGGCAACGGACGCGTTTTCAAACCTTTAACGGGTCTGATGCTGTGGATTCAGTTGGCCACCCACAACAATGTTGCAAATTCATGGGTCTCATGAAGTTGAACTTTTGAAGGATGCTGTGGGCGTGTGTAAGTGGTGCAATTCCATGGATTGGCCAGATTCAGAAGATGCAAACGACTTGGCCTATCACTTTGGACACATGGGACAGTATCTGCCTCAGCAGCACACATATAATGCTGGCTGTTCCCCTGAGAGCTCCCTTGTCTGCACTACATGCTCCAGGACGACATCTGCCACCAACACTGCTGCTGTCTCTGCATCCTCTGGATCCTGCAATGGCACGTAGTGTGGAGAGAGCCCCTGCCTTCAGCACTGAGGAGAACCAGGCCCTGATGGACAGCCTCCTTCCACAGTACAGCAAGCTGTATGGGAAACCAGGGGAGCAGGTGAGTGTGCTGTCCACTGCCTTACTAAATGTGCATGTTGTCTGACTAGCAGCACTTACAGTGTGCACGCCACTGGCTAGCAGGCTCACTGAGTAGTTGTCACCCCCCATGGTGTGTAGTTACATGCACTGAACAGGTATAGTGCAACAACAGTGCATTCCAGCAAGGTTTTACTTCCCAGGCAATGATACCATGTTGTAACTGCTGGCACACTGTTCATAGCCATCGTTGCACTGCCTATGTACATCATGTGCCCCTGTGATTGAGACATGTATATCCAAATGTGTGATGCACGGATATGTTGCATGTGTAGTAATGGCCTTTTCACTTTGTCATCCTCACAGGTTGATGCCCACCAGAAGCAGGAAATCTGGCTGACCATCGCCCGGGAAGTAAGATCTGTGGGGGTCTACAAGCGCCGGATCCGCAACTGCCAGAAGAGGTGGCAGGACCTTTGGGGCTGGACCCGGAGGATCGCAAGGGTCCAGCTGAAGCTGTCGCCTCCTCGCAGGAGGGGCGGACACCGGACCCTGACCCCCACATGCTCAGGATCCTGGCGGTGGTCTTCCCTCATCTGGATGGGCAGCTGAAGGCCAGACAGCAGCAAGGAGGGGGTGAGTCCATGACTGCACTGTGTACTTTGTCTGACATGCTATGTGCCCTCCTCTGGCCTGGTTAAACTTCCACAGTACATCAGTCTTGTGGTCCAGGACCCATGTCCCTCAATTGTGACATGCCCACTCCTCATCTGATACCCAGGTGTGGCCCTTACAGTCAGGCAATTGTGTCACTTGGGTACTGTGTCCTTGCATTTTGCTTAGCTCAAGGTGGGGGACAGCATTTGTTCACATAACTTTGTGGTGGGCTTCATGGGTGGGTCCATTGCTTACACAATGCCTGAGTTCTGACATGTAATCTGCGTGTAACTTTGATATGTGGTCCAATTGCTGATCTGATTCACCACATGTGCCTGGGGTATTTGGCACACACCCATGCTGCGGGTGGGAACAATGTTTGGGCCTCAGGAGTATGTATATCAAGTGTGTCACACATACTTAGCCACCTGTCTACTGTCCAGGGCTCATCCCTCTTTCACGTGGAGCAGGACAGTCATGCCTACTCCAGGCCATACTATACACTCTGTACTCCCACTCCTGTGTATCAGCTGACACGTTGTGCTCAGTGAAATGTTCCCTCAGGTGTCTGCCTCTGTGTCATTGTGCTGTGGCTTCGTTGTCAGGACTACTGGGGTGTTTATCGGTTAGGGCTCAGCATGCCACCGGAGATGTGACCATAGGAGACGATACTTGTGTGACATATAGGTGTTTGATCACTTGACTGTGCAGACTGGGGTATGCGAAAGTGAAGTACAGGCAGCTGTTTCCCATTCACAGCAGATTGTGAGGTGCTCAGGTTCCGAGGGTTGTGTTTCAGGTCTCCCATATGTCCAATTGGTATGACGTGGCCAAATAAGAGTTCAGATGATGTGGTTTGTGGGGGATGGACATGTGCACTTGTCAGCTACAGGACTTGCATTCCCCATGACCTAGGAATGTGACACGGTGCAGACTGTTGTTGGCTGGCTGCCCTGCCCATGTGACTTGAGACAGTGATGTATGACTTTGCAGGCATGCCTGTGCCATGGCATCAAACTCCCTAAGGGTGATCGTGCAGGTGAGTGACATGTGCTACATGCACCCCATTGTGTCATTGACTATCAGGACATGGGTGCATCATGGTGTCTGGTGCTGGTATGCATGACATGCATTACAAATTAGACTCTGGCCATCCCTTCATCCGGACACCTGTAGTGACTCAGTGGCATGAGATGTGATGTGTGCATGTTCACATACTTCACCGTGTTTTCTGCAATGTCCAACTACTGTGTAGGTGGTGCATGTGTCCACACTGGGGTATTACCATCCGACAGGCACCAGACAGATGGGTGCAAGGCCAGGAGAGATGTGAGTGCCATGTTTGACCATCAGACTGACATTTGGCTTCTCCTACTCTGTTTGGGCACTTTTGGCAATGTTCAACTAAGGATGCCAGGGCTTGCTCTGTAATGTGCTGTACTTACTGTGGTGTGTGCGGTCAGTGCAGGTGACTGATGTTTGTCTGTTTCCCTAATTGTTTGCAGATACATCCACGGCCACAGGAGGTGACAGCTCCACGGACCAGGAGGAGCCGCATAGCCAGACTGGGTCAGCAGCCGATGAGTGGTCGGAGGGACCCAGTGGCACTGAGGCCGAGGGGAGCCACACCGAGGAGTCTTCAGCAGCATCCACCTCAGCTGAGGACCACAGCAGCTCGGAGGATGACTCCCTTGTGGAGGCGGGTGTCAGCAGCCAACACACACCAGCTAGTATTGCTGTCCCTGCCACCACCACCACCACCACCGCCCTCCCATCAGCTCCCATTCCAGTGGTCCGTGGAGGCTCCCGTGTTCGGGAGCGTGTCTCCTTCGTGCCAGGCACCGCACCCCCTGCCCCTGTGTCCCCTGCTGCCCTGAGTGAGGAGTCTGTGTACCTACTTTGCCAGCTCCATGTAGGGCAGACAGCAATGCTGAGTGTCCTCCATGCCCACACCACTCTGTTGACTCAGCTGGTGTCGTTTATGGAGGGCATCTCATCGGGCATGTCTGCCCTACAGAGGAGCAATAGGTCCATGGACTCCTCCCTGACGGCAGCAGTGTCCCTCCTCCAACAGTCCCTCACCCCTCCTACCTATGCCCCATCCACACTTCCTGGCACCCTACCTGTCCCAAGCACATGCACACCTGCACAATCACCCAAACACACAGACACGAGCAGCACAGACACACCCACTACAAAAACAAAACGTGCACGTAGGCATCCTCAGGGGACTGATACCACACCCACAGGGGATGGGGAACAGACACACACACAGGCATCCACAGTCACTCTGCAGTCCTCAGATGCCTCTCCCTCCAAGGCCCCTTCCCTTGCCTCACCTGCAACCCCACCTACAAAGCAGCTCTTCCTCTGTCACCTCGGCCTCTTCCCCTCCCATCCAGCTGATCCAGCATACAGGGGGAAGAGGAGGTCCACCCACACAGAGGGGAGTGCCACTCACCTCCGGACACCCTCCCCCGGGCGCAAACAGACTGAGGCCCCCATCCGCAAGTCCCCCCGGACCCGGAAGAGCAAGACCCCGCCGCCGCCCTGCAGCTCAACCACCAAGTCTCCTTCCTCCATCCCTCAGGCCCCCACTCCACAGGTTCCCCCACCACACCCTGCCCCAGGTTCCCCCACCCACAGATACACTATCCCGCACGCTTTGGCCATTGCATATGATGTGAGCGGGTACGCGTTGTACAGCAATGGACCGATCGGTGCGCACGCTTTGGCCATTGCATATGATGTGGCCCGAAATACGCGTTGTACAGCAATGGACCGATCGGTGCGCATGCTTTGACCATTGCATATAATGTGAGGGGGGTACGCGTTGTACAGCAATGGACCGATAGGTGCGCACGCTTTGGCCATTGCATATGATGTGAGCGGGTACGCGTTCTACAGCAATGGACCGATCGGTGCGCACGCCTTGGCCATTGCATATGATGTGAGGGGGTACGCGTTTTACAGCAATGGACCGATCGGTGCGCACGCCTTGGCTATGGCCTGGCATGGCAACGGACGCGTTTTCAAACCTTTAACGAGTCTAATGCTGTGGATTTAGTTGGCCACCCACAACAATGTTGCAAATTCATGGGTCTCATGAAGTTGAACTTTTGAAGGATGCTGTGGGCGTGTGTAAGTGGTGCAATTCCATGGATTGGCCAGATTCAGAAGATGCAAACGACTTGGCCTATCACTTTGGACACATGGGACAGTATCTGCCTAAGCAGCACACATATAATGCTGGCTGTTCCCCTGAGAGCTCACTTGCCTGCACTACATGCTCCAGGACGACATCTGCCACCAACACTGCTGCTGTCTCTGCATCCTCTGGATCCTGCAATGGCACGTACTGTGGAGAGAGCCCCTGCCTTCAGCACTGAGGAGAACCAGGCCCTGCTGGACAGCCTCCTTCCACAGTACAGCAAGCTGTATGGGAAACCAGGGGAGCAGGTGAGTGTGCTGTCCACTGCCTTACTAAATGTGCATGTTGTCTGACTAGCAGGACTTACAGTGTGCACGCCACTGGCTAGCAGGCTCACTGAGTAGTTGTCACCCCCCATGGTGTGTACTTACATGCACTAAGCAGGTATAGTGCAGTAACAGTGCATTCCAACAAGGTTTTACTTCCCAGGCAATGATACCATGTAGTAACTGCTGGCACACTGTTCATAGCCATCGTTGCACTGCCTGTGTACATCATGTGCCCCTGTGATTGAGACATGTATATCCAAATGTGTGATGCACGGATATGTTGCATGTGTAGTAATGGCCTTTTCACTTTGTCATCCTCACAGGTTGATGCCCACCAGAAGCAGGAAATCTGGCTGACCATCGCCCGGGCAGTAAGATCCGTGGGGGTCTACAAGCGCCGGATCCGCAACTGCCAGAAGAGGTGGCAGGACCTTCGGGGCTGGACCCGGAGGATCGCAAGGGTCCAGCTGAAGCTGTCGCCTCCTCGCAGGAGGGGCGGACACCGGACCCTGACCCCCAACATGCTCAGGATCCTGGCGGTGGTCTTCCCTGATCTGGATGGGCAGCTGAAGGCCAGACAGCAGCAAGGAGGGGGTGAGTCCATGACTGCACTGTGTACTTTGTCTGACATGCTATGTGCCCTCCTCTGGCCTGGTTAAACTTCCACAGTACATCAGTCTTGTGGTCCAGGACCCATGTCCCTCAATTGTGACATGCCCACTCCTCATCTGATACCCAGGTGTGGCCCTTACAGTCAGGCAATTGTGTCACTTGGGTACTGTGTCCTTGCATTTTGCTTAGCTCAAGGTGGGGGACAGCATTTGTTCACATAACTTTGTGGTGGGCTTCATGGGTGGGTCCATTGCTTACACAATGCCTGAGTTCTGACATGTAATCTGCGTGTAACTTTGATATGTGGTCCAATTGCTGATCTGATTCACCACATGTGCCTGGGGTATTTGGCACACACCCATGCTGCGGGTGGGAACAATGTTTGGGCCTCAGGAGTATGTATATCAAGTGTGTCACACATACTTAGCCACCTGCCTACTGTCCAGGGCTCATCCCTCTTTCACGTGGTGCAGGACAGTCATGCCTACTCCAGGCCATACTATACACTCTGTACTCCCACTCCCGTGTATCAGCTGACACATTGTGCTCAGTGAAATGTTCCCTCAGGTGTCTGCCTCTGTCTCATTGTGCTGTGACTTCGTTGTCAGGACTACTGGGGTGTTTATCGGTTAGGGCTCAGCATGCCACCGGAGATGTGACCATAGGAGACGATACTTGTGTGACATATAGGTGTTTGATCACTTGACTGTGCAGACTGGGGTATGCGAAAGTGAAGTACAGGCAGCTGTTTCCCATTCACAGCAGATTGTGAGGTGCTCAGGTTCCGAGGGTTGTGTTTCAGGTCTCCCATATGTCCAATTGGTATGACGTGGCCAAATAAGAGTTCAGATGATGTGGTTTGTGGGGGATGGACATGTGCACTTGTCAGCTACAGGACTTGCATTCCCCATGACCTAGGAATGTGACACGGTGCAGACTGTTGTTGGCTGCCTGCCCTGCCCATGTGACTTGAGACAGTGATGTATGACTTTGCAGGCATGCCTGTGCCATGGCATCAAACTCCCTAAGGGTGATCCTGCAGGTGAGTGACATGTGCTACATGCACCCCATTGTGGCATTGACTATCAGGACATGGGTGCATCATGGTGTCTGGTGCTGGTATGCATGACATGCATTACAAATTAGACTCTGGCCATCCCTTCATCCGGACACCTGTAGTGACTCAGTGGCATGAGATGTGATGTGTGCATGTTCACATACTTCACTGTGTTCTCTGCAATGTCCAACTACTGTGTAGGTGGTGCATGTGTCCACACTGGGGTATTACCATCCGACAGGCACCAGACAGATGGGTGCAAGGCCAGGAGAGATGTGAGTGCCATGTTTGACCATCAGACTGACAATTGGCTTCTCCTACTCTGTTTGGGCACTTTTGGCAATGTTCAACTAAGGATGCCAGGGCTTGCTCTGTAATGTGCTGTACTTACTGTGGTGTGTGCGGTCAGTGCGGGTGACTGATGTTTGTCTGTTTCCCTAATTGTTTGCAGATACATCCACGGCCACAGGAGGGGACAGCTCCACGGATCAGGAGGAGGTGCATAGCCAGACTGGGTCAGCAGCCGATGAGTGGTCGGAGGGACCCAGTGGCACGGAGGGCGAGGGGAGCCACACTGAGGAGTCCTCAGCAGCATCCACCTCAGCTGAGGACCACAGCAGCTAGGAGGATGACTCCCTTGTGGAGGCGGGTGTCAGCAGCCAACACACACCAGCTAGTATTGCTGTCCCCGCCGCCACCACCACCACCACCGCCCTCCCATCGGCTCCCATTCCAGAGGTCCATGGAGGCTCCCGTGTTCGGGAGCGTGTCTCCTTCGTGCCAGGCACCGCACCCCCTGCCCCTGTGTCCCCTGCTGCCCTGAGTGAGGAGTCTGTGTACCTAATTTGCCAGCTCCATGTAGGGCAGACAGCAATGCTGAGTGTCCTCCATGCCCACACCACTCTGTTGACTCAGCTGGTGTCGTTTATGGAGGGCATCTCATCGGGCATGTCTGCCCTACAGAGGAGCAATAGGTCCATGGACTCCTCCCTGACGGCAGAAGTGTCCCTCCTCCAACAGTCCCTCACCCCTCCTACCTATGCCCCATCCACACTTCCTGGCACCCTACCTGTCCCAAGCACATGCACACCTGCACAATCACCCAAACACACAGACACGAGCAGCACAGACACACCCACTACAAAAACAAAACGTGCACGCAGGCATCCTCAGGGGACTGATACCACACCCACAGGGGATGGGGAACAGACACACACACAGGCATCCACAGTCACTCCGCAGTCCTCAGATGCCTCTCCCTCCAAGGCCCCTTCCCTTGCCTCACCTGCAACCCCACCTACAAAGCAGCTCTTCCTCTGTGACCTCGGCCTCTTCCCCTCCCATCCAGCTGATCCAGCATACAGGGGGAAGAGGAGGTCCACCCACACAGAGGGGAGTGCCACTCACCCCCGGACACCCTCCCCCAGGCGCAGACAGACTGAGGCCCCCATCTGCAAGTCCCCCCGGACCCGGAAGAGCAAGACCCCACCGCCACCCTGCAGCTCAACCACCAAGTCTCCTTCCTCCATCCCTCAGGCCCCTGTCATAAGGTTTCTGCACATACACAGAGCTATGCACAGGAAAATGGGACCCCGGAATACAGTGGTTTGCCACCATATACCGTAGCACCCAAATACCCCAACCCAACTAGCTTAGCATCCCATTAGCACCCAAGTACTAATGTTTGGACAACCCAGAACACGGTATCTTTATCTCAGGACTCGCAGAAGCAAGAACACTCTTTCGTCACTCACTCGTACTTGTCCACAAGGTGCGTAGGAAGAGACACTGGATAGTTTAAAATGTTTATTCCAACTTACGTGCTCTAATGTACAGTACACGTGTCAGTACTAATAGCATAATGCATATGACTAATATAAGCAGCATGGTTACAATTCCATAGAATACAAACGGGGAAAGCATCTCAGAGCTCAGTGGATAAACGTATAAATAACATTACCACCCTCCCCTTGCAGTAAGATAGTTTATTATAAAATAGAAGACCTCTGGGCTTTGACTAGCGAACCCCCATACCTCAGTCTCTAGATGCAGAATTACATCAGCAGGACATCATAGCTCTTCTCACTGAAAGGGATTTCTCCAAGTGTGTTAAGCGCTAGTAAACCACAGTATTAAAAGCATACCAAATTCTTCATGGCAATTGCACCTAATGTTATGTCTGGGTGCGCGAGACTGGCCATATCAGGAAGAACCAAAATACATTGTTATGCGACCTTGTACAAGTTTGTGCAGACAGAGCCCAAAAAGGTGAACAACAGAAAATGCAGACAGTGCAAAAGAACTTGACACGAGCAAAGGGCGAGGGGGGTCCGGCTCAGTGTAACGTGCGCAAAGAAAAGCAGCATGGCAGCCAGGCCTAGGCCAACATAACAAGGCAGGTAACAATCCACAAGACACCCTCCCCTGGTCAGTCCAGCGGCCAGGACAGAGGCCCATCAGAGGAAAAACACAGCCGTTGGAGCACAGGGAGCGCCCAAACGGCGAAGGGCAGGTCAATCCATGAAAGTGTAAGTGCAGAGAAAAGCCATACCCTCCAGGAGTTCATCATTGGAATTGTCAAAAAACATAGCTGCCATCCAATCCATGAGATCAAAAGAGCAGGAATGCTCCTCAACTAAGGGAGCATCCAGAAGCAATGCGGGACAGCTTGCGTGATAATTGAAACAGCTTCGTTGTAGGAGATCCTGGGCAGCCGCCCAGATATCCCATTGCGCCAAAATCCCCAGTGCAGCCGCACGCGCCATACAGCCAGCAACGGAACAGTCCTGCTCATGGGCCTCTAAGGGACCCATCAACTGAACAAAATCCGGAACAGACAATGACGAATTGGAGAGGCAATAATCCAGAGTCCAGGTGAAAGGACAGCGGACACAAGTCATCACAGGTTGCACGCAAGTGAAATACGCAAAGCGAAATGAAAGAGTATATGACACACTCAGTGTCGCCAATGGCAAGACACCAAAACCGGCCAAAAGGCGCTCACGGAGCAGCTGGAGGCGTTCTGGATCGAGCAGGTCCCACCGGGGAGCAGCCATTGCGCAGAAAGCAAATTAAGAGCAAGACACCAGCCGCTAAAGCGAGGATCAATGGGAAACCGCCAAAGACACTGGAAAAAATAGAATGTATGAAAGCCGGGATGGCACCAAAAATAGTTTGGAAGGAGGACACCAAGCCCGACCCCACGACCTTAAAAAAGTGTACTAGGCCTGCAGTGTTAGATGCATTAAAAATACGATGTATTAACTCCCCAAAATGTTGGGGGAGATTAGTGTTTAAAAGGGCCTGTATTTCACTGTGGGTACTCGCCACCTGGAGAATGAATGTCTCCCGGGCGGACGTGAGCATAACTTCCTCGTTTAATAATAGTGCCTTTATTCTGCTCAGTCTATTGAAATCTGCTTCCATGGTAGGGATGGAAGGCCAAATAGAGATATCAACCTTGCCATGAGGGGGAGGAAAAAGCACATTTTTGCAGCAGACAACCCTGTGCGAAACTGTTACAATGTAAGGAATGCCAGCCTGCAGGCCACAACAGTTTTCGTTATTTAAAAGCAAATAACTACCATTGGAAAGGAGAGTGAAAGTAGGAGAAATAACAGGAGCAGGAATACCTTTCAGCACACAAGCAAGATTAGGAGCGGAAACGCTACATGAGCCATGCAATTTAATGTGTTTACAAATAAGCGCATGACCCATAGTCGAGTCGCAGTACTCCCCCGTGAGAAAGACTTCCTTGCCGTCCCGAAGGCATTTATACATGAAAGGCAAGGACCAGAGTTCATGCAGGAAAGCACTGCCCAAGGGCCGGTAACGGCCCACAGGATAATGTTTCATGCACGAGTCAAATTCAAACAAGGAAAAAGGTAAAGCGATAACCCCATGGACTAGCCATACAGCAGAATCGAGTTCTGCAACAGAGAACGGCAAAGGATCCATCTTTTCGATATGTAATAGAGTGTAAGTTGCATCTTTCATGGACATAAATTGCTGTTTGTCAGTTAAGTTAAAAGGTAGAAACAAGGCAGAGGTGTTCAAAAAATGCCAAGGAACTTTACCTAACTTGAGCGTTTGTAAAGTCCATGCAAACTGCATAACCGAACGCAATTGATTCTGCCCATGATATAACACAGAAACATCATCTTGTACAATATCAACAACAGAGGACACAATATTCTCCAAAGTATAAATGCGAGAAGACAGGGTATTAATACTATTGTCAACAACAGCAAGCACCTTTTCCAAATTTGCTTGATCTATTTCCCGAAGACGGGAAGCAGCTTCCATTTGTGATAGCTTCCAGAGTTCATTATATGTTTCATAAATGAATCTTTTAGGTCGGGGACCACGAGGTCCCAAAACAAAGTCGGACAGATCAATATTGCCTGAAAGGAGGGACAAATGTTGTTTAACAGAATCAAGGGACGAATGTTGCAGCCATTGTTTGCATAATTTACCAACAGAATATGTAGTGACAGTACGGGAATCAGTAAATCTCGGATCAGGCCTATCCTGTGTGTAATTAGCTCCTGAGTCGTGAAAACGCATTTGACATGCATTTGATGATGTAGGCCATACCAACCAGGGTGACTGAACTAGCTCAGAAACATTATACGAATTATTTTGTAACAGAGCCTGCAGGGACACGAGGGACATATTGAATCGTGAGCTTTCATTGGGAAAACTCGACAGGGATGGTATTGATGGAGTATTCAATTGTTTAGTGGTTGCTAAGCCCCAAATAGATTTTAAATCCACTGTATTATCCCAGTACTCATAACCACCCACAGCCAGGGCACCCAGAAAGGAACCTGAATAAAGCAATTTGGTGTGTGTTAACATAATTTTCTGAGTTGATGTGTTATTTAGTCTAAAATAATAGGACGCAGGGTTCGACCGATTAAAATCAGTAAAATAATTAAACTTATTTCGAAGAGTTTGAGAGCTACCGGGCAAGGGGTTTGGACAATGTTCCCATTGGGTATAGTTAACAGAACTACGCAGGGCACTGGGCTTATGGAGAAAATGATTACCCCAATGTTGGTAACAATACAAATCGGCATAATTAGCAGAATTCATATATAGATCTTCAGCATTAAAAGATGCATAATATTTTAAATCGGTAAACAATGCTTCAACGGCATGCACATCCCAATCATCAGAATGAATATTATTTTGTACTACATCACCCATTGAAACACGAAGGACATTAGGTACATTAATAATTTCCGTCGGACCATGGATTTGATAGTTCACTGCATCCCATACGATGCCATCAGCAACTGGGAAAGCTGAAATGTTCACAAATGTGTGGTCACGCTTCATGATGTGAGACGAGGAATGAGGAGCCAAAGTTCCAGAAACATAGTCTACAGCAGAGCGTTCAGGTAAATAGTGACCATTAATTAGTAGAAAAAACACTGTGACAAAGCCAATGGACATGAACAAAAATATCAAGAAAAGTACCAACCAGATGTATGTCCAGGGTGGAATCAAAAAATTGTCTCTAAACCAGGATACAAAAATACTGAACTTGGATGGAACTTTTGAAGATGTGGAATCCGAATCAAAGGAATAACGAGTCGGGCTTAGTGGCGATATTGGTTGATGTGCCACCGATTCAGATGCAGGATAAGTATACTCGTCCTCGTCGATGTTGGTGGAGAGTTGGGGATCAATTATAGTTTCAGGCAAAGTAGAGGATTCAGGCAAATCAACCATCTCAATTACAGCATCAGCGATCGTTCGTGCAGATGGACTATGAACATATGTCCGATAAATGGCAGGACAAGAGACCGCTGGTGTGACACTATTCAGGATCGGCCAGACGCTGTAGCTTGACATTTTCCACTGAGATGTATCTGTTCTCCTTGCGACCAGGAAGCGGTGGTAAAATGACTGTACGTGTTCCCTTCAAGCCCAGAACTGGAACCGGTGCACGAAAAGAGGGGCCGAATTCTTTTTTGTTTTCAACCTTTTCTCGAACCAGTTCTCCAACCTTTGGAAGCCAGCCGGCTACCGGAATCTGCAACGCAGGATCTGTGGCTGAAGGCAAATGTGTAGTTGCAAGTTTGTCTCGGGCTTCTTGTAAGTCCTGTAACATAGCAGAATGGTTATCTACATCAAACTTGGCGGATTGCGCCGCGATGTCTGGACCCTCAAGGTCAGGCACAAACATTCTTATGCCAAAGAGCATTTCGTATGGGGTCCGCCCACCCAGAGGTCTTCTAGGGAGATTATTAAGTGCACGCTGAACGGTATACAAATGGGCCAGCCAGTTCCTGCCAGTACCTATAACCCTAGCTGTTAAGGATTGCTTTAAGTCACGGTTCATTCGTTCAACGATAGAGTTGCCCTCAGGCCTATACGGAGACGAAAATTTCACCCGCACCCCAAGCGAAGCCATTGCATCCTTGTAAGCCCTAGAGGCAAACGCTGGACCTTGGTCCGAATGGAAGGTGCCGCATGCGAAAATTCCCACAAAGACACGCAAATCCCTGATTACATTTCGGGCGTCAGCACTCCGTTGTGGCCAGACCCAGAGAAACCGTGTGCACGAGTCCACTGCCACTAAGATGTATTTATAGGCAGTGTCTGATGAGAATGGACCGCAGTGATCCAAGTAAACACACCCAAAGGGTCTGTTAGCAATGCAGAGCGGGGTTTGTGGTGGACGTGTTACCGTGGAAGGCTTAATCTGTTGACAAACATCGCAAGAAAGCACAAAAGCACGGGTGTCTTTATACAATCCACGCCACCAATAACGCTGCTGCAAGATGGAAACTGTAGCTGACACACCTGCATGAGCCGAAGCCATGCCTTCGTGTGCAGCTGATATCAAGGCACTCCTGCGGTCCGCGTTGGGGATCAGCCGATCTCCAACGTCAGGTATAGTTACATAAGGAACCTGATCGGGACTTAATGTGTAAGAATACTTGGAAGGGAAACCTGTAGGGTAATTATTACCTTCCTTGGTTGCAGCAATAGCTGCTAATATAACAGGGTCTATTTTAGACATGGACCTGGTAACCGCTGCTACTGAACACGTGACTACTGCTGAACGGGCAGCTTCATCTGCCAGATCGTTACCAATAGCGTGTGCGCCCACCCGCTGATGGCCTAAGGTGTGAACCACCTGTGTGAGGGGCAGACGTTGTTGCAATTCTGCCACTCGAACCCAAAGCATTTTATGCTTAATTGTGCTCCCTTTTGCGTCCTTGTAGTCGTTTTTCGACCAGAAAAACAGATTGTCATTGTAAGATTGTACACAGTAAAAAGAATCACATACAATAAGAGTGGTCTCATCCTGAGAAGCGAACTCAAGCGCAAGTAGCAATGCATGCAGCTCGGCCAATTGTGCGGTACTATCTCCAAGTGTGCGAGTATGCACTGCAGAGGATTTGAACTTTCCATCTACAAAGGAACCCGCAACAATAGCACATGCAGCTGAATAAGCGTGCTTGGACCCAGTGGCCGGTTGCGCCGAACCATCGGTGTAGATCACACATTTGTAATCCTCAAGCGGTAATAAAAACAAAGGAGGAGGATGAACGAATTCATACTGCAAAAACTCCTGAGTCTGCAGAGAAGAATCAAAAACAAAAGTGACGTCCGAAGACGTCAAGGATGTAGCCCATTGTATCCAACGGGGATGCATTGCTTTTGAGTTCGGTACACTTGCCTTTGTTACTGCCTCTAGGGCAGGACAGGGTGTTACCTCTAGAATCCGCTTTCCCTGTGCCAGTGCGCGTTCTTTTAGAATCGCCATTTGCACTGCAGTTCTAACTTTTTCGACAGATGTAAAGCGCAATTCAGCGGAAGTGTACAGATGTGACTTGTATGCGATGGGTACTGTATCACCTTCATTAAAGGTTAAGTATGTGAATCCCACCGCCCCCGGAATTATTCTAATCACCAGGTTTGTGTGGTTATCACGAGTCAAAAGATATTTAGACTCCAATAGGTCTGTCTGCAAAGACTGCAGAATTGAGGTATGCTCAGGCAGCCAGCAAGACCTTGAATAAGTAGGTTGTATCAAAGCATACAAAGGCTTGATACGCTGGGCATATTCGGGAATGTAAGTACGCCCGAAATTCAAGAACCCCAGCAAAGACTGAAGTTTCTTCAGAGTATTTGGGGGGCACAAATGTGCACATTTTTCCAAGAAATGGGGGCTAAGCCCTTACCTTCGTTGTTGAGCTCATAGCCCAAGAACAGAACTGTAAATTCAGCAATGTGTGACTTAGCAAAGTTAAATTTGTAACCCTGCTCCGCAAATTCAAGAATAATGCGGTCCACACGGGACAAATGCTGAAATAATTCGTCGTCCGTCAGATAGATGTCATCTACGTACGAACATGCGTCTTGATCAATGTCATTTAACAAAGAAACAACACGGGCGGCGAATATACCCGGACTATTTTTGTAGCCCATGGGTAAACGCCGAAACTGGAATAATTTACCACCGGAAGTGAATGCGGTCCATTGACCACTCTCCGGGGCTAGGTTGTGCGTGTAGAAACCGTTTGAAAGGTCAAGTGTCGTTTTGTATTTTTTACGAACAAGACTGTCTACAAGCGCAGAACTGTGTGTATTTTGCACCGCAAAGTTCCGACAATGAGTATTTAAATGCCGGTAATCCAAAACTAAGCGGTACGTTCCATCGGGTTTAGAAACCACGAAAAGGGGATTGTTCATAGGTGATACGCATGGTTCAATTACTCCCTGATATTCCAACTGTGTCAGAATTTCGGAGACGGGGCCTTTTGCCTGCCGTTTGATGGGATATTGGGGTTGTGGCTGCGGTAGTGACCGCAAAGGTATTGCATGGGGAGGTGATTCTTCATCCCATCCCACATGGTTGCGGTATAACGCTGGTGCCAGGTACACAGCCCACTCAGCTGCAAGTGCTTCAGCTTTGTCTTTTGGGACATGCCGTGAGAAGCTTGGAAGGATTACCTCCTCTCCTTTATGTGCAGCTAAAACGAATGGGGGTGGCCAATCCACCTCTGCTAACAAAATGTCATATGAAGAGGTTAGATTTTCCCAAAAAATCCCTTTTATTTCACGCGGTATGTCACCTTCAATTTGTATGACTATATTATATAGTCTGTCAGGGAGTGCCACTCTCGTGTCAGCTGTCTCTACAGTAACGAATGTTTCAGTTGCTGTCGCCTCCATATGAGGACGTAGCGCCTCCCGCACTATGGTAACTTCCGCGGCGCTGTCTAGGAGGGTCACTGCCCACGTCCAATTCTGGAGTCTCGTTCTCACGGTCTGTGGCATATTTCGCTGTTACAGCGGCAACTTTTTCTTTTGAAATTGTGGTCGAGGAAGGTGAAAGTCTTCTGCTTTCCCTCTGACTTGTTGTCGAGGTTGGTCTCGCTCCTGGGGAGCCTCTCGGCCCCTTCCTCTATCTTGCCGTCCTCCTCCACCAGCCTGTGACGACGTCTGGGCCTGTGAAGAACGAGGAGAACGGGTATCAGAGCTCTGAAACCTTTCTGGTGATTTAATTCTCGACCTATCACGTAAATCATAAGTACGTTCAGAAGAAACCGAAACTGGGGAAGCGCCTCTCGACCCCGGCTTCTTTTGTTGCTTACCCTGTTTTTTCTGTCTCCAACTCTTTTTAGTGAAGACTGGTCTATCATCTTTCTCAGATGTACTTTTTGTTTGTGTAATTTGTGGTTGCGATTGAGTTTGCATTTTTACAAAAGGCTTGTTGCCTAGGCTATTTCTTCCAATTGTTTTATAAGCCCGGGCTATAATTTTCGGTAATTCGCGGGGCCTGTCCAACTCTGGGACCAAAGCCAAAGCATTCGCTACTTGAAAGTTCATAGCATCGCCCTTGACATTTCCAAGGATCAGCTCAGCTACTACATCAAACACTCCCACTAGTCTCATCCCTAATTCCACAGCCGCTTCAGGGCCATGTTCATCCTGTACTTTTTTAATTACAGAGGGTAGAACCGTCATGGAAGGAGTTCCAAAACATTTTGAATAAACTGCTGCGAATACCTTACCCCAGTTTTCACATGATGTCAAATCGGGGATTATGTCTTTTGGCAAACTTATCGTGAGGATGCGGTGTTTATCTACTGGGGATGTATGGGGAAACACTGCTTCTATCTGATCGAACTTTTCTGCAAGCCAGTAAGGATAGTCGTCCTTATTTTGTGGACGTTTGCCCATCACAGAATTTACCATGACAGGACTTATAGTCACTCCAGCGGCTATAGCTGGTTGGCCTGCGACTACAGGAGCAGCTCCATGTAGACTACCTGTAACGTATGTCACTAGGGCTCGATGCACTCGTACCAATTCGGTATGCATAGTGCGCAGTTCGCAAGCGGTAATGCCAGATAATTTGGATGCGGGGTATACCCGGCCAATACAGGCCAAGTGGCCCCCTGAATTGACAAGGGGCCTAAACGAACTGCGGTAGTTGGTTGTGGTAGGGCGCCATTAAACCAAACACGGTGCTGCCAAGCCGTGAGAGGTACTTCAAGAGTGGTATAGGGTCGATAGGCAGCAGGAATAACGGTGGGTTTATATTCATGAAACAGATTATCATCTGCCTCCACCGCTTCAAAAGTTATCCAAGTGTAAAACACCTCAAAGTGGTAAGCCGGATCGGCTTGAACCACAAAGACCAAATCGATCCCTGTATCAGGCACTCCATACACCCGTAAGTGGTCTCGGAGTGCTCCTCGACTATGTGCAGCAATCGCCACACCAGCCATGACTAAACAATAATATCCGACAACCTAACAGGGAGCACAAAAATGGGTCTGTTAACTAACCTTTTTAATAACATCAAGCTTGAAAAAACCTATAAAACATTCAATATAGGAGGTATCACCGTCACATACGCCTCCGGAAGCTTACGCGAGGGGTTTGTGGACAAGCACAAGTACTACTCAAGCGTCTCGCAGATAAGCCGCCCACGGTGGTCGCGCCATGTCATAAGGTTTCTGCACATACACAGAGCTATGCACAGGAAAATGGGACCCCGGAATACAGTGGTTTGCCACCATATACCGTAGCACCCAAATACCCCAACCCAACTAGCTTAGCATCCCATTAGCACCCAAGTACTAATGTTTGGACAACCCAGAACACGGTATCTTTATCTCAGGACTCGCAGAAGCAAGAACACTCTTTCGTCACTCACTCGTACTTGTCCACAAGGTGCGTAGGAAGAGACACTGGATAGTTTAAAATGTTTATTCCAACTTACGTGCTCTAATGTACAGTACACGTGTCAGTACTAATAGCATAATGCATATGACTAATATAAGCAGCATGGTTACAATTCCATAGAATACAAACGGGGAAAGCATCTCAGAGCTCAGTGGATAAACGTATAAATAACATTACCACCCTCCCCTTGCAGTAAGATAGTTTATTATAAAATAGAAGACCTCTGGGCTTTGACTAGCGAACCCCCATACCTCAGTCTCTAGATGCAGAATTACATCAGCAGGACATCATAGCTCTTCTCACTGAAAGGGATTTCTCCAAGTGTGTTAAGCGCTAGTAAACCACAGTATTAAAAGCATACCAAATTCTTCATGGAAATTGCACCTAATGTTATGTCTGGGTGCGCGAGACTGGCCATATCAGGAAGAACCAAAATACATTGTTATGCGACCTTGTACAAGTTTGTGCAGACAGAGCCCAAAAAGGTGAACAACAGAAAATGCAGACAGTGCAAAAGAACTTGACACGAGCAAAGGGCGAGGGGGGCCCGGCTCAGTGTAACGTGCGCAAAGAAAAGCAGCATGGCAGCCAGGCCTAGGCCAACATAACAAGGCAGGTAACAATCCACAAGACACCCCCACTCCACAGGTTCCCCTACCACACCCTGCCCCAGGTTCCCCCACCCACAGATACACCATCCCCAAAATGATCCGGCCTTCTCCCCCTACCACTTGCTCTTCCAGCCCCACCCCCCCGCTGCACATGTTTGTGCCACTGGTGTGGAGACCGTGTCCTCCCCCTCTGTCCTGCCCACCTTACCTGAACCCCATTCTACTCCCCTAGAGATAGGCACTGCAGTGGAGTCCACTACCACCCCGTCTGACTTGGGCACTGCAGTGGGGAACCTGTCCACTCCATCTGCACGGCCCACTGCAGTCGTGCCGGCACCCACACCATCTGACTCATGCCCCCAGTTGTGCCGGCACACACCATGTCAGACACCTCCACTGCAGTTGTCAGTGACTCTCCAGCACCCACCACCCCTTCCCTGCCTCCTTCTGGTGAGCCCTGATCCTGTCCCTGCGGTGCCTGGCCTGCCCCCGTATGCCCCTCCAAGGGGAATGTCCCTGGTGTGCAGCAGTGCAGGCATGCGAAGGGTGACATCTGCCACTGTCACCCTGTTTGGATTTTGACAATGGACTGGCCATTGGCCTTTGTTATTTTTCTGGACTTTCACTTTTTCCAACACATGCTGAATAAAGCTACTTTCTGTTCACTAGTGGTTTTGCTTCTGATGTACATGATGTTGATGATGCTAACCATGCCCTTGCTGCAGTGATGGTGATTTTTGATGTCAGGAAAATGAAGTGTTACTGTGCAGGACCCCATGTGGTCCAGGGGGAATGTGTCCTATCCTGGTGTGTATCCATGTCATCCTTTGCAGCAATATGAGGGTGTCATGTTTTCAAGATTTGGCAATGGGATTTCCTACTTTTATTTGCAATTTCACATCTGTGGCTTACACCCCTGCACATCTGTTGTGCTTGCCATTGTTCAATTTGTCTATTTCCCTGACCGTGTGACCATCTCCACTGGACATGCAAGTTTGGGCATCAATGGGGAAGGACTCATCTGTGTTATCAGTGCAACTTGCTATACATGTGTGTTGGATCTGTGCTGATTATTTCGGTGACCCTCCCATGACCAGGCTGATGTGATGGGAGGCTTCATTTTGTGCTAATTGTTGACTGAGTGACCAAGTGTTCTGCTGACATGATAGAGCCCTACTGAGACAACGTATGGCACAGCTTTGCTTACACAGGAGTGGAGTCCCCTCATGGCAGTGTGTAATTCTGTGACATTGCCTGAGCACAAGGTGTGTGTTGTGTGAGCATGTCTGTGTGTGTTCACTTCCATTTTGGTAGGCAGGCTGGGATACCTAGTGATGTTCCTGTATGTGATGCTTGCTGAGTTGACCTATGTTCCCCCAAAGTCTTCTCCCTGGGTTCTCTGGGATGTGGGTGCATGGCACATTACTGGTCATCAGGGTATCACCCATAGGTGTGTTTGCTGTCAGGGCTGAGTTTGTGGGCAAACGCAGATGTGACACAGTCTGGATTCCCCTTGTCACTTGTTGGTTACACCTGTCATGTAATTTACAGTTTGTGTTAGCTTTCAGTGATTGTGACACGTTGTGTGTGTGACTGCTGCCACTCCTCAGGGTCAGAGCTGCAATGTTGGAAGTTGTCTATGTGTGTTCTTTGTGGGTGACCTTGGCTTCTTCATTGGTGTGTGACTGTGGCCGGGATCCCATTGGTTGGTGTGGTATTAACGTCATGCCCATGTACGGCGTACTGTGCTGTGTGTCAGACACTCACGAGTCTTGTTGACTGGCCATGTGTGATGGGTTTCTGCACCTTAGTTCCCACCGCCACCCCTGGGATTGTCATGGGTGCATGTGCAATGTCACCAGTGCATGTGAGCTTCACTGCTGCACATTGGTGGAGATCAAGGTGTGTGGTGTTGAGTGTGTGCAGATGAGAGTTGTTTCACGGCTAGACCCCTGCCTCCATATTGGCCTTGGCTGACAGGCCGTGCTGATTGATTTGTGCTTGTGTAGGTGTGATGGTAGTTTCTTGCTCGGGACACATGACTGTGGTTGACAGTGTGAACGACATCTAGCTTTGTCATCACAGTGGGATTATCATGCAGGCCAGTGTCACCACAATGTGGGGACCCTGGGTGTAGTGCTGTGGTGGGTCTGTGTCTTGCTGTGTTAGTTGCTGTTCCTACAAGCTTGTGTGACATGTGTAATTTGGTCTCCCTCTCATCTAACAATGCCTGATTGCCAACATAGGGGATTTGGATCCATGAGTTACTTTTGTGTGACACTGTATGCACATCTGTGTAATTGGTATTCAGGCCTCCTCATGTGTTGTGTGGTTGCCTGGTGACACTGGCACCCCCCCCCTTTACCTGTTGAGTTTGATATACAGTGTGGGGCTGCCTGTTTGTGTTGGTGCATCTGCACCACTGCATTGGCATATCTTTAGTGTGCCATTGGCTGTATGTTGTTTGGTGGGTTTCACCTGCTGTCCCTGGGACTCCTAGGTCATCAGTCAGCACAGTGATCATGGTTTGTATGTCCCATTGCTGCCATGGTATGGTATTTGTTCACCTCACATCTACAGTCTCCACAGGATATCTACATTTGTGTGCCCATTGGTGCAGATATGTGGGTCTGCATTATGATGGTGACTTCTGTCATTGTGTTATTGATGAATGTTGACAGTGTCAGCCCCCATGGGTGATGGTTGTCTGCACATGGCCAAAGGTATGTCTTATTTGCACTGCACTGTTTGCCTCACCCAATCTATGTTGCTATGGGACACAAGCACTACTATGTCACTGATGTGTTTGTTGTTCTGTGACTAGGGATAATCCATGCTGTTTGGCATTTGCAGCTTTTGCCTTGACAACACTTACAATTTGGTCACTGTGATGATGGGGGGTTAGGCCCCATTGCCACAATGTTCAAAATGTGCTTCAGCTATGGACCCCACACTTACCTTTTGGTCACTGTGATGCTGGGCGGTAGGCCCCATTGTCACAATGTTCAAAATGTGCTTCAGCTATGGACCCCACACATACCTTTTGGTCACTGTGATGATGGGGGGTTAGGCCCCATTGCCACAATGTTCAAAATGTGCTTCAGCTATGGACCCCACACTTACAATTTGGTCACTGTGATGATGGGGGGGTAGGCCCCATTGTCACAGTGTTCAAAATGTGCTTAAGCTATGGACCCCACACTTACAATTTGGTCACTGTGATGATGGGGGGGTAGGCCCCATTGTCACAATGTTCAAAATGTGCTTAAGCTATGGACCCCACACTTACCTTTTGGTCACTGTGATGATGGGGGGTAGGCCACATTGCCACAGTGGTTATGGTCTGCTTGCATTGTGGAGGCCACACACATTTATGTGTGACACATGTGATAGGGGGTCACATTGTATGTTCAATGTCATGTTCAGTGTTGTAGGCATTTGACACAGTCTACACACGCTTGTCATGGTGTTGGGAGGATGTGTTTTTCTTACATTCCTTATGTTGGAGTATGCTGGTTGTGTCATGCATTACCCGTCCTATGAGTAGGGGTGGTGTTGGTGGTAGGCATCCATCCCCCTATGAGTGGGGATGGTAGTAGTGACAGGCATCTAGCCCCCCCTGAGTAGGGTGGTGGTAGTGGTAGGCATCCAGCCCCCCCTGAGTAGGGGTGGTGTTGGTGGTAGGCATCCAGCCCCCCCTGAGTAGGGGTGGTGGTAGTGGTAGGCATCCAGCTCCCCCTGAGTAGGGGTGGTGGTAGTGGTAGGCATCCAGCCCCCCCTGAGTAGGGGTGGTGTTGGTGGTAGGCATCCTGAGTAGGGGTGGTGGTAGTGGTAGGCATCCAGCCCCCCCTGAGTAGGGGTGGTGTTGGTGGTAGGCATCCATCCCCCTATGAGTGGGGATGGTGGTAGTGTTAGGCATCCAGGCCCCCCTGACTAAGGGTGGTGTTGGTGGTAGGAATCCAGGCCCCTATGGGTGTATATGGCATTGGTGATAGCCATCCCGCCCCTATGGTTCTGCTGTTGCTAGTGTAAGTCATTTCTGCATCCCTATGTGTGTGTGTTATATGTCGGGTACGTGTCGTTTGTTTGTGTGGTGGGTGTTAGACTTACCTTCTGCACCGTACGCGTCCGTACCTGTTCCAGAAATAGATGTAGAGTATTGGTAGGACCTGCGCGATGGGATTCATGGTTGGTTCGTCTCGTTCGGCTTTCTCGTTGCTTCGACTCGTACTCGTGGCTGGCGTGTTCGTCTCGTAGCCGTGGATCGTCTTGTGGCGCGAATCGGTGCTTATGTGCGGCTCTCCCGGATGCTCTAACGTGCCATGCGTATCAACGGGTTCGGCGCGTACGGAAGGCACATCGTACTAGTCCGGCCGGAAGGTGCTGTATTTTGGCTTCCGTGCGACTCGATTCGGCGTTTACGGATCCGGCTCGGGCGGGGGACAGGAGCTGGATTGGGTAAGTACGGCTGGGTCGGGATCTGGGCAGTTATGCGCATCGTACTTGCCCGTTCGGACGGATGTTCGAATCGGTCAGGAAACACGCCTTCGGCTTGGTTTTTTTCCGGACGAATAGTGTTAGGTGCGCTTCCGGCCGAGATCGGAATCGGCCCCTAAGTGTCTGTGGAAGTACCGCGAAGTCTGTACTATAAGGCTAGTTCTACTTTAAGCAGATGGAAGTGCCATTTTAGTTCGAAAAATTGAAAAAAGTTCAATTTTGGGAGAGTTCCAAGTTTTTTGAAGTATGAAGGCCAAATAGTTACTGCATCTCTGGAACACTGTGGGCTGAATCAGAGTCAGTTTACGGGTCTGGTGTAAACATGAGATCATCTATTTCCGTAGACAAAACATCGTCCACCGAAGTTGGTGTCAGTTGGAACACCTCGCGTAGTAGATTAACTGCACAGAGATGTGAAGCATCGCTTTCAGCATATATTGCCGCAGCAATGTTCGCGTCCTTTGTTACCTGTGTGCCTGTAGATCTTTCTCGTACCTCAGCAGCAGCCGGAAGCGTGTGTGAGATCTCAATGAATGCTGACATCAGGATTGGCAGCCTCTGGGGACAACACAGAGCATGGGCTGTTATCGGGTCCAGCAGAGTATCGATATCCGTTGGCGTAGCTGATGGAAATGTTAGACAGGTGTCCAACACGCATTCTTCACCGCATAGCAGGCATCGTAGAACAGGTAAGATGCAATCTTGCCAGATTGGTCTGAATGACAGGAACCACGTGGTATTCAGGTCCCGTAGACGAGTCATGCCAAAAAGCTGTACTATTCGCTCACGGCACTTTCGTTCAAGGAGAGCTTTCTCCATTTCGCTCGGAGTGATGTCTGTGAATAGGCTGGCCATAGCGTAATAGCAGCAAGAGAATTAGAATTCCGGCAACAAGTGCTAGAATTAATGGTATGCCACCAAACACCGAATGTGCAAAGTTTGGGATTATTACGAGGACTGCCTGGAAAGGTGCTAACAGTATGGAACAGATGGTCTTAAATACATGTACAATTCCGCTTGTATCTGACATGTTGAAGATACATGCTATCATTTCTACGAAATGTATAGGGCAGTTTGTACGTATTAAAGTTTGTATCTCAGCCGAAGTCCTTGCAATTTGAAGATCATAACTTTCTTTGGCCGAGGTTAAAGGCACTGTTTGTTGCATAAGCATGGCTTTCATTCTGCTTAAAGTATCAAATCTTATAAAAGAGACGTTCAGCGAAGGCCATAGAGGCGACTCCCTGACTGTGTCTATTGGGGCAAACAATACTTGCATACAGCAAGTGACCCTGGAGTTGACCGTTACTAGATATGGGATGCCTGGCAACATGCCGCAGCAACTCTGATCATTCAACATGAGGTAACTCCCATTAGAAAGTTGTCCAAACGTTGGATTAATCACAGCAGCTGGTGTACCCTGCTGATGGCAAGACAAATTTGCCACAGAACCATTACAAGCCCCGTGTAAAGAAATGTCCTGACATATTAGTGAACCGCTCAGTGCTTTGCTACAGTGTGTACCGCTTAGAAACACTTCACGATCCCCACTCCAACATCTATATGTATATGGCAAATTCCAAGATGTCTTAATGTATTCCTTACCCAACCTTTCATATTTGCCTGCTTGCATTTGTTTGAGGCAATACTGAAACTGAAAAGTAGTCACAGGCAGTGTGATTTTGCCATGAATAAGCCATTCTGTAGCTGGTTTTTCTGCCACTGTGAATGGTAACTTTTCCAGTTTTTCAATGTTCAGCACTGTATACTTTGCTCCTCTTTGTGCCAGTTCGATCTGTTTATCAGTTAGATTGTATACTGCAAACAGAGCCGTTGTGTTGATGAAACGCCAAGGCACATAGCCCGCTCACAAAGATTGCAGCGTCCAACTTAATAACACAATAGAACGTAATTGAGATTGGCCTTGTTGTAACATCGCCAAATCTTGTTCTAGTATGTCGATAGCAGAGGATACAATGCCATCCAATGAATATATTCTGGAGGACAAAGTTGTTAACCCATTGTCGACCACAGAGAGAGTTTTCTCTAAATTAATACGATCAAGTTCACGTATTCGTTCTGCAGCCTCCATCTGTGACACTTTCCATGCTTCATTATAGGCAGCATAAATGCCGGCTTATATGAAACGTTTTTGATGCGGTTTTCTTGGTCCAAGCAAGAATTCCCTAAGGTCTGCGTCCTCTTTAAGTAAGGTTAAGTGTTGTTTCACATCCTGTAGTGTAGATTTCTGAAGCCAATCGAGGCATAATTGTCCTACACTATATGTTGTTACTACCCCCGGATGCTGTCTTTGGACGTATCTTGGGTCTGGCCTATGAATAGTAAAGCCCTGAGTTTTATTCAGGAATCTTTCCTGACAGTTGTTCGTGTCTGTGGGCCAGATCAACCATTTTTTCCAATCTGGATTAGATCTGTTGAGTTGTAGTATGTTGTCAACTGTAACCGCTGCTTGTGTATTGTTATCACTTGCAGGTGTTGGTACAGAAGGATTTTTCATCTCATTAATCTTGGCTAGACCAAGACAAGATGTTTGTTAGATAGTTCCATTCAAAAACATTATTTGTTCAGGGATGATGCAGGCTCTAAATAAAGCTTCTATCCCCTGCACTTGCCAATCTTTAGTACCCCAGACAGTTTTTGAGTCTATTGTGTCTTTCCATAAGTCAATATTCTGTCTAGACAGTTGGGCAATAAATGCTGCAGAGTAAATCTGTTTTGTATTTGTTAACATAATTTTCAGTCGTGTTTTGTTTACATTTTTATAGTAAAATGTTTCTGGATCAGATGTATTGTAACCGGAAAAATATGGAAACTTATTAGCAAATGTTTTTGAACTACCGTGTGGTGGTGTAGGACAATGTTCCCATTGGTTAAACATAAACACATTTCTAGGGTATGCAGATTTATGCAAATAATGATGACCATAGTGGTTATAGCAATACAGATTTTCATAGTCTGAAGAACCCTCTAAATAATAATTTTTAGAAAATGCAGCAGATTTTTCTAGGTCAAACATTATGTCATTAACAGTCTCAAAGTCCCAATCATCAGAATAGGTATCGGACGAAATTAGATCACTTAGTGAAATTTTAAACAAATGTGGAATGTTCAATTCTTCCGTAGGACCAAATATATCAAAATCAGTTTTGTCCCACACTATACCATCCTGTATAGGAACGGCTGTGATGTTCACTGTTGACAAGTCTCTTGCTTCACGATGGGAAGATTTATGAGGTTTCAAAAGTACGTTCACTTCTTTTCTTTCAGTGTTCACATGGATGTATCTGCCATTTATAAGCACGCTCACAGTTGTAACCAAAGCTAGCCAGAGCAGGAAACAAAAAGTCCAGATGTAATCCAGAGTTCAATCCATGGAGAAACCAAATTAGGGGCATATCAGCAAGGGCTGGCGATAATTATCGCTCAGCGCTCTTAGCGTGAGGATAATTATCGCCGGCCAACTCTGAATTTTATAGCGGAGATAGCGTGCTATCAGCAACGCTTATCTCCAAAGCGATAAAATTCAGAGCGCAAGCTGCCAACTGTGCGATTATCGCTGGAAATCCAGCGATAATCGCACAACTTTCGGCAATAGCTTGCTGATAGGGCTACACATACTTAGCCATGATATCCACCTTCCATAGGATATCATGGCTAAGTCAGTTTCAAAGCAGGCGTAAGGGAAGTAGCGATAACAGAGGTTATCGCTACTTTTCTTGTCGCTATGCTTCTTTGCGTGAGGCTTGATAATAGGAGAAATGTCGCTAGCGACATTTCTCCCGTTATTCTGGGAGGAACGCCCACTTTGCATCTCATTAGAGATGCAAAGCTGGGCGATAAGAGAAAGGGCGAAGAAGCATGGATTCACGCGTTAGCGTTTCTTGCTAATAGGGCGTTAAAATTATCGCCGCTTTTCGTCCGAAAACGGACGCTAAAGCGGCGATAATTTTATCGCGGGGCCTTGTAGATATGCCCCTAAGTCTTTTTCAAAAAGTGAAGAAAGTCTTGTACTTGCTGCTTGAATTTCAATGATGCTGGTGTCGTTTCAGGTTCACTCGGATCTTCTGAGAAGGTATCAAAGTTAATGAAATAGCCAGAAGCAGTTCTGTCAATTGTTGGAATTGCATCAGGATTTGTAGAAATTGCTGGAACCAGTTGATCACTTGCTACGTGGGTGTAGACAGGTGTATTTGGATGAACTGTTACTTGGTTTTCAAGAGGGATGAGTTCCATTGCATTGTTGCTTAGTCCTTCATTTATTACAGCTGAATTCTCGATTGTTATCAGTCTTTCAGTCTGAACCTCTTGGATATTAGCGAGAGGAGTGCGTCTGCTACTAGGTCGGAGTCCACGAGGCCTACAATTTAGTATTGGCCACATACTGTGGTTTGATGAGGTCGATGGACACAAATCTTTTCTCCTTTCTTCCAGCAAGGGGCGGCAGAAGTACTGTTCTTGTTCCTTGAACGGCTAGGACAGGTACTGGTTGTCTGTAAGAAGGTCCAAATTCCTTCTTGTCCGCAATTTTTTCTCTGACTAGATCCCCAACTTTTGGAATCCAGACAGGCCTTGCTGGGACCGCCGGTTTTTCCCCAGTGGTGGTTGGCTGCAGGAATACGTTGCTTTGTTTCGTTCTTAACTCATTCAGTTCCTGTAAAACAGCCAAACGATCTTTGATATCAAACTTTTTATTTTCCACCACTGTGCCTACGTGCTCGAGATCTGGTACCTACATTCTTGTCCCAAATAGGACCTCATATGGAGTGACCCCCCCTAGAGAACATCTTGGCAGGTTGTTCAATGAGCGTTGGACCCCATAAATATGTTTGACCCACCCATCACCCGAACCTAATACCCTAGCTGTTATAGACTGCTTTATGTCCCGGTTTTTCCTTTCCACAACCGAATTTCCCTCAGGATGGAATGGAGAGGAGTACCGCAATGCAACGCCCAGACTGGCCATGGCTTCTTTGTAAGCCCGAGAGCTAAACGCAGGGCCCTGGTAAGAATGTAGCGTGCCTATTGCGTATGTGCCGATAAAGACTCGCGGATCTTTTATAACAGTTCCAGCGTCAGCCGAGCGCTGAGGCCATATCCATAGGAACCTAGAGCATGAATCCACTGCAACCATGATATATTTATAGTTACCATCCCTTTGCAAGGGACCGCAGTGGTCCAGGTAAACACAAGCTAATGGTTTGTCTGAAATTAACAGGGATGTCTGCGCAGGGCGTTTCACTGTGGAGACTTTCATCTGTTGGCATATATCACATTCTAAAACATAGTTCTTTGTTTGTTTCCGAATGCCAGGCCACCAATATCTTTGCTTGAGTAAAGATACTGTTGCAGAAACACCTGCATGGGCAGAAGCTATCCCTTCATGTGCTGCTAGGATTAGTCCTAATCTGTGTTCCTTGTTTGGAATTACCCTATCCCCCACTCCAGGGATTCGAGCAAAAGGAACGTTGTTCGCATCAATTACATAAGAGTACTTGAGTGGAAACGTTTTTGGTAACGCTGCACCACTGCCTTTGCTCGTAGCGTTTACAGCCAACATTATCTCACTGTCTATTTTTGTTTTTGAACGAGTGATCGCAGCTACGGAAGCCGTCTGAACAGCCCCCTTTGCGGCTTCATCAGCCAATGAATTCCCTGCAACGTGAACGCCATCACGTTGATGACTCAGTGTGTGTATCACGTGAGCCTTTGGTAGTTCGTTTCTCAACTGAACTACTTGTTCCCAAAGCATTTTATGCTTTATTGTGCCACCTTTCGCATCCTTAAAACCATTTTCAAGCCAATTTCGTATATATTCATTATACGACTGAACACAGTAGAAGGAATCGCACACTATGAGTGTGGGGAATTTGCGATCCGTACTTTCAAGTGCCAGTTTGAATGCTTGTAGTTCAGCTCGCTGAGCTGTACAATCTCCTAGAGATTGAGTTTTTGTGACCATAGGTCTGAAGGTACCATCTCGCATGCGACCTTTAACGATAGCACACGCTGCACTGTAAGCTTGCTTACCCCCTGTTGCTGGCTGTGCGGATCCGTCAGTGTAAATTATAAATTCATACTGATCGAGAGGCAGAATCTCAGTGGGCAGAGGACATTCTTGTTCATATTGCAGGAATGCTTGTGTTTTTAAATCTGGATCAAAAACATATTCAACATCTGTTGCAGCAAGTGAATTAACCCATTGTATCCATCTTGGATGTAATGCTTTAAAGCATTTGGAATGCTTGCTTTTGTTACCGCTTCTAAAGCTGGTACAGGGGTTACGACAATAATGTGTTTCCCTTGGGCTAGGGCTCTTTCTTTTGCTACTGCAGTTTGAACTGCTGTCAGTATTTTTTCAGTTGAACTGAAGCGCATTTCCGCTTGTGTGTACAAATGTGATTTGTATGCAATTGGTATTTTCTCACCCTGATTGAAGGTTAAGTAGGTGAATCCGCATTGACCCGAAATTATTCGAATCACCAAATTGCGCTGACTTACACGTGTTTGTAAGTGATTTGTTGCTAACATGTTAGCCTGTATTGAACGCAAGATTTCTGTGTGTTCTTGTGTCCAATTTTTGATTAAAAAATCAGGTTTGATTAATTCGTAGAGAGGTTTAACCCTTTCTGCGTAATTTAGAATATAAGTTCTGCCAAAATGTAGGAAACCCAGGATGGATTGTAAGTTTTTTAGCATTTTTGTAGGTTGGAGCAGCGCACAATTTTCTAGAAAGTTAGCTGCCAAGCTCTTGCCTTCACTTGAAAGCTCATATCCTAGAAATAGGACATTGAGATGGGCAATCCTAGAATTTTTAAAGTTGAACTTGTAGCCCTGAGAGGCGAAGCCCAATATAATGGTGCTTACCCTGTTCAAGTGTTTGTCCAGGTCATCGTCCGTCAGATAGATGTCATCGACATAGGACAATGCCTCATTGTCATAAATTTGTAGTAACTCCGTTACCCTCGCTGAGAATAAACCTGGGCTATTCTTGAACCCTTGTGGGAGTCGACAAAAGTGACGCTGGGTCCCCATTATGGAGAATGCTGTTAAGTACCTGCTATCAGGTGCTATGTTTTGACAAAAGAAACCATTTGAGATGTCTAATGTGGTTTTATATTTTTTACGCACAATGTTATTCATTAATGCTGTGCTATGTGCATTTTGCACTGCAAATGTTTTACAACAAGTGTTTAGGTGTCTGTAATCCAAAACTAGACGATATGTATTGTCTGGTTTGGAGACAGGAAACAAAGGATTGTTCATTGAGGAGGTGCATGTTTCAATCACCCCTTGGTATTCAAGTTGATCTAGGATCTCCCTGACCTGTTTTTTAGCTTCTTGCTTTATTGGGTACTGCCTTTGTGCAGTTGGTTCATGTTTCAGATGTATTTTATGGTGAGGTGAGTCCTCATCCCATCCTACATGATTTTTATATAATGCTGGGGCCTGGGCTACTGCCCATTTCCTTGGCATATGTATATTTTAGATGAATTGGAATATGGTTGGAGAAGGAAGGCATAATAATGTCCTCGCCATGTGGGCACTTCCTGACAAATTGTGGTGGCCAGTCTTTTTCTGCTAGAATGTAGTGTAGCTCCTATTTCCCTAATAGGCTCTGCGCATTGGAATAATATATCCTATAGGTTTGACATAGGACTAAGGTCAGTATGTCCCTATCGAGTATATTAAACTTAATTACTTGTGCCAGCTAGCTCAGAGGCCACTAGAAACTCCTTGAATAACAAGAAGGGAGTAGTTTCTGGCAGCCGCAAAACATGACCACTTTGTTTCCCTTTAGAATCAGAACGTGTCCCAGAGTCGTGGGACACGTATTTCACATATTTCACGTATTTCACGTATTTCACTCAGCTCAATCGTGCATGCTTAGTTTTCTCCAAGTTACACAGAAAGAACAGACGGGCGTTTCAATAAAAGATTTATTGAACAGTCTTGTTTCTGGTGTAAGTAAAATGTGCTGTTACGATCACAAGACAGTATGCAAGATAAATAATGTACAGTGTAAGGAGTAGAAATAAATAATACTGCGATAGCATTATCTTTTAGTGCATATGCCTTTACATAAATAACACAGACTAAAAATGCGAGTACTCATACAATGCGTTTCTAGTCTAGTTCTACCCCAATGTACCTAACCTAACCTAGGTGTAGGGAGAGGTATGAAGTAGGTGAAGTATTCCTTACTATGGTATACTAACAGTATGTTAAGCCTAGTATGCCTAGTATGCCAAGAGTCCCTCTAGGTTCTTGTCAGCTCCATACCTGAAGAATGAGAGAAGTAGGAATCTCTTTGCCAGACTCGAACTCCAACACCCCGCAAGGGAAGTCAGATCACTGGAAGCTGGACTCTCTGCGTGCAGGGATGACAGCGTCTTCTCAGTGCGTCAGGCCGGGAAACGGGCTCCTCTGAAGTCGAGGTCTCCTCTGATTTACAGGGGCTAGGGAAGGTATATTTATACCTGAGAAGTACCTAAGAATGTTAGTATTGACGTGAGTCGGACAGCGGAAGACGTCATGAATGAACCCCTAAGGAATAATGGTTCATGCATAATATATGAGTCCTTGAAGAAATCAATAGTTCTGGGCTAGGGAAACTCCCGCAGCCTAAGGGTCTGTTCTTCATGAACTCGTTGTGACGTTAGGGTGGACGGATGTCAGAGACCATGCCTGTATTTGGAGTGCACGGTTTAATGCCTAAATAAGGGCTGGGATTTTATGCCTATATAAGGGCAGGGCGAATTGTGCCTATATATGGACATGATACTGGAAAGCCCGTTTATGGACACCCTAAGAGGAATACAACACCCACTCCACTTTCGTGTGTACGATAATACTAAAATGCTAAACATTTAAAATGCTAAACATTAAATGGAGTACCGCATATTTAAAAAATATTTCTTAAAAGCATTAAAAAACAGTAAAAAATGCAAAAGGTACTGTACATCTGAAGCAAATGCTTTTCATTGCAGGCATAAAGTTCGAAAATAAATGCAATTGGAATGAAACAAGCAGTAATATTTACATGTGACAGAAAATAATCGATAAGTTTCTCAAAAATCAAAGTCATTTCATGTCATGAAAATTAATGAACTGTTTTAGACACACAAGATGACTAAGTGTCCGTGGAAGTACCGTGAAGTCTGTACTATAAGGCTAGTTTTACTTTAAGCAGATTGAAATGCCATTTTCGTTCGTAAAATGGGAAAAAAGTTCAATTTTGGTAGAGTTCCAAGTTTTTTTTTTTTTTTTTTTTAAATGAAGCCAAATTGTCACTGCATCTTTGGAACACTGTGGGCTGAATCAGAGTCAGTTTACGGGTCTGGTGTAAACATGAGCTCCTCTATTTCTGTAGACAAAACATCATCCACTGAAGTTGGTGTCAGTTGGAACACCTCGTGTAGTAGATTAATTGCACAGAGATGTGAAGCATCGCTTTCAGCATAGGTTGCCGCAGCAATGTTCGCGTCCGTTGTTACCTGTGTGCCTGTAGATCTTTCTCGTACCTCAGCAGCAGCCGGAAGCGTCTGTGAGATCTCAATGAATGCTGACATCAGGATTGGTAGCCTCTGGGGACAACACAGAGCATGGGCCGTTATCGGGACCAGCAGAGTATCGACATCCGTTGGCGTAGCTGATGGAAATGTGAGACAAGTGTCTAACACGCATTCTTCACCGCATAGCAGGCATCGTAGAACAGGTAAGATGCAATCTTGCCAGATTGGTCTGAATGACAGGAACCACATGGTATTCATGTCCCGTAGACGAGTCATGCCCAATAGCTGTACTATTCGCTCACGACACTTTCGCTCAAGGAGAGCTTTCTCCATTTCGCTCGGAGTGATGTCTGCGAATAGGCTGGCCATAGCGCAATAGCAGGAAGAGAAATAGAATTCCAGCAACAAGTGCTAGAATTAATGGTATGTCACCAAACACCGAATGTGCAAAGTTCGGGATGATTCCGAGTATTGCCAGGAAAGGTGCTAACAGACCGGAGCAGATGCTCTTAAATACATGTACAATTCCGGTTGTATCAGACATATTGAAGATACGTCCTATCATTTCTACGAAATGTATAGGGCAGTTTGTACGTATTAAAGTCTGTATCTCAGCCGAAGTCCTTGCTACTTGTAGATCATAGGTTTCTTTGGCAGTCAAAGGCACTGTTTGCTGTAAAAGCATGGCTTTCATTCTGCTCAAAGTATCAAATCTTATAAAAGAGACGTTCAGCGAAGGCCATAGAGGCGACTCCCTGACTGTGGCTATTGGGGCAAACAATACTTGCATACAGCAAGTGACCCTGGAGTTGACCGTAACTAGATATGGGATGCCTGGCAGCATGCCGCAGCAACTTTGATCATTCAACATGAGGTAACTCCCATTAGAAAGTTGTCCAAATGCTGGATTAATCACAGCAGCTGGTCTACCCTGCTGATGGCAAGACAAATTTGCCACAGAACCATTACAAGCCCCGTATAAAGAAATGTCCTGACATATAAGTGAACCGCTCAGTGCATGTTTACAGTGTGTACCGCTCAAAAACACTTCACGATCTCCACTCCAACATCTATATGTATACGGTACATCCCAAGATGTCTTAATGTATTCCTTACCCAACCTTTCATATTTGCCTGCTTGCATTTGTCTGAGGCAATACTGAAACTGAAAAGTAGTCACAGGTAATGTTATTTTGCCATGAATAAGCCATTCTGTAGCTGGTTTTTCTGCCACTGTGAATGGTAACTTTTCCAGTTTTTCAATGTTCAGCATTGTATACCTTGCTCCTCTTTGTGCCAATTCGATCTGTTTATCAGTCAGATTGTATTCTGCAAACAGAGCTGACGTGTTGATAAAACGCCAAGGCACATAGCCTGCTCGCAAAGATTGCAGCGTCCAGGTTAATAACACAATAGAACGTAATTGAGATTGGCCTTGCTGTAACATCGCCAAATCTTGTTCTAGTATGTCGATAGCAGAGGATACAATGCCATCCAATGAATATATTCTGGAGGACAACGTTGTTAACCCATTGTCGACCACAGAGAGTGTTTTATCTAAATTAATACGATCAAGTTCACGTATTCGTTCTGCGGCCTCCCTCTGTGATACTTTCCATGCTTCATTATAGGCAGCATAAATGCCGGCATATATGAAACGTTTTTGACGCGGTTTTCTTGGTCCAAGCAACAATTCCCTAAGGTCTGCGTCTTCTTTAAGTAAGGTTAAGTGTTATTTCACATCCTGTAGTGTAGATTTATGCAGCCAATCGAGGCATAATTTTCCTACACTGTATGTTGTTACTACCCCCGGATGTTGTCTTTGGACGTATCTTGGGTCTGGCCTATTAATAGTAAAGCCCTGAGTTTTATTCAGGAATCTTTCCTGACAGTTATTCGTGTCTATGGGCCAGATCAACCATTTTTTCCAATCAGGATTAGATCTGTTGAGTTGTAGTATATTGTCAACTGTCACCACTGCCTGTGTATTATTATCACTTGCAGGTGTTGGTACAGAAGGTGTATTCATCTCTTTGATCTTGGCTAATCCAAGACAAGATGTTTGTTGGACAGTTTCATTCAAAAACATTATTTGTTCAGGGATGATGCAGGCTTTAAATAAAGCTTCCATCCCTTGCTCTTGCCAATCTTTAGTACCCCAGACAGTTTTTGTGTCTATTGTGTCTTTCCAAAAGTTGAAACCCTGTCTAGACAGTTGGGCATTAAATAATGCAGAATAAATCTGTTTTGTATTTGTTAACATAATTTTCAGTCCTGTCTTGTTTACATTTTTATAGTAAAACATTTCTGGATTAGATGTGTTGTATCCTGAAAAATATGGAAACTTGTTAGCAAATGTTTTTGAACTACCGTGAGGTGGTGTAGGACAATGCTCCCGTTGGTTAAACATAAACACATTTCTTGGATATGCAGATTTATGCAAATAATGATGACCATAGTGGTTATAACAATACAGTTGTTCATAGTCTGATGAACCCTCTAAATATTCATTTTTAGAAAATGCAGCAGATTTTTCTAGGTCAAACATTATGTCATTAACAGTCTCAAAGTCCCAATCATCAGAATAGGTACTGGACGAAATTAGATCACTTAGTGAAATTTTAAACAAATGTGGAATGTTCAATTGTTCCGTCGGGCCGAAGACGTCAAAATCTCTTTTGTCCCACACTATACCATCCTTTATAGGAACAGCTGTGATGTTCACTGATGACAAGTCTCTTGCTTCACGATGGGAAGATTTATGAGGTTTCAAATGTACGTTCACGCCTTTTCTTTCAGTATTCACAAGGATGTATCTGCCACTTATAAGTACGCTCACAGTTGTAACCAAAGCTAGCCAGAGCAGGAAAACAAAAAGTCCAGATGTAATCCAGAGTTCAATCCATGGAGAAACCAAATAAGTCTTTTTCAGAAAGTGAAGAAAGTCTTGTACTTGTTGTTTGAATTTGAATGATGCTGGCGTCGTTTCAGGTTCACTGGGATCTTCTGAGAACGTATCAAAGTTAATGAAATAGCCAGAAGCAGTTCAATCAATTGTTGGAATTGCATCAGGATTTGTAGAAATCACTGGAACCAGTTCATCACTTGCTACATTGGTGTAGACAGGTGTATTTGGACGAACTGTTACTTGGTGTTCAAGAGGGATGCGTTCCATAGCGTTATTGCTTAGTCCTCCATCTGTTACAGCTGAATTCTCGATTGTTATCAGTCTTTCAGTCTGAACCTCTTGGATAGTAGCGAGAGGAGTGCGTCTGCTACTAGGTCGGAGTCCACGAGGCCTACTATTTAGTATTGGCCACATACTGTGGTTTGATGAGGTCGATGGACACAAATCTTTTCTCCTTTCTTCCAGCAAGGGGCGGCAGAAGTACTGTTCTTGTTCCTTGAACTGCTAGGACAGGTACTGGTTGTCTGTAAGAAGGTCCAAATTCCTTCTTGTCCGCAATCTTTTCTCTGACTAGATCCCCAACTTTTGGAATCCAGACAGGCCTTGCTGGGACCGCCGATTTTTCCCCAGTGGTGGTTGGCTGTAGGAATACGTTGCTTTGTTTCGTTCCTAACTCGTTCAGTTCTTGTAAAACAGCCAAACGATCTTTGATATCAAACGGTTTATTTTCCACCACTGTGCCTACGTGTTCAAGGTCTGGTACCCACATTCTTGTCCCAAATAGGACCTCATATGGAGTGACCCCCCCCTAGAGAACTTCTTGGCATATTGTTCAATGAGCGTTGGACCCCATTAAGGTGTTTGACCCACCCATCACCCGAACCTAATACCCTAGCTGTTATAGACTGCTTTATGTCCCGGTTTTTCCTTTCCACAACCGAATTTCCCTCAGGATGGAATGGAGAGGAGTACCGCAATGCAACGCCCAGACTGGCCATGGCTTCTTTGTAAGCCCGAGAGCTAAACGCAGGACCCTGGTCAGAATGTAGCGTGCCTATTGCGTATGTGCCGATAAAGACTCGCAAATCTTTTATAACAGTTCGAGCGTCAGCCGAGCGCTGAGGCCATATCCATAGGAACCTAGATTCAGTATTTGTGGGAATACCTTTGTCCAGTAGGTCGCAGGCGCGTAGATAGTCTAATGCTGTCTAACAATGGTGTCTGTACTGGGTTGCCGGATTCGCAGCATGGTGTCTGGTGGCTCTCTCGCTGTAATTTACAGTCTAAGCAGTTGTTGATGAATATGTGAATTTCTGTATTCATCCCAGGCCACCAGTACATCTCTTTTAACGTCAACATTGTTTTAGAGATCCCTTGATGTGACAGACCCTCCCCCAAATGTGTTTCATAAATCAAGGCTGCTCTACGTTCCATGTTTGGAATTACCCTATCCCCCACTCCAGGGATTCAAGCAAAAGGAACGTTGTTTGCATCAATTACATAAGAGTACTTGAGTGGAAACTTTTTTGGTAACGCTGCACTGCTGCCTTTGCTTGAAGCATTGACAGCCAACATTATCTCACCGTCTATTTTTGTTTTTGAACAAGTGATCACAGCTACGGAAGCCGTCTGCACAGCCCCCTTTGCGGCTTCATCAGCCAATGAATTCCCTGCAACGTGAACGCCATCACGTTGATGACTCAGTGTGTGAATCACGTGAGCCTTTGGTAGTTTGTTTTTCAACTGAACTACTTGTTCCCAAAGCGATTTGTGCTTTATTGTGCCTCCTTTGGCATCTTTGAAACCATTTTCAAGCCAGTTTTGTATATATTCATTATACGACTGAACACAGTAAAAGGAATCGCACACTATTAGTGTGGGGAATTCTCGATCTGTACTTTCAAGTGCCAGTTTGAATTCTTGTAGTTCAGCTCGCTGAGCTGTACAATCTCCTAGAGACTGAGTTTTTGTGACCATAGGTCTGAAAATGCCATCTCGCATGCAACCTTTTACGATTGCACACGCTGCACTGTAAGCTTGCTTACTCCCTATTGCGGGTTGTGCGGATCCGTCAGTGTAAATTATGAATTCCTACTGATTGAGAGGCAGAATTTCAGGAGGCAGAGGACATTCTTGTTCATATTGCAGGAATGCTTGTGTTTTTAAATCTGGATCAAAAACATATTCAACATCTGTTGCAGCAAGAGAATTAACCCATTGTATCCATCTTGGATGTAATGCTTTAGCATTTGGAATGCTTGCTTTTGTGACCGCTTCTAAAGCCGGTACTGGGGTTACGACAATAATGCGTTTCCCTTGGGCTAAGGCTCTTTCTTTTGCTACAGCGGTTTGAACTGCTGTTAGAATTTTTCAGTTGAACTGAAGCGCATTTCCGATTGTGTATACAAATGAGATTTGTATGCGATTGGTATTTTCTCACCCTCATTGAAGGTTAAGTAGGTGAATCCGCATTGACCCGAAATTATTCGGATCACCAAATTGCGTTGACTTACGCGTGTTTGTAAGTGATTTGTTGCTAACATGTTAGCCTGGAGTAAACGCAAGATTTCTGTGTGTTCCTGTGTCCAGTTTCTGATTGAAAAATCAGGTTTGATTAATGCGTAGAGAGGTTTAACCCTTTCTGCATAATTTAGAATGTAAGTTCTTCCAAAATTTAGGAAACCCAGGATGGATTGTAAGTTTTTTAGCGTTTTTGGAGGTTGGAGCAGCGCACATTTCTCTAGAAAGTTAGCTGCCAAGCTCTTGCCTTCACTTGAAAGCTCATATCCTAGAAATAGGACATTGAGATGGGCAATTCTGGACTTTTTTTTAAAGTTGAACTTGTAGCCCTCAGAGGCGAAACCCAGTATAATGGTGCTCACCCTGTTCAAGTGTTTTTCCAGGTCATCGTCTGTTAGATAAGATGTCATCGACATAGGACAATGCCTCATTGTCATAAATTTGTAGTAACTCCGTTACCCTCGCTGAGAATAAACCTGGGCTGTTCTTGAACCCTTGTGGGAGTCGACAAAAGTGACGCTGGGTCCCCATTATGGAGAATGCTGTTAAGTACCTGCTTTCAGGTGCTATGTTTTGACAAAAGAAACCATTTGAGATGTCTAATGTGGTTTTATATTTTTTACGCACAATGTTATTCATTAATGCTGTGCTATGTGCATTTTGCACTGCAAAAGTTTTAGAACAAGTGTTTAGGTGTCTGTAATCCAAAACTAGACGATATGTATTGTCTGGTTTGGAGACAGGAAACAAAGGATTGTTCATTGAGGAGGTGCATGTTTCAATCACCCCTTGATATTCAAGTTGATCTAAGATCTCCCTGACCTGTTTTTTAGCTTCTTGCTTTATTGGGTACTGCCTTTGTGCAGTAGGTTCATGTTTCAGATGTATTTTATGGTGAGGTGAATCCTCATCCCATCCTTCATGATTTTTATATAATGCTGGGGCCTGGGCCACTGCCCATTTCTTGGCATATGTATATCTTAGGTGAATTGGAATATGGTTGGAGAAGGCAGCCATAATAATGTCCTCGCCGTATGGGCACTCCCTGACAAATTGTGGTGGCCAGTCCTTTTCCGCTAGAAGTATGTCATAGCCCTTTGATAGTCTTTCCCAAAAAAGTGCTTTCACCTGTCTAGGTTTGTCTCCCTCCATCCGGAGAGTTATTTCATATAACTTTTGTGGAGTACTAACCCTGGTGTCTACAGTTTCTACTTTAATGTACTCATTCAAGTCCACTATCTCCAGAAGTTCCTTCAGGGAGCTATTGTGACTTCTGCTGCACTGTCCAGCATTGTCTGAGCCCATTCTCCGTTCTTGAGTTGTGATCTCAGTATTCTCGGCATGTCTGATCTTTAGACCTGCTACTTTCTTTTTGGAGAATTGAGGTTTTGCTTTGGTTTTTGAAGCGTGTTTGTCGTCTTTTGATTTCACGCGTTCTTCTCTATGTTCCGATCGTCCTCTTCTTTCCGAAGTCTGTGATGAGATCTGAAAGGGACGAGAGGAACGTGTATCAGTATCTTGATACCTGTCAGGTTTTCTCAAATTATCCCTATTCCTGAGGTTATACCTCCTTTCAGAGGGCTCCTTTTGAGGAGACCTACCTCGGGATTGAGAACGTTTCTCATTTGAATTTTGTTTAATAGTCTCCCACTTCTTTTTGAAGGTGTAGGAGTTTGTTTAATTGAGTCCTTCTCAGGACTTTCACATAGCTTCGGCTTCACTGGTCTTCCACCCAAACTATCTCTGCCTAATTCTGCATAAGATTGTTCAATTATTCTGGGTAGCTCAGTTTGATGTTCTGTAACATCAAATTCCCTTAATTTTTGGCGGATCGCCACTGCTGCTGCCTCCCTTTAATATTAGATAATATTATTGTTGAGACCTGGTCGAAATTTTTCAGTAACTTCATACCTAAATTTAGAGCAGGTTCTGCCCCGTATTCATTTTGAATTTGTTTCAGGACATCAGGTATTACCGCAATTGACGGAATGCCATGTGTTTTAGTATAGATGGCAGCAAAGACTGAGCCCCAAGTGGTGCAGTCTTCCAGTTGTGGTGTGATCCCCATTGGTAAACTGATTGTCAGTATTCTGTGTTTCTCATACGGGCTAGTATTTGGAAATACTGCTTCGATTTGAGTAATTTTTTGAGCTATCCAGAATGGAATTTGCTCAAGTTTTGTGGGCATTTTACCCATGACTGCGTATAGAGTCTGTGGTGAAATTTTTAGTGTATTCCCCTGTTGGGGAGTTGGATTTGGAATTGTTAATGGTTGCTGGACTGTAAAAGTCTGCATGACATATTGGACCAATTGTCTGTAGATTTTTATTAACTCTGTGAGTTGAGTAAGTAATTCCTCGTGTGACATCTCTTCAATGTCAGGATGAGGTGTGTAGCCGGCTAGAATCGGCCATGTTGCTCCTGGTCTACCTAGTGGACCGAGCCTGGTAATGTTTTTGTGATGTTTTAGGGCGCCTTTAAACCAGAGTTGATGCTCTTGGTATGTTAATGGAATTTCTATATCCTCGAAAGGAATGTATTCCTCTGGTGGATCATCTTCTTTGTAGAAGTGAAACATGTGTGTTACTGAATTTGATTCAGGAAATATTACCCATGAATAGAATACCTCTGTCTGAAAGGATTCATGTGCCTCTATCACGAAAACTGCTCTACCTCCTCTTGGTGGTAGGCCATGTTTTATACGTTTTTAGAGTGATGGCTCTTCTTAAGTTTGGATGGATGTCTATAACACCCTCCTCGGTTTCATTTAAACCTGTAATGTTAAAAACGGCTGCTTGGGCTGGATCAGCCGCAGCTTCATCGTTTCCCGTTTCAGTCATTTTGTTTTTTGAAAAATGTAGAACAAGTTTCAAGGAAACAAAGATAAGGTGCACAATATTTTGGAACACTGTATCCTTCAACGTTGAGCAAACCAAACAGCTAATATATAGGGTGCTTCCCTATGTAGCCTTGGTGGATACTTAACCCTGCCCACTCCAGACGTCTTTTGGAGTATATGGGTAGGGGTCTCTGAGAGAAAAAGCACGGCTGAGCTACTCAGTATCTAACGTTGAATTACCGCCTTACCAAACCGTTGGGCGCCATGTAGTGTAGCTCCTATTTCCCTAATAGGCTCTGCGCATTGGAATAATATATCCTATAGGTTTGACATAGGACTAAGGTCAGTATGTCCCTATCGAGTATATTAAACTTAATTACTTGTGCCAGCTAGCTCAGAGGCCACTAGAAACTCCTTGAATAACAAGAAGGGAGTAGTTTCTGGCAGCCGCAAAACATGACCACTTTGTTTCCCTTTAGAATCAGAACGTGTCCCAGAGTCGTGGAAACAATTGATAACTATTTCACTCAGCTCAATCGTGCATGCTTAGTTTTCTCCAAGTTACACAGAAAGAACAGACGGGCGTTTCAATAAAAGATTTATTGAACAGTCTTGTTTCTGGTGTAAGTAAAATGTGCTGTTAAGATCACAAGACAGTATGCGAGATAAATAATGTACAGTGTAAGCAGTAGAAATAAATAATACTGCGATAGCATTATCTTTTAGTACATATGCCTTTACATAAATAACACAGACTAAAAATGCGAGTACTCATACGATGCGTTTCTAGTCTAGTTCTACCCCAATGTACCTAACCTAACCTAGGTGTAGGGAGAGGTATGAAGTAGGTGAAGTATTCCTTACTATGGTATACTAAGAGTATGTTAAGCCTAGTATGCCTAGTATGCCAAGAGTCCCTCTAGGTTCTTGTCAGCTCCATACCTGAAGAATGAGAGAGGTAGGAATCTCTTTGCCGGACTCGAACTCCAACACCCCGCAAGGGAAGTCAGATCACTGGAAGCTGGACTCTCTGCGTGCAGGGATGACAGCGTCTTCTCAGTGCGTCAGGCCAGGAAACGGGCTCCTCTGAAGTCGAGGTCTCCTCTGATTTACAGGGGCTAGGGAAGGTATTTTTATACCTGAGAAGTACCTAAGAATGTTAGTATTGACGTGAGTCGGACAGCGGAAGACGTCATGAATGAACCCCTAAGGAATAATGGTTCATGCATAATATATGAGTCCTTGAAGAAATCAATAGTCCTGGCCTAGGGAAACTCCCGCAGCCTAAGGGTCTGTTCTTCATGAACTCGTTGTGACCTTAGGGTGGACGGATTTGTGTGCCTCTATCACGAAAACTGCTCTACCGCCTCTCGGTGGTAGGCCATGTTTTATGAGTTTTAGAGTGATGGCTCTTCTTAAGTTTGGGGGGATGTTTATAACACCCTCCTCGGTTTCAATTAAACCTGCAAAGTTAAAAGCTGTTACGACTGGGTCAGCCGCAGCCACACCGTTCTCGGTGTTATTGTCCCCGTGTATGGACATTTTTGTTTTTTGAAAAATGTAGAACAAGTTTCAAGGAAACAAAAAGATAAGGTGCACAATATTTTGGAACACTGTATCCTTCAACGTTGAACAAACCAAACAGCTAATATATAGGGTGTTTCCCTATGTAGCCGTGGTGGATACTTAAACCCTGCCCACTCCAGACGTCTTTTGGAGTATATGGGTAGGGGTCTCTGAGAGAAAAAGCACAGCTGAGTTACTCAGTATCTAGCGTTAAATTACCGCCTTACCAAACCGTTGGGCGCCATGTAGTGTAGCTCCTATTTCCCTCATAGGCTCTGCGCATTGGAATAATATACCCTATAGGCTTGACATAGGACTAAGGTCGGTATGTCCCTATCGAGTATATTAAACTTAATTACTTGTGCCAGCTAGCTCAGAGGCCACTAGAAACTCCTTGACAACAAGATGGGAGTAGTTTCTGGCAGCCGCAAAACATGACAACTTTGTTTCCCTTTAGAATCAGAATGTGTCCCAGAGTCGTGGAAACAATAGATAACCGTTTCACTCAGCTCAATCGTGCATGCTTAGTTTTCCTCAAAGTTACACAGAAAGAATAGACGGGCGTTTCAATAAAAGGATTTATTGAACAGTTGTTTCTCGTGTAAGAGATGTGTGCTGTTATGATCACAAGACAGTATGCAAGATAAATAATGTACAGCGTAAGCAGTAGAAATAAATAATACTGCGTCAGCATTATCTTTTAGCGTATATTCACATACATAAATAACATGAGCTAAAAATGCGAGTACTCATACGATGCGTTTCTAAGCTAGTTCTACCCCAATGTACCTAACCTAACCTAGGTGTAGGGAGAGGTATGAAGTAGGTGAAGTATTCCTTACTATGGTATACTAAGAGTATGTTAAGCCTAGTATGCCTAGTATGCCTAGTATGCCTAGTATGCCAAGAGTCCCTCTAGGTTCTAGTCAGCTCCATACCTTAAGAATGAGAGAGGTGGGAATCTCTTTCCAGATTCGAACTTCAACACCCCGCAAGGGAAGTTAGATCACTGGAAGCTGGACTTCTCTGCGTGCAGGGATGACAGCGTCTTCTCAGTGCGTCCGGCCGGGAAACGGGCTCCTCTGAGGTCGAGGTCTCCTCTAGTTTTCAAGGGCTAGGGAAGGTATGTTTATACCTGAGAGGTACCTCAGAATGTTATCATTGACGTTAATCGGACAGCGGAAGATGTCATGAATGAACCCCTAAGGTATAACGGTTCATGCATAATAAATGAGTCATTGAAGAAATCAATAGTCCTGTGCTAGGGAAACTCCCGAAGCCTAAGGGTCTGTTCTTCAAGAACTCGTTGTGACGTTAGGGTGGACGGATGTCGGAGACCATGCCTGTATTTGGAATGCACGGTTTAATGCCTAAATAAGGACTGGGATTTTATGCCTATATAAGGGCAGGGCGAATTGTGCCTATATAAGGACATGATACAGGAAAGCCCGTGTATAGACACCCTAAGAGGAATACAACAGCATGTTGTCCTCACCGTCCACTGCTCCTTCCGAGGGAGGCATTTCAGAAATGCAGGATAAATGCACAATTACTCGCTCTCCGTTTTGGAGCTGTTCTAGCTTCGGTCCACCATCTGGAGCGTCCAAGCCACGCCCCCCATCCTGACAGCGCTCTTGTTAGAAATGGGGGTCTCTAGTTTGCAATGGTTTGCACCTTTGTCCAAGTAGGGACCATTGCTTCTAGTCAGGGTAAGGGAGTTACTCCCTTAGACAACCCCTACTCACCCCCTTGGTAGCTTGGCACAAGCAGGCAGGCTTATCTCAGAGGCAGTGTGTACAGCATTTGTGCACACATACAGTAAGACAGTGAAAACACTACAAATAGATACCACACCAGTTTCAAAAAATAGGAAATCCTTATCTAAGCAAAACAAGACCAACACGGCAAAAATCCACCATACAGATATCATCAAAAATAGGTTATTCACAAAAATAAGGCTTGTAGCAAGAAATAGCTCCACCTGGACATCGTTACTGATAAAAAACCCAAAGTATGGTGCCGACCGCGTGATGTGCCCCTTCCGGCCTGGAGGCACACGGACCCCACAGAACAGTACCTTGGCAAATGAGGAAAACAAAGACAGTGCACAGCATTGGGGAGGTGATGCCTCATCGGCGCTGGGCGGCGCTGGTTCCTTACAATCACAGGGAAGATGACGCTTCGGTTCTTTACTGTAATGCAGGGGAGGTGAGGCATCGGTTCCTTACTGTTGCCGGGGAGGTGACGCCCCGATGGCAGCGAGGTGTCAGTTCCTTACAACAGTGTGGGGTCGATGGATTCGGGAGGTCACCCTCTTCAGGCATCACCTCCAAAATGATGAAGCACTGGCGTCGGTGAGGTCAGGACTGCAGTGCGAGTCGGGGCGGTGTGTCGTGAGCATCATGATCGGTGCCCTCAGCTCCGGTACAGGCAGCGGCCTAAGTGACGGCATCAGAGTCGATACGGTGTGGCATCGGCAGGCATCGGGCTGTGGTGCAAGTCAGGGAGGTGCATCATGCACTTCACGAGCGGTGTCCCGGCTTCATTGCAAGTTGCAGCATCGCTCACCGGCGTCGGCATTGCTTTTTCCCTCTGTGCCTGCTGAAATTGCAGTTCCATGTGCAGGAGGACTGAGGAAATGAAGTATTTGTGTCCCTGAGACTTCAGAACAGGAGTCAAGCTCTACACCAAGCCCTTGGAGATCTTCTTCAAGCAGGATACACACCATTGTTCAGTCTTTGTCCTCTCCTTGGCAGAAGCATCCACTGCAGGACAAACCAGCAAAGCATCTACACAGCAATGGGGCAGTACTCCTCTTTATAGCTTCTCCAGCTCTTCTCTTTGGCAGAGGTTCCTCTTGAGTCCAAAAGTATTCTAAAGATGAGGGGTCTGAGCCCCAATATTTATACCACATTTTCCTTTGTTCTCTGGTGGCAGAAAGTCTCTTAGCCTAGTCCAAACCAGATCTGCCCTCTCTGGTCCAGCTTCTTGGCAGAAGGTGGAGACAGCACTTTGCACCGGAGACAGGGCCTATTCAGCTGCAAGTAAATCTCCTCTCACTACTCTAAATGCAGACCAGGTCTATTCGGATCAGTCTGATTCATCCAGGAAAGGCAGGACACACCTCAACCCCCCAAGTGGCTGTCCACAGTGAATGCACATCCCCAGCTCCTATCACTCCAAAACCAGACAGTCAATACACAACCCTGGAGAGGCACATAGGATGGCTAAGCAAGAAAATGCCCACTTTCTAAAAGTGTCATTTTCAAACACACAATTTAAAAACCATCTTTTTACTAAAATATGTGTTATTAAATTCTGAGTTCAGAGAGGCTAAACTCTATTCCTTTATCTGGTCCCAATGGAAAGTTATACTTGTAAGATGTTACAACTAAACTCCCATGCTAGCCTATGGGACAGATAGCCTTTCAATTGTGAAAAATAAAATACACAGCATTTTACTGTCAGAACATGTCACTCACACCTGTACATGTCCTACCTTCCACATACACTGCACCCTGCCCATGGGGGTACCTTGGGCCTACCATAGGGGTGCCTTACATGTAAGGAAAGGGAAGGTTTGGGCCTGGCAAGTGGGTGCACTTGCCTGGGTAACATGGCAGTTTACAACTGAGCGTGCAGACACTACAGTGGTCAGTCTGAGACACATTTACAAGGCTATTCATGGCACAACCAGTGCTGCAAACCCACTAGTAGCATTTGATTTACAGTGCACTTTACTAGGGACATACCAGTAAATCAAATATGCTAGTCATGGATAACCAATCAAATCACAATATTTTATTCAGGGAGCACTCGCACTTTGGCACTAATCAGCAGTGGCAAAGTACCCAAAGCATCTAGACCAGTAAAAATGAAATCCAACACACAGCAAAAGTACAGGAGGCAGAGGCAAAAAGAAAGGGGAAACCACGACAAGGATGCCAGGTCTAACAGTTCTTAATAATGAAAAGCAGCAGGAGAGAATCATCAGGATTGGCTAGGTGGCACAATCATCACTCTCGAAGAGACGTTGGGGCTGTGGTGCCCATCTTTCAGATTCTGCAGCATAGTGTGGGTTGCCACTAATAGAAAAGACATTGCAGTGCAGTGCCCATGTGTGTCTGGCCAATTCCAAAGTTTGGTCAGACATGTACACATAATTCATCATAGAGCTGTCACACATCTAGGCATAGGCCAGGGGATGGGCATGCCTCCTCTTTACTCTGGTACAAACTGCAGTCACAGCTTTCTGTGTGCACTGCAGAAAACTCTCTTAGGATTGTGCCTGCCATTATGCAGTTGATCTAGTTATTGAACAAATGAAATATTAGCAACAACAGAACACATAGGGAAACCTGGCACTTGCAACATAGAAGAATGCTTTACTCTTCTCTAGGGCTGCGGGGTAATCCTGAACCTGTGACATAGAAAACAAGCACTGCTGGGATGAGGACTGGTAGGGCAAGCAAGGCATGAGCTGGAGCAGTACTTAATTTGAAAAATCGTTTTCGGGAGGCAAATGCAGACTGTAACCACCATTGCCCCAGCCAGCGCTGCCAATGACAGTACCAACATAACATCTTACCATCGCACTCCAACAAGTGTGACAATTCAGACTATTTCAGGCCACACAAAGCTAAGTAATGGTGTGAGAGAGACAGGTGTTATTCATTTTCCTTCAAATTGACTTAATAAAAACAGTTATTGTGCTCCTTCCAAAATTAAACACACTGTGCCACCATGTGGTGGACTGTCACTAGTCCCAGTGCTCACAATTAAGTGCCTGTGCCAAGCACCGGAAACTACTAGCTCAAATTAAGCACTGGGGGGAGCATCATGGACAGTGAGTGGACGGTGGAAGGTGGCAAGTGAGGCACACAGGTTAGAGTGGGCAAGAAAATTCATGCACTCACGTGAAGTGCTTAAAGTTAAAGAAAGAAGTAGCTTCCTGAATGAAAGTAACTCCAGTAATGGAGGGATACAGTCCAAGCAAACAGAACATTGTGAGGCATAAATGATGCTGGGTGGGATACGCACATGCATAGGAAACAAAGTCACTGAATCAACAGGAGACAGCCAATCAAGAGCACGGGGCAGCCACAAAACCCACTCTATGTATATTGGAAACAGACAGACAGCAATAGATGGCTGTATAGGCAAGACCTAAAAACAAGTCTGTACGTTTTTAGCTCTGGTGCAAATCTTGATGGGTTATGGCCCTCCTGCACCTTAATGCGATAAATGAATTGCTACAAAGTTGTAGATAGTAAGCAATTTGTTTTTAACAGTGTAGGCATAAATAAGAGCAACATTTGTAAGAACAGTCAAAAATACTAATGTTTCATAGAGGAAACCTATCATATGAAAATGGTGACTAGATTTCATTTCTGATATACAAGGAAAATGTTTCACAAACACATTCGTAATGTTTATTGTATCACTCAGTTTGGTTGAGAGGACAAGACAATAATTTTCTCAACTTCATCTTTTCCCACAATCATGTCTAGCCTGTAGTGGCAGCTCTCTTCGTTGTGATCAGCAGCAGTGCAAATATCTAGATCATGTATTGAATGTGCTTATACATGTGTTCGATTCTCAAGTGGTGCGGATTAGGCATATTATAATGTGTTAATAATGTCTGTGGCTGGCATTGACACAGTTCTTTGAAGCTCAGTATGCTGAGCTAAAAGTCACTCTTTGCTCTAGGGCTATATTTTTGCAAGAAGTACACTCGATACATGAGAAAAAAGATTGACCACAAAGCATACCTCGCCTGAAAGGTACATTTTGTTCCTTTTTAAATTACAGATCCATGTAAAGGTCATGTCCTATCTTGAAAAGCTCAATAAATTGATTCAACTCTATAGTCCTGCAGAAAGGTTTCTCTACAGTGATCGATGGGGCTCCATTTCGATATTGCCAAACTGTAGAAAACAGATTTTATCACAATTATGAGCTTGAAAACGTCATTCAAAGCCTACGTTACCATCCCTGGCCTAACGATGCTTTAAACATCAGAGAAAATTCTGTTACAATACCCTTACTGACAGACTTGCGTTACTCCAGGGAATCTACTGTCATTCAGTACATCATTTCTGTTGCTTCTTCATTAGTAGAGAGATGACAAAAATTTGCAATCAGCAAGACATGCACCCATGAAAAAGATTGTTTAAGAAGCATAGTTCAAAAAGCTTGAAGTAGAGAAAACATAAACATTGTTTCTTCTTCCCCCTGGTTGCACCACTTAGATTTTACATGGTTACTGGTTTTAACTTGCCCATTTATGCTTTCACACTTCCTTTATTTACAAAAATGTCTTGTAAAATCTCAGATAATGTAGGGGTGTCTATGAGAGACCATGGAAGAGGATAGACGCATAGAAAGGCTGGGTTCAGAAGTACACCTATGAAATGTAGGCTCTGACACTGACTCTTGGGTAACACCCCGCCTTTTGCCACTGTAGCACAGCGGCTTAGATAATATCTCTTTGCCCTCATGCTCCCCACCTCAGCCATTATCAGTTCTAAAATGGACAATTCTCCTATTGCGCTGAAGATCAGTCTTTGCTCTGAAGTATTTATCTGTCTACAAATTGCACCTGGACATGATGAAGCAGCACATTTCAGAAAGCAGAAAGGGATTGTGATGCCAATTTTTTTGTTTTATGCTATTTGCTATAGTGTTATATACCGCATCTATCTATCAAGAGCACATATTGAGATGTTGTCATTTGAGATATCATGAATGATGTCATAAATGATGCCAGAGTACGTCATGAGTGATGAAACATGTGAGGTCCTAACTAGTGAGTGGTGGGTGTGCAAGCTGGTAAATTTCTGTGTTTTTTGTTTTTTTTTGTTTTAAAAGTTACGGGCTCATTAATTAGGCCCTACCGGCAGTATTCTGCCGCCGGAACGTCATTTGTTTGATGTTCCGGTGGCGCATTGTGCCACTGGCATATTTATAAGGCCACGTTACGTGGCTTTTTATGACCTTATAAATATGTGCCCCTTTTACGCAGAAAACCACGTGAAAGGGGCATTCCATGGGTGTTGCTGGGGGCATTCCCAGCAACATCCATGGCTTTTTGACACTGCCCCAGATTTATGAGAAATCGTAAGTCTGAGGCAGCGCCAAAAACGCACGCATCCCCAGGGGCGGCATAAGGGAGGCACAACTAGGAAAAATATCTTTATTTCTCCTTGTTTTTCCTCTTTCTATGTATGCCTCATTCTGCAATACACATAGAAAGAGGAAAAAGCCTCTTGTGATTGTTTTTGTGGAGGAAGGTTTCCCTTCCAGCACAAAAATAATCATCCCTGCAACGCAGGCACCCTGGCACCATGGTGCATTGCGCAGGGGAAAAGGACAGGAATGATCTGTATCTAATAGATGCAGAGCATTCCTGCCCTTTTCTTTTGCCGTAGGGCAGCGCAACAGCAAGGCCTGCTGCACTGCCCTACGGCAAAAAATCCATAAATGAGGCTCTACTTCTTTACCTAACTATGACGCACTTTAACATATGGCTCTTTCAGTGAATATATACACATATAGATCGCACTCATTCCAGGGCCTGTTCACCAACGAATACAGCTGCACTAGGTGTGTCGTATAGCGTGGTCATGGATAAGGCTCAGTGGGGTTGCAAAACTCCTTGAATTATAGAAGTTTGAGCACCATAAAGCAACTGCAAGCTTACACGTTTCGGCAAACGCCATCAACCGGGCCAACACATTTCACATCACCACCGTGTCTATTTACAGTCCATTGTCTTGCCCACCTCTACATTCCCTTTTTCTATATATCTGCATCAAGACAGTTTCAACTTCTCAACTCAGTAATACAGTATTTGCACTTTGGTGATCTAAACAAACATATGTTGCACATCCCAGACGCTACTCTTTACAATTCTGATCTCATGTTTCTGCTCATGTTACGCTCGCGACGTAATCCTTCTCGGACCAGGTCCCAGATCTTTAAATGCCAAAATAGGTAACATCAATTGCTATCCACATATGACCATGCAATATTAAAATACTAAATATAAGCCCATACTGACAATGGTTTATCTTACACATACTAGAGAAGCCGGATCGGGTAGCAGCGTGTCTGTTTGAACTAATTCATTTGTTATCTGCACGCACCTTGCAATTGTGCCAGTGCAGATCAATTTTGATAACAGCCATGTATGTACATTTCAAAGCGGCTGGTTGTAATAGCAACATTTCAGTTCATGTATTCATTTATCTATTTTCATAGCAGCAATTAGCAGCAATTGAATTGTATAAAATGTCACAGTGCAAGATGCCTTCTTAGTCACAATAACTCATGCATAATTACATTTCCATAACGTTGTCACGTGTGATAGTGCAATGTAATTCCAGCCACATTTACTACAGAATCCTCGAGTCTACAGATTGTATAGTGGCACACAAAGCTATGTAAAACCGGCTTTGTACATGGCCCTTTTTCAGGGGCGGCTTCTTCCTTTGGGCTTGAGGGCGTTTCCCTGCCCCTTCCATGTGCTGCAACATCACATCATTTTAATTCAATAGGCATCTTACGAATCTACAATGTGTTATCTCCATACTGTCTTGCCTATCTGTGGCACTCTGTCTATTGCTCTGTGTCTAGTGTTTTTGAGGGCAGGCCAATCCTTACAGAAACAAGAGCAATGGACTTTGTGAGGGTATATGTAGTGCGCATGTCAGGTTGGACAGTTACCTTGCTTTGTCCTGCCTGACACGTGTACTCAAGGCCTTCCTAATCCTTGCTGTAGTAGGAACCAGAGAGAGTGAAGATGCAGCCCCCCAGTCACCTATGGAGTGGAGGATTTGCCTGCCCCAACCAATCATGATGTTGTTTGCTGGTATGAACAGCATGAGAGCAGTGTCTCAATTGGCTCTGAAGGCTGGCCGGTAGTCCCGCGCACAAGAGGCAGCGCGAGGGGAAGGAGAAGTGCAGAACATGTCCAATCACTGTGTGGCTTTATTCTGAAGACAGATAATGATTGGCTAGTTGTCTGTGACAGTCTCTCTGGTCACGTCACATGCTCCTTTCCTTTGTGCTGCACAGCTGACAACACTGTGTGTGGGAACAAAGAGGCAGATGTATCAAGCAAAATTGTGTTCGCAAACGCCGAAATTCGCAGAATTTTGGCGTTTGCGAACGCAATTTTGCTTAGTGGTATGTATTAAGGCAAAACTGCCTCGCAAAATATGGAATCGCAAAATCTGCGATTCCCTATTTTGCGATTGCATTTAAGGAATCGCAAATTGCGATTCCTTAAATCCAATGTAAGAAGCACCAAAAAAGTGCAATTTGGCCTTAAGGAATCGCAAATTACCACCAACTTCAAGTTGGTGGTAATATGCGATTTCTTTGAAAAATGCACTTTTTAGCATTTTTCAAAGTGCACATGTGGCGCACATACATGCCCTTAGGGCATGCATGTGCGCCACATGTTCACACATACATATTTCAGGGGTGCAACAGGGTGTCAAAAGGACACCCTGGCACCCTTGAAATTGCATTCTCAATTTGCGATTCTCTAATTGCTATTCGCAAATTGAGAATGTCTTCCCATTCATTCCTATGGGCCTCTACGCCCATAGGAATGAATGGGAAGGTATTCCTCAATTGCGAATCGCAATTTGCAATTCGCAATTAAGGAATATTAAGGAATCGCAATTATTATTGCTATTCCTACATACATAGCATTTTGCGATTCCTTAATAGCAATTCGCTAAAATTCGATATTAAGGAATCGCAAATGCAATCCTTGATACATCTGCCCCAAAGTGAAAGCACTGCCACTGAGAGAGCTGCCTGTTTGTCCTCGACCTCGGTATGCACAGGGCAGACTAATGGAGAGATTCAGCACTAATGTGAAGACGAGTTGAGGCGTGGAGCCCTTGTCAGTGCTGGTAGGAGGGGAGAGAGAAAGTATTGATCTTGCTGGGATATTGAGAAGAGAGGCAATCCTTTCGGATGAGATAATACATATATTGTTCTGAAACACCATGACTCACGCACGCACATTCCAGCCATGCCTGTTTATCAAGAGGCATCTCCTTATCCTGACGTCCAAACTATGGGGCAGATTTACAATTAACTAACGCAGCACGGCGCAGCAAGTCATTTTGCTGCGCCATGCTGCGTTAGTTTGGAAAGCACAGGGATGCGACATATTTACAAGAATATGTCGCATCCTTGTGCTTCCCCTGCGCTGGCGCACAAACTGCAGCCATACGCCGGCGCAGGCACCCTTGCACCATGGTGCAAGGATGCCTGCGTCGTGGGAGATTGCTTTTGTGCAGGAAGGGGAACCTTCCTGCACAAAAACAATCACTACAACCATTTTCCTCTTTCAATGCGTGCTGCAGAATGCAGCATGCATTGAAAGAGGAAAAACGAGGAGAAATGAAAACATTTCTCCTCGGTGCGCTCCCTACGCCACCTCTAGGGTGGCGTAGCTTAAACGCATCTCCAGAGTTACGATTTCTCGTAATTCTGGAGATGTGTCTTGTTCCATGGGTGCTGCGTGGGAACACCCACAGCAACAACCATGGAACGCCCCTTCACCGCAAAGTGCTGCGTGTGAAGGGGCCGTATTTACAAGGAGAGGAAAAGTCACGCAGGGTGGCTTTTCCTCTCCTTGTAAATATGGAGCAGCCTCCTGCGCCACCAGTACGTCACAAAAAGTGACGTACTGGTGGCGCAGGGGGCTTGTAAATCTGCCCCTAAGACTTCAGTTAACTTTTCTGGAAAGGCATTATTTATAGTGATGTTTCATCCTGTTTCGGACTAAGCCTCTTTTCCCTGACACGTGAACTGCCAGGAAGCCTTAACACATTTGAATTAAAGAGTTGTATGGGGTATCGAAAAATCGGAAATAATTATTGGGTTCCTATAATTTATGTTATTGAAACCAAACAATGTGGAAATGTAATTAAAGTTTTCCCACAGTGGAGGACTAGACCCGTGATGCGCTGCCTTTGAGTCTTGAATGGATGTGAGTTAATATTCACATGCTTAAATAGCACTTAATCCACACCAGTTAATAAGTTTGCTAAACGCTTCCAGCAGAGGAGGGACTTGAGGCACATGGTCACACAAGACGCTGAGTGGCAGAGCCAAAATTCGATGCTTGAACACAGCTATGCACATTATTTACAGAGCCCTGAAAGTGCCAGGCATTATACGGATTTACTAATATATCTGATTTTCATTTTGCGGTACCATATGATTGTGTGAGATCTGTCATTTTCATTTTATTAAACTTTCTGTGGCTGCAAATTTTTGAACATGATATAGAATCGTCCGGTTTTGGTTAAAGTTTTATATTTCCATTTAATGCTGAAAATGCTAGCCTTTGACTTACATGTGCCCTGGAGCTGAAGGCAGCAGTTATATTACGAATGTATTCTTTACTAAGATAGATTCCCTCTAGTTTTTCTTTTTCAGCTAATCGCTGCCATAAACTTGTCTTACATCCTCGGTTGATGAATCAATTCCTTAAACGGCTAGCAAGGTCTTGAAATACAATATTTATGAAATGAATGAAATGAAATTTGTACTTGTAAAGCGCACTGTTACCCTAGGGTGTCCTGGCGCTGTACGCATACCGCTGTGGAACCCTTCCTGTCTTTTCCCTGTGAAATGTCCACTCCTGGGCACCCCCAAGGTGAAGCCAGGAATCCCAGCGCTGGTGGGGCCGTTGTGGAGATTAAGCAAGCTATTGCCCAGAGTTGCAGAGTGGGACCCATGATTAAAATAGGCACCGAGGCGAGAATTATCAGGTCCGAGGAAATTGAGCCCAAGACCCGCCAAGGCGGGAATTGAACCCTGGTCCCAGGCCAGATCTCTGCATCAGGGTCTGCCGCTCTAACCATTGAGCCACACTTCTCCACAATTATAAATATACCAACGTTGTATTTTAGTTTGTGAACATATGTTCGGAACTCATGGATCCATTAAGGTGAGGCAATAAACTGCAGATTGTACCTCACCTGCAGTTTTGTTCAATCTTTAATAGGGTGGGATAAAAAATGAGCACACAGTCCCTCAGTTTGAATACTACTGATGAAGTGTGCCTTGACAGCATTCACAGCACTATTAGGGCACGTGTTAACAAAAAAACAGTAACTAGATAGATTGTGAAGACTTGAGGCAAGAATCCACACACTCTGATTGTAAAAGCTATGTCAAAATAAAAATAAATGTAGAGTACCGCAGATTGGCGGTTTCCAAGGTGCTGGGGTGCATGCATCCCTCTTCAGAAATGCAGCAGTTTAACCCCTTCGATGCTCATGACGAGCTCAGCTCGTCATGCTGCGCGGTAGCGCTGTGCGCATGACGAGCTGAGCTCGTCACGACCGCACCCGCGATCGGAATGTCCAGCACCTGGGCGGAATTCCGATCGCGGCGAAGCGGTTAAAGAGGTGAAGTGAATATGACAGATGGCATTTCCTTCCTGTTCTTTTTTTTTTTTTTTTAAGTTTGAGTTTATTTAAGAATAAACAAAAATAAGAAAGGAAGAACAGCGATATAATGATATAACAAAACCTATTTAACCTAGGGATAAAAAGATGAAGCAGAAATATGTAATAATATCGTTATCACGCTGTATACAAAAGCTAAAATGCAACATAGAAAACAATGAGGAAAAGGAAAAGGGGAGGAAAACAAAATGTAATAAATGTAAAACAATTGAAAATATCAAGCATACTATGTAAAATACTTAGCATTGTAAGCAGAACAATTAATGGGATTGAAAGAACAGGATAATAAACAATCAGTAATAAATGACTAATTGATCATCTAGAAGTAAGGAGGCAAAGGGAGAAATTAAGGTGGCTTCCGTACATCATCAGATCCGTTTTTAGAAACAACATTTAAGGAGGCAGTTAGGGATAAATAAGTTGTCAAAGGGAGCCATAAAAGATCCCTTTTGACTGCTAGGGATATGGGGGAGACATAATTAGTATCCAGTCGATGATGAAAACAGACAGCATTCCACCACGATCTAAAAGTGACTTTATCAGCCTGTTTCCAATTAGATGTTATTAAATGAAATGCGATGGCTAACAACAAATCTAAGAGCTTAAAACTCAGTGGTGATTGAGGCCATTGGGAGGATAGAGTACCTAGGAAGATGTGTGTGAAAGAAAAAGGGATCTGAACCTTAAAAATCTTTTTGATTTGGAGCCAGACAAGTTTCAGAATTGATGGATTGGAGGACACTCAAACAACATATGTTTTAAATCAGCAGTAGGACAAGGGCAAGACCAACAAGTAGAGGGTGTGTCTGATGAAAAAGATGCCAAACGCACTGGGGAAAATAATACTCGATGATAAATGAAAAAAAGGGTTTGTGTGGTATTTGCAGCCCTGGATGTTTTATGAATTTTAGACCATATTTTATCCCAGCTGGGAATTGACCACTCCTGTGAGAAGTCTTTTTCCCAAGCCAATTCAACCCTTGTTTTGTGTGTGTCCGAGGGAGAAGGCAAAGCTTTTTATATACAGGATGCTGAGGGAGAATTGTCAAGCATTGAAAATACATTTCTATACAAAACAGGGGGATCGTAAGTATTAGGTAAATTTTTAAGATATTGAATGAGAGAAGGATAAAGAAGATTATATTGCGATCTAGAGGACAAAGGTAGGGAAAAGTGAAATTGAAGATCAGAAAAAGTAAGGGGTTGGTTATCAGATACAAGTTGGGATATCCAACTTAAACCTCTAGAATGCCATGATTTCCAGTAAATAGAGCGGTTACGAATCCGTAAAGATTTATTATGCCAAATAGATTGTTGGTGAAGGGAGCTACTAAAAGGATATGATGAAGATAGTATAGGGACCAAAAGTTTACGGGAATGGGATATAGTAGGGGAGCGCAAAGAAGCAGTGTTGGAAGTAAAAGTTAAGATTTCCTGAAAATCGAAAGGAGCAATTAAAAAGTTTTCTATTTTTAACCAAATAGGAGGATGCAGAGGAAGATCCATAGACATCCATCGGGCAGCTTGTTTTAATGAAAAAGCGGAATGGTAAGTCTTAAAATCAGGAAACCTAAGGCCTCCATTAGGTCTGTCTTTCTTCAAAGATGACAGGGCTATACGAGAACGTTTACCTTTCCATAAGAATTTTACTAAAATAGAGTCAATTTTCTTAAAGTAATACTCAGGAATATGAATAGGAATCATGGAAATAATATATAATATAAGAGGAGAAAGCATCATCTTAATTGAGTCTAAACGACCCCAACAAGATAGAAAGAGGGAATGCCAGCGCGTAATGGTATCATTTAATTTTTTAATAATATAATCAATGTTTAACTTTAACGTTTCAGATAATAAAGGAGCGAACCATAGGCCTAGATATTTTATTTTAAGAGGTTGCCATGAGAACCCAGAATGTTCAAAAAGATGTTTTTGACACAAAACATTCAAAGGCAAAATTTCGCATTTATCAGCATTAAGGCGATAACCAGAGATTCTAGAGAAGAAGGACACCTGTTGAAGAAAAGGGGTAAGAGAGGATTCAGGATTAGAACAATATAAAAGAATGTCATCAGCATAAACTGACATTTTAACCTGATGGGACCAAAGTGAAATCCAGTAATACGATCATCCTGTCTAATTTTAGTTAAAAAGGGTTCCAAAGCTATAACAAATAATAAGGGAGATATGGGGCAACCCTGACGTACTCGCCAATGTAATGGAAAATAATCAGAAGTGATACCGTTGACAAATATTGAAGCTTGGGGACCTGAGTATAATAGAGAGATTAAAGCGATTAATTTAGAAGGAAAACCAGCCTATTGTAAGGCGTGAAACATAAAATCCCAACCAATTCTGTCGAATGCTTTCTCAGCATCTAAGGAAATCACGGCAAGGGGGTGATCCAGGGAGGAGGCTTTGTTTAAACATTAAAAAGAACTCGCGAGTTGTCAGATGCAAGTCTCCCCTTAACGAAGCCTGATTGTTCTGGGCCAATGAGATCGGGTAGGATTGGATCCATACAAAGTGCCAAAATCTTTGCAAAGATCTTATAATCTGTATTGACCAGAGAAATAGGTCGATAATTCTTACAAAGAGAGTGATCCTTATCCTCTTTAGGAATTAAGCAAATCAATGCTTCTTGAAACGAACCTCGAGAAGAGCCATTATCGAGAAAAGATTGAAATAGAAGTAAAAGATTTGGTAAAAGGATTTTCGCGAAAGTATTATTGGCTTTCGCGAAAATCCAATAATACTTTCCCACGCTGATTCGATTTTGCGTCGTGGCTTTCCCACGATGCAAAATCGAAACAGCGTGGGAAATATCTGCTAAAGAAATATCAGCTTCCAAAGGTCCGAAGTCGATATGACTCGATGGGGGAGAAGGAATAGATTGAAAATAGGAAAGAAGATCGGACTGATTTAGCAGGGCTTCAGGAGTATATAAATCTTTATAAAAAGAGACAAATTTGTTCAAAATGTCTTTATCTTTAAAGATAGGAGTACCAGCAGAACCATGCAGAGACTCTATCCTCGTTCTTTCTTTTCTCACTTTTAGGTAGTTAGCCAATAATTTCCACATTTTGTTTTGGCCCCCATAGTAGCGAGAGCTACTTTTCAATAAATAAGTAGAGGCAGCGTCAGTAGATAGTCTATTAAAGGTAAGTTTGGCATCAATAAGACTTTTCAAAGAGGATTCATTATTTGAATGGTAATATGTATATTCTAATTGTTTGATTTTATTAAGTAGTTGGGAAGTTTGGGCTTCTATGGATTTTTTCTTTTGCGAAACAATATTTATGATAAAACCTCTGGCAGCAGCCTTAAAGGAATCCCACACCATAACAAAGGAGAGGATGTGGTCCGTCGGCTAGACTGCCGACTTTGGTGCTGGAAACCAGGGTTCGAGCCTCAGGGTCGCGTCCACATCCTGTGATTCTGGGCAAATCACTTAATCTCCCCGTGCCTGAATGTGTAATGTAAATACGGTGCTCATGTAAAGTGCTCCAATACCGTCGGGTCGAGTTCGCGCTATATAAATATGCAAAAAAAAACAAAAAAAAACAAAGGGAGAATCCGGGGTATTGTTGATAGTAAAGAACTATGAGGCAAAGGAGTTGAATTTTTGACAAAAAATAGGATCAAGGAGTAGGGAATTATTAAAACGCCATCTTCCTGAATGAGGAGAAAAAGGGATAAGATCGATATCAACAAGTACAGGGGCGTGATCTGATATTAAGATAGAACCAATTTCACATTGAGTGGCATGTTGGGCCAGGGACTTACTTAGGAAAAGATAATCAATACGGGATTGTGAATGATGTGAGGCCGAATAAAAACTGTATTCTCTAAGGTCAGGATGGCAAAGTCTCCAAATGTCCACCAATGCTTTGCGACGTATAGTGGATGTAAATTGTGAATGCATTTTAGAGGGAAGAAACTTAATTTTAGAATGTCTATCCAAAATGGGGTCAAAGACTTGATTACAATCACCACCAAATATAATATAGTCATCATCATATGAAAGTAATTTAACTGATACATTAGTCCAAAAAACCTTATCAACCACCGTAGGGGCATATACATTAAAAATAGTTAAAGGAATCTTATCTATAAGGAGTTTAACAATAACCCAACAACCTTCAGCATCACTTTCTTGATGAACAATGGAAACATGTAATTTTTTGTGACATAAAATCAAAACTCCGTTTTTTACCCATAGCAGGAGAATTAAATACATGTCCCACCCAGCATCTCTTCAGTTTTGAAGCTTCATCTTCATTAATGTGAGATTCTTGGAGTAAGGCAATATCAGTATTTAACTTAGCTAGGTGCGATAGCACCCGTTGCCTTTTGATAGGATTATTTAAACCTTTAATATTCCAAGTAGTAACCCGGAATGTAATCTAATGAGAGAAGTATGAACAGGCATTATGCTTACAAGGACAGGAATTAAAATTGATTGAGAAATATACAGGAAAAGAAGGCAAAAAAGATAGAGCGAAGATTTTAGAAAAGAGAACAAGGGAGATGAAAGAGATAAAGATAAATAGAGAAAACAAAGAGAAGAAAGAAAGAGTAATAAGGGAACAAAGTAAGAAGAGACAGAAGGAGCAACAAGAAGATAGAGAACAAAGAGACAGAACAAGTCATGCAAAAGACGACTGAAAAACATACCTACAAATACAAAACGAAAGGGGAATGACTACACCAGAAGACGACGACGACAGCAACGGAACTCCACCGAACACCCGATGAACTAAAATCAAGACTGCAACATAACAGGACTATCAAAAGGGAGTAAATTGTAGAAAAAGACACCTGTATGTAAAAGAAGCAGAAAGAAAAATTAATAAAGGGAAAGTGAAAACCTTGGGAAGAGAAATATGAGGAGGAAAAAAAAAATATAGAACAAAACAAAACATTAAAGAAGTACAAAAATAGAAACGAAACAACAATCAATGTGCAACTAGGAGGAAAAGATAACTACATAATATGAGGCAAGAATAACAGTTAAGAGGGTTTTGAAGTGTCCATAACAACAGCTCCATGATGACAAAGAAATTCTTGAAGCGCCGCGGGATCTTCAAAAGTTGTGGTCTTGTCTTGGTAGGTAACCTTGAAGAGACAGGGATGAAGTAGCCCAAATCTGGCATTTATAGTGCGTTGTTGAGGACGTAAATCAAGGAACTTCTTCTGGCGATCTGCTGTAACTTTAGCTACATCTTGAGAAAGGAATAGGCGATGACCTTCCAAAAAATGTGTTTTTTAAACTTGACAGCAGACAGGACTTGTAGAAGATCCGTGTATTGCAGAAAAAGCATAATAACATCACGAGGCTTCACAGAAATTTTAGGACCAAGTCTATGAGCCCTTTGAATGTTGAGAGAGGTGGTAGCAGGTAAGTCCAAGTGCTTAGGCAAAAAGGATTGAAAGAAGGGCGTTGAGTTGGAGCCTTTGATATTTTCAGGAAGACCATAAAGTCTAAGGTTATTCCTGCGATTTCGATTTTCCAAATCCTCTGCCTGTTTCTTAAGTAGAGATATATCTAACTCTAAGGAAGAAATACGGGAGCAAGAGGCTTGGAGGGATTCAGTTGTTTGTTCCACAATGAGCACTCGTGAGTTTAATGAAGACCATTTATCATGCAGGAATTGTAGAGTTTTAGTGGTTTCCTCCATGAAAGGTTTCAGGGCACGGATTTCTTCCAAGATGATATCCATGGAGGCTGAGGAAGAATTCACTGGAGAAGGAGGGTCTTTTTTTTGACGTTTGGTAGAAATTGCTGGCAATTTGCTTGGGAGCTGCGTTTTTGGAGTAGAGCCTGAAGGATGGTCAAATTTCTGAGAGGGTAGGTCTTCCATTTCATTAAAGTTGGAGTTAGAGTCGGAGTCTGAACACACGGCAGTTTTGGTGGAAGCAGAAAGCTTAAGATTCCTTATTTTCCCCATAAACTACGATGGAGTTTAGTAGAGAAGGAACCAACCTCTTAAAAACTGAATTGTAAAATCTTGAGATCAGTAGGAGAGTCAAATTATGCACATCTTCCGTGGTTTGTAAAATGTAGAAAGTCACTCAACAAAAGAGCCAAGACACTGCGAAGCCAAGGAAAGCAACAAGATTTGAATAAGTATTCACCTCAGGTGAAGCACAAAATGGTGGCTGTTAACTGAGAAGGCAATCCGCAATTATCACATGACAGCAGAAATGAGTGAAAGCAGCAGCGTTTTAGTGCATAAAAAGAGTCATTTGTTGTGCACAGAGAATGAAGAGCCAAAAGAGTCTGAAGAGATGAAAGCAGACGTAGGAGGAAACATCAGAAAAGACGGTGGGCGCAATGAAGAAAAAAAAATAAAAAAATGGCGGCCGTGTAACAGACAAGCCAATTTGCGCCGTCAGGAATAGCCAAAAAGCAAGAAAAATGGCATTGGAGGTATAGAGAGGCTCATCACATCAAGAAATTAAGATTTCCGACGTCCAGTTGAGGAGAAAACATCGGTAAACACGGTGGACGCAATGAGGAAGAAATCAAAATGGTGGCCGTTAACAGAACAAGCCGATTTGCGCCGTCAAAGATAGCCAAAAAGCAGAAAAAATGGCATTGAAGGTACGTAGAGGCTCACCACATCAAGTAATGAAGATTTCCGACGTTCCTAGAACAAAACGAGAGGCAAATCCTTCCCGAAGAGAATCACATCGGGGATGGTGGTGCGGAGCTCCGGAGCTATGCGGCCATCTTGTTTGGCACGTAAGCCACGCCTCCTCCTTCCTGTTCTTTGACTTTGTTTTCCAAGGTCCTACCACGTGGCTGAAGCCCTCCTCCCACTCAAATCATTCAAAAAATAAACATACACCCTTTCACATCTCCAAATACAATTTACAGTGTTCCCTACTCTATTAAAATAATGTTCATGAAATTAGTGTATCTGATTTCTCACCCTTCTTTGGACAGAGAACCATGGACTGCACACGTGGTTCTTTATATCTGCTGCCCGATTTAACAAATTAATTTCCATGGCAAAATGCTCCACATGAGGTTGCGCTTTATAAACTAATTGCTTATTAAAATGTGCAAAAATACATTCTTTTGTCCTATTTTTCAATATTTTGCTATGGAGAGAGCTCCTTTTTGCCCCTCAATTGGCTGGTGGCCCCATATATATTCCTCCCTCCATCACACTAGTCAGCAATTTTTACGCCCTACCACTTTCAAAAGTCACCAGCCGCTCTGCCCTTTCTCCTCATTATCCTTAGGTAATCCAGTTGTGCACCTTACACAAAAGTCACTGTTCAAGCCTGTTTCATTTGTATTCCTTTGTCTGTTTTCATAGCAGTCATTTGCAGCAATTGAGTTAAATAAAGTGTGTAGTGCAGAATGCATTCCTAGTAACAATAATTCATACACAATCCATAGCATCATAAAGTGTCATAGTGCAATATACTTCCAGCCACATTTGCTACAGAATTATTTTGTCTGTAGATTATATAATGGCAAATAAGGCTATGTAGAATGGCTTTGTGTATGCCCCCTTCTCTTCATTATGCAGCATATATTCATTATCAGAGCACATGTACAGATTGAAATTAGCTCACATGATGTATGTGTGGTGGTATATATTTATTGGCAAAAGCTCTAACATCGCTATTTGCTCTACCGAGGATATGATTGGTTCCAAGGTGTTCTATATATGTGGACCGGTCTTTGTACATATAAATGACAATAACCCTATGATGTCTTCAGCTGTTGCATTTTCTAGATGAGATCTCTATGGTGCAAGGTGTCATTACAATTAAGTTAAGCAAAAATGATTTGTTCTCTAATTGATGTACAGCATTAGTATATATTTGTTCAAATATGCTTTCTAACGTGTCATGGTGCGCTGAAAAGTCAAATTCATGGTGGGGTTAATCAGTCTGTCACTTGCAGTGTCCCATACTCAAGTACAATGCAGATACTCATCAACTTATAGTCATACAAAATGGCAGTTCCAGTGTATAAAAATGTGTTCAGCCCTTCAAGCCATATAACTCATTTACCTAACGATTGAGTAAAAATAGGGCACCTCTGATGTTCATATGTATATCCCTAATCGGTGTCACATGGCCATTAGACTTGCATGTCCCTCATGAAATTCATTCAGTGCTCACTCTGCACCAACAGCCCTTTGCTGTGCTTTATTTCAAGACATTATAAACATTTCTTGTAATATTTCAGATAATGCACAGGTGTCTATGAGAGACCATTGAAGAGAATAGACACATAGAAAGGCTGGGTTCAGAAGTACACCTATGAAATGTAGGCTCAGACTCTTGGGTAACACCCTGCCTTTCCTCACTGTAGCACAGCGATGTAAATATCTCTTTGCCCGCATGCTCCCCACCTCTGCCATTATCAGTTCTAAAAAGGCAGTGAGGATACATATGGACAATTCTCCTATAGCTCTGAAGATCAGTCTTTGCTCTGAAGAATGTATCTGTCTACAAATTGTACCTGGCTATGATGAAGCAGCACAATCCAGAAGCAGAAAAGGATTGCGATGCCATATTATTGTTTTATGCTGTTTGCTGTAGTGTTATGCTACGCAGCTATCAAGGGCACATATTGAGATGTTGTCATTTGAGATGTCATCAATGATGCCATAAATGATATCATAGTAAGTCATGAGTGATGTAATATGTGAGGTCATAACTAGTGCATAGCGGGTGTGCAAGTTACACTTAGCCCTGTTAACTATAACTGGTGAATTTCTGTGTTTTTTTTTAGTTCTAAATGTTCAATTTTCACCTAACTATAACAGCACTTTAACCTTTGGTCACGTTCCGTGATAACATCCACCTAACAGGCGGGTGTTCTGTTGCGGGTGCGAATCCCCACTTAACATCCAGAACTATCTATGAAAAACCAATGATGATGGGTGCTCCAGGGGGGCATGTATGTCAATTTCTTTATTCAGCAAGGAGATAACAGTTCCCAATGTGTTTCGGCTCAAATGAGCCTTTGTCAAGGTAACAAGCCCCACCACCGTCTGAAATTGATACAGAGGTGCAAGTATAAACACTCAAAAAATCCTCCAAGGTGTCCTACCAGTGTAGTAAATACATGAAATTACAAAACATGGTAAAAAGGAATTTCCATATCACTTATAAATCTGAAATGAAGATGTTTGAAGGTGCTCACCATGTATAAAATAATATTAAATAACACATGAATCATGAACATAAACAAAAATACTTATGTTTGTAATCACGGCATTCATACATTCAAGTCCATCCCCTAGAGCAGAGGTCTCCGCACTTTTCAGTACAAGGGCCACATCGTATATTTTACAGATATTTGTGGTCCGAAAAAAAGCAGTTTCATAAATGAATGAATAAAATTTAAATGAAAGAGTAAGGCTTACTTAGACTATTTTTTAAATCAGCATGATATGATTCAGAATAAAAAAGAAATGTGACAATTATAAAGAAGCAATGCCATACTTAAAAGGAGAAATTATATATAATAAGTAAAAATGTCAAACATTAGCAAAAGCTCTGGCAAAAAAAACAATTACTTAACTGTCGATAAGAAAAGCAGGCTATTTATTTTCTTTATTAATTTTAAATAATGGAGAAGATTCAAGAGGATCTGCTGCCTTCTACAAGCTGCCAAAGAAATGGGATATAGATTTTCCTTTGATCATGGGAATCAGAGGCTTTGGAAAACAACATGGAAATTACATTTTAGCCTATTAATGCAAAAATTGCTGCAGGCTAGATGAAATCCTGCAGAGGGCCCTATGCGGCTGCGGATTGTAGTTTGGAGACCCCTGCCTTAGAAAACAGAGGTCAATAGTCAAAATGTAGCAGTCCAATATTGATCCTACTGAGGCAAATAAGCTACAGTGCCTCCTAATTCTTGCAAAGAATTCCCCCCTAATGGGCAATAGTATATCATGCTCGGTCCAGCATGAGTGGAGGAATCACAAAATATAAACAGACAATTACCATGCATGCAGATAATCCACGACAGTGGGAAAGTATGGCAAAGAAGAAACTATAACTTGTGCCGTTGAGTAACTTTAGGCCATGAGTTATAGTTTGTTAACATAAATATATGTATAACTAAACCCCAAAGGTTACTTGGGGTTACAGGGATGTTATAGCTAGGTGATCAGTGATGTCACTGACCATGTCATGAGTGATGTAATATGTGAGGTCATAAGCAGTGCATTGCGGGGTCGTAAGATATAGTTAGCTCAGGTAACTATAACTGCTGAATTTCACTGGTTTTGTACGATGGAAATCTGAACCAAACTATTTTCATTGAATTTCTAAGATTTTTTTAAATTCTTTTTCCTAACTGTAAGGACCCTGTCACCTTTGGATTTTTAAGCGAATTTTTAGGGTGTGTCAAATTCTATTGCCTAACTATAACAACCCTGTAACCTTTGGTTTTTTAAGAGAATTTCTATGGGTTTTTAACTAGTAGTCATGTTTGCAGAGTGGTGGAGAAAAGGGGCAGGGCCTAAAACCAGCTCTCAGGAATCCCGCTGAATGGGACTTACTGGGGGCAATAGGAGGGGATCTTGGCCCCCAAGGTCCATCAGCATCCAAGGGGATTTCATCCCCAACCAGTAGTGTGCCAGGAGATGCGTTTGCAGAGTGGTGGAGAAAGGGGGCGTGGCCTCTGTAGACCTCTCAACAATACCGCTGTGTGGGACTTACTGGAGGTAACTGGAGGGCTTGTTGGCCCCAAGAACCCTCTAGAGCCAAGGGGACTTCATATCACAACCAGCAGTGCACCTGGAGGCGCGTTTGCAAGGTGGTGGAGAAAGGCGGCATGGCTTCTGAATCCTCTCAGCAATCACCCTGTGTGGGACTTACAGAAGGTAACAGGAAGGCTTGTTGGCCCCCAAGAACCCTCAGCATCCAAGGGGACTTCATCCCCCAACTAGCAGTGTGCCCTGGATGTTGAAATAGGTATATTTTAGATGTAATTATTATCCTCCAACTATGAAAAGAACTCTAGGAGGGTTGCCATTTGGAAAGTCCGTATCCTGACGATCTTGTTAATGAAGTTTAGGTCCAGTGTGGGTCATTAAGTCCTTTCACTCGTCAGGTAAAAAATAGATTGAGTATTCTTATGTGATTATCTTACTGCACACTATGGAGGCCACAGAATATTTTCTTTGCAGCACTAAAGTCCTTCTATTGCTCCAATTATTACACAGATTAAATGCAAAATATTTGCTGCAAGTTATCAAGGACAACCCTAATAATCCAGCCCCTGACTCCACTACACATTAAGGGGCATATTTACTAGAAAGTAATGCAGATTGGCGCTGCAAACCATCTTGCTGTGCCAAGCTGTGTCATTAGGAAAGTGCAGGGATAAGTCGTATTTACAGCAATGCAATGCCTCCCTGTGCTTTCCTCTGCACTGGCACACAATTGACTGGCAAGCGCCAACGCAGGCACCCTTGCACCATGGTGAAAGGGTGCCTGCCCTTGCAGGGATGATTGTTTTTTGTACAGAAAGGGACACATTCCTGCACAAAAACAATCATTGATGGTGTGTACCTCCTTCTATGTGTGCTGCAGAATGCAGCACACATAGAAAGTGCAAAAAACCAGGAGAAATAAAGGTATTTCTACTTATTTCGCCGCTTTAATGCCTCCCCTGGGTAATCTGACGCATTGGGGGTGTGCAGTTCCTAAGGGTAGGGGGAAAGGGAAGGTCTTTTCTAAAAAGTGTCCTCACACAAGGGGCCCTGAGCCTGGGTAGGACAGACGCTAGTTGCACTGCCACCCTGCCATCAGAGCAACGAAGTGCTCTGCCATCCCCGTCAGCACAAGCCCTAATCTATTGGGGTCTTTCTACCTCAGGATCATTTAACCCGGGGCGTTCAACTGCATCTGGTTACCAGTTAGGAATCACTGAACCAGGTTTGCGGTTGTGCTTAAGTACCTTTAAATCACATTTTTTTGGTCCTGACGAAGTGCCACCAGACCCGTTAGGGGCTAATTTGGCATGAAACATGTTGACCCTATGCACCACACCAGCCCTATAGGATCATTACATCCAGCTGGGGCTCATTATTTTTAATTAGGCTAGTGCCCCCTGGGAATAAACACATTAGTTTAGGCTGCCCTAGACCTATTTTAACCTACACACTCACTGCATTACCTAGCCCACACACCCGCACTCACCCTATGGCTTCATCCATAAAAAGATATCCGCCAAAGAGCCCCTTCGCGGGTGCCCGTCGGGCATTGCAGCGCCGGCCCGACGAGGAGCAGGCCCAATGATGAAGCATGACATCCTTCGGGTGTGTGAGGGCACTTTTTAGAAAAGACCTTCCTCCCCCCCTACCCTTAGGAACTGCACCCCGTGTTTCTCACTATTGCCTTGGAGCATGTGTGCAGGACCTGCTTAAATATAGCTCCTGGTTCCTCTTGTTTAAGACAGAATCTGATGCATTCCCAGGTTTAGGAAACCTTGTAAATCTGGAAATGCATCAGAATCCATGGGTGTTGCATGGGAACACCCACAGCAACACCCATGGAGTGCCCCTGTCACGCAGAGTAATGCATGAGAGGGGGCCATATTTACAAGACCATGAAAAGCCACACAGGGTGGCTTTGCTTGGCCTTCTAAATATGGCTCAGCATTGTTTTGTCAGCTGTGGATCTGCATAGACCTGACAATAGGAATAGCAGTTGATGGAGCAACAGCACCACTGTTACTCTACTCTCTACCTTGAATCTGCAGAGAGCGGAGTCTGGAAACCTGATATGCCATAACATTATCAGCCATTCCAATGGTTCTCTTCGGTCTCTGAAGACTTGAGTTGGTGGAAGGCTGGGGAAGCATGCTCTTGGCAGTCACAACCATGAAGAATACCTTTTGGTTTTTACTGCTGTGATAGAATATTAATAAGTAACTGTAAGGAAATGACACATTTTGCCTACTCCACCGGAGCGTCAAAAAAAGTGATGCTACAGTGGCACAGGGGCCTTGTAAATATGTCCCCAAATTTTGACCAATCTGATAGATTTGTCTTTTTATATTAGTGCTAGTACTACTTCATTGATTGGCAAGGTTGTGTGAGTGGTTGTGTGAAAGCTGGAGTGCATGACTGGAGAAATGAGTACATGTTTGGATGAGAGTGCATGAATGGAGAGTGGATGAGAGTAAATGCATGGATAGATGAATGAAAGGGATAGTGCACACGGACCACTGAATGAATGAGTGTATGAAAAAATAATGGGGCATTGACAGTGTGGGGAGCACTGCCTTATGTCCTCAAACTCACTGGATAGCTGCCATCTCATTGGATATGGTGCTATCTCTTCAGGTCCCAACAGCATGGTTTAAACTCCTCCACAGGCAACCAGTTCCAGAGGCACCACCTTTACTTAGGTATCAAATCAAATCAATCACTACTTATAAAGTGCGGCTTATCACCCGTGAGGGCATCCAGGTGCTGGGTTGCTGGGCTAGTTGAAAGGCCAGGTCTTAAGTCTCTTCCTGAAATCAAGGGTGGGCTAGGGTGATGTTCGGAAGTGGAGGGGTTCCAGGACTTGGATGCGAGGTTGGAGAAGGAGGGGCCTCTGCTTTGGCTACTGTACCACACGTTTCTATGCAGACTCATCTGACTGCTGCATAAGAATCTCCTTAATTGATGAATGGCAATGTCTGCCAATCAATGGTCGATGTATGTCGGTTAATCACCATATAGACTGTGGGACTGTGCTTCATGCAGGGAAGAGTCTAATAACAATTTTAATAGTAAATATTTGCTAAATAAATAAAAATTGTATGTACATATAAATTGACAACAATTTAGAGCATCTAGAAACTAGTTTGCTAAATTTATTTTGTAGGCACTATCTAATGGGCTCAAAGAGTGGAAAACTTAGGACAGGATGCTAATGCAACAATATATATATAACTGCAATCCCTCTTTGTCCTCCTCAGATTACTCAATGCACATTCTGCTTCTAAGTCCTATTTATGTTTTTTATTTGAAAAGTTTTAGAGAGTGCAAACAAGACCCAGCAGGGTATCAGATCGCTGTACAGCGAAGCCTGCTGGTTAGGCTGGCACAGGAAAACATAATAGATAGCTAATCTTATGCAGTAGAAGCACATTGGAGACAAAGTAGACATATAAACAGTTAACAAGATGAAGATTGCATAGTAGACAAGGGAAGGTAGGGTTGTAAGGTCAACTACATTAGTTTGTAAGGCTACAGTACTATTGTCACATGTAACTATTCTGGAGCAAACCTTTGACTTCTTTTTTAAATGCATAAGTTGAGGGGTTCATTCTGATTTCTGGCGGAAGAGCTTTCCAAAATCTCTGAACAAGACCAGAGAAGGCATGGCTGTATGTTCTCTTCTTTTTGAACTTTGGTGGTTTCAGCAGTTCCTAGGAGTGAATGCTTTTATTCTGTCTTGTTAAAGTATCTCCTGCGTCCAACAGCGAGGGCTCTTATTTATGCTGCTTATATACAACAGACTAGAATACATGCCGGCATATGTCACGCTCGTAACAGTAAAATGAAATTAATTCAAGAAAAAAGGTGTTTTCTTGTCAATGTCTTAACACATTTATGAAGTTCATGTTTTTTTTAGGTTAGGGTGGAATGAAGTTTTTTGAGTGTGTGTTTTTACTGCAGCAACATCAGTGTAAGGAACAAGTCAGTGCATGCCCTTTGGAAAATACATTCAAATCAAAATAAGTCATAAAGGGTTTGAACTGAATTGATTTGATGCCATGGTCAGTTAATGATTTTTAATGACAGCATTTTAAATTGGCTTCTGTGCTGGAAGGCATTGAAAAACATGTTACTACATTTTGTTTAAGTGGCCGGCTATGTCGCAGAGTTCAATGACTTTAACTATATATAATAGAGAAGGAACTGGTTGAGCCATGACAAGAAACAGGTATGAATGACCGAGTTGATTCTATTTGACAGAAAGAAGAAAGAACCCCTCGAGTGGTTTCTCTAAAAAACAACATATTTGACATTTAGTGACATGAGGCATTTTTGAATGCTGATGCCTCATATCCCTTCACTGTAAATGTTGCGTTTGCAGCCCTGTTCTAAATCAGATGCAGATCCTGTTATTCAGTCATCTGAATTAGTCTTGACACAGAGTAATGACTAAGTTGCTGTTCTGAGAAAAGTTTTAGTGAGCTGTGTTTATTGATCAAAGCAAACGAAAGGCGTGTTCATCGACCGGTTACAATGTCGGCTGGTTGTTGAATATATTGATGTTGTAGAATCTAACCTTGCTTAGAAAAATCTTAGGGGCATATCATCAAGACACATATCGCCGCTTTTTCGGCACATAGCGCCGAAAAAGCGGCGATTCAAATATCGCACAATCATCAAGGCGGCGCTAACATGCATTAGCGCATGTTAGCTGCCGTTTTCCGAACGCCTCGCCTTGCATCGCTAATTAGATGCAAAGTAGGCGTTCCTCACATAGAATCCATGTAAAACATCGCTGACACAGCATCGCGATATTTACAAGGATGCCCCAGAGCCGCAAAGCGCCGATAATAGTTGCGCTAATGCCCCTTAACGCAGGATCCTAACGTCTGGTATTTTCTCGACTACCCTATGTGTACTATTGGAGGTGGATTCTAGGGTTGAGGCCACAGGGCCCTATCAGCAAGCTCATCTCCAATTCTGCTGGATTATCGCTGGTTTTCCAGCGATGTCGCCCCATATTGCCGGCTATCGCTGGGAATATTATCGCCAAAGCGCTAAGCGTTGTTGATACAGCACTAGCCTGGCGATAATTTCCTGCGATAGCTGGCGTTAGTGCAAAATGCGCTAAGCGCGTTCATCGCTGAGGCTTGCTAATATGCCCCTTATTTACCTGAACTTTCATATATTTGTTTATTTTTTACGTCACTCTAGGGCATCATGGTACTATAGCTGCCAGGAAATAATAAAACAGAGCTCTGGAAACACAAGCAGAAGCCTACAAAAAACAGGAAGGTTTCCAACCGTTCCTAAAAACCTTAGGCTGGATCACAAAACACTTTCCCACTGGTGATATTTTGCACCCTAGGTGGTAAGTTCAGGCAGTGCTTGGTGAAGCCACATTTTGCCACCGTATTCAGAAAGCAGGCTTCTGAAAGTGGTAATATGTGACAAGAACGCTTGTGCATAGTTGTTGTGTTGCACTTTCTAATGGTCGTGATGTGTTCTATTGCTTTTTTGGTATGTAGCTTTGTGCTGCATTACTGCAACATGATCTTGTGGTGTACTGTCGTTGCTGTGTTGCATTCTGTTTTGACAGCCATGTTATGTTTTTTTTACTTGCACTGTTATGTTGCTTTAGGCTTATTGTGTACATCCCGTTGTTTCAATCACATATGCCAATACATGCTGCTACGTGTCTCGCCAAAGGGAGCACACTCCTGTACAGCTCTAGTGTCAAGAAACCCTTTAGCACTGTCTAAGGGGGTAAAAATTTGCTGCCGCAACTCTTCAACTATTTACGACACCAGTGAGACCGAAACTGTGACAAAGATCATGCCTTTAAATAAGCATTTGCATCGCTTCATTTATTAGATGCCTTTCCTGGAAGTTAGAAGTAAGGCAAATATCCAAAGGGAGGGCGTTTCAAAGTTTGGGCACCATGACAACAAATCTGTACAAAGATAGTATTGTTATTCCAGTATGATGCATTTAATAATGTTGAGATCATATTATCTTCTAGAGAAATACGTGTTCGTCTAATTTCCAAACCATTGATTATTTAATATCAGTGCAATACTTACCTTGAGGTAAGAAAGACAGTAGCTGTGGATTTAAAAGGGGTATACTTGTATAAGTCATCTATTCCCCCGATATGTCCTTATCACCTTTTTGTGTCTAATTATGTGTCACTTAGTTTGAGCAAGTCAACAATTTGATGAACTGTGTTTCAAATGTATTGGTCAGGATCTTTAGAGATGTTATGTTATGTAGATTTGTATGGCGCACCTTATCACCGGTGTGGGTATCCATGCGCAGAGAGTGTCTTTTCATATTCTTGTTCCTCATTTAGTAGGTCATTGCTGAAGTCATGAGATATATCTACTCACAATGATGCTGGGTGCTTATGCTGAGAAGGAAATTTGGCTTTCCAAAGCATCCATGACTCTCCAGGATAGCTTGCTAAGGAACCAATGGCTACTTCATGGATGGTGGAGTCCAGGTTAGATCAGATATGTCCAGGTTAGATCAAATATAGATTAACACAGGTAAGTATCACACACACAATAGAAACAGTCTAGTTGGTGTTAATCCCTTAAAAATGAACTACTCTTAACTAAGCTCAAATTATCGCACAGTAAATACTGAAAGAATGGTTAAAGTCTAACCAGTAGCCTCTGTTATTACAGATAATTAGGATCACTTCTTCCAGTTTATCTCCATATTCAGTGCTTCTCCCACTGCTTGGTTGTTAGTTCCAAGGCTCATTTCAGCAGAACATCACTCAAACAGTGTAATGTTCAAATGTAATTACATCGGATTTCAGCATCATCAATAGCTACTGGACGTTCTTAAGTCCAAAATCATTGACCATGATAGCCTGAGGGCAGTAATAGGGTTTACAACTATGGGTTCCTCTGGGTTTTAGTTTTGTATTCATGGATTACCATGCACTAAGCCAAAATCAATTATATTCATTAGTTGAATAAACGTACATTTGAAAATGTCCCTACTTGTTGTGGTCAAAGTATTTTATTCCCCATGGCGTCCTAGGGCATCTTGGTAAGTACTGCGGTTTGGGTCATGAGCCATGTTAGGCTATCGAAAGTGGTAGCTTGTAAGTTAATAATCAATATCAAAAACTCCAGTGACTATGGCCTTTTCTCCAGTTACCCTGAGGTAACCCTAAAGTTTAATTGATTATATTTTTTATACTACCGGTTATTGTTGAAACTTTCAATGACTTTGGGTTACAAGATGGAGTCCCTGTCTTTGTTTTTGTGTCAGTGGTACAAAGGATGTACCTTAAAACATGTATAAACTACTTCCATCAGTCGCTAACCCCTGCATGAATTGGCCCACAAAGACTATTAGGGTGTTCTTCTGGGCCCTCATATTTAACCAACAGCTGGGGGTTCTCTGGGGTGTGCTGGCAGAAGCCTGGACTCCTTGTTTGTGCCATCCCTTTTCCTTTGTAAAATTGTTGACCTGACACCAAACCTACGAGCTTATAGCAGAAATATTGAAAGCACAATGCATCTGGCAGGTATCAACACGTGGACTTGCATACCTAAATCTCTATTTGTATATATTCAAATTAGCTAATTCTCCAATCAGCTGGAGAAGAATATCCTTGTGGATTTTCTGTGAAACAGGGCTTATACAGGATGTTCATACAATATTTGACATTCAAATTTGTCATTGATGAAATAATACTATTCCAGAGAAGCAAGTATTGCTGTAACATATAAAAGATGCCATAGATTGTTATATATCTTCTATTACGATGAATGATATTAATGTTTCTTTGCATAATATTGCCAAAAGGACAGCTTAAACCTTTGGGGGACCACTGAGGATTCATGACATATTAGTAAGTGTCCAGCAAAGCAATATGTGAGGAAGAATATTTTCATTTTATGTGTATTACTAATGATTTTCAAGGAAAATGCCATTTTGTGTAGGAATGAGGAACAGATGTCCCAGAAGGTTTGTGTAAGGGATATTATTATTGTCATATGAAGTTCTTAAAGGAATCTGTGTTACTAAGAGGCATATTAGATGACTCGTTCTTTGTGAGGAGGACAAAGGGCCTTACGCAGTAACATATAATTTGGTGATTCATTAGTTAAGAGAAATACCAAATCACAAATATAGAATCACAGAACTATATGTATAAATAGTACGTTTTCTCTATTTGCGATTTCTTCGGATTCACAATCACAAATAATGAATTTATAATAGTGAATCAGAAGAAGTCGCAAATAGTGAATCAGAAATTTTAAATGTTGCATAGACTTCATTTGATGAACCCATAACTAGCAAGCAAGTTTGCTGTACAACGTTCCTTGCTTTTACATTGACCAGCACCTATCTCAGTGATGCAGGAGTAAAGTGGAGATATTTTATAATGTCCACCTGAAAAAAAGGATGATTGGGCACAAAAGAAAACATACATTTTTGTGGAAGATTGTGTTTCTAACTATAATAAACTGCAACAAAAAACATTAGTTCACCATAGGGGAGCATATCAATGCAGTGTGTGTTACCAAACACACCATTGATGAGATACGTGAGAGCTGGTATGACTCAAGATCTTGTACCAAAGCGAAGATGGCACAGAGAATGTCTGAGGCTGGCCATACAGGAGCCAGGACCAATTTAAAGCTCCCGCCAATTGAGGGAATTCAGTAAGTCCGCTCCTAGCAGGTGAGAGCATTCACAAATGCTCCTGCAGCTTGGAGCAGACTTTTCAGCTGTTTCTGAATAAAGAGCTCCAGCACTCAGGGAGCAGCATTTTTTGCTGCTCCCTGCGTGCAGAGGCAATGCTGGCTCCTGCTGGAGGTGGGGAGCCGGCTCGGCCGCTGGGGCATCGGGCCTCTCCCCGCAGACCCTAACAAAGAGGCAGTGGGTGCCCTTGGTTGGCACCAGGGCACCCACCATTGACTGGCTGGGCCCCTGTTGATGGGGTACCTGGGGACAAAATCGACCCAGGGAGGGGGGCCATGTGGCCAACCTCCCCCATTTTTATTTGGCAAAGTCCCATTGATAGGGTCCCCAGGGCCAATATTGGGCCAGGGAGAGGGGTGTGTGTCCCTTTCCCCCTTTAAATGCTGAACAGGCCTCAGGGGATGTGGTCCTCGGAGCCAATATTAGCCCAGGGAGGGGGGCTGCGTGATACCCTCCCCTTTAAGAATAAGGCCGGGCTCTGGGAGATGAGGTCCCCGAGGCCAAAATCGGCCTGGGGAGGGAGGCAGTATGCCCCCTCCCCCTTTTAAATATAAAGTGGGTGTCCAAGGATGGCTCCAGGGCACCCACCATTTACTGGGCGAACTCCGCTGGATGGGCTCCCTGAGGCCAATATTGGCCCTCGGAGGAGGGCTGCATGCTTCCTTCCCCTTAAAATTAATATTGATAATATTTATAAAGCTCAGCGAATGCTTGAGGGCGTCTTGGCGCTAGCATATGCAAGGGAAGCGAGAAAGGAAGGATCTAAAATTTAACAGCAAATCATTTAAGTAAAGCCTGGTCTAATACTGTAGCACAAAAACCACATTTTCAGTCAAGTTAGGCTGATTTTTTTAACTGGATGGGCAGTTTATTCCAGAGTTTACATGTTAGAAAGGCAAAACTTCTGCTCCCCCAAGAAACATTATTGCAGTAGGGGATAATCAGTATTTTGAATGCTGCAGAATGAAGGGCTCTCCCGGGCATGTACCAAGAGAAGGACAACCTCAGGTACTCTGGGACTGTATTATGCAGAGATTTATAGAGTGCCTTAAAAGCGACTCGCTTTCTGATCAGCAGCCAGTAGAGCTCCACTAGCTTGTAAGAAACCTATTTGAACCTACATACTTTCAGAAGAAGATGAGCAGCAGCAATCTATATGTTTTGTAATCTATTCAAAAATCATTGCTGCATGCCATATGCTGGACAGGCCCTGGGGTATGGGGTCCCCGGATCCAATATTGACCCAGGGAGGGGAGCTGCATGTGCCCCTCCCTATTTAGATGCTAGCTAGGCCTTGGGGGAGAATATGCCAGATCGCAGGAGACGGGGTCCCAGGGGCAAAAATCGACCCTGGGAGGGAGACGGTGTGCCCCAGACCCCCTTTTAAATATAAAGTGGGTACCCTAGGTGAGGTTCAGGGCACTCACCATTTACTGAGTTTGCACCAGCGGATGGAGTCCCTGGGGTCAATAATGGCCCTGGGAGGGGGGCTGCGTGTCCCCCCTTTATAATAAGGCTAAGTCCTGGGAGATGGGGTCCCCATGGGCAAAATTGGCTTGGGGAGGGGGAGCTGTGTGTCCTCCTCCCCCATAATTTTAGTGATGGGCCCTGGGAGATGGGTCCCCTGGGCCAAATATGGACCGGTGAGGGGTTAACATACACCCTCCCCTATAAAAAGGTGGCAGGCCATGGGGGATGAGGTCCTCAGAACTGACATAGGCCCAGGGAGGGGTGGCTGGATACCCCCACCCTTGTTGACTGCCTTTGGGGGGGCTGGCCACATTTGCCAACCACCCGCCACGCATGGCTGAACGCCGTGTGTCGCATGAGGTTGGCTACATGTGGGGGCTTGAACGAAGGCCTGGCGGGCAGCCCTACCATGCATGGCCAAATACCATGTGTGGCATGGGGTGGGCTGGATGGAGGGATGTGGCCAACCCCCTGCCGTGAGTGGCTTGGGGTTGGCTTCAAGTGAGGGGGTGGCCGCAGGTTGGTTAATGTATGGTGGCTAAATATTACTTTATGTTACAAAAACCATAGAAATTCACTGAATTACAAAGGTTACAGGGACGTTATAGTTAGGAAGTAGAATTAAACAGCCTTAGAAAGTCGCTGAAAATAAGAAAGGTTTCAAGGACGTTGTAGTTAGGATCACATTTTACACTCACAAAACCATAGACATTCAGCTGTTATAGTTAGAGTTATCTCATGTAACAATAACTCATGTCATAAGGTAACTATAAATCTTACCATACACTGCTAATTACGCCACATATTACATCACTCATGACATCTTCAATAACCTCATTGATAATATCAGTGCAACATTTGTTGTATAATTATTGATGAGAAAACTGTGCATGGTGGGGACGTGAGTTATAGTTACCTCAGGGCACGACTTATAGTTACTTTAGATAACTCTAACTATGGCAGCTACATTTATATGGTTTTGTGACTGTAAAATGTAAACCTAACTATATCATTAGCCCTAGCCACATCAGGAGCAGTGCCTGTTCTGAGGGGTATTGCTTCAGAGTATCTGGTAGCATGGTCCACTATCACCAAGATATACTTGTTCCCTGATGCCGTTTTAATGGCTTTTATTGTCATATGATAGGAATTCTTCCTCTCTGTGGGTGGTTGTAGGCTTTGGTGGATCACCATCTCTCTGACTGTTTTAGGAGCAGGTGGGGTTTTGCTGGTGGCCCTTTTAGTTCAGGTTATAAGGCATTTTAAGGTGGGTATTGATGGTAAGTGGCCTGTTATATGTTCTGGTAGGTGGGGTAGTACATCTTTAAGTATTTGTGCAATGGGTTCTTGGGAACTAGTGCTTGCTTCCCTTATATTTTCTGATACTTCTCTCACTTCTATTTCTGTTATATTGGGAGGGGGGATTATGCTCTTTTACATTAATTACTACAGTTTCTCTGGTAGTTGTCATCCCATAACATGCATTAGAATAATATTTGGTACATTTCCAATTAATGTGTTGAGTAGAAACATTTTCTTGACTGTACATGTATCCAATGTAATAGAGTAAAAGTTTCTCCTTCTGCGATGTTATACATTTTGCAGCTTCTGTCATTATGTCTTTATGTACTGTAATGACATAAATATTGAAAAATAGTTTTTAATAAATGTTTTTATTAATACACAATGACGTCGACATTTTCGTTTTTTCCAAAACTTACTTGTATCTTGTTCAGCAAAGTTTTGTCTTCGTGGAACTTATTTCTTCGGCAAGCTTTTTCTTAAAATAGGTGCTTCTTTCTGTTGGAAGAGAAAATGGAGTTTTATTTATTACACATGTTATATTTTTGATGTTTAAGGATGTTTAGGTTATTTGGAGTTTTAACTGTTGCTGTTTTAGTATGTTTAAAAACATTTTTTTTAGATAATTAATTTTTTATTGTCTTTGATATGTGCTTGCCAATGGAGATTAGTTGAAGGTTGAATAATCTGTAGAAAAGGATAAACCTGAAAAACTGTGTTAGTAATTATTTTATAAGAATTTTTCTTAAAGTTAAAATTATTTAACTTCCTATTTTAAATAAACTTGTGACTTACTTGGAAAAGTGGATGTACAGTTGTATATATTGCAGGCTTCTCTTTTTCAGAGAAAATCCAGCAGAATATCCTCCTCTTCAAATGTTTGGCATTTTCTGAGCTATATTTGGGTTGCATTACTGTGGCATTTATATTGTTTGTTTAATTGGTTAAGCTATTTTATTGGTTATAGTTTTGTATAGTTTAATATTGCAGGTTGTTTTCATTTCCTTTTAAATATTTTTGCAGTTATGTCCTTTTTTGGAAAACGTCAATTAATGGATTTTTATGCTCTTATTAGATAACATATTTTATTTAATATTATATGTATTTATTTTAAGCAAAGAAATAATATTGTTTGTAAATATAAATATGTCTGTGTGGGATGTAAATATTTAATATATAACTTAGAGGTGTTTTATGTTATTATATTTTAAATGTATTATTTTGGTGAAGTATTTTATTTAAAAATTGTAGTTATTAATATGGGATATATTTTTTGTGTGTGTTTGTTCAAATAATGTGTTTTTCATATTTTTTACTGCTACTTATTGCTTGTTTTAACAATATTTATGTAGTCAATATTCTAGCTTTAAATATTTTTGACATAATCCATACTTAGGGCCTGATTAAAATGACGGTTGGACTGACTTCCATGGTCCTGTCGGAGGCGGTCGGACCTACGCGGACTCACCCGAAGCAGTCGGTCCAACTGCCAGATTATGATGCATGCATCCTTTACTCCGACCCACAAATGAAAGACCACCAACGCTGACAGCTTTCTCCGACCACTGAGATGGCGGTCGGTGGAAAAACAGCAACCATAGGGCAGTCCAGGGATCTCCAACCACGGTCTGGAATATGATGTGTTTCCAATGACCCGACCATGGTGGTCCGACCTACTGCCTCGAGTCGTCAGAAATGCTGCATTTGGGGTGCATACTCACCCAAATCCAGTTCTCTCCAGCAGTCTCTGCTGTGGATGCCTTCCTCCAAGTCCTCCCTACACCTGAGCAGCTGCAGGCCGATGACTATGATCCTGTGGGTGCCGGAATCCAGGTAAGTCCTTATGTGGTATGAATCCATATTGACTTGACTGTGCACATTCCGCCACATTCCAGCAGTAGGGTACATGGTGCACAAGGCATATCCCCACATATGTTATGCATGTGTATACAATTGACATGTTTTCTGTGATTTTGTATGCATTTGCAGCGACATATTCGGGGATACGTGCTCCGCCGTAGATGCGCCCGCAGCGGTAGCAGCGGTTGCATTGTAATACGGTGAGGGGAGACTTCCCGGCCTCGGCGGTCAGAAAGGGCCCATGAAGATGGAGGTCAGATGGTCGGTCCGACCGGCATCGTAATCATGCCCTTAGTTATGTCACAATATTTTTGCTTCCAACATTTTGTACTTAGATTAATTGCAAATCATATCTTGTACACATTTAAGGATGACATTTTTCAAAAGATTTTTTATTTTCTACTTAGTTACTAATTGCTATTGTGTTGGCATTGGCATGACTACAACTGATTTATAATCATGTATTATTTTGTTGTTTTTGAGCATGAAGATTACCAAAAATAATTGCAACACAATGAAGTTTGAGAATGTGTTCCATGTCCGTGGCCGATATGGTTATTTGTATGAGGAATTGAGCACATTCATGTAACTTAGCAAAGGCTTGATGAAGCCGAAATGTGTTGTTTACTTGGGCGCAGATAAGTTGGTGTGCTTATTTGGTGTGCTGCTTCCTTTCTTCGTCACATTAGACTGTGGTGTATCTATCTATACATGGTGGGGGGGGTTAAATTTATGTATGGGGGCCTCTAAGGGCCTCTAAGGGCCCCCCAAGCCCCAGGGACCGCCACCCCCTGGGGCTTTAACAAAAAATGGTGCGGGAGGGCTCTTTGCCCTCTTGCTGCCCCGGGGACCGCCACCTCCTCGGGGCTTCTGTTTTATTTATTTTTTATCGGTGTGGGGGGCTCCAGCCCTCCACACGCCCGGGGACCGCCACCTCCCCGGGGCACTAAAAATTAAAAATGGGGGTCCGTTTGGACCCCGAAGCCCCGGGGACCACCACCTCCTTTGAAAATGTGGGGAGGGGGCCGCGCGGCCCCCTCCTGGAGCCAGTGATGGCCCTGGGGACCGCCACCCCCAGGGCCGGCTCCTGCAGTGTCCCGGGTGCCTACCCCGGGACACTGCTGTTTGCAATGACAGGGACGGAGCCTCGCGGCTCCTATCCTGTCATTGCAAACTTGCTTTGGATATTGGAAGAGAGAGCAGGAAACCTGCTCTCGCTTCCAATATCCAGCAGATTGCTTTCCACATGGGGAGCAGCATGTTAGCTGCTCCCCATGTGGAAAGCAATGACCGGCTCGCGCAGGAGGCGGGGAGCCGGCTGGGACTGTGGGGGGATTGGGGACCCCCACAGTCCCCAACCAGAGGCCAGGCCCCGGGGGATGGGGTCCCCGGGGCCATAAGTGGCCAGGGAGTGGGGCCACGCAGCCCCCTCCCCAAATTTAAAAAAAAAGAAAAAAGAAAAAAAGTGCAAGGCCGGCCCCGGGGGATGGGGTCCTGGGGCCTTAAATGGCCTGAGGAGGGGGGCCACGCAGCCTCCCTCCAAATAAAAAACATAAAAAAAGCGAGGCCAATACAGGCCCAGGGAAGGGGGGCCACGCGGCCCCCTTCCCGTTTTTTTTTTTTAAATTTAAAAAAATAAATAAAATGCTCAGGCCCCGGGGGATGGGGTCTCCGGGCCAAAGTGGGCAAGGAAGGGGGGCCACGCAGCCCCCCTCCCATTAAAAAAAAAACTAGAAAAAAAAACGACCGGCATCGTGCCGGGAGGCCCCGCCCCTCCCTGCAGTACTCTGCAAACGCGCCCCTGGTGCGTTTGCAGAGGGGAACGATTCCCCTTGAATACTGGAGGTCCCTGGGGCCAACTAGCCCACCAGGAACCTCCAGTATGCGCCAGGGGGCTGCGTTGCAGAGACGTGTACAGAGGCCACGCCCCTTTTACACCTCTCTGCAACGCAGCTCTGTGGCGCTTTTTGGAGGTATATGGTGGGCTATTTGGACTCAGGGACCCTCAGGATTCAAGGGGACTTAATCCCCCAACTTAAAACGCGCCACGGGGCGCATTTGCACAGTGGTGAAGGGAGGGGCGGGGCTTCAGGTGACATGTGTGCAAACAGGCCCGTGGCGCGTTTTAAGATGGGGAATAAATTCCTTTTCAATCCTGAGGGTCCCTAGGGGCCAACTAGCCCACCAGGTACCTCCAGTAAGCGCCACGGAGCTGCGTTGCAGAGTGTTGTAAAAAGGGGCGTGGCCTCTGAACACCTCTCTGCAACGTAGCCCCCTGGCGCATACTGGAGGTACCTGGTGGGCTAGTTGGCCCCTAGGGACCCTCGGGATTGAGGAGGAATTAATTGTCCAACTTAAAACGCGCCACAGGGCGTGTTTGCAGACATGTCACCTTAGGCCCCACCCCTTCCTTCACCATTGTGCAAATATTCCTCTAAAATCAGCCGAACTACGAATTCCGATTTACTCACCTGTTATCAGGAGAGACCTCAGTGCTGCATCTTTCAGCCCAGTACTGATCCTGAAAAGTAATTTTAACCGTACTTACCAGTAACTTGAATTTCCTTCCATAGGATATCATTGCCTGCTTTTTGCTGAAAAAGTTTCTAAGTGTCGATTTTTGAAACATACAAATATTCCTCTAAAATCAGACGAAATACGAATTCTGATTTACTCACCTGTTATCAGGAGAGAACCCAGTGCTGCATCTTTTAGCCCAGCACTGACCCTGAAAAGTAATTCTAACCGTACTTAACAGTAACTTGAATTTCCTTCCATAGGCTAACATTGACTGGTTTCACTTGGAAATTCTTCTAAGTGTGGAGTTTTGGAACTTTATAATATTCCTCTTAAATCAGCCGAAATACGAATTCCGATTTACTCACCTGTTATCAGGAGAGACCTCAGTGCTGCATCTTTCAGCCCAGTACTGATCCTGAAAAGTAATTTTAACCGTACTTACCAGTAACTTGAATTTCCTTCCATAGGATATCATTGCCTGCTTTTTGCTGAAAAAGTTTCTAAGTGTCGATTTTTGAAACATACAAATATTCCTCTAAAATCAGACGAAATACGAATTCCGATTTACTCACCTGTTATCAGGAGAGAACCCAGTGCTGCATCTTTTAGCCCAGCACTGACCCTGAAAAGTAATTCTAACCGTACTTAACAGTAACTTGAATTTCCTTCCATAGGCTAACATTGACTGGTTTCACTTGGAAATTCTTCCAATTGTGGAGTTTTGGAACTTTATAATATTTCTCTAAAATCAGCCGAACTATGAATTCCGATTTACTCACCTGTTATCAGGAGAGAACCCAGTGCTGCATCTTTTAGCCCAGCACTGACCCTGAAAAGTAATTCTAACCGTACTTACCAGTAACTTGAATTTCCTTCCATAGGAATCCATTGTCTGGTTTTCAGCAGAAAAGTTTCAAAGTGTCGATTTTCAAAAACTACAAATATTCCTTAAAAATCGCATGTGTGACTTAAACGCATTCTTTCAACTGTTTACAGGAGATGCACCAGTGCTGGTTCCAGGATCCACCACTGAGTAAGAAAAAGTAACGATAACACTACTTACCTGCTAAGTGAATTTCCTCCCATAGGATAACATTGGTGATTCTATATGAAAAAGTTTCTAAGTGTCAACTTTTAAAATACAATAATATTCCTTAAAAATCACTACTGTAACCAAAATGCTTTTACTCAACTGTTTACAGGAGATGTCCCAGGACTGAATCTAGGATCCAGTCCTGTGGTTAGAAAAGTAATCCATAAAGTAACTAATTGCATTTAACTAGAAATTCACAATGAGCTCAATGTTGCTTTGTTTTTGAAATTGTGTTGCCCATTGCAACAACTGTAACTACTGTACTTAAAAGTCTATTGCCTATTTGCAAAGTATTTAAACTAAAGTAATTCATTCTGAGAAAGTATATTTTGTAATGTAATGTATAATGTAATTACAATGTAATTTAAAAAATAAAATATCTAAAAATAAATAGTTTAAAAAAATGTTGTAAATCAGTATCAAAAAAATAAATATAACAATTAATACATTTAACAATTGTCATTTACAAAACCTTTGAAATTCACTGAAAAAACCATAGGTTTCAGACACGTTATAGTTAGGAATTAGCATTTAAAAAACCTTTGAAATTCACTGAAAAACCATAGGTTTCAGACACGTTATAGTTAGGAATTAGCATTTAAAAACCTTTGAAATTCACTGAAAAAACCATAGGTTTCAGGCACGTTATAGTTAGAAATTAGCATTTAAAAAACCTTAGAAATTCACTGAAAAAACCATAAGGTTTTAGGGACAGTTATAGTTAGTTGGACATTGCACTCGTACAAAACTCGTGAAATTCCCCCGTTATAGTTAGTTCAGGTAACTATAACTCGCGCCCCGCAATGCACTGCTGATGACGTCACATATTACATCACTCATGACATGGTCAGTGACATCACTGATGACATCACTGATGACATCTCAAATGACATCACTGATGACATCATCCATGTGAGAATTTAATGCACCTCCTCACACCCTAATATAACCTTTGATACACCCACTCTAAATTACAGACTGCCATTCTCAAAACCATAGACACTCCAACACCAATAACTACATACCCACTCACTGATTCTTAGGTCTACACACACACATCCACTCACTCACCCGTACAGTCACTCATACTTATGGTCACTCAGTACAGGACTATCATATGCACTCATACTCCTATATAGACACTCAAACACCGCCACTCATCCATAGAGGTACTCACACACCTAGTCAGTCATGCAAATAATTAAACACACTGCCATTTACTCACCTATACAGTTATACACACACCAGCTCACTTACTCATACAAATACTAGCACATTCTTACGCTCTTATACAATCACTGATACAAGCACACACTCATCCATACAGTCACTCTCACAATCACACACTCTCGCTTATAGCTATTTATATACTCCAACACACATATATACTGCCTTTCACATATGTAGTTACTCACACATGTACCACTGGGACATACATTCACTCACTAACACACTCTTACACACACTTACCCACCCATACAGCCTATCACAGATGCACTCTTCAAACCATCCACCCAGTGAATCACCCACTCACACATCTATGCACAGAGTCGCACACACCCCACCCACACAAACACTCAGGCACCCATACAGATACTCAGACAACCAATCAATAACTCATATAGACACTCATGTAGCTATTCACAAACCCATGCACCACTTACACAGCAACAGACAGACGGATACAGACATTCACCCAGTTTAGTCACTAACCCATGCATTCAGTAAGATACGTTTAATCACTCACTTATCGAGTTAGTCACGCACCTACTAAATCATCCATACAGACACTTATACACCCACTCATTCTTCAATACGCCTTTCCCTATATATATTAAAAATATTTAAACTTTACAGAAACACACAGTCACTGGATGATGTCATCAGTGATGTCATTTGAGATGTCATCAGTGATGTCATCAGTGATGTCACTGACCATGTCATGAGTGATGTAATATGTGACGTCATCAGCAGTGCATTGCGGGGGCGCGAGTTATAGTTACCTGAACTAACTATAACGGTGGAATTTCACGGGTTTTGTACGAGTGCAATGTCCAACTAACTATAACTGTCCCTAAAACCTTATGGTTTTTTCAGTGAATATATATATATGCACACACACACATATATACGCCACAGTCTAATGTGACGTAGAAAGGAAGCGGCACACTGATATATATATATAAATTTTACAGAAGATTGTTGCTGAGAATTACCTTGAACCACACGTTCGTGATAGAAATATGAGCACTGGAGTCTTTTGGTGGACGTCCCCTCCTGCTCCAAGTCACCAATTTGCACTTAACTTGGTACTATACCTCTATTCTCACGAACAGACAGGTTCAACATAACGAACTGTGTTCATCCTAGCCACGAGGAGTTTCCTCTAGTCACATAATTACACTAGCGATTATTAGCAATAGGGGCACTAGACCCTACATTTCCCTGCTTGGTTAAACAATGCACTTTATTTATATGAACTTCCAGGTATTTACCTCGTCACAGTTATCATTTATAAACTGTTTTTTTGAGACTCTAATATGCTAATCTTTCCAAATTGCAATTTTCCGAACAACTGCATCTGTTTTCTTCTGTTATTCACACACCAAAAACATGTGCCTTAACATTTCTTCTATGTTCATGTTTTTAATGTGCACGTACCTTTAAATGTCACGTAATGGAGGTGGTGGTCATGTGACCAAGACCACGGACGTGGTCGAAACGCGTCGTCCTTGTTTGCTGCTGTATCAAGATTAAAACTGCTGAAACTGACCGAGTGGGCTCGTATGGATTCTTTCTTGGATTCGCTTCGCTTTGGGATATATATATATATATAGATAGATATATATATATATATATATATATATATATATATATATATATATATATATATAGTTATATATATCACCTAGGTAAAGAAAGTCACAGGCCACCGAGGAAGTTAAGGTTTGCAAGGTTTAATCCATCAGAGCAGTGAAAAAACACAACAATGCCTTTCGGAGTTTGCCACGCCTTTGTCACAATGCTGATCATCAGTTTCACAGTGCATTATATACAAAACTTTGTGCAGACAATAACAATAACAAGCTAAATGGACAAGGTCTTTTGGGGCACATATCAACGCCATTTTGAAAGGGCATATCTTTCATTAGCACTCATCCAAACATATTGGGGCTGATTACGATGTCGGTGTGTCTGACACCGACGGCACGTTGGTGTCAGACTCACCGGCATCTGCCCTGTGGCCTGCCTGCCACATTACGATGCAGTGGGTGGAGGCATTGAGCGGAAGGACCATCCGTGCCGCTTTCGATGTGCTCAAGGAGCCCGCCGGTGCATCGGAAAGACACCATAATCCTCTAATGACGGCAGCTCCACCGTCAGGATTCTGATGTCAATTTCCGACAGCCTTTCCATGTTAGCCTTTCCGATGTGGGCCATGTAGGAAAATGACTTTAGGGGCCCCTAGCAGGGCCCTCTTCCCCACTGGCCCTCCGCTATTGGTGCCTCCCTAAACATCCCTGCACCATGTGCGGTGCCTGTCATACGGTGCATGGATGTTTACAAACATACATTGCACTATGGCAGCTTGTGCTGTGGGCCTTTTCCACCTACCGCACAAGCTGCCATAATGAAATGGATGTTTCTGACCATCCAAATTGCTATGCCGGAACCACCGACCTATGGTTGGGAGGTTCAAGACCGATACAGTGTCGGGTGGATGCAGGTCCACCTGACATTGCAGTCAGCCCCATTGTTGTTTATTGTTAATGTCTGCACAAAGTTTTGCACCATGAAACTGAAAATCAGTGTCGGGACAAAGGTGTTGATGTGTTTTATCTCCACTCTGATGGATTAAGCCATGCAAACCTTAACTCCCTTGGAGAGTCTTGACTTTCATTACTTTGCTGGAGGGTTGCTTTCACATACTACGCAGCGCTTGGCGTACCGCTACACACAGGCACCACAGGTGATCAGGAGCCCCCAGGCACAGGTAGATAGATAGATAGATAGATAGATAGATAGATAGATAGATAGATAAATAGAGAGATAGATAGATGGATAACATTAATGTACATGAGATCTGTACTGTGCATGAAATAAAAACAATGTGGTTCATCCTACAAAATGCAGAACTGGATAATACGGTGATATGCGGGTTGCTGACACACTTCAGCACAATTGAAAACTCATCTTAAGAAATCCTTCTGACCACTGTACCAGTCAATTAATGTATTGTGAGGACTGACAATGTGTCTGTTAGCCTACTGCACAGCCCGCTCACCTTCTTTTGAGACAACAAATGTAAACTGTCTTGCTGCAGAGAAGGTAAAAAAGACGGCCATTCTTTCACCCCCAAAAAAATCCATAACTTTGCTTGCAATTCAAATAGAAGCAATGGAATACCAACTTAAAAACCACTTATTTCAGACAAAGGAGGCATATTACAATTACAAATTTGCACAGTTCAAGGGGAAGCTGATGTCTGCAGACACTCATCTTTGACCTAAGCAACTGTGAGTCTGGTCTACAGACTGAATTCTAACATATTATACCCCTTCCATTTTGCGGATGAAACTTGGAGATGCTCACCCTTACTGCCATGATGCAAAATCATATAAGGTAATCCCAATGGTTCTTTTTAAAATTCCATGTGCCCTTTAACGGAGACTGCAGTGTTCATGTTATGTTATGTTATGTTATGTTACTGTTACTTATTCAGTGCAACAAATCACCCTGAAAGGGTCTCTAGGTGCTGCTACATATCCACAGGTTGGAGCTACAGATTAGGGTCTTCTAAATTATGAACTGAATAGTGAGGATAAAACATTCATATTTTAAGAGCTTTTGCAACCTGTCTGTGGTCGGTGCTGACATGAAGTTGTATTGGAAGCTGTTCACAGTATTGAGGGGCTAGGTACAAGAAGCATCTGCCCTCATTTCTGGCAGTATGGATGTGGTGAGGATGTAACAAAAGTTTCCCGCAGGACCTAAGACTCCTAGTGGGGGCATACCATTTGAGTTTTTTCTGTAAATATTGTTGTCCATTCCCATAAGAGGGATTTGTGGACCAAACAAAGAAGTTTAAACCGTGATCGCTTTTTTATGGGAAGCCAATGGAGGCTTCTAAGAATGGGTTCTGAGGGCGACGGGTGGAGGGTGACAAACTAAATGTGTCACCGCTATTTTGGACCACCTAAAGTTTTGCAAACATTCATTCATATGAGCCATTAGTGTATTCCCATAGTCCAGATGACTAATGCTAAGGGCCTGGACTAGGGATTTTATTGATTGGAGTGGTAGCCACTGAAATACTTTTCTTAGAAGGTGCATAATTCTAAAACATGAGCCCGTGATGTAGTTCACATGTTCCTTTATGGCCAGGCTCTCATCCATTATGGTTCCCAGGTTTCTCACCACTACCTTAGGAGTTGGGGCTATGCCTAAGCTAGGAAACTACCAGTCATCTGACCATATCGAGTGGGCCTTCCCAAACAGTACAATCTCTGTTTTGCTTGCATTAGGTTGCAGACAATTCTGCTGCATCCACGTGGTGATATTATTCATGCAGTCTCAGAATCTTACTTTAGTAGACTCCGAATTTGGTCCCATTGTGATGACAAGCTGAGTGTTATCTGCATATGTGATGACCGAGAAATAATATGAATTCCTCACTTGTGCCAGTGGTGCCATGCAGTTGTTAAAAAGAATGTGACTTAATGCAGATCCCTGTGGCACTCCTCTGTCCAAAAATATGGTTCGGGAGACAAAGGACTCTAACTGCATTGTGTGAGTGTGATCTCTCAGGAAATTTGCTAGCAAACCCAAGGCTTTTCCACCGACACCAATTTCTTCCAGTCTTTTAATTAGGACTGCGTGAGAGATGGTGTCAAATGCTGCTGATAGATCCAATAAAACCAGCATTGCTGCATGTCCGTCATCCAAGGAAAGTCTTATGTTGTCTAAGACCTCTACCATTGCCGCCTCCGTGCTATACAGTGCACGGAAAACTGACTGGGTAGGGTCAAGCAGGTGGGTGCTTTATAAGAATGCCATCAATTGTGTGTTCGCCAACGTTTCCATAACTTTACCTGGAAAAGGAAGTAAGGAAATGGGTCTAAAATGTCCCACTTCTTTAGGATGTGCAGTGGGCTTTTTAAGAATGGGTTTAAACATGGCCAATTTCCACTTAGCCAGGACTGACTCCAGGTTCAAAGAGAGATTGAACGAGTCAGTAAGGCCATGAAGAAAGGCATGGGCCAGAGTGGGCATAATATACGGTGGTGCAAAGTCTTCTGGAGATCCAAACTTAACTCAATTTGTCAGTGATGGAGCAGGGTTTCGCAAAAATGAAACCTGCTCGGACCAAGTCCCCCCATAATACATACTAACAGTAAGTAGATGTGATTAAAAATCAAATATGCACCCACATAAACATATGGGAATTGCTTTGCGCATGCCTGAATTAATACGTAAATAAATAATTGTATTAATCTTGTTTTGTGAAAAATAAACAAAGAAGTTGCATGAGTAGGCCGCATGTACATCAGTGTTTGCACGTTGCATATTGCTTCAAAGGGTTAATTACTAATGCCGCTTTTGCATTAGGCTTATGCTAGGTAATCATAATGGGGAAGTAGTGCAAGATGGGTGGGGAACAGTGAAGGTTTCATTATCATATAATTAATATTTGTTCGTTTTCATTTACTTCAGCCTGCTAAATGAAGCTTCCATCTTGGAAAAAATGACGTGACAGGGAGGGGGAAGTTTCCTCGGAGCGAGTCTACTCTGACATGAGGCCCGCAAGTTGTGCTGAGCATTACAAAATGACATGAAGGAGTGAAGGCCAGAGCATCAGTTGTCTGCCAAATCCCCGTACCCAAGCGTGTGATCGGGGATGTGGTCTGCAGAAATATGACCTGAATAAAGAAGAATGTAATAAATGTATCAATATATGGGAAGCGAATGAATAAATTAAAGTTTGGATCATGGGAACCTTTTTGCACAATAAGTTGTTGAATAAAGTGCGAAGTCATAGTGGCATGATCATGACACCCCCAAAACCCACCAATCCCTGTTCGAATTGAATGTGAAATGCAACATTAAGTGAGATGGTCCAGTCACTCTTAGGGTATGACTGGGGTACCTTTAGGGGCGGGTTTAGGGGAGTCTTGGGCAGGCAGGAGAGAGAGGGAAGATGCGTCGCTGATCGTCAGTTTTGCAAAGAGGCCTAGCTGTATTCTATCCTGACCCATTACCTGACTGAAATCTCTGGTATTTTCCTGAATTCCCTTTGGGAAGCCTCTATCGTCTCCTGGGCTAAGGGGGTGGTATTCCCTACAGACCAATAGGTTGGTATCTAGTCTATGTTGTCCCCAGCATTAATGTATTTGTCTCTGAATCTTTTGTCTCTCCACCTATCCACTCCGTCAACAAAATATTGATATGCATTATTTTTAGATGAACCTGTTGTCTCTTCATCTATCTTTCCGTTACGTATTATATTGTTTGGCATAATCATTCTGCTGAACTCTTTTGTCTCTTACTCTATCCACTTCTTCATTGCACGATGTCATTATAGAATGAGTCTATGTAAATTGCATCATTTCTCTGACCATGTGGTTCGGTGTTTATTATTGTAACCTGATGCAGTTGAGCATTTATTTTGAAATTTGAGATAAAACTGACCTATTATTCTTACCGAGAGTCTGTCATTAATCGATAATGCTGAATGAGTTAGTGTCCTATCATTACCATCAACCAATCAATCAATCAGGGAATTGTAAGCGTGCTACTCACCCGTGAGGGTCTCAAGGCGCTGAGGGGGGGGGGTCCGCAGATCTGTTTAGCCGAAGAGCCAGGTCTTGAGGGTCTTCCTGAAAGTGTTCAGGGTCTTCCTGAAGGTGTTCAGGGAGGGGGCGCGTCTGATGTCTGCCGGTAACTCATTCCAGGTCTTGGCTACAATGTGAGAAAAGGATCTTCCACCTGCTCTGGCTCTGTGGATGCGCGGGGTTTCGGCCAGTGCAAGGTTAGAAGATCGGAGGTTTCTTTTGGGTACGTGGAAGTTGATTCTGTCGTTGAGGTATTTGGGTCCGTTGTTGTGTAGGCATTTGTAGGTGTGAGTGAGGATTTTGAAAGTGACTCTTTTCTCCACGGGGAGCCAGTGGGGACTTCGTAGGTGTTGGCTGATGTGTTCGTGTCGGGGGATGCCGAGGACGAGTCTGGCGGCGGTGATCTGTATTGTCTAGAGTTTGCGGAGTAGGGACTTGTTGATGCCGGCGTAGAGTGCGTTTCCATAGTCCAGTCTGCTGGTGATGAGTGCATGGGTGACTGTCTTCCTTGACTCAGGGGGGATCCACTTGAAGGTCTTGCGGAGGATGCGTAGGGTGTTGAAGCAGCTGGAGGTGACGGCGTTGACCTGTCGGTTCATGGTGAGTGATGAGTCGAGTACGATGCCGAGGTTCTTGGCGTGGTCTGAGGGGGTAGGTGGGCTTCTGAGGGCGGTCGGCCACCAGGTGCTGTCCCATGCAGAAGGGGTGGTGCCGAGGACGAGGACTTCTGTCTTCTCGGCGTTGAGCTTCAGGCAGCTGTTGGTCATCCAGACTGCGACGTCTTTCATTCCTTTCTGGAAGTTGAGTTTCGTAGTGGTGGGGTCTTTGGTGAGGGAGAGGGTGAGCTGGGTGTGGTCGGCGTTGGATACGATGTTGAGGCCGTGTTGTCGGACGATGGCTGCGAGGGGGGCCATGTAGATGTTGAAGAGGGTGGGGCTCAGTGATGAACCCTGTGGGACTCCGCAGGTGATTTTCGTGGGGTCGGAGAGGAAGGGTGGGAGTCTGATCCTTTGGCTTCTTCCGGTGAGGAATGATTGGATCCAGTCCAGGGCTGTTCCTTGTATGCTCATGCGTCGTGTAGTCTGGGCGACTAGTGTGCGGTGGGAGACGGTGTTGAAGGCCGCTGATAGGTTGAGTATGATGAGGGCTGCGCAGTGGCCTTGGTGCAGGAGGGTGCGGATGTCGTCTGTGGCGGCGAGTAGGGCGGTCTCTGTGCTGTGGTTGCTTCTGAATCTGGATTGGGACGGGTCAAGGACGGCGTTCTCTTCAATGATTCGTGTCAGTTTCCTGTTGACTGTTTTCTCTGCAACTTTGGCTGCGAAGGGGAGGAGCGAGATGGACTGATAGTTCTTGAGGTCGGTGGGGTCAGCTGTGGGCTTCTTGAGCAGGGGTCTGACTTCTGCGCACTTCCAGTCGTCTGGGAAGGTGCCTGTTTTGAAGGTGGTGTTGATGGTGCGTTGTAGTTCGGGTGCAATGGTGGCCGCGGCTCTGTGGTAGATGTGAGGGGGGCAGAGGTCGGTGGGGGCCCCCGAGTGGATGCTTTTCATGGTCGAGGCGGTGTCTTCAGCCGTGATCGGTGTCCAGTTGGAGATGGTGGGCTGGCTGGTGTTTCTGGGGGGCGAGGGGACGTCTGTGGCGCCTGGTGGATGGTCGATGAAGTTGTCGTAGAGGTTTTTGATCTTGAGGTGGAAACAGGTTCCAAGCTTGTCGCAGAGGTCTTGGGATGGGGTGATGTCTGTGGCTTCGCTGCATGGGTTGGTGAATTCTTGAATGACACTGAAAAGTTCCTTGGAGTTGGTGGAGTTGGCCAGGATTTTGTTGTGGATGAAGTTCCTCTTGGTGGCTCTGATCTGGTTGTGGTAGTCCGTCATGGCGTCCTTGTAGCTGGTGTGGTTTTCGATTGTCTTGGTGTTTCTCCAGTTCTTCTCCAGGCATCTGCAGGTGCGTCTGGCTTCTTGGTGGCTTCTTGGTGAACCAGGTGGCTTTCCTGGGGCGTTGTCTGTCAGGGTTGCGTAGCGGGGCGAGCTCGTCTGCGCAGTTGGAGATCCAGGTTTGGAGTTCTATGGCTGCGTCATTTGCGTTGGCTGCCCAGGTGTAGTTGTCTCGGGTGAGGGTGGAGTTAAGTTGTTCGTCGGTAACCTTGCTCCAGTTCCTTCGAGGTGGACGTGGGGCTGGTTTGGGTGCCTTGGGTTTGTTGATGGCGAAGTGTACGCAGTGGTGGTCGGTCCATGGCGGCTGCATTGTGTGGCTGAATTGGACGCTGTTTCCTGCTGTGAAGATGGGGTTGAGGGTGTGTCCTGCTCTGTGGGTCGCTGTGTTGACGAGTTGTTTAAGTCCGATGCTGGCGAGGTTGTCACGAAGGATAGTGGAGTTGGGGTCGCTGGGGTTGTTGAGGTGGAAGTTCAGGTCTCCAATGAGTATGTAGTTTGTTGAGGCGATGGCGTGGGGTGCGATGAAGTCGGTGATGGTAGTGGCGAAGGGTGTTCGGGGGCCGGGGGGTCTGTAGATGAGGGTTCCTTGGAGTGTGGCTTTGGGGGTGGTCTGGATCTGGAAGTGCAGGTGTTCGGCGGAGGGGAAGGTTTCACTGGAGGTGGTGAGGCGGAGGGTGCTCTTGTGGTCGATGGCGAGGCCCCCTCCTGGGTGGTTAGGGCAGTCTTTCCTCTGGATCTTGTATCCGTCTGGGATGGCGGTGCTGATGTCGGGGGCGGAGGATGCGTTGGTCCAGGTCTCTGTGAAGAAGGCGATGTCGGGCGAGAAAGAGTCGAGTAGGTTCCAGATTTCCATGGCGTGTTTGTGTACGGAGCGTACATTGAGGAGGATGCATTTTAGGGTGTTGCCGGTGCTGGCGTCGGTGGTGTTGGAGGCCGGGGTGGCGGTGAGGGTCTGGCGGCAGTGGAGGCAGAAGAACTGGCCATGGGCCGTGTTCGGCGAGGTCTGTTGGCATTCTCTAAGTCTTTCAGGGTTGAGTGCGAGGAGGGTGGTGGTGTCGTAGCGAAGGGTAGTGGGAGGTCCAGGGTTCCTGGTGCTGTCTGCAGTCGGGTCGCGGACGGGCGCAGACGGGCGTGCCCACTGCGCGCGGCCGCTGCGTGACCGTGCAGCGGCCGCCATTAAGTAGGGGAGGTGGGAGGGAGGAGAGGCTGGGAGGCGGGAGCGGGGGAATTCTGGGGGGGGATTTTCGGGGGGGAGGGGCCGCAGGGGCAGCAGCGGCGAAAGGCGAAAGGAACAGGCAGGCATGAGAAAATAAAAATAGTGGTGGAATTAGAGCAAGACACAGACGGGCACAATAACAGTGGCACAACAGGGAAAATTAAGAGAAAAAAAAGAGCTGAGAAAGGTTACGGTGGTTGCAGGCAGTCTGGTCCCAGTTGGAGCGGGCAGCAGGCGCAGGAGCGGGCAGCAGCCTCGAACCTCCCAAGGAGGAAGTCGGGGTCTGGAGGCAAGAGACGGCACAGCGGAGCTGCGGGGAGAGAGTGGACCTAGACCGAGGGTCGGAGGTCTTACTACTCAACTAATTGGTCCATCGACCAAGTAGAGAAAGTGTTGATATTTATTAATGTTACTTTAAACAGATGATTAGTAGTTTTAAGAAATAAGAGATGAACAGAAAATAATTGACCTCAGCGCATCAGGGATACTAGGTGAATGTGTATGGGCCACTGAAGTGAATTTGTGAAGTATCAATCTCTGATCAATTATTGGTATTGGCTCTGGATCAGTTCCTTTGGTAGCAGAGGATGGTTATTATTGATTAGTTTGGTAATGATTATTGGTTATTGATTATATGTTTTAACATGTAAAGATAGTGTCAGGTTCTATGTTGTCTAGAACTACAGGTACGGAGATACGTGAGGAATCTGAGGAAGGAATCTGCTGGAAGTAGGCAGAAGAAGATTGTGGTAAAGAAGCCACACTGCAGAAGTACTTTGTCTGTTGTAATAATACCTAACAGCTACGGAGGGCTGTAGGTGTTATATTTAGGGAATTTCGTATGTGAGTAGAGTGTTTGAATAGTGAAGGGTCCACTTCCAACACTCTAGCTTTGTTTCCAGGAGAATAGTAGGACTCCTTTTTACGCCAAAAAGTCCTCTTACGAAATTCTGGTTTCATCCCTAGAGGAGTAATAGGTCCACCTGGAGCTTGTCTGAAGGGTAAAATAGCGCTGGTCGTTATTAGGACCTGTAGTGAGAAAATCTTTTGAAGAAGTGAAAACTGAAAACTATCTCTTTACTCAGTGAAACAGACAAAGTAGCATTGTTTTATGTTGTCACTAACAGAATTCGATTGAGAAAAGCTCAGAAAAATATTGCCGTAAAATTTTGTTAAGGGAGGGTCAGTAGAAGGAGTAATACTGACGTCAGAACAAGCCGCGCTGACATTGGTCAGGCAGCGGACATGCACAGGACTGTGATTGGTTGGTTGGTGTGAGCCGCGCTGGAATACGACGAAAGTTAACCAATAGAGTGAGTAGAATTACGGGGAAAATTGTTTTTGTTGTACACGATCAGACCCATTAGTGGTGGAAGTCAGAAAATGAAGTTAATGCAGAAAATAAAGAATATTTTCAAGAAGGATAAACCAATTGTGACTAGAGAGGGAATTCCGATTCCGCCTCCAAAGACACCTGCTTCCTTTATGATGTTAGAACGAGATATCATACATGTATGTGGATGGAAAATTGGATTGAGTATACGAAAGGCGATGGTGTTTTAGCTTTCCCACAACATGGTACTTTTAAGGTGAGGATATTGCAAAAGTTGAGAAACCGGATGAATTCAGTAGTCCCAAATCCTAGATTGACTCAATACGAAGCATTGGAAGAATGGGAAGTGGAAGCATTTGAGAGAGAAAAGTATAGAATTGGTATCAGAGGTTACAGGAGTATGATGTTTAGATACCCTTTTGAAAGCAGGGACGAAAAGTTGAAGAGATGGAGAAGAGCCGTAGTAACGGAAGGGTTGTATCCAGTTTTAACGGTTGATGAGCAGAAGGGAAGTAAATGTAAGGAGAAAAGAAATCATTTAGAGACTCCAAGTGTAGGGGGTGATATGAATGAGTCAGATGATGATGAATTGATAGAAGTTATCATGAACAAAAGACCTCCACTGTATGAAGAAAATTTAGGGGTCGTGACTCCAAGTGCCCCACAATTGGGAACCCCGGTGTCTCCAAAAATTACTGAAATAACGAAAGTGATGAAGGAGAATGAAGCAAAATTGTTAAATAAGGCCAGATTAGAACAAGTTCAGAAAATAAATTAGTTAAATTTGAATACAGAAGCCTTGAAGGTACCGGTAACGATTGGTCCTGTAGTACCATTGTATGGAGATAGACAGAATGTAACTAAAGAACATGCATTAGTGGTGCCTGGTAGTAGCATCAGGAGCAGTGCAAGTGGGGAGGGTCAGGAAAATGTGAACAATACATTGATAGATCTCCCGATTAATGAGCTGATAACTGAGACCCCACAAAGAAATGTTCAATGTGAGCCTAGAAGAATAGGACTACATGATACTTCAGTAGCAGGGAGTTCCGCAGGTCCCTCACCAGAAGAGTTAAACAATTGGATAAAAGAAATGACAAAGCCAAAACAACAATCTCAGAGTATAAATGTAAGCCAATTGAAGGTTGACTTGGAAGAGATGATTATTGGAACATTAAGCCCTGACAGATTAGGAACTTATCATGATGAAGAATTGTTTTTTTTATGTAAAAGTATTACCTGGAGGGCAAAGAACTTGCATGAAAACATATCTGAAGCTGCTAGTGAGTATGGAGTAGACATAGAAAAATCAAAGGAGTTACAAAAATCATATAGATTGGCTTTTACTGACAAGGACTTGGAAAGTTTCAATGCTTCGGGAAAAAGGTTACAGATAAAAGAGATAATGAATATTCTGAAGAAATGGGGAGATGTAGATCTTTGGAAAGTTTGATGGTCTAAAAGGAAGGAAGATGCAGCAAATAAAGGAGCGACTATGTTTCCTATGAAAGAGACGGAACAGGTTGAAAGGGCGTGTCCGATGAGAGAAGAACCAGGTGGTGGATATGTACATGTTCCATGGTCGAGACAGGATATATTGTCTTTTACAAATGATTTTCCCAGATTGAGAGAAAACCGGTTGAATGGTACAAACAGGTAGTTAGGTTTGTAAAGGTGTCGAAAGTTTTGCTAAAAGATTTGGATGGTTTATTTGACATTGTTGTTCCCGCTGACTTATGGACAGAGTGTAAGATTACTGTTGATTGGCCAAAAGAAGAATACCCTCGAGATCCTAAAACAGGTGCACCATCAGAAGAAGTAATGAAAAAGTACAATCAGGTAATCACTTTCTTAAAGGGAAAGATTTCCCCAAAAGAAACCGATTGGGTTAAGATTGACAGAACTACTCAGGAACCAAAAGAGTCACTACACGCCTATTATGAGCGTTTACTAGAGGTATTTAAACAATATAGTGGTTTTGAAAATATTGGAGACAAAGACATGGGACATTTTGTGTATCGTTTTGTGTTCGGACTGAGGCGGGAAATTAGCAACATGATTCAACAGCATTACATTTGCTGGCAAAGCAAGACAGTGGATGAAATCCTACGGTACGCAAAGTATTGTAGTGATGAAATTGACAGTAAGCATTAAAAGTTAAAGGAGAAAATGATGTGGGCACAAGTGAAGGTAGCAGAACAACAAGAAAACAACAATAATCAAACAAGTGGACAGAATCAGAATGGGCAGAATTATAATGGAAGTAAAGGAAAGGGAAAAATGAGTAAGGAAGAAGCTATGAAGAAATGTCCTTGTCATGCATGCGGAAAGTTTGGACATTGGAGGAATGAGTGTAGAACTGTTAAGAAGAAGAATGGGGGAAATCAACATTTTATTTCACAGATGCAGAATGAGGAGGGTGTAAGTCTACAACAGCAGCCGCAGATAGTTACGCAGAAGTTACAGGTGCCACAAGCTCCCATTTCGAGTAATGTGAATGCTCAGGTGCAAAGGTACAATGTGAACACCGGATTATCACAGAGGAGACCCGCTTGGTAAGAATCAAGGTGTGAGTCAGCAGTATTGGATGCAATGTAATGGAATTGATTCGGACTCATCTCAGTGACGGTGCCTGAGGGGGGAGGAAGAGTGCGTACTTGGCGCATCTTTAGCGGCAGATCAGTCAAGTCCATTTGTTGACGGAAAGGTGGAAGGAAATGATATTACATTCCTAGTGGACACTGGTGCTACCCGTTCTACTGTGAGAGCAGCAGAAATTCCAAACCTACCCCTCTCGGGAGAAACTATCCAAGTTGGAGGAGTCTCAAATAAGCATATTCGAACGCCAGTCACAAACCCTATAGAAGTTCATATTGGAAACTTCAAAGACATGCATCAGTTTGTGGTATGTGATTCAAGCCCGGTAAATCTCTTGGGAAGAGATTTGCTGTGCAAGATGAACTGCACCATCTATTGTACCCCAGATGGAATTGCATTTCAGACCCCAGATGAGGATGTGGAGTTTAAGATGATGTTAGAAAAGCAAGGGACAGAAGTGAATGAGTTGTTTTCGCTTCTCACTGAAATTGATCTGCCTGAAGAATTGAAAAGTACAGTGAAACAAGATGGTGGGATTTTACAGGAAAAGAGATTGGTTTAATGACAAGAGTAGATCCGATTCAAGTAACCTTGAAGAATGGTGCTGTATATCCAAACACACCACAGTACAAAATGAGCCCAGAAGTGATTGCAGGTGTAGCTCCAGCTATTGATCAAATGATTGAACAGGGAATCCTAAAGGAAATAATGAGCAGTCCTTGTAACTCACCAATCATAGGTATCAAAAAGCAGAGTGGGAAGTACCGGATAGTGCAAGATTTGTGTAAAATAAATAAAATTGTAGTGCCCTGTTGCCCAGTAGTTCCGAATCCAGCAGTGATACTTTACCAAATTCCTTGTGATGCAGAATGGTACACAGTGATTAATTTGTGCCAAGCCTTCTTTTCGATTCCTTTGCATCCGGAAAGTCAATATTTATTTGCTTTTCGGTTCGGAAACCGCGTCTTGGCATGGTGCCGAGTCCCTCAAGGTTACACCGAGAGTCCCTCAATCTTTAATAAAATCTTGAAAAAATGTCTAGAGACTTTAGTCATGCCAGGAAATTCGGTCTTGGTTCAGTACATTGATGACCTACTGGTGGCATCAAAGACACAAGAGGCATGTGTTACAGACACAATTGCTCTACTGAACCATCTGGCAGACGGAGGACAGAAGGTGTCCCCAGCAAAATTGCAGTTTTGCAAACAGGAAGTACAGTACCTGGGACACAAAATAGAAAAGGGAGTTAGAAAAGTAACCCCAGAAAGAATCTGTGTGATCAAACAGACGGAACCACCCAAAACTTAGAAAGAGGTGCGAATGTTTTTAGGAATGGTTGGATATTGTCGCCAGTGGATATGTACTTTCTCATTGATTGCAAAACCTCTACAGAAATTAACACAAAAGGATGTGAGAGATCCGATTGTTTTGGATGATGAAGCTATGAATGCTTTCATAAAATTGAGAGGTAGTCTCTGTAGAGCACCTGCCTTGGGAATGCCAGACTATACGAAAGAATTTGCATTGTACTGTTGTGAGAGAGATGGATGTGCACTCTCAGTCCTAACTCAGAAACATGGAATGGCACGACGTCCGGTAGCATATTTTTCTGCTACCCTGGATACAGTGGCTACAGCATTGCCAGGACGTCTGAAAGCAGTGAAAACTATGCACCAAATCCTTGGGTCTATTATAAATCTGAATAATACAGAAAAGGGTTTTTATTTTTAAGAAAATAATAATTTGAAGCAAGCTCTTTTATAAAAACACAGCCTATAACACACAGATCTAACATGGAAAATTCCTTTCAGGACTAAATCCTCACTCACCAAAGGTGACATGCTTCATCATATGGGATTCTCCTTCAAGAGAAAAACCTAGTTCTCTTGAGGGCTACAACCCTCTCTGAGAGGAGGAGCTCAGGGATGTTTTCAAATTCTAATTTATTGCAAATATTCTTAATCCACATGTGATGAGCAAAACAGTGTGAGTGAGGGCGCAGCACAAAAAGAAATAAACAATGTGCAAGAAAGTGAAAATAAAACTAGCTAGGGCGCAAAATATATATTTTATTCTAGAGCACCCTCTGCCAGGATTAAAAACAATGCACCAGCGACATGGATCTAAGTCGCGATTGTATGGTGGACAATAATGGTCAACATGTTTCAGCCAACAAATGCCCCTAACTCGGGCGAGGCTTTTTCAGGACCTATAAAGATGCTGCTGCTTTAGTGCTCAAGTGAATAAACAAAAAAAGGATATAAGAACGAGATACGTTCATGTTACATCTGCTCCGGACGGTAAATTTGCCCGCTCTTGATAGGCAAAGAACTGTACCTCAACCTGGCAACAGCTCAGGATGGGGGCACCGCTCTCTCCGTCGATACCCGAGCTCTAAATGAGCCTGCAACCTGTTGACCGTCCGGAGAAGATGTAACATGAACGTATCTCGTTCTTATATCCTTTTTTTTGTTTATTCACTTGAGCACTAAAGCAGCAGCATCTTTATAGGTCCTGAAGAAAGCCTCGCCCGAGTTAGGGGCATTTGTTGGCTGAAACATGTTGACCATTATTGTCCACCATACAATCGCGACTTAGATCCATGTCAGCTGGTGCATTGTTTTTAATCCTGGCAGAGGGTGCTCTAGAATAAAATATATATTTTTGCGCCCCTAGCTAGTTTTATTTTCACTTTCTTGCACATTGTTTATTTCTTTTGCGCTGCGCCCTCACTCACACTATTTTGCTCATCACATGTGGATTAAGAATATTTGCAATAAATTAGAATTTGAAAACATCCCTGAGCTCCTCCCTCTCAGAGAGGGGGTTGTAGCCCTCAAGAGAACTAGGTTTTTCTCTTGAGAGGAGAATCCCATATGATGAAGCATGTCACCTTTGGTGAGTGAGGGATTACGTCCAGAAAAGGGAATTTTCCACGGTTAGATCTGTGTGTTATAGGCTGTGTTTTTTATAAAAGAGCTTGCTTCAAATTATTCTTTTTCTTAAAAAATAAAAACTCTTTTCTGTATTATTCAGATTTATAATAGACCCAAGGATTTGGTGCGTAGTTTTCAGTTCGTGATTATTTGGGGATATAATCCTGTGCAGGTCTTTAAACTTCCCTAGGACCCTCCTGCTTGAATGAGTTGGTGTGTAATGTGTCTGAAAGCAGTAGCAGAAACTTGCATGAGTCTGGAGCAGATTGAACAGATTGTGATAGGATATCCTGTCAAGGTATAAGTGCCACATTCTGTTGAGATTCTTTTGACCCGCACTAGAACCCAGTATCTCACTTCTAGTCGGCTGACTAAGTATGAAAGAGTAATTCTGGGAGCTGAAAATGTGACCGTAGTCAGGTGCACGACTGTGAACCCAGCAACTCTATTGCCAAATTCTCACAGTGAGGAAGTGAAAGAGGAAGCAGATCATGATTGTCTGGATGTGACAGAATTGTGTACAAAGCCCCGGCCAGATATAGAAGATAGTCCTTTGGAAGATTCAGATTGTGAATTGTTTGTTGATGGGTCATGTTTGAGAAATGAAAGAGGTGAATTATGCACTGCCTATGCTGTTTGCACCCTAGAAAGAGTTATTGAAGCATCCTGTCTGAAAGGAGTAAACTCCGTCCAGATAGCTGAGCTGACGGCTCTGATTAGAGCATGTAAAGTTGCCAAAAGTTTGAAAGTAACCATATTCACAGACAGCCAATATGGATTTGGGATTGTGCATGATTTCGGCCAGCTATGGATGCAAAGGGGATTTCTGACATCTTCAGGTTCCCCCATTCGAAATGGTAAAATTGTAAAAGAATTATTGGATGCTTTACAATTGCCCAAAAGAATTGCAGTAGTTAAACGTGCCGCACATCAATCGGGAGACGATTATGTGACAAAAGGCAATAGATATGCAGACCAAATTGCACGATATTGTGCCCAAAATACAATGGCTTTAAACAGATCCATTGAAAATGGAAATACCGAATGCCATCTTTTGTTTATAACTTCAACAACGTTAGAAACGTGGGATGAGGTGAGGCAAATGCAGGAAGAGGCAAGTGATGAGGAAAAAGAAAGTTGGAAATTTGCAGGTTGTAAACTGAGAGCAGATGATGAGTTGTGGGTATATCAGGATGAGAGACCAGTTTTACCAGACTCTTTGCTTTCTCACATGGCCAGGGTGTACCATGGACATGCACACATTGGAAGAGACGCAATGATCAGACTCTTCAAGCAGACATGGTATAATCCGAAGTTCAGGGTCATTGCAGAGAGCCTATGCCAGAGGTGCATCATATGTCAGCAGCGAAATCCAGGGAGAAAGACAGTTGTAATTTGGGGATGGATTGGGAGAGCAGGAGGTCCATTTTCCCGACTACAGCTCGATTTCATTGAGATTCCCCCTTGCAACAGGCTGAAATATGTCCTAGTCATTGTATGCTTGTTCTCTCGTTGGGTGGAAGGCTATCCTAGGAGAAGAAATGACAGCCTCACAGTAGCAAAACTATTGTTGAGAGAACTGATCCCCAGGTTTGGAATTCCAGTCACTTTGGAGACAGATAGAGGAACACATTTTGATAATGAAGTAATTCGGCTGATATGTGCAGCATTTAAAATTGAACAAAAGCTGCATTGTGCCTATAGACCAGAAGCCTCTGGAGTGGTCGAGCAACTTAACGGCACTATAAAATCCAGGTTAGGGAAAGTGTGTGAATCCACTTCATTGAAATGGCCTGACGCTTTACCCCTTGTACTAATGAGTCTGAGAAGCATCCCTGACAAAAAGACTGGATTGAGTTCTCATGAAATCCTCATGGGAAGAGCAATGAGACAGGCATATGTACCAGCGAACAAATTGATAAATATATCTGATGATCTGGTGCTTGACTATTGCAGAGGATTGGCTGAACTGGTACATTCTGTGTCCCACCAGGTTGGAGAAGACGCCACAACAACACATGGAAATCAAGCTCATGATCTGAGTCCTGGTGAGTGGGTCTACATCAAGAAACATGTAAGAAAATCGTGTTTAGACTCCAGGTGGCATGGACCTCATCAAATCATCCTGGTGACGACAACGGCAGTGAAGTGTGCTGGCTTGCCAAATTGGATTCATGCGAGCCACAATAAGCGAACCCTAGACCCACCTGAAAGACTGTAAGAGCCACAACCGGTAAATCAAAGACAAAGATCAGTGGCTGAAGTGTGGGAAGCTGATGAATCTAGAGTGACAGATTCAAATGAGCCTACGGATGGTGAACAGCCAAGCACAAGTTGAGTAAAGGGAACGAAAGATTCTAGGGTTCCAAAGACTGTTGTTGGACCAGAGGAAAGTAAGTTCACTGAAGATCCAGAAGAAAGTGAACTTTCGACTGAACCTGATACAGGCGAAACTGTCGTTGAACAAGAAAAAGTAAGCTCACAGATGACGCAGAAGAAAGGGAATTTCAAGTTGAACCAGAACTAGGTGAAACTATACTTGTACCAGAAGACAGTGAATTCACAGTTGAAAGGGAGGTTATTATAGAATCAGAAGAACAAGAAGAAACTAAAAATCAAAAGGAGAGCAGCCAGTGGAAAGGGTAAATAAGAGAACATGTGAGCAGGATGAAGAAGGTAAAAACGTAGTCAAAGTAAAGAAACCAAGAAGAGGTGATAATTGGCCAAAGGGGGTGAAAAGACTGAAATACACTCTAGTAAAAAGAAGATTAAGAAAAAGACCAAAGCAGAGTAATGAAATATCCAGTCAAACAGATAGGGAAGAGTCAGGAAAAGAAACAGTACGAAAGACTCGAAGAGTGAAAATCCCAAGTAGAAAATACAGCGCACCTGAGTGGACGTACGTGATTTTGGAAGAACTTGAAAGTCCAGATCCAAGAGAAGAAAAAGAAAGTTCTGACACTGAGCAAGTTGATGAAAGCAAACTAAGACCTACTTAAAAGAATTATGACAAAGTAAGGTGCAAACCTGGTGATTCAAATAAAATAAAGATTCCAAAAACTGACTAAAGAAAAAGAATAGAAAAGGGTTTGAAGAAGAAAGCCTTGAAGTGAAGGATTTACACTATTATTTTTCATTTTTTACATAGATAAATTAGTTTTATATATATAAAGAAAAATGACTGAAGTAGAAGTGACAGCAGTTCCAAAATCTAATCTTAAACGTAAGTGTATTAAAGCTTGCTTATGTAGTGTCTTATTATTAACATTCATGTGGATAATATTAACTGTCCTTATTCCCATACTAATGATAACTGACAAAAGAAACAATACTAATGATGTAACAAAAGAAAAGGATGAATGATGTCACTAACGAAACCCCAAATACTAAATTAGTACCTTTCAATGGAAGCGTTTTCCATCGTGATAAATCAATTAGTGATTTTTCATTAAATGTTTTTACTAAGTTACTCTACGAATATGTAGAAACTATGAATGTGAGTAACTGTTATGTGGGCATGCAACTGCCTTCGTCTGTTTCTGAAGGAGTGACTTATCACCACCTTCCATTAACCTATGGTGTGTCTTGTAGTATACTTACTAGCCTATTCTATGTAACGGGAAAGCTGGAATATCATAATTCTAATATAGACTTAGTGTTTTCTGAGATACCTGTTATTAAAGAATTGAATAAGGTGTCTAGTGCCAAAAATGCACGATACATGGGGGAATTTTTTCATATTACTAAAACTTTAGATATAGAATATGCTTATAAGAACAATTTAACATGCAATTTAAGGGATGAAGAAAAATTGTTTGTAGAATTGGTGGAAAATAGAAGAGAAAGTTTCCAAAAGAAAGCTGCTGAACAAAAGTCCCAAATACCACCATGGGATTTCAGGGATGGGAAATATGAAAAGGGCGAGGGATACGCTGCAATGTCTCTGGACTGGTCACAAAAAGGGAAGATTTGTCTGTTTAGAACTAAGACTAATTATGATAATGATTTTATTGGTTCAAGTGAATGTGAGCATACTTTCCAAATCACTGGAGGTTGGGTATTGAAAGGTGGGACAGATCCTGTCTATCCTGGAGTATATTATGTGTGTGGCAAGAAAGCATATTATAGGTTACTTGCACATTGGTATGGAAGTTGCAATTTTTCTATTGTCTTTCCAAAAGTGTACGACATGGACCAAAGCACACACACACTGAATGAAATAAAAAAGGACTAACAGGTAACAAAAGAGCAAGTTTTTCAGAAACAGTAGGAGATATTTTTGGTGCACTGATACCTTCAGTTGGAGTCGTCCTGAATTCACACAAAATTCGAAAGTTGTCCACAGTGGTTGATCGATTATCTACAGATACTGCTGGTGGATTTTTAATGATTGACACAGAAATGGTTGCAATCAGATCAATGGTTTTACAAAATCAACTTGCCCTTGATATTTTATTGGCAAAAGGGTGGAGTCTGTGGAATGTTGAAAGTTCAACACTGCTGCACTTATATCCCTGATAAAAGAAAAGGAATTGAGGGACATATAAGGAATATAACAAAATTACATACAGATTTGACCCAACTGGAGGTTGATGGTGTTTGGGAAAGACTTGGTAAGAGTTTTTCCTCAATAAGTAATTGGTTTTCTACATTTGGAAGTAGCCTATTAGGAAAAATAGTAATGTCAATAATTTCAATAGTAATAATAGCTTTGGTGATAATAATCGGCGTATAAATGTTGTAAGTTGGGGAGAGAAAGAAAAGAAATAACAGAAATAAAGAATAGAAGAAGTGCAAGAAAGAGAAAAAGAGAAGAAATAGAGTTAGAAGAGGTGAAAGGAGAATGCTATGATTTAATGAAAGGTTTAAATGAGGGTACCATAAAAGGAGAAGAGAATACAGAAATATAATTGATTAAAGATGGTACTCGGTATGGTAGGTATTTATGATGGCTCCTAAAAGCCATCAGAGGGGAATTGATGGAGCAGGGTTTCGCAAAAATGAAACCTGCTCGGACCAAGCCTCCCATAATACATACTAACAGTAAGTAGATGTGATTAAAAATCTAATATGCACCCACATAAACATATGGGAATTGCTTTGCGCATGCCTGAATTAATACGTAAATAAATTATTGTATTAATCTTGTTTTGTGAAAAATAAACAAAGAAGTTGCATGAGTAGGCCGCATGTACATCAGTGTTTGCACGTTGCATATTGCTTCAAAGGGTTAATTACTAATGCCGCTTTTGCATTAGGCTTATGCTAGGTAATCATAATGGGGAAGTAGTGCAAGATGGGTGGGGAACAGTGAAGGTTTCATTATCATATAATTAATATTTGTTCGTTTTCATTTACTTCAGCCTGCTAAATGAAGCTTCCATCTTGGAAAAAATGACGTGACAGGGAGGGGGAAGTTTCCTCGGAGCGAGTCTAGTCTGACATGAGGCCCGCAAGTTGTGCTGAGCATTACAAAATGACATGAAGGAGTTAAGGCCAGAGCATCAGTTGTCTGCCAAATCCCAGTACCCAAGCGTGTGACCGGGGACGTGCTCTGCGGAAATATGAACTGAATAAAGAAGAATGTAATAAATGTATTGATATATGGGAAACGAATGAATAAATTAAAGTTTGGATCATGGGAACCTTTTTGCACAATAAGTTGTTGAATAAAGTGCGAAGTCATAGTGGCATGATCATGACACCCCCCAAAACCCACCAATCCCTGTTCGAATTGAATGTGAAATGCACCATTAAGTCCAGTCACTCTTAGGGTATAACTGGGGTACCTTTAGGGGCGTGTTTAGAGGAGTCTTGGGCAGGCAGGAGAGAGAGGGAAGATGCGTCGCTGATCGTCGGTTTTGCGAAGAGGCCTAGCTGTATTCTATGCTGTCCCATTACCTGACTGAAATCTCTGGTATTTTCCTGAATTCCCTTTGGGAAGCCTCTATCATCTCCTGGGCTCAGGGGGTGGTATTTCCTACAGACCAATAGGTTGGTATCTAGTCTATGTTGTTCCGAGCATTAATGTATTTGTCTCTGAATCTTTTGTCTCTCCACCTATCCACTCCGTCAACAAAATATTGATATGCATTATTTTTAGATGAACCTGTCTCTTCATCTATCTTTCCGTTAGTTATTATATTGTTTGGCATAATCATTCTGCTGAACTCTTTTGTCTCTTACTCTATCCACTCCTTCATTGCACGATGTCATTATAGAACAGAGGTCTTCAAACTGTGGGGCGCGACCCCCAGGGGGGTCGTGGAGTCCTAGGAAGGGGGGTCGCAGATTCCCCAGCTTCACTTGTCCCTGTAAAAAGACAGCCGCCCTGGGACGGCTAATTGAGATCGTTGTCAGCTGCTTGCCTGAATGAAAGGCAAATGTTCCTTATCTGGTAATCTTCAAGTGTAAAGGATGCTTGGGAGCAGTTCTGGCTCTTTGTGAAGACAAAGATGTGTGTTTTTTGAGTGGAAGTGCAAAGAGTTAACTACTGGGCTGGGAAGTTCTTGCTTTTAATTTTAACTGCATTTACACAGCCCTTAATGCCCCTAAAGAGGTGTTGAAGGGACAGTTATGTAAAAAGAAAACTGCATTACATACCCTTTGGTATTATTAAAACCTGCATTTTGAAAGCACCATTTTATTGTAAAACTATTCGCACGTTTTGCAGCATTCTATCTTACCCTGTGTGTAATGCAAGTATAGAAAATTGACTTACATATTCATAGTGCTTTCCGTCACAGGCTGTGACTTCGTAGCACTAAAAATACACATCACTATTCTCCACTGCACCAATCAAGATTTAATTCTGTGGTTCTCTGGTTACACACAGACCTCAGCAGTGCATTAACTAATAGAGGTTTTTTAATGTACTACAGTGCATTTCCCACTGAGCAATAACTTTTTTAAATTTATTTATCATTTACGCTGCCCATTATTTTATATGTAGATACCTGAAGGTGAAAGACCTAAAAAACGTACAGAATATTTTGGGCTTATTTATGAGAGGCTTGCATCGCCAGAGCATCACTTTTTTGATGCTCCGGTGGCGCAAGCATCTCAACCATACCTATGAGGCAGTGCAAAGTAACCCTGCATGGCTTTGCATTGCCTCATAGATATGGAGTAAGACATAGCAGCGCAAATCACTGCGTTGCCTTACTCTGCATCAACGAGGTGTTCCATGGGCTTTGCGTGGGGTTCCCATGCAAAGCCCATGGATTTTGATGCTGCCCCATATTTACAAAATTACGTAAACCTGGGACAGCTCCAAAAACTGACGCCTCTCCAGTGGAGGCGTAACGAGGAGAAATGTTTTCTTTCCTCTTTCCATGTGTGCTGCATTCTGCAGCTCTCATAGAAATAGGAAAACACCCCTCAGGATTGTTTTGGTGAAGGAAGGTGCCTCTTCCCGTACAAAAACAATTCTGCCTATGTTGGTGCTAGGCAGCAATTTGTGAAGGGAAAAGGACTGGAATGCACAGTATTTCATAATTACAGTGCATTCCTGCCCTTTCACAGTGGCATAGGGCAGCGCCGCCCTACGCCAATTCCTCATAAATGAGGCCCTTTGTTTTTAGCTACACCTTTGGCTACACCCCTAGGCTTAATGACCTTTGGTTTGCTAAACACTGTTTAATGTCATTTCCCCACCGGTAAAATTATTTGCTGTTGTAATTGGGGGCTGTTAGAAATGAGGGTCTCTAGTTGGCAATGGTTTGCACCTTTGTCCAAGTAGGGACCCTTCCTTCTAGTCAGGGTAAGAGGGATACACTACTGAAATAACCCCTGCTCACCACCTTGGTAGCTTGGCACGAGCAGTCAGGCTTATTTCAGAGGCAGTGTGTAAAGGATTTGCACATAACCAACAGCAATACACTGAAAACACTACAAAAGGACACCACACCAGTTTAGAAAAATATCCAATACTTTATATATATTCAAAACAAGACTAAAACGATAAAAATCCAACCTACAGTACTTAAAAATATGCACTTTGCGGGGAGCTGGCGTCGGTCGGTCCGGACTGCGGTGTGGGACGGGGCAGTGTGTCGCAAGACTTACGAGCAGTGCCCCCAAGCCACGGTGCGGTCACGGTTGTCGAAGTCAGTGATGGCGTCGGTGAGACCAGGGCGGCGAAGTGAAGCGATGTGGTGCGGAGTGCGGTGCCCACAGGTCACGGTGCAAGCAGCAGCTCGGCGGCCGTCATCAGTGAGACCAGGGTTGCGGTGCGAGATACAGCGGTGCCCTCTGCGGTGCCTTCAGGGCACGGAGCCAACGGCAGAGTCAGTGACGGAGTCGGTTGCTTTCCCCCTCTGTGGCAACTGAAACCACGGTTCCAGAGGCGGTACCCAGAGGTCAGTGAAGTCTTTGCGGTCCCTGAGACTTCAGAACAGGAGGCAACAAGTAAAGAAAGTTCAGTCCAGTCCTTTCACTGCCCAAGGCAGAAGCAGCAACTGCAGGCCAAACCAACAAAGTAACAACTCAGCAAAGTTGCAGTACTCCTCTTGGCAGTTCTTCCAGCTCTTCTTCTTGGCAGGATCCTTGATTCCAGCGAGTTCTAAAGTTCTAGGGTCTGGACCCCAATATTTATACTCAGTTTCTCTTTGTGCTTTTGGGCAGAGAGTGCCTGTGCCCAGCCCAAACCAGTTCCATCCTCTCTGGCCCAGCTTCCTGGCAGGAGGTGGAGACAGCATTGTCCAAGGCAGACCAGGCCCATTCAGGTGCAAGGAAATCTCCTCCCACTACTATAAATACAGCCCATGTCTATTCAGCCCAGCCCTGACTCATCCAGGAAAGGCAGGACACACCTTGACCCCCCAGTGGCTGTCTGATGAGAATGCACATCCCCAGCCCCTGTCACTCCAAAGCCAGACAGTCAATCCACAAACCCAGCAGAGGCACACAGGATGGCTAAGCAAGAGAATACCTACTTTCTAAAAGTAGTATTTTCAAACACAGAACATAAAAATCATCTTTACTAAAAGATGCATTTTTATATTCTGAGTTCAGGCATGCTAAACCCAATTTCTGTATCTTATCCCAATGGGAAGATATGCTTATAAGATGTTATAAGTAAACTCCCATTCTATCCTATGGGACAGATAGCCTTTCCATAGTGAAAAATGAAACACACTGTAATTCACTACAAGGACATGTCACACACACCAGTACATGTCCTACCTTTAATATACACGGCACCCTGCCCACAGGGGTACCTTGGGCCTACCTTAGGGATGACTTACATGTAAGAAAAGTGAAGATTAGGGCTTGGCAAGTGGGTGCACTTGCCAGGTCGACATTGCAGCTACAAACCGCACAGACACTGCAGTGGCAGGTCTGATAACCCTTTTCAGGGCTGCATGGGTGAGTGGCACAATCAGTACTGCAGGCCCACCAGCAGCATTTGATTTACAGGCCCTGGCACCTTCAGTGCACTTTACTAGGGACTTACTAGTAAGTCAAACATGCCAATCATGGAAACACCAATCCATAATACAATTTACAATAGGAGCACTTGCACTTTAACACTGAACAGCAGTGAGAAAGTGCGCAGAGACACTGAACCAGCAAAAACAGAGTCAAAACTAGGAGGTCAGAAAGGAAAAAGACAGGGGAAACATGCCAAAAGATGCCAGGTCTAACGGGCATTTATGGTTGTCGATAGATGTTGATGATGAGGAGAACCAGTTTCTAGAAAATTTTGTCAGTAGGGGTCCTTACGCCTAAAAAGGTTTGACAAGGGGGTCTCGACATCAAAAAGTTTGAAGACCACTGTTATAGAATGAGTCTATGTAAATTGCATCATTTCTCTGACCATGTGGTTCGGTGTTTGTTATTGTAACCTGATGCAGTTGAGCATTTATTTTGAAATTTGAGATAAAACTCACTTATTAATCTTACAGAGAGTCTGTCATTAATCGATAATACTGAATGAGTTAGTGTCCTATCATTACCATCAACTACTCAACTAATTGGTCCATCGACCAAGTAGAGGAAGAGTTGATATTTATAAATGTTACTTTAAACAGATGAATAGGCGTTTTAAGAAATAAGAGATGAACAGAAAATAATTGACTCCAGCGCATCAGGGATACTGGGTGAATGTGTATGGGCCACTGAAGTGAATTTGTGAAGTATCAATCCCTGATCAATTATTGGTATTGGCTCTGTATCATCAGGGCACTCACGTCATCCTGCTTCACCCTGGTAAACTCCTCCAGGAGCACTGGGCGGACAGTTCCCTCCACAATGTGCTCCATTTTTGCTTCATGTGTGTTCTAATTTGTAAAAGTATTGTAAATTTTGGTTTATTTTCATCAAAGAAATTGGCAAGATCTTCTACCAAGGCATGTGAGGCAGAGATAGATTCCTTATAAGGAGTGGGATTGGTAAATGTTTTAAGAATCTTAAACAGTTCTTTATGCAAATTGGCTGCTATGTACAATATGAGATTACTTGGCAACTTTGATATTGTTAAGATAGCTTCTGAGGGCAATTTTCCAAGTTAGTCTACCTTCATTTTTTTTAAGACCAACATATACCTTCCAGTTTCCTACATGCAGTCTTTTCATTCTTCAAAGAGTCAGTGAACCAGGGTGCCAACATGCTCTATGCTTACACTTACTCGCTGTGACAGGAGCCACCTTATCTAATCTTCGAAAGATAGCACTCTCTGAAGAAAGCTACCAAGGTTATATTCAAATTGGTGTAGTCCATTAGAGGGTGGAGGAAACAAATATGAGGTGAAAGTGACTGGGTCAACTTTCCTCCCTGGCCTGATTAACTTAGGAGCTGTGGTTGTGACGTCAGGAAGCAATCCTGCTTGGAGTGGAATTTAATAGCATAGTGATCCCACCAGACCAATGGGGAGGGAGGGTCAACCCAGACATTTGGCATGTTAGTGAACAGTAAGTCCAGAGTGTGTCCTGCTATATGGCTAGGTCCTATTACCTTTTGGTACAGGCCTAAGGATTCTAGATCCATAAGTAGCCGGGTAGTGTCAGGGTGTGTGGGTAGTCCTGCATGGTGGTTAAAATCCGTCACCAGTAAGAAGTTATCCGCTAGGCATTCCATCACTTTATTGCTAAAGTCACTTTTTCATCCCCAGAAATAGATTATTTATTTATTAAGTTAAATTCTGTCGTAAAGTTAGGCGCGTGTACACAATGGCTCGGAAGAGCAATGTGGTGTGGCGAGATCATCAGCATGAACAGGTGAATGTTTTATTCTGTCGTATTCCTGCATGCAGTCATCAGTATGTTCTCCTCCAACAAGAAAGTTACTTACACAAGGTGACTTGAATCCTGACCTCCCATCACCTTTATAAAACGTTCCTGATTTTACCCAACGACATAACGAAGCCTGGAAGAAAAAGGCAACAAGGTAACAGCATTCAGTGTCTCAGAAAGTTAAACTCTACATCCCAAAAGTGAATTACAAAGCAATCATCCATGACCTGCTCCTCTCCAGTCTTGAGAATGGCAGCAACCTTTTCAAAGGCGACCTTGTCTCAGCAAGTGCTCCTATAAATGCCTTCCTCGTGCAGCGTCCATACACATTGAAGGATGGTCACAGGCTCCCCCACTGACTGACCTCTAGTGGCTGCCTCTCCAGTGCTGTACCATGCTTGCAATGCTGCATCACAGGTACAGTAGTAACAGGCTGCTCACACGCACACCAGGACATAAAACAAACCACTTTGGTGGCCATTGTAATAAAAAATAATGCCAGACTTAAAATGAAAACGAGAAAAAAAGAGAAAACTATGAGCCAAGCCATTTCTTTCCGTTCACTAAGCATCCAGAGTAACATCTCTCGTCACTTCTTGCTTGCATTATATCTGTGCAGTTCCATAGAGAGGTAAAGAACTGGTGACTAAATAAGCAAATTATCTGCCATCGAAAGGCCCATCTCACCTCCTCAAGATTTTGATCCAGCAGCGGTATCCCTCTCTCTACTGTTGTACACAATCCTGGCTCTCCCTGCCCCAGGCTACTTCTATTTTGCCATCATGCTATCCATATGCACAAAACTCCATTGATTCCACAGCTGGGTTGGCACTCAGGTTTCCTGATACCAATATCATTCCTTGCTATGATGAGGGCTATCTTGGTGTAGGGAAGTTCTCGACGGCTTGTCTGAAGGAGATTAGGAACGTGTCTGCAGCCTCGTCCAGCCCAGGCTTCTGGCGGCATTCCCGACTAATACTCACAGAAATATTTATTTATTTAATGCAGTTTAAGAAAGTGCGACTTAGGTTGCAAAGGACCAACAGAAAGATGTACATGAAGGATTTAGAAAAAGAGAAGCAGTAGAAACATAGAATTAACATTCTCATCGCAGGGAGGTGAGGTTCACGCACTTATACATCCTAAGGTTTTATGAGAAATTGGTACTAGGCACTTTGTGCAAGGAACATTTATGCAATGCCTTTTCAGCAGAGCGGTACTGTGACTATCTCTGAGGCTGGTCAAAACAGCTCATCCCTTGTATACGAGAGAAGTTGTACAGGGCTGTTAATTAAAATATCGTGGTACTGAGGTGATTGTTTAGGAGGTGGTGATGCTTGAACAGGGAAAGAAATATTGAACATCAGAGGTCACTATGATAATGCAACCTGAGTGAGAAAGGAGGAGAAGACATAAGAATGATTGTCATGAGCAAAACAGAAGGACGATTAGAAATGAGAAAGTATCTATCAGACCTCTCACCGCTGCTATTTTGCTGTTTTCAAAGCTGGACAGGCTGCTCAAGTTATCTTCTCACTACACTACTATAATCATAACAGCAATAAGCAGTGTATCGTGTTTCTTCTATTTTTTATTACTCCTGCATCGTGTATCCAGAAATAGAAGGAAGAAGGACACATCAGCTGGAGTGCAGAGCCACACGAATGCCTGGAGGAAGATCACCAACAAGAAATGCCTTTAAAACAGCAGCATACTATTTTTGTGACAGTCAAATTTGGCCTGCAGTGTTTGTCAGAGCACAGCAACTGTTTGCAGAATTGGCAATTTGTGACTGTTCTCTCCATACGACCGGCCCATCTTCTGCATCACAATAATTGCAGTTCAATCACAGCATAGTCTTCACGGTGGAGCAGCAGGGGTCTGGTAGTGGACTTTAATAGGCCATGGATGATGAATATATGTTATGATGCTTCCTGCTAGACATGTTTTAGTCATATGCAGTGAGACATGCTATTAGCTGCAGAGCCCACACGTCATATTTTCTACTCGGTCCCATGGAAAAATACAACAAAATAACATAGAGAACTCCACTATTGAGAGCCAAGGATTTAAAAATTGCTGTAAACTCACTTGCTTATCAGCATGGAATACAAAAAGGCAAATAATCAGCAATTGTATTATGTGTATTGTAAACATTTACAATTACTTATATCACAAAGTACATGGTACACCTGTAAAAAATATATTTTCTTCTGCCTGACAGTATTCTTTAAAAAATGATGACACCAATTAGCTGTTGGTAAGAAATAATACACCAAAGAAGATATATTTCAATCTAGGGTGGGCAAGGCAACCCCAAACGCAGGGTAAATTCAGAAGTGATCTAGCGTTAAAAAATAGAATTTTGGCTCAGCACGGTAGGTAAAACTATCGAGGCTATGAAAACTGCTCACCGCGTTTTCAATAATGGTATCTGTGTCTACCTTTCGAATCCATAGCCTCTCAGCGTCTCAGCAAGGTGACCTTTACAGAATGCCTTATCTTGCAGACCCTTTCACTTTGAAGCGGTTTTGCTGCGCCATCAGCACTTGTCCAACTGTTCTCCTTTCAAGTAATTGTTTGCGAGCTGCAATTGAAAAACAAAGAGAGGAGTGTTCCATAATAGGCACTGATGACATTACAGTTTTGAAGGATTAGCGAAAGAACAGGCTCAGACAAAGAATTGTGTTGTGCCATGTCTGCACTATTCTCACTGATTGCAAGTAAGCACAGACGAAAAGCTGAGGCGACAACTTAGGACGCTTCCTGGCATATTTTACAAACATGTGTATGTTTGCTATTGCTTGTGGTTTTTCTTCAGATTCTTGTTTGTTGATGTTTGCTTTAACTCTAACATAAGTGAATTAAGTGCATTTGTTATTCATACCCTCTGTAGAAGAGAGGACACCTCCCGGATGTCACACATTTTTACTAGGCCAGGGAGAAATTTTAATTGAAGAGGAGTAAATGAAGTAATGTAGGCAATTTGCGAGACTTCCATTGAGCTTGATTTGATGCTTGCCTTTTGCATACACTAAGCCCAGCCATACAAGTGAGGTAGAATTTGTTATCGGAATAAGTGATAGAATGTTGGATGGTGGGAATTTTGAGGATTCTGGAAGTTTACGTCACAGAAATGCAAGGAAAATGTACCATTTTAGGCAAAGTTTGAGCTTTTCGGGGTATTGTGGGTACAAAAACTTTGAGGGATCCATGCGAGGCATACCACCCTGGACTCCCCTGGGATTTCTCGTTTTCAGAAAGGTCTGGTTTGGTAGGTTTCCCTAAGTGGCAGTCAATCCCCGACCCAAAAAATCGCCGCTATCCCCATTGCCAAATCAGATCATTTTTGTGATAGAAAAGTTGATGTCTTCACGTTGTATTTTGGGGCCTTTCCTGTTGCGGGTATTAGGCCTATTCACACAAGTAAGGTACCATTTTTATCAGAAGACGTGGGGGAATGATGGGTGAAAGTAAGTTTGTGTCTCCCCACAGATTTCAAACCTGCCATGACAGAAATGTGAGGAAAATCTGTTTTTGTAGTCAAAGTTTGAAGTTGGTAAGGGATTCTGGCAGCAGCAGCCCATGAAGGTAAGAGCGGTGAGGTGGTGGGCCCGGGTGGGGGGGATTTCCACTGACGACCACGAAGGAAAATAATGATTTATTTAATTTTCCCTCGTGGTCATCAGGCGAATCCCACCCCAACCCGGCCCCACCGCCCCACCGTTCTTACCTGCACGGGCAGCTCCTGGATTCTGGGTAATACAACCTGGTGAGAGCCCTGCAAGTCACCCCATCCTGCATTCTACTAGGTGTCTAGTTTTAAAAAATGTACAGGTTTGCTAGGTTTCCCTAGGTACAATCTGAGCTATGCTCCAAAATCCACAACTACCTACTTTGCAAAAAACAGGTCAGTTTTGAGTGGAGAAATATGATGTATCCATGTTGCATTTTGGGCCTTTTCCTGTCACAGGAATCAGGCCTACCCACACAAGTGAGATACCATTCTTATCAGAAGACTTAGGGAAATTCAGGGTGGAAGGAAGTTTGTGACTCCCCGCAGATTCCATAACTTTCCATCACAAAAAAATGAAGAACATTTGGCTTTTAGTCAAAGTTTGAGGTATGCAAGAGATTCTGGTTAAAACAACCTGGAGAGAGCCTTGCAAGTCACCCCATCCTGGATTTCCATAGGTGTCTAGTTTTAAAAACTGTACAGGTTTGTTGGGGTTCCCTAGGTGTCGGCTAGGTTTGGGCCCAAAATCCACAGCTACCCACTTTGCAAAAAACAGGTCAGTTTTGAGTGGAAAAATGTGATGTATCCATGTTGCATTTTGGGCCATTTCCTGTCACAGGCACTTGGCCTACCCACACAACTGAGGTGTCATTCTTATCTGAAGACATGTGGGAGCATAGAATAGTAGAAAACTTATAATTACCAAATGGATTTCACTGCATTTTATGCCTTCAAAATGTAAGCCAGTTTGTAAAAAAGAAGACATTGTGAAAAATACCCTCTAAATCATATGCTTGTGCGCATACCCACAAATTCAGAGATGTACAAATAACCATTGCTCCAGAACTCCATATCTTGTGCTCATTTCAGAAAAACATAGGTGTTCTTCAATACCTATTTTTCACTCTACATATTTCACCATATGAATTGATCTACACTCAGTGCACAATGAAAAATCATTGAGCGGTGCAGCTCAGTAGTTCACTCTGGGTACCTCAGATTCTTAGAGAACCTACAAACCCTATATAGCCTCACAACTAAAAGGGTCTAGCAAGTGTAATGGTACATTGTTTTTGTAAATCGGACATTGTGACAAAATGTTACAGATGAAAACATTGTCACAAATGGCTGTTTTTTCCTACTCATTTTCAATATTTCTTTATTTCAACAGTTAGTTCCTTTGGGAAAACCTTGAGGGATCTAAACATATGACAATATGACAACTTTCCCAATTTAGAATTCTGCTTACTTTTCAGAAATATATAGCTTTCCTGGACCACCCATGGGTCTCACACTGGTTTGCACCACAGAGGTTGAAAGCAGACAAAAATTGGAAACATGGGATACCTCTCCGAAAAATTCTGAAACTGTGGAAAAAATTATGCTTTTTGATTCAGCGCTGCATATTCCTGAAAGCTGGCATGAAGGTCACTTTAGCCCATCTGCCCTTTCGTTGATGCCATTTTTATGGAAATAATCTGACACTTTTAACCAGAGAACTTTTTTCCAATTTTTCCCAAAAATTTAACATTTAGCTATATTTTAGCAATATTTATAGTCCCCTCCAGGGGAATCCACAAACCTTTGATACCTTCAGAATCTCCAGGATGTTGGGAAAAAAAGAACATGAATTAGGCATGCCCCTTATGTGGAAAAAAACTTTTGGAGGCCTAAACGTGATCTAACCCAAATTGCCAAAAAAGGGCTCAGCACTGGAAGAGAAAGGCCTAGCAGTGAAACGAGTGTAAGTCCTTGCCAATTGGAGTTACCAATTCACATACACCGTATTTTCGGGAGAGAGCACTGTCACTGGGGCCTGGTTAGCAGGCTCCAGTGCACTTTCAGAATCATAACCATCAGCAATGGAGAACAAAAGTGTGGGGGTGACCATCCTGAAAGGGCACTTTCCTGCAGACACAAACCACTAATTTACAGAGTTAAGCTTGAGTTTGCTACGTGAGTTCAGAGGGCAGAGAACAAACAGTTTAAGAAGAACAAAGAGTTGAAGAAGAACAACAACAAATAGAACAACAAGACAATCAAACTTCAAAAACTCAAACTCAAAAAATCACAATCACAATTCAAGGTGTTCTGTTTGCAAGTTGTGCAAATCATGAAACATGTTTTAAATGCAGATGACAATGCTGTAAGTAGAACAAATCTGATCATAGGTGAAATCTTGAAATGAGCTGATTGGACTAAAGCTGTGAAAGAAGGAAAAAGGATGTTGCAAAGAGTTGACAGTTTAAAGAAAAATTGAGAAAAAACAGCTGATAGAGATTCTGAAAAGCCTTAGGTGAGGAGATCAACAGGGGTTAGACTGCCAAACATGAAGTATATAGCTTCTGAATGGGTGTATTTGGCCAAGATTAAACCAGAAGAGAAAAACATTGTTCTGGGAGACTACTTGTTTCTCTTTGAAGAATTTACATGAATAGACGTTGAATGATTTCCTGATTGGGGCATTAAACTAAATTTTTGAATCTTTGAAAAGAAAATGTTCGATTTGTATTCTTTATAGTGTGCCTGCATAACTCTATTAGATTAGAAAAGTGGTTGGAATTTTTTGTTTATTCCTGCATTTTTATAGTAAATATCCATTTTGAAGAATATTCATTTTATACCCCAGGTATCCAGATGATTTGCAATTAACTTTATTAACTGAATTGCTAAATTATATGCCACTATTTTCTTTACATCAATTCATTTTGAGAACTGAAAAACTCACACCAGAATTGCAAAGTTGTTTTTTAAGACTTTATTTTGTTTTGAAATGCTTGCACCTTCTTTAGAGGTTTATTGTTACTTTTAGAACAATTTTATGCACAGATGATGGCTGCTCGCAGCAAATTCTTCTTTGTTCTAAAAATCGTTTTAATGATCAATATTTTACTAGCTTTGATTGGCGTTTTAGTGAGTTTGTACATTCCTGTTGGAAATGCTTTTGAAGATAAAATGATATCATAGTAAAGTTCCAAGGGACAGTAGATTAGATCATAGAGATATTTAATTTGAGAATTTTGGGGAAAAATTAAGTTAATTTGCTTACCGAGTATTAGTGAATAAAGAATGTAATGAATTGGTATAGATGGTCTTACCTGCTTGCTTCTGTTACAGAGGGGGTGACATACGTTCAACTGCTGTTAAACTATGCTACATCTTGCAGCATCTATTTGTCAATTAGATTGTGACATGATCTACTGGTGATGTGAGAAGCCAATTACAAATTGTCTTTTGATGAGTTACCTGAAATTAGGAATTTTGCTCCTGCTAACAAAAATATCAGACCTAATATGCTACTTAATCAAAGATATAACAAGACTAAGGAGAAAAGTATGCATAAGTTGACTTATGTGGGGCTTAATTGTATTAGGGAATTTAATGAAAAGAGAGAGAAAATTAGCAGAATTGCTGCAGAAGCTAAACTGATTCCATTTCAGGAAGATGCTGTGAAGAAATGTCGAAATTCAAGAAGCATCCTAGACTTTGAAATAATATGGAGAAGAAAGGAGTTAAGTTGTATGCTGTATGACAAACATGATGAATGAGAAACGTCATGATTATGACTAGTGAGTGCAGTTATAATCATGTGGCTGCCAGAGATTACATGTTAAGTAATGGCCCTATATTTAGAGGTATTTATCATGTCTGTGGTAAAACAGCTTATTTTAACATTGCAAGAAAATGGGTAGATTCCCACTGTCTAGCATTAGGCTTTCCAAGAATGTATTCTGTAAGTCAGGATAATGACATGAGTGAAACAAATCTTAAAAGAGTGAACTATGGATTTGGACAATTGCTTATAGATATATTCTATGTGTTGATTCCTCCTATTGGTGTGTGACTTCAAATGATGTGAAAATTAGGAAGTTATCTACTTTAGAGGATCATTTGGCCACTAACACTGAAGGTGCCTAACTAAATTAATGAAGAGTTGATAGACATTCGTGCAGTGGCTATCCAAAATTGTATGACTTTGGATATTTTCTTGGCAAAGGAAGGTGGTGTGTGTCATGTAATGAAGGTCCAGAAAAGGTACAAATTTAAGCCTGTTAATATCAAGATAATTAATGGATATCTTAACAATATAACTAATATTTTGCATGAAGCTAAGACTTTGTGAGAGACCGGTGCATGGGAAATGATTGGATCATGGTTTAGTACATTTGCAGAAGGAATTGCAGGGATTGCTGGGATTTGTTGTGATGTGGGTGGTGGTTTATGGGAATGGATACTAACCCCATCTATTTTAAGTATTCTTAGTCTAATTGGGTTATTCCTTCTACTAAAACTTTTAAAAGTTTTCTGTTTAAAGAGGAAATTAAACTGTGATTGTGGAAAGAAGAAGGCAATCACAAAAGGAAGAGAGACGATATTAAGCTTGATGACATAAAATCCAGAGTGTATGATGAACTAAAAGCCTTGAATAAGACGAAGTTGAAGAAATCAAATTTAACGGAAGATTTACTGAAAAGTAGTTTATTACTGATAGTAGTTTAGTGTGTCTTATGATGGTTTACAAAATCATCGGGGGAAAGGTTAGAGCAGATTTGTTAATTTGAAATACATGATTATATACATGTGTTCATGTTAACACAATTAGGCCTACAAACTAAGGTACTGGTCCTTTGCCTGCTTGCAGCTGAAAAGAATGATGCTTGTAAAAGTTGCACAAATAAGTTTTGTGCATGTAGGTTTCTTTTCCTCTTTTGTGTTTTTACTTTTTACATAATAGTTGAAATGTTAATCATTTCATTGTGCTGCCTTACATACTGTAACAAAACTAAGCCATGTTGACATCTTCTCATGGTGTTGCAATAATCAAGGCTGTTGCTCCCTGCAGCCACAAATGTGTTTTTATTCCTTTCAAATAGCTTATTTTTCAATTGTGCAGTGTCATTTCCCTTTTTTGTAAGGTGATTGGATCATTATTTATAAATATTTTATGGGGTCCCCAGAGTTGCCTAATTCATGTAACACCATTTCTGCAATAGTGATTGATTTATGTCATGTAGATTTATTAGTTCAGCCCTGTGATACTATCTCACATTAGGTTGAGAGCGTTCTTTTTTCTTCTCCAAAACAATAAAATGTCCCTTTTCTGGGATGTGTATCAGCCCTCTGCTTGCTACTACAAAGGCAGACTCAGTGACAGTCTGTCATTTGATTTATGCTTAAAGACCTTTCCTTTCTTTCATACCAAGCAGTCACAGTGTCAGACTGTTATGTGACTTTATAAAGAGACTTTCCCTGCCAAACTTACTGAGCATCCTCTATGTCTGAGTGTTACCTGATTTATATTATATTTCACTTGACTAATGAATTGAGAAGATGTATGCTTGTTCATTACTGAACTATAGTTGAATTCTGTCAAATTAACCCATGTTATCACCTCTCACAATTGGCTTATTTTTATGCATTAATAGTGCTAAATATAACTTACAACTTTTTGCTTTCTGTGAGGATTCTCAAAGTTTGAATAAACCTTCATCATTTTGACCTTAAATATTGTACTGCAATGGTTTTCATTATTAGCACTAGGTCCCTCGTCCTATCGGACTCACAGGGCCCTGATTATGGTCATCAGCCCTTTGAAATTATTGGTGTAAAGTGCTGACAGCCGTTACATATTTGTCATGTGCAACATGGGTAAGTCGCTGCAGATGTATCCAGAGAGGAAAGCAACTGCAAATACAATCAAAACTGTCAACTCCACATCATGATACTTGTATAACTCATCAAAATATAACAATATATACTCTCGAGCTCCAACATACACAATGAACATATTTATTGATTCAATATTTTTTTTTTAGAACATTCATATTTTTAATGTGTGTGAGCACATTAACGTGTCATATCATTTACAAATTCAAAATAACTTTACTTCAAAGGACATGTTCATTCACACAACAAACCATTAAAACCATATTACATGTGGACCCAGACTGTATCCTTGAATACAAGATGTGTTAACGCATTAATCTCTTAGTGCACTCCCATACTTTTGAATTTAGTGAAACCATTTTTAATGGTCAATTACAAAACAAGATTTCATCCCTTTCTAATTATGACAATTGTAGTGTGCTCTTCTGGTTCCCCTTCATGTTGTAATGGCGCCGACGTGCGTTTCAATGCAAGACTAAATACCACTGATGTCTGTTGGAGATCATTCAGAAAAGGTTTCAAGTATGCAAAGGAGGCTTCTCTGGAGATTCGCAAAATAAGGGGAAACCTTCCACAGGAAGAATCAAAGGAACGATATGAGAAACATGGGCCACTCCTGTCTGACGAGGGTCGTAACCCGTGTATCACAGACAGGAAAGCCACAGACTACTTAAGGGTGGGACTTACAGATGGTTTCTGAATACCATACTCATGGCCAAGATTGGGGAGATCGGCTGAAAATTTGAGATTTTGTTATTGGAAAGAGTGAGTTATATGTGGCAAACTGACAAAGGAAAAATCAGGAAGGGAAATGGCTGGGCAATTGTAAAGGTCCCTTTTAAAATAATTGCTGATATTTCCAATTAGCATTGTGCTATAAAAGACAGGATGAATTGCTGTTGATATTTTCACATTTCATGACAGGAAGGGTCCTCAGTAAATAACTAGTTGGACCAAGATGAATGCTTGGTTCCAAACATCAGCTTCGATGGGACAAAACACCTGATTAGATGGTGCAGGGGAGGACCAGAGATATGGGAAAGGTAACAAAAAGTATGGTTTCATACTCCTACTGGTACACTTCAGTTGCTAGCCATACAATTTGAAAGGCACATACAGATTGATTAGGCTATCCACCTGGGCTGTGTGGTGTCAGGTGTGGCTTTCTAGAAGTTCAGAACATCCATGATGTGGGTAGTGCAGAAAATAGCTGGATCAGGGCATGTGCTGCACTATCTCATTTTTTTTCTGATGGCGGCGAAGGCAGATCAGAAGAGTGAAAGCTCAAGACTGATGGCAATTTTTCAGGAGGTGAAACGCCATTTTGGGATCCTTCTGGCAACTGAAAAGACCAAGGAGCCAACTGCATTTTGTGCATTTTTGGGTACTGAGCTGAACTCAGTGATGATGGTGCCTCGTTAGCTGGTGGCCAAATTTCCGAGATTATAAATGTTGCTGGATCGGGCAGTGAGCAGGAATAAATGTGAGCTGAGGTTCCTTCAGCAACTACTTAGGCACTTGAACTTTGTTTGTAGAGATGTCGCTCCAGGTAGAGGATTATTTCAGACAGCTAACATTCTCAACGAGGGGAGCAGCTAAGCCCCATCACAGAATTCAAATCACTTAAAGAATAGAAAAAGATTTGGTGGTGGGGCAGAGATTCCTGATTTTCTACAATTGAGTGACAGATTGGCAGCATGAAGATCCAGTGACATCGATGATGGGAGTATTTTCCAATGTATTTAGAGCTTGGGGCTTTCATTGTACTGGAAAGGGAGGTGGTGTGCAGAATCTTGACCGGGTGCATGGAAGCAAAAGTACAACAGCATTGCATTTTTGATTTTCTCTTAGTGGTGCTGGCAGTAAGGCTGTGGGGCAAGGAGTTACAAGACAGAAAGGGGACTTTCAGGGTGGACAAACAAGAAATGGTGCGTATGGTTAACAGGCAGTCAATGCAAGATGCATGGGCTTTGTATGCAGGGAAAATTGGTCTCATGTGGTTTGAGTTGGAACATTGTGTTTTGGACACAACACATTCCTGGCCATCAAAATCAGGTCACTGATGCTCTGTCTCATTTGTAGTGGGTGAGGTTCTGTGGTTTGTTCCCCGAATGGCAAGAGACAGCAGCTATAGTATTGTCTGAAATATGGGACACTGAAAAGTAAGGGCATGATAGCTGACGGAGAAGCCGCTAGCAGCCTCTACGCAGAAATCATACCAACAAGCCTGGGAGTAGTTTCTGGAATCAGGGGCCAGGAAATGAAACAGAAAGAGGAAGGGGTTTAAGACAGAGGAAAGACGATATGGTGAGATTTGTGGTGAACCTGATTGACAAAGATAACTAGCAAAATCGCAGTTATTGCCTTTTATGGGAAGAGTTATTTCGACTAAGATCTGGGAAAGGGGAAACTAGTATGGAGGATAATAGAAAGTTGGACTAGAGAAAATAGAAGGAGACAGGATTTATGGAGACGGATTATGGTGGCCATTGTGGGAAGCTTAGTGGCACAGGCAAGAGTTGCTTGTGTGTCCGCCTGGGGATTTCATTTGTTCAGGGTGATATTCACATTGATATTTTTGGGAGTGTTTAGAGTGTCAGAAGTGGTGAGGGCAAAGAACCCTGAAGGGTTGCTGAGGGAAGATATGAGGCCACGGTAAAAGAGGTGCTTTGTGTGTTAAGGATATGACTTGACAATGGGGGATGGGATGTTAAACAGTTTGAGACACACTCTTTCAGAACTGGCACAGTCAAGGAAGGGTTTAGGATAGGCCTGTAGGAGGGGATTTCAAAAGGATGGGAATGTGGTAGGGCTACAGTCTGTGGGGATATATGCAGCCTTAATACCTAGGGGTTGGTTAGAGCATAGATATGGCTGATTTTCTCACCAGGGGGCATATTTACAAGCCCCTATCGCCACAGGAATATGCCTTTTTGTGACGTTCCTGTGGTGATAATCCCTTCACCTTATTTACAAGGCGGCGTTAAGCCACTTAATATAGCCTTATAGCCCGCCGTAGCGGGCTATACCGGCTATTAAAGGCCCAGTCCAAGTTTTAACAAGGGAGCGGGACTTTAATAGCCGGTATAGCCCAGCTACGAAGGGCTATAAGGCTATTAGAATATTCTGCCACTAGAGGGCAGAATGTTCTAGCAAATAAAACAAAGTCTTCAGGGAGCGCGAGGGGATAGAAATCCCTTCAGGCTCCCTGAAGCCTTTGTTCACAGCCACAGCGGTGAACAAAGAAACATTGGGATGTTGGAGCTCCGGGCTTATAACAGCCATTATAAGCCCAGAGCTACTCCATTGTTTTCAATGGAGCTCCCAACATTCCAATGTTCTAATGTGGCTTAACGCTGCCTTGTAAATAAGGCCACCTTTAATGCTACACTTAGCGTGAAATGGGTGGGCAATGGGTGTTGTGGTGGGCTTTCCGCCGCAACACCTATTGGTTTTGATGCTGTCCCCTATTTACAAGGGTGGCGTAAACAAGAGGCAGTGCCAAAATTGAGATCAGGGAAAACCTAGTCTTAAAATGGCAAAACGAGGAGAAATGCTGTTTCTATGTGTGTGTAATGTGCAGCACATATAGAAACATCAAATAGCCATGAATGATTGTGTATGTGCAGGGAGGTGTCCCTTCCTGCACACAAACGATCATTAAACAAATGGTGATTTGCAACTTCTATGTGTGCTGCACAATGCAGCACACATAGCAGTTTCAAATCGGCCTTCTGGATTTTTTATTTGCAGTAAGAGGCACCTTCCTGCACATAAACAATCATTCTCCCCAAAGCAGGCACCCTTGCACAATGGTACAAGGGTGCCTGCGTTGGCGCTAGGCAGCTTAATTTAGCGCCAGTGCTATGGGAAACACAGGGGCGCACTGAATTCTTGTGAGTACTGGGCATGTCTGCATTTTCAGAATGGCGAAGCGTGGCATTAGTAATTATTACCACGCTTTACCATTCTGTTGTAAATATGCCCCCAGCTGTGGTAATGAAACACAGGAATAAGAATGAGGTCTGGATTTGAAGTCACTCCATTGTGAAGTGAACAACCATGCACGAAGAGAGGCAAAGCTGCGGGTAACAACTGGGACTTGATTTTAATGAGGGGACAGTGTGGTGGCATTGGAAAGGAGACATATGATGGGGGTAATTGATGGCACTCGCCGGATGTGCATGTGATCCACCTTAAAAAGGATCACCTAGTTTAAGAAACAGGTGTGGAAATTAAAAAAATTATGAAAAGGGATTTGGAGGAGGTGGAAGAAGGGAGGACAAGATGGAGAATTTTGGGATGCAGTTGTTGGCCAGGACGGTTTGGAGGGGAAACCAACCGCAATAAACAGGGCGAGGAAAGAGATAAACAGGGAGGTTTCAAGTTTTAGCAAGGCACATGGCTTGGAGATGACAAGACACTGAGACATTGCGTACAATTCCCTAGGTTGGTCAGTAATAATGGGGTGCACCTATCCCTATTGGAAAACAGGTTTCCCTTTGAAGGTGGAGACAGAGGCGTTGCTGCATTGGTGGAAGAGGCAACTTGAGGGGGAACAGAAAGAATAGCCAGTGGTGGGTTTTTCTGGTTGGTGATGCCAGGGCTCTACGGAGGTGTTTGGGCTAATAGGACTAAGAGTGCTTCAGAACATGTGTTGGATAAAAAGAAAGAGAAGCGTTGAGCCCGAGTATCATTCTCCAAAGTGCTGCTGAAGGGCTGCGCCCTGACAGATACGGAAATACACTCACAACCAAGTGCAATAAATCGATATTGTTTGTGACATAATTGTTTTCCTTTTATGTGGCACTGTCATCCTGCCTTCCAGTTTAGTTCCCTCTTGCGCTAAATCTCCTAGGTATACAGTGCAATACATTTAGAAAGCAGAGGTTTGGTGTAATGTAGCACACACATGCCCTTCATAATGTAGGTTCTCCAGTCGACAAAGAGAAATGTCCCAATACCATGCATGACTGATTCGGGCAGTCCTGGCTGTTTTTGGCCAATATTTCTTTCCATGTAGAGGCTTTGTGTCCCATAACTAGGAAGAAAGAGACACTAAAAGCTGCAGAATGCAAAGTGCGGTTATTTTAATGATCCCAAAAGCATGACAAACTCGTCATGTCCCTCATAACACAAACCACTTGGTGGACCTGTCAGGTGGATGTGAGAAATACCGGCGCGGTCCTAGTAATGGGTCTCTGCAGTATGGCAGGGCATTATGAGGCTCTCCAAGCAGACATAATGTAGGATTCTCAAGCCAGGGGGAAATGTGACTGTTGACAGAAAAAAAAAAAAACATTTTTGACTGAGTTCTTTTCCTATGTCCAAAGTTATTTTTACTACACGATGCAGGTTATTAAGAATTATAACCGTCAGAGTGTTGTACTTACAGTCAACATTAATCACATCTGACAATTATTTTCTCCAGTGCAACATTTAAATAGAATTCGGCCCATTAGTCATAGTCATAACAAAATAAGGCAGGGTGCGGGTCCTGCCTAGTAAGATTTCAGAATTGCTATTATTCGCAAATATATCCAGGAGAAGTTATACTTGATACAATACTTTATGGATCTAGTTTTCCTCAGAGAAAATTGCAACAGTATTCAAGCCACTCTCGGATGCGCAATAGATTTCCACAGAAACGTTTTCATTTTTCTTTTTTAAATGCATCCCGTTTTCCTTTGAGGAAAACAGGCTGGATCTAAAAAATAATTCTTTACTTAAAAAACAGTCACAGACATGGCGGTCTGCCGACCCCAGCAGACCACCTTCCCTGTGAGTGCTGGCCATTCCCGATGGGGTCGCAAATTGCGACCTGCCTCATGAATATTAATGAGGCAGGTCATTTGCGACCCCATTGGGAATCGCAATTAGGGGCATATTCACAAGGACTTATCTCCGAGTTATCCCCACCTTAACGCATCAAAAGTGGAGATAGATTCAACACCCCATTCACAAGCGGGTGCAAACTGCAGACATCGCCAGTATTCCCGCGATAACTGCCCCAAAATTTACTCCCACAGTGGACACCACCAACTAACCCTAATGAGATGCAGAGTAGGCGTTCCCGTGCAAAAACACACGAAAAAACCACAACACCACTTTCACAACGAACTGCCAGATCTGCGATGCGAGTCAAAACCACGCGATAAGCCGCAGTAGCGGCAGGTATTTAACACCTGCCTTTTGCTGGTGTTAAGCAGGACGACTACCTGCAGCATGAAAGGGAGCCCAGCCAAGAGCCACATCTGAAGACCCACAGATGCCATGGAGACAATGATCATGCAGCTCCGAGACCCATGAGGGCCACAACACCCACCGCCACCCACCACAGGCCCGCCAACACCCCCAGGACATGCCCCCCCCCCGGAACACCACAGAGGCAGCGTACACAAAGACAGCGGACCCACCTGAAACGCACCTGCCGCCCAGACCCAACGCCAGAGGAGGATATTGCCCACTACAGGCCCAAAAGGACAACCATCCCCCGCATCCTGACCCACATCCCCCACCTGCTGACGGTACCAACCCAGCGGACAACCAACATCCCTCCGCAGACAAGCTGCCGGCTGGGCTGCACATGTCGGTCCCTGGTACCATCCAACCCACAACTGCCAGAGTCGGAGGAGTCACACAACCAGCCCCATCCAAGGTCATCACACCTATACTGGATAACATCATCAGCCTGGTACCCAAGCACCTCCACTTCACCCACACTGCGCAGGAGCAGCTGGAGACCAAGCAAGGCCCCTACGCCATAGCTGGATTCCCTCACGTGTCGGGGCCAATCAACTGCACACATGTACCCCTCATGCCCCCTGCCTACACTGCACACAACTACCACAACAGGAAGCACATGCATCCCATGAATGTGCAGGCAATAGTGGACCGCCCGGGACTCATCAACAATGTCGTGGCCAACTCCCCAGGCAGAGTGCATGATTCTCACATCTCCTGACAGTCCATCATCACCCAGCGCTCCCAGGATGGCACCCATGGAAATGCAGTGCTCATTGGTAAGTCCAAAATAAACACACCACACACCTCCAGCCCACAGTCATGCAACTCACGACACTGGCAATGGGCACGCAGCACAACTACATTCAGCATGCCACAAAACCTGCCAACCGACCAGACACGACAACACGACTCCATTGGGAACTTGGCCTTGCCATGCCCACAACCCAGCCACGGCATGGCACCACAGACACACAATAGCAGGATGTGAGGAAAGGCATGGAGCAGGCATGTGCGAGAGTGGCAAGTGACTAAGGAATGTGAACCTACCCAATGCCAGGTGTGGCATGGAGGTGCCGGACAGACCACAGTGTGCAAACCACGGAAATGGCCATGTGGAGATTAACTGCTGGTGCATGAAGTGTAGTGGCCAGTGGACACTACCATGTCCCCACAGGCTGTGGGGCAGAACACGCAAATGTCGCACGTTACGTCCGCCCCTGCATGCGTGGGCAGAGTGGGTTGGACCTACGTACGCCAGGCCTGCTTAGGGGTGTGAACAAAAAGCCTGTTGCACTGGGCGTGGTTCTCATTCGGAATGGACAACGCGTCTGCCAGGGCGGTGCCTCTCAGCCCGCCACGAGTCCGGCGCCGAGCGCGGCGGGGCCTGCGTCCCTGTGCGCCTGCTGCACCCCGGGCTGCTGGTCCCCAGACCCGTCATGCCTGCCCCAGCGCACCAACGAGGCTCCGCTCACCTGCCTACACCGGCGTGTGTCAAAGAGGGCCCACCACGTGCTGGTGCAAGCTCCAAGCCCCAGTCCCGCGACCTCTTCAGCCTCCGCAGACCATCGCTGGCCCCCACGACACTGGCCCACATTACTCCTTTCTCATTGACATACTCCACCGGCGTCCTCTTCGGCCTAGTAGGTCCCACATGTGGAACTGTGTCCTGAGTTTTGAATGGCAGTGACCCCAAGTCCGTGGCAGCGTCCACATCACTATACTCCCTTCGATCAGTGAAGCATAGTTCTGCATCGCAGGCCTGCGACACGTGATGCCACTAACCCTGTTCAACGCAAGCCGGCGACACGTGGTGCCACTAACCCTGTTCAACGCAAGCCGGTGACACGTGGTGCCACTAACCCTGTTCAACGCAAGCCGGCGACACGTGGTGCCACTAACCCTGTTCAATGCAAGCCGGTGACACGTGGTGCCACTAACCCTGTTCAACGCAAGCCGGCGACACGTGGTGCCACTAACCCTGTTCAACGCAAGCCGGCGACACGTGGTGCCACTAACCCTGTTCAAAGCAAGCCGGCGACACGTGGTGCCACTAACCCTGTTCAACGCAAGCCGGCGACACGTGGATGAGGGCTCAGGCCTACCCTGCGGACCAGTAGGTCCCACATCCAGCACTTAGTCGCGAATCATGAAGGGCAGAGTCCACACCAGTGAACGCACGGAGAGGAGTAAGAGGAAGATGCGGCTCAGTCCGGACGAAAGCCGGATCAGAGTCACGGAGGTGATCGAACACTATCAACAACTGACTTGGTGCCATCAACCCTGTTCACCGCAAGTCCGCGTCCCGTGGTGCCACTGAACCTGAACTACGCAGGCCGGTGGGACCATCCAACCTAAGCTGGTGACACTCGGTGAATGGCCCGTGCTGACCGCTGCCGCAGGCCTACACTGCGGTCCAGTAGGTCACACATGTGGAACTGTGTCTTGGGTAAGATGTGGAGGAGTCCACACCATTGGACACGCCTCATCACAGGCGGCATCCCCTAACAGCACTGGTGCCACTAACTCTGTGCGCAATGAGTCATGGGCACTATCTGGTTGGACCTTGGTGGCGTCTGAGTCCATGGCCTGGGGGCTTTCTGCATCTTCATCTGGCTGGACCGGACTTGGTGTCCGACATGTGTCTGTTCCATTCATCTCCACCATAGTGACTGTTTCAGCGTGGTTCTGCCCTCTGCATCATGCCCTGGGGGTACACCTTCCACTGTCCACCGAAACACTCCACGACAAGCCCCTTTGTCATCTACGGAAACCTGCTCTGCACTCGTGACCCTGCCCCAGTGCACCGCAAGTCAGCGGCCCGTGGCGGTAGGCCCGTGCAGGACGCTGTGCATCCGGGGCCACTAACTCTGAGCAGCACAAGTCATGGGGCCTTTATGGTTGAATGGTTGTGTCCTTTACGATGTACACTGTTGTCGATTTCTGACTGCATGAGGCAGCCCTTGACGGCTGGTGTGCACACACCCCACACACATCCAACACATGTGTCACTCGATATGTGTGCCTGCTAATAAATGTGGCCGGGCGCACGTGCCCGTAGCCATTCACACCATCTGAGCAAGTGTGTCTGTGTGGTCATTGTGTCAGCATGATGGGCACAGGCCCTGCAACATCACAGTGTGCTGTCTTCAGCGGACGATACCATGTCACCTCAGCGTTGGCAGTGACCTTGGACATGTAGCTTCGCCCGCCCCCCCTGCATGCACAAGCGGCGTGTGCTGGTCCGGCGTACGTCCGGTCAGCGCAGGGGTGTGCTGATTCGGCAGGGGGAGCAGTGCGGGGCTCGGACCTGGCCTTGGGCAGGAAGTGCGGTAAGTGTGTCTCTGTGTTGGGGTGTTGTCGCCACCAGGGCCACAGTAGTCGATGTTGCAATGTAGCATGCACCAGGAGGGTGGGCCCGCACGGACGGCGAATTGTAGGAGCGCAAGACTGCTCGGGGTCTTGGCACATGCATGCCAAGTGTTATGTGTATCAGTCCTGCGGCTGCATGAGTCAGGTGTCTGGCCCCAATCGCGGCGCGGTCACAGCCAGCCATGGACTGTACACCTGTGTCTGCCCTGTCCGGACCATTGGCCTACACTCACGTGGCCGCACACCTTCAAAGGCCAGCTTCACGGTGTTGTTGGCATACCACTGGACATGCGCGGACAGGCATTACAATGGTGTGCCGCAGGAGTGCACGTGATACAACCGCGCAGCGCACACATGTGTGGGGGCTCGTGGGAGGGAGGAGAAGCTGTGAGGCAACATAACACACAGTGAGGCCGCCCATGTGCCACGTGCTGGGCATATCATCCATGATTCCCAGGGTCGCAGACATCCCACCACACCCACGACAGGCCTCTGTACATCTCCTGAATGCATGCAGATGGTGAAGTTACTGTAGGGATGAAGGGTCCTTTGTCTGTACTATCAGGCAGTGGCACATTTGCAGCTCCGAGCTGGGACTTGCATGTGGCCAGCACCCCCTGACAGATACAATAGCATTTACTTGCGACTCCCACACTACGCACTGCCCGACGTGAGACCAACGTGTACACATCCCACACTCTGAAGTCCTTGGTCATAGTTAGCATGCGTGATATGGTCTTCACACGTACTCCCACCCTTACCCCAGGCCTGCACCTGTTGCACACAGACACTGCTCATTGCTCCGAGCTGTGCCATTTCATCCACAGGACTGGGGCAGGGCAAGCCAGTGCCGCTTCAAGCAGAGCCACTGACGCAATGGCAGACCATCCCGGACACATGCTCGACTCAGTCACGTGGACCTGTACCGTGCACATCTGCTGCATGTACTGGGGGCACTGCCATTGGCAGTGCTGCGGATCAGTTACCGGCTGAGCTTCCGCCTTGCGAACGTCACCTGCGTTCAGCCTGTGTTGCATTGTCGCTCGTGCATATTCGAGTGGACCATGGATGTCTGCTCCGACCTGGCCTTGGGCAGGAAGTGCGGTAAGTGTGTCTCTGTGTTGGGGTGTTGTCGCCACCAGGGCCACAGTAGTCGATGTTGCAATGTAGCATGCACCAGGAGGGCTGGCCCGCACGGACGGGGAAATGTAGGAGCGCAAGACCGCTCGGGGTCTTGGCACATGCATGTACCGTGCACGTCTGCTGCATGTACTGGGGGCACTGCCGTTGGCAGTGCTGCGGATCAGTTACCGGCTGAGCTTCCGCCTTGCGAACGTCACCTGCGTTCAGCCTGTGTTGCATTGTCGCTCATGCATATTCGAGTGGACCATGGATGTCTGCCTCTCCAACGTAACGGTAGCTGACCTGGATTTTGACGTGTGTGTGCGCCCCCTGTTGGCCCACGACCAGGAGTGTCACCGTGATGCCCGTTTATGGCATGCATAGATGTTTGGCATGCATGCTGGTAACTGGACCTGGGAGATTGCACGAGTCGTCGTGTGCAGTGAGCACATTGAGCCACTACCCGATTGGGCTTTGGTGCACATTGGGGCCAGGGGTTGGAGTCAGCACATCTGTCCGGGTCAGCTGATGGATTACGTCGAGGACATGTCAGATGTGGTGGACAACGATCTCTCATTGGAAATGTTGGCGTACGCTGCTGCACTAGCGTTCATGGACGAGTGACAAGGTACCTGCAGCCACAACTGGATGTGACCCATTGCACGTGTCCCGACGCCTGGTTGCATGTTGGGAATCAGGTCACGTGTCCCAAGACGACAGTGGACATGGCTGCATTGGCCTGGACTCCTGATCCATGCGCGGACAACCAACGCGGGTTGACACTGACTTATGTTGGTGATGGACTCCCCCGAGGTGGACATGGGCGCTTTCCTACGTTCCTCATTTAGACATGCTGCTGCATTGGTCTGCATATCGTGGCACTTCTCTTGGCCGTACTGACACGCGCTTGTTGATAAAGTTTCCGCACTTTCACTTGTCTCCAACTGTGTTGTGTCTTGATTTGTATGCCAATGTGTGTGTCACGGACTCTCTGGCTCCCTGCCATACGTGCATTGCTACCCCATCAGGGCTGTGGGTTTGTACTTGTGCATTATCATGTCCCTGTTTCGTGCTTTGCCAGATGCGTATGGCCGTTTACCAGCCACAAGCGGGTGCACTTGTGTCCTCTGTTTGGTTGTGCAAATGTTGGTGTTTGTACCACATTGTGTTCGATGTTGGGGTGCTCTGCTTCCTATGTGTGTGTGCTGCATTGTGTGTGAGATGTCCCTTCAACTCTGATTTGGCTCACCCTTCTCCCTTTCAGGCAGTGTGGTTTTCACTTCTGTGCTTGTTCAGTGGTGTGATATTGCCGGGTTGTGTGACTTGTGCTCTTGGTTGGTGTTGTTACTCTTGGGCATGGTTTGTCTGCAGTTGTGCTGTGCTTCATTGTGCATGTGTGCCATTGTGCCAATCTCCCCCCGTCCCCCCAGTCCCTGGTCGTTCTTCTCCCTGTTGCTGTTGTGTCTGTCTCCTGGTGTGGCGCTGGACTTCCTCCTCCGGTGTGCATTGCTGCCTTCTTGTTGTTGGCGTGTTTCTGCTTGTTTGTGCGTTTCGCATCATTCCGGCTGTTTTGGTTTTCTTCCATTGTCCTCCTCCGCTCTCCGGTTGCATTCACCTTGTCCACGATGGCCTGCCATGTACAATGTTTTGGTGCCAATGGGGCTTGTGGGGTTGTGTACTGGCTCCGGTTGCCTCCATTGTGCTTCGCTGTTGTTTTCTGTTTGGTTTCTCTTTCTTTTTCAGGCTTTTGTTGTGCTTATTCCCGCCTGCCGTGTGTGTGTCGAGGCCTGGCGGTGCTTATGGCTGCTTTCCTCATCGCGAATAGGCTCATCGCACTTTTTTTGTGTTGTGGTTTGTGTTTTTATCTCCGTCGAGGTGGTTGTATCGCGGACATTGGCCGTGTTTTCGGAGGACTATCGCATGGTACCGCCGTGTTGTGAATTCCACGTTAACACAGGGTTATTTTCCCGCGATAGGCTGCGATGTGTAAAGTTGCGTTAGCATTTTTTGGTGATGTTTAGCACACGTTCTTGTGAATATCCCCCTTAGTGTTTCAAATTGCAAGTTGTAAAACATCGCAATTTACTACTGGCAAAATGGAATGCTCGTACATCTGGCCCTAAATCACAGTGATCAAACCAAGTGCTGGTGGCAGTTGTTTAAAGCAGGTGCCAATAAATTCAGTTTCAAAATTAATTTTGAAGTGTTTTTTCCCCTACTGTATAGTTTTTCTTTCAGTGCAAAATGTATCTTTTAAAAAACAAATGTTCAGAGGGAGAAGTGCCAGAGACTGTACTGTACTACAGTCACATCATACTCTTCCTGTCCTGAAGTCTCCTTTCTGTTCTTTGCGCAGATCTTGGTCATTTTGGATTTGGATTCTGAAGGAAAAGCATCACTCGCCTTTTTCTGCAATCACTGCTGCATCTTCCACTATTGGAATTTTTTCATTTGTTGTGAAAATCAAATAAGTTCAGAACAGTACTTATAAAACGTTGAGGGCATATTTATCAATGTGCTGCGTTGCCTTTGAACCAGGCAACGGGGTGCAAGGGCGACGCAACTCTGAATGTAAGATTTATCAAGCCACGCAAGACCACTCTGCATGGCTTGATAAATCAGAGTAACGTAACGCAGTGGAAATCGCTGCATTGCGTTACTCTGCCCCAGGGAGGCGTTTCATGGTTGGAGCGTAGGCGTTCCCATGTATCCACCCATGGATTTAGGTGCATTCCCAGATTTACCAACACTGGTAAACCTGGGAATGCGTAAATATGCTACACCTCCCCAACAGAAGAGCAACAAGGAGAAATATCTTTATTTCTCCTTGTTGTTTCCTCTTTCTAAGTGTGTAGCACACTTAATAAGTGGAAAAGTCCTCTGAGGATTGTTTTTGTGCAGGAAGGTGCCCTGCATTGGCGCTAGGCAGAAAAAAGGGAGCCAGCAGAAGGAGAGGACAGGAATGTGCTGTATAATTTTAAATACAATGCATTCCTGCCCTTTCCCTTTCACATAGCACAGCAACAAGGTGGCTTGCTGTGCTGTGCTGTGCTGTACTGCGTGAAAGTCTGATAAATATGCCCCATTTTTCCATTTTGCTTGTTTGTTACTGGGTAGCCTGGAGCTTGGAGTGGTGGTGCATGCAGGCCCATATAGGATTAAGGGGCAAGATTGTAAGGGTAGTGGCCATATTTGAATTGATGGGGCATAGTCTGCTGGCTGCAGGCAATTGATGTATTTTTAATGTGTTTTTCAAAATCTCACTACTGCTGTGTTAGATAGGTTATATTATTTTAGGGACTTGTGGATGACCTAGAATTCATTTGAAATTTAAATGTGCCTATGGGTGGCTTGGGTGGGGGAGAGGGGACTCCAGGAGTCTAAGGTAGACCCATGTCACCAGACCTTTTCCTTATTTCTTAGCCACCCTCTTCACCATGTGCTTGTCCACCATATTGGATTGATGATTTATATGCATTTCTACAAATATGTGTAGTCTTTTGGTGCAGTAAATATTGACTAGGGCGGTTTATGTTTGGAGCATTTCAAAGTTTTTAAAAATCTTTTTTTGACAATTTCCATGGTATTGTGCTATATTTTATATCTTTGTTGATTTAGTACCGAAAAATCAGCACCACCTACTGCAGACATAGTCCGCCCTAGGAAAAGGCAAACGCAACCACCTAGCTTCACCGCAACACATTCTTCTGACTTTGGCTCTATACAAAGCTTTTCCCGCTGGTTTGGGATTTCGATACATGTAGGCCAAACAATGACCACTTTGCAGACTGCATATTTTGCCACAGACCCATCGTCCTGACAATTTAGATGGACCTCTTGGTACCAGGGGTTCACTGTTCCATATGTAAAAGCGACATAAAATGGTGTGGGAACAACACCTCCAAAGGACAGCTGCTGCAGAGAGAGAAGAAACCAAACAGATAATAGGAGGTGGTGATGTTGTCATGCAAAAAAAGCCATGCCATTCCTAATGTTCAGTCATTACTTTCTGGAAACTCAGCTTGGCCCAAGAAAAAGAGGGATACTACTGCCAACCCACAGCAAATAAAGCAGCCTACCTCTTTCATGGAGGTTACTTGGGGTGGGATAGTCACAGAGAAAACAGCAAAAACCACAATCAAGTTTCTGTTGAGCAAGGAGTCGCCATACCTCCGAATCAATGAACTGGTCTAATTGCACAACGGGAAATGAGCCAAAATGTTAGTCCCAGATCGTTTCTATTTTTTTTTTGTAGAAGACGAGGAGTCACTGAAGTTTGTCAGGATCTTCTGTCCAAAATGGAAGGTTCCAAGCCAGACCATTTTTTGCAACTCTCACTACACCATAGCTGTACCATCAAATGCGGACCTTGGTTGGTGAAACAATGAAGGAAAACGCTGTGAAGTCCATCAAGCTAGCGACAGGCATGTGGACCAGTTGTCAATCTTCAGATTACATGTGCATTACTTCCCACTGTGTTTCCTTCAAGAGGGTTAAGCAAAAGCTAGCTGCTGGTCTCACCGTTGGTAATGCTTTTTAAGATATGTGTCGGCGTACAACAGTTGCAACGTTCTCCATGAGGAAAACCCATACAACTGCAACATACTGGAATAATTCAATGCAGATGTCTATGAATGGTTTCTACCCAGATAGCTGTGCATTAGATTCATTGCTACGGACAATAGCAGTAATATTGTCAAAGCCATGGCTGGAGGGAATACTTAAAAGTGCTTGTTTAGCTATTTTTATCAACATATTTGTGCAGAATGTCCTCAGAAAAGAAGTAGTCAACAACATACTGGTCATCTATTTCAAAATGTAGACACATTTCAATGCCCAAAGGGAATTGAGGTTCATTCAGCATGCTAATGAAGAACTTACACAGGAGGTCCCTAACCATTTGTAACTTCACTAGATGCTGCAACGACAATTAGAACAGGCAGTAAAAGTCTATCAATGATTATATACTACAAAGAAGCAGTGATGCAATTGTCAAACCATGATGATAGAGTCTGAGAAATGATCCAAATGCTACTGCTATTTGAGAATTTGACATGGGAAGTTAGTAAGGAGGATTGTACCATGAGCCAATCTGGCCCATTGTTGCACATGCTGCAGGACCATTTGTATAATGTAGAGGAAACATATACCAATGTCAGTGAAGAAGCAGCTTCTTTGGTCAACAGCTTAATCATTCACGTGAGTACACATTTCAGGCTGAAAAAAGAGATTGTGTCCTCTGAAGAGCATACTAGTAGAAAAAAGGCTAACCTCTTTCATTTATTTTTCAGAACTGGATGTCTCAATTTTTAAGAATTGGATTGTCAGGAAAACAAATTATTTAGAAGATGAAAAACTGCAACTTCAAGGAAATAGACAAATGTAAGTGGTGTCTTCAGCCTCTGAAGAGCTTGGTGGTGTCTCCGAGTTCAGAAGCATTTTGCAACTGCAGTAGCAGCACCCGCCAGTGGTAACACAATTGCCATTCCAAGACATAAGTGCTACTGATCAACAACACAAACAGCATCACTTCCAACCTCTACAATGGACAGGTTTATGAATATTCCAGGACTTAGCTCAGCAGACAAGTGCAGCAAACTCATATAAAGACACAAGAGAATTATACTTGGATGAAGATCCAGTGACCTCTTAGCACAAGAAAAAGCAACGGTGGCCTGAACTCAGCAGACTGGCAGTAAAGTATGTAGCATGTCCTGTTACCAGTGTCAATTCAGAGTGGGTTATCAGTGCAGCTGGTACAACTGATATGGTGGGAAGGACCCATCTCTCTCCTCAAAACATGAAAAGACTAACCATAATGAAAATGAATAGAATTGCTATCCCCAAAAATTATATGGCTCCATATAACACAAAAGTAGATGAGAGAAATTTCTAAGGCATCACACATGTGGGGAGTGAACATGTTTCAGAGCACCTTCCTGAATTGAAAGATAGAGACCAAAAAAACCCTAACATAACACAACCAACATTTCTGTTGTAAAAAAAAAGATAAAAGAAAAGAAAAAAATCTGTTTTGTTTGGTGTGCTATTGTAATAAACTAAACTAATAAACTGGAATGGAGTCTGTTATGGGATGTCAGAGAAGATTCAAACCAAGGACTGCACTGCTTGCGTATGCTACTTTAATTGCAAAAGAGATGCAGAGATAAGCAGATGGATACCAGTCTTGAAATAGGTAAATGCACCAATGAATGCCAATGTTGGACGATGCGATGGATGAGAGGTATTTAGGTAAAAATTGTTTTTAATGTTTGGGCGATTATCTGGATGAATGCTTCCAAATGTCACTAGGAGTGTTACTTTTGATCCAGCGATCAGGGATCAATAAATTTGCAATAAACAAGGCCCATTTACTTTACCCAACAAAGTCCCTTCACGCTGGGTTCAGTGTAATGCAAAGTTTGTGCCTAACTTACCAATCTCCAACAGAACCTGCATTTCTCATAAAAAAATTATTTTGGCGATGACATCTTTTTATAGTTGGTTATTTATAGGCAATAATCTATAATCTTACTCTAAATAAAGAAGGACACAATGTATATATTTATAATGTTTATCTAAATAATGTGAAATAAATGCTCATCAAGTACCAATATCACTGAGTAAATTATTAGCAAAGAAAATGACAAAATTCACATCATATTGACAGTGCATTGAAGAAGTGGAAAGGCGAAGAGAGAAAAGGTTCAGAAACAAAATACATTTGCAAATGATTATGGAAATTCAGATTTCTATCTATACTAACCCAGAAGGAACAGGAAATCTACTCCCTGGCCACGAGAGCAGCAAGTCCCCTGAAGAAGATTTGCAAGGGCAAAGACTAAGGGCCCGATTCTGATGCGGGTTGGAAAAGCTTCCCGACCGAGGGCCTGATTCTGATGCGGTTAGGAAGGCCTCCTAACGGCATTTGCTCCTTCCAAATCGGATCGGGAACGTGTCTTCCCGACCGAGGGCCCAATTCTGATGCGGTTAGGAACAAATGTTCCCATTGAAGTCAATGGGAGTTCAACCAAATCGTATCTGGAAGCATCCGGATGCATCCTACTCCGCCGGTCGGACTTTCCCGATCCGAGTGGGTCGGACACCATTTCCCAACTGATTCGGTCAGGAAGCTTTTCCAACCCGCATCAGAATCGGCCCCTAAGTCAGGAATCAGGAACAGGAAGAAACAGGTAGGCCTCTACAGCAAGGCGACAATCACCCAAAGTCAGCCTAACGCCTCCAGCCGCATCTGCACACCCCTCCCACCAGGCACCTCAATTATACCCTAAAACCCAAATGTCCAACCCACACTTGTTTCAAAATAAGGGGCTATTCTACATTTGATTGGTTAAGGAAGGGGGTGTACTGTCACACCACACTCGACATGTCCATCTCACTCAATGTTCTATTGTTTTGTTTTTTCAACTTCATGACTACATCATCCCAGGAAATACAAGTATACTAATATCAGGCTTCAGCTTCCTTCTCTCTGCTAATCTTTCCATTTCTGTTACTTCTTGTGCCACCCGTGCGCTTCCCGAGGAAACGGTCCTCACTTGCTGATTGTTTTTCGTCTCCACGTTTTAACTTTTGGCAGGCACACGTAAATTCGAAGGTTGCTCGCCTTTGCCTTCCCTCCACGTTCTTTTTGCTTTTTCAGCTAATTTTGTAAAACTTATTTCTCCTTAACCCATGCTTCTACGGAGAATAAAACAAGCATTATTATTCATTTTGAAATGTTTTCTTTACGCACCCTCCCAATGCTGCATCTAACCATGCGCACCCCATATTATTATTTTTCCTAGCAAACGTTAATAACGTGCACAAAAGCAGCATTAGTTTCTTTATTTTCATTAGTCAAGCATTTGCGGCCTAGTTCAGTGCTTTAGTACGCGCTTTCGCAGTATTATTTTCCTTCATGTTAGTTTTTGAAACCACTTGTTTTTCACTGCACACTGTTAGAAAAATTAGAAAACGTTACTAGGGGTTTCAATCCGAGCAGGTTTCATTTTACAAGAAACCCTGCTCCATTAATCCCCCCTTTGATGGTGTCTTCAAGCCATCACCAAATACCCACCAATAAAATGTGTCACTTAGAAAGCTGTTGTTCTCTCTCGTTTTATCATTATTCCATCTAGATCCCTCATCATTTCATAATAATTTCCTCTTCTATCTTCTAATTCTATCTCTTCTCTCTTTCTCTTTCTTTCTCTCCGTTTGTTATCAGATGTCTCTTTCTTGCATTTGCAACACTTATAAATCAAGAAAATCATTTGTATCACTGTAACCACTGCAATGATAGGTGTTAATATTTTCCCTAATAAACTATTCCCAAATGTAGAAAACCAATTTCCCACAGAGGAAAAACGTTTACCAAGTTTCTCCCAAGCACCATCAACCTTCAATTCAGATAAATCTTTATGAAGATTTGTAATATTCTTAATATACCCCTCAAGGTTCTTACTCCTATCAGGGATATAAGTACAACATTGTTGTATTTTCAACATATTGCAGACTCCACACTGTTTAGCCAATAATACATCAAGGGCAAGTAGATTTTGCAAAACCATAGATCTAATTGCAACCATCTCAGTATCAACAATTAAAAACCCACCAGCAGTGTCTGTTGATAAACGATCAACCACTGTGGACAATTTTCTAATTTTGTGCGAATTCAGAATAACTCCAACTGAAGGTATCAATGCTCCAAAAACATCCCCTATTATTTCTGAAAAGCTCGCTCTCTTATTATGTATTAGTCCATTCTTTACTTCATTGATTCTATGATTCTTATCCATATGATAAATTTTAGGAAATACTATTGCTAAATAACAACACCCATACCAATGTGCAGGCAACCTATAGTAGGCATTCTTACCACACACATAATAAATTCCCGGAAAGACAGGATCAGTTCCTCCTTTTAATCCCCATACTCCCTTAACTAGGAAGGTATGATCACATTCACTAGAACCAATGAAATAATTATTATAGTCAGTCTTTTGTCTAAGCAAACAAAGCTTCCCTCTATGATACCAGTCTAGGGTCATGGCAGCGTAAGTCTCGCCCTTTTTGTAATCTCCTTCTCTGAAAGCCCATGGAGGTACATGAGACTTTTGCTCAGCAGCTTTTCTCTGAAACTCTTGTCTTCTATCTTCAACCATGTTAATGAATTCTATTTCTTCAAATCGTAATCTGCAGGTGAGATTGTGTCTATGTGCATATTCTGTATCTATTGCTTGTGTTGAATGAAAAAATTCTCCAATGTATTCCGCATTTTTAGCACTATTTATTCTATTCATATTCTTTCTAATGGGATTTTCTGAAAACACTAAATCTATGTTAGAGTAGAAATACTGGAGACTTCCCCTCTCGTAGAACAGACTAGTTAGGACACTACAAGACACACCATATGTTAAAGGTAGGTGATGGTATGTCACCCCCTCTGAGACAGATGACGGTAATTGCATGCACACATAACAATCTCTCGCATCCATTACATCAACATACTCATACAATAACTTGGTAAAGACATTTAACGAAAAATCATTAATTGATTTATCATGATGATAGAAACTGTCATCTTTCATCTTTTCTATTTTAGTATGTGAGTTTTTCTCTAAACCTTTAATATCTACTTTTTCACTCATCACACCACTAGTATTAGTGTTATTCTTGTGATTAGTTACCATTAAGACAGGCATAATGACAATAGTGTTAACCATACTATCATTAGTAGAAAAATACTAAATAGGCAAGCATTAATACATTTACGTTTAAAACTACGATTTTGATGTCCAGTCTCTGCTGTATTTGCCATTTCTAGTTAAATTTGTACCAATTCAAAAAAACTAAAAAAACTAAGAAAATACTGAAAAATCTAACTTAGAATCAAAAATATCTAAAAATCTAATCTATAAAAATATTTATCCAAAAATATCTCTCCAATCTAATCTATAAAAATCTATCCCAAAAATATCTATCCAAAGTAGTGTATTCTCACACTTAGGGGCCGATTCCGGTCTCGGTCGGAGGCGCACCCAATACTATTCGGTCGGGAAAAAAGCCATGCGAAAGCCAGTTTCCCGACCGATCCGTACAGCACACCGAACGAGCAAGTACGATGCGCACAACAGCAAAAATTCCGGCCGAGCCGTACTCACCCAAACCAGGTCCTGTTCTCCGACCGAGGCGAATCCGGAAACGCCGAATCGAGTCGCACGGAAGGGAAAATGCAGCCCTGTCCGGCCGGACAAGTACGATGCGCTTTCCGTACGCGCCGAACCCGTCGCTACGCACGGCACGTCAAAGCATCCGGGAGAGGCGCACATAAGCTCCGAATCGCGCCACAACACGATCCACGGCTACGAGACGAACACAGCACAGACGAGGACGACGCGAGCGGCGAGGACGAAGCGAAGCGACGAGGACGAAGCCAAGCGACGAGGACGACGCGAGCAACGAGAAGGACGAACGACACGAACCAACCATGAATCCCTTCGTCCCGATCATACCAATATTCTACATCTACTACCGGAACAGGCACGGACGCGTACGGCGCAGAAGGTAAGTCAGACACCAACCACAAAACACATACAACACATACACGCCACATCACACACATACACTGGGAATCTGAATATACTTACACCAGCAACAGCAGCACCATAGGGGCGGGATGCCCATCACCAATGCCACATATGCACACAGGGGCCTGAATGCGCGCCACCACCCCAACCCAGGGGGGCTGGATGCCTACCACTACTACCACCCTTAGCCAGGGGGCAGGATGCCTACCACTACTACCACCCTCACCCACGGGGGCAGGATGCCTACCACTACTACCACCCTTAGCCAGGGGGCAGGATGCCCACCACTACTACCACCCTCACCCAGGGGGCAGGATGCCTACCACTACTACCACCCTTAGCCAGGGGGCAGGATGCCCACCACTACTACCACCCTCACCCAGGGGGCAGGATGCCCACCACTACTACCACCCTCACCCACGGGGGGCAGGATGCCTACCACTACTACCACCCTCACCCAGGGGGCAGGATGCCCACCACTACTACCACCCTTAGCCAGGGGGCAGGATGCCCACCACTACTACCACCCTCACCCAGGGGGGCAGGATGCCTACCACTACTACCACCCTCACCCAGGGGGGCAGGATGCCCACCACTACTACCACCCTTAGCCAGGGGGCAGGATGCCCACCACTACTACCACCCTCACCCAGGGGGCAGGATGCCCACCACTACTACCACCCTCACCCAGGGGGGCAGGATGCCCACCACTACTACCACCCTTAGCCAGGGGGCTGGATGCCTACCACTACTACCACCCTTAGCCAGGGGGCAGGATGCCTACCACTACTACCACCCTCACCCAGGGGGGCAGGATGCCCACCACTACTACCACCCTTAGCCAGGGGGCAGGAAGCCTACCACTACTACCACCCTTAGCCAGGGGGCTGGATGCCTACCACTACTACCACCCCCACTCATAGGATGGACAATGCATGACACAACAAGCACTCCACAACCTAGGGAATGCAAGATTAAGACATCCCCCACCACCATGACAAGCGTGTGAGCAGGCTGTGTCAAATGCCTACAACACCGAACATGACTTTGAACATACAATGTGACCCCCTAGCACATGTGCCACACATATATGTGTGTGGCACCCACAATGCAAGCAGCCCATGACCATTGTGGCAATGGGGCCTAAACCCCCATCATCACAGTGACCAAAAGGCAAGTGTGGGGTCCATAGCTGAAGCACATTTTGACCATTGTGGCAATGGGGTCTAAACCCCCATCATCACAGTGACCAAAAGGCAAGTGTGGGGTCCATAGCTGAAGCACATTTTGACCATTGTGGCAATGGGGTCTAAACCCCCATCATCACAGTGACCAAAAGGTAAGTGTGGGGTCCATAGCTGAAGCACATTTTGACCATTGTGGCAATGGGGTCTACACCCTCATCATCACAGTGACCAAAAGGTAATTGTTGACAAAGAAAGAGCTGCAACTGCCAAACTGCATGGATCATTCCTGGTCACAGAACCAAAAACTCATCTGTGGCAAAGTAGTGTATGTGTCCCATTGCAACATAAATTGGGGGAGCCAAATACTGCAGTGCAAATGAAACATTCCTTTGGCCATGTGCAGACAAACAACACCCATGGGGGCTGAGACCGTCAACAGTCATCAATGACACAATGACAGAAGTGACCATCAGAATGCAGAACCACATATTTGCACCAATGGGCACACAAATGCAGATACCCTGTGGAGACAGCAGATGTGAGGTGAACAGATACCATACCATGGCAGCAATGGGACACACAAACCATGATCACTGTGCTGACCGATGACCTAGGAGTCCCAGGGACAGCAGGGGAAACACACCAAACAACATACAGCCAATGGCACACCCAAGATATGCCAATGCAGTGGTGCAGATGCACAAACACAAACAGGCAGACCAACACTGTCATCATACACAGCAGGTGAGGGGTGGGGGTGCCAGTGTCCCCAGGCAACAACACAACACATGAGGAGAGCTGAATACCAATCATACAGATGTGCATACACTGCCACACTAAGGTAACTCATGGATCCAAATCCCCTATGTGGGCAAGCAGGCATTGACAGGTGAGAGGGAGCACAAAACACACATGTCACACAGGCACATAGGAACAACAACTGACACAGCAAGTCACAGACACACCACAGCACCACCCCCAGGGCCCCCACAATGTGGTGACCCTGGGCTGAATAAAAATACCACTCTGATGACAAAGCTAAATGTCGTTCACACTGTGAACCACAGTCAGGTGTCCTGAGCAACTAACTACCATCACACCTACACAAGCACAAATCAATCAGCATGGCCAGTAAGCCAAGGCCAACATGGAGGCAGGGGACTAGCCGGGCAACAACTCTCATCTGCACACACTCAAGACCACACCCTCGACCACCAACAATGTGCAGCAGTGAAGTACACATGCACTGGTGACATTGCACATGCACCCATGACTATTCCAGGGTGGTGGGTGGGAACCAAGGTGTAGAAACACATCACACATGGACACTCAACAAGACTCCTTAATGTCTGACACACTGCACACTACGCTGTACATGGACATGACGGCAATACCACACCGACCAATGGGATCCCAGCCACAGTCACACACCAATGAAGAAGCCAAGGTCACCCACAAAGAACACACATAGACAACAACCAACATTGCAGCCCGGACCCTAAGGAGTGCCAGCAGTCACACACACAACGTGTCACAATCACTGAAAGATAACACAAACTGGAAATCACATGACAGGGGCAAACAACAAGTGCCAAAGGGAAACCTGACTGTGACCCATCTGCGTCAGCACACAAACTCTGCCCTGACAGCAAACACACCTATGGGTGACACCCTGATGACCAGTAATGTGCCATGCACCCACATCACAGAGAACACAGGAGAAGACTTTGGGGGAACATAGCTCAAGTCAGCAAGCATCACAAACAGGTACAACACTAGGGATCACAGCATGCGCAGATGAATGAAAGTGAACACACAGACATGCACATACAACACACACCTTGGGCGCAGGCAATGTCACACGTGTACACACTGCCATGAGGGGACTCCACTCCTGTGTGAGGAAAGCTGTGCCATATGTTGCCTCAGTAGGGCCCCATCATGTCAGCTGAGCACTTGGTCACACAATCAACAATTAGCACCAAATGAGGGCTCCCATCACATCAGCCTGGTCATGGATGTGCCAACGGAATCATCAGCACAGATCCAACACACTTGTATAGCAATGTTGCACTGACTACACGAATGAGTCCCTCCCCATTGATGCCCAAACCTGCATGTCCACTGGAGATGGCAACACGGTCAGGGAAGTAGACAAATGCAACGATGGCAGGCACAACAGATGTGCAGGGGTGGAAGCCACAGATATGAAATTGCCAATGTAAGTAGGAAACCCATTGCCAAATACTGAACACATGACACCCTCAGATGCTGCTATTGATGACATGGATACACCACATGATAGGACACATTCCCCCTGGACCACATGGGTTCCTGCACAGTAACACTTCATAATCATGAGACCAGATATCACCATCACTGCAGCAAGGGCATGGTTAGCTGCACCAACAACATGTACATCTGAAGCATGAGCACTAGAGAAAAGAAAGTTGCTTTATTCAGCATATGTGTTGTCTGATAACGACGTCCAGAAGAAATTAGAGCAAAGGCCAATGGCCAGTCCATTGTCAAAGTTCAAACAGGGTGACACTGGCAGATGTCACCCTACGCATGCCTGCACAATACCAGGGACAATCCACTAGGAGGGGCAACCGGGGGGCAGGCCAGGCACCGCAGGGACAGGATCAGGGCTCACCAGGGGGAGTCAGGGAAGGGGTGGTGGGTGCTGGAGAGCCACTGACAACTGCAGTGGAGGTGTCTGACATGGTGTGTGCCGGCACAACTGGGGGCATGACACAGATGTCGTGGGTGCCGGCACAACTGCAGTGGACCCTGCAGATGGGGTGGACAGGTCCGCCACTGCAGTGCCCAAGTCAGACAGGGCGGTAGTGGACTCCACTGCAGTGCCTACCTCCAGGGGAGGAGAATGGGGAACAGGCAAGGTGGGTTGGACAGAGGGGGAGGACACCCTCACCACATCAGTGGCACAGACAAGCGCAGCGGGGGGTGTGGTGCTGGGAGAGCAAGTGGCAGGGGAGAAGGCCGGAGCATCTTGGGGATGGTATATCTGTGGGTGGGGGAACCTGGGGCAGGGTGTGGTGGGGGCACCTGTGCAGTGGGGGCCTGAGGGATGGAGGACGGAGACCTTGTGCCTGAGCTGCAGGGTGGTGGCGGGGTCTTGCTCTTAGCACTCCGGGGGGACTTGCGGGTGGGGGCCTCAGTCCGTCTGCGCCTGGGGGAGGGTGTCTGGGGGCGAGGGGCACTCTGCTCCGTGTGGGTGGGCTTCCTCTTCCCCCGGGATGCTGGAGCAGCTTCATCGGTGGGGAAGAGGCCGAGGTCACAGCGGAAGAGCTGCTGTGACTTTGGGGTTGCAGGTGAGGCAAGGGAGGGTGCTTTGGAGGGAGAGGGAACTGAGGACTGCGCAGTGCATGTGGATGCGTGTGTGTGTTCCAGGGCCCCATCCCCTGTGAGTCTGGCTTCAGTCCCCTGAATGTGCGTGCGTGTGCGTTTTGTCATTGGCGTGTGTGTCAGTGTGCTGGATGTGTGTGTGCTGGTGTGTGCCTGTGCCAGTGTGTGTGTGCCTGGGATGGGTAAGGTGCTGGGGAGTGTGGATGGAGCAGAGGCAGGAGGGGTGAGGGACCGTTTGAGGAGGGACACTGCTGCCGTCAGGGAGGAGTCCATGGACCTATTGCCCCTCTGTAGGTCAGACATGCCCGATGAGATGCCCTCCATGAACGACACCAGCTGAGTCAACAGCGCGGTGTGCGCATGGAGGACACTCAGCATGGCTGTCTGCCCTACATGGAGCTGGCGAAGGAGGTACACAGACTCCTCACTCAGGGCAGCAGGGGACACAGGGGCAGGGGGTGCGGTGCCTGGCCCAAAGGAGACACGCTCCCGGACATGGGAGCCTCCACGGACCTGGGGAATGGGAGCCGATGGGAGGGCGGTGGTGGTGCTGGTGGTGGCGGGGACAGCAACACTAGCTGGGGTGTGGTGGCTGCTGACACCCGCCTCCACAAGGGAGTCATCCTCCGAGTTGCTCTGGTCCTCAGCTGAGGTGGATGCTGCTGAGGACTCCTCGGTGTGGCTCCCCTCGCCCTCCGTGCCACTGGGTCCCTCCGACCACTCCTCGGCTGCTGACCCAGTCTGGCTCTCCGGCTCCTCCTGGTCCGTGGAGCTGTCCCCTTCCGTGGCCGTGGATGTATCTGCAAACAATGGGGAAACAGACAGACATCAGTCACCTGCACATAACGCACACACCACTGTGAGCACAGCACATCACAGAGCAAGCCCTGGCATCATTAGTTGTACATTGCTAAAAGTGCACTAATTGAACAGGAGAAGTCAATTGTCAGTCTGATGCCAAGCATGGCACTCACATCCCACATGGCCTTGCACCCATCTGTCTGGTGTCTGTTGGATTGCAACACCCCAGTGTTCACACATGCACCAAGTACACAGTAGTTGGACAGTGCAGAGGACACGGTGTGGACACATCACAGCTCTTGCCACTGAGTCAGTACAGGTTTACGGATGTAAGGGATGCCCAGAGTCAAATAGGAAATGCATGTGATGCATACCAGCGACAGACACCATGATGCACCCATGTCCTGATAGCCAGCGCCACTATGGTGTGCATGTAGCACATGTCACTCCCCTGCAGGATCACCAATCAGTAGACACATGCCATGGCGGAGGCATGACTGCAAAGTCATACATCACTGTCTCAGTGATGTATGACTTTGCAGCCAGACAACAACACTCTGCACTGTGTCACAATAGTAGGTCATGGGGAATGCAAGTCCTGGAGCTGCACAAGTGCACATGTACATCCCCCCACAACACATCCTCTTAACCCTCATCTGTCCAGGTCATACCTATTGGACATATGGGAGACCTGTGACACTACCCTCTGAACCTGAGCCCCTCACACTCTGCTGTGCATGGGGAACAGCTGCCTGAACTTCACATTTACATGCCCCAGTCTGCATGGGCAGCTGATCAGACACCTATGTGTCACACAAGTATCGTCTCCTATGGTCACATCTCCAGTGGCATGCTGAGCCCCTACCAAGAAACTCCACAGCAGTCCTGGCGACTAATCCACAGCACACTGACACAGAGGCAGACACCTGAGGGGTCAATTCACTGTGCACAATGTGTCCTCTGATACACGGGAGTGGGAGTACAGAGTGTATTGTATGGCCTGGAGTAGGCATGACTGTCCAGCCCCACATGAATGAGGGATGAGCCCTGGACTGTAGGCAGCTGGCTAAGTATGTGTGACACACGTCATATACATACTCCTGGGGCCCAAACATTGTTCCCACCCGCAGCTTGGGTGTGTGCCAGGTACCCCAGCCACATGTGGTGGATCAGCTCAGCAATTGGACCACAGATCAAAGTAACACGCTGAATACATGTCAGAATACAGGCATTGTGTAAGCAATGGACCCACCCATGATGCCCACCACAGAGTCAGGGAAACAGATGCTGTCTCCCACCTTGAGTCAAGCAAACTGCAAGGACACAGTCCTAAGTGACAGAATTCCCTGCATGTAAGGGCCACACCTGGGTATCAGATGAGGAGTGGGCAGTGCACAATAGAGGGACATGGCTCCTGGACAACATGACTGCTGTACTGTGGCAGTTCAACCTGGCCCGAGGAGGGCACATAGCATGTTAGACAGAGTACACAGTGCAGTCTTTGACTCACCCCCTCCTTGCTGCTCTCTGGCCTTCAGCTGCCCATCCAGGTCTGGAAAGACCACCGCCAGGATCCTGAGCATGTGGGGGTCAGGGTCCGTGTTCCGCCCCTCCTGCGAGGAGGCGACAGCTTCAGCTGGACCCGTGCAATCCTCCGGGTCCAGCCCCGAAGGTCCTGCCACCTCTTTTGGCAGTTGCGGATCCGGCGCTTGTAGACCCCCACGGACCGGACAGCCCGGACGATGTCCTTCCAGATCTCATGCTTCCGATGGGCAGAAGCCTGTCAGGATGACAAAGTGATAAGGCCATTACTACACATGCAACATATCCGTGCATGACACAGTTGCATATACATGTCGCAATCACAGGGGCACATGGTGTACCCAGGCAGTGCACGGCTGCCCATGGACAGTTTTCCAGAAGTCACTACATGGTATCATTGCATGGGGAGTAAAACCCTGTTCAGAAGCACTGTCACTGCACCATACCTGTCCAGTGCAAGTCACTACACACTATGGGGGGTGACAACTACTCAGTGAGCCTGCTAGTCAGACAAAATGCACATTCAGAAAGGCAGTGCACAGGACACTCACCTGCTCCCCTGGTGTCCCATACAGCTTGCTGTACTGTGGAAGTAGGCTGTCCAGCAGGGCCTGGTTCTCTTCAAGGCTGAAGGCTGGGGCTCTCTCCACAGTACATGCCATTGCAGGGTCCAGAGGGGCAGAGACAGCAGCAGTGCAGTGGCAGATGTCGTCCTGGAGCATGTAGTGCAGGCAAGTGGGCTCTCAGGGGAACAGCCAGCAATATATATGTGCTGGAGAGGCAGATACTGTCCCTTGTGTCCAAAGTGATAGGTCCAAGTCGTTTGCATCTTCTGAATCTGGCCAATCCATGGAATAGCAGCACCAAAACACGCCCACAGCATCCTTCAAAATTTCAACTTCATGACATACATGATTTTGCAACATTGTTGTGGGTGACCAACTGATTTTCCAGCAACCGACTCGTTCGAATATTCGAAAACGCGTCCGTTGCCAGGCAAGCCCATTGTCAATGGGTGCGCACCGATCGGTCCATTGAGGTACAACGCGCACAGGGGTACAACGCGTACCCGCACACATTGAAAGCAATGGGCCGGCCGGAGGCACCGATCGGTCCATTGCAGTACAACGCGCACAGGGGTACAACGCGTACCCGCACACATTGAAAGCAATGGGCCGGCCGGAGGCACCGATCGGTCCATTGCTGTTCAACGCGCACAGGGGTACAACGCGTACCCGCACACATTGAAAGCAATGGGCGGGCCGGAGGCACCGATCGGTCCATTGCTGTTCAACGCATCACTGTACATGTGACTGGCATATGTCAGCATGCCTGTCTCAGATGGACATATGCCAGCCACAGATAGCTCCCAGGGAGTGAGGGGCACACCTACATCACAACAGCCTGTCCAAACCTTATCATAAGGCATGTAAGGCTGCATTTCCTATTGTGTGTATGTTGGTGTACATGTTGTCCTGTGGGTGTCACCTGTGGGCAGCCACCCCCAGGCTGTGCACGTGTTCATGGGGACAGGATCCTGGGTGTTACGTGTACGTGACCACTGTGATGTGCAACTGTTCATATCTGTGCATGTGCCATGGTCACATTTCACAGTGGTGTTTGTGTATGTCATGTCACATACCCCGTGAGTCCCATGTGGGACGGTATGTTTGAGCCAGGGTGTCCCAGTGGCACAATAGTGATGGCCCTCCACAGTCTTTGTGCATGTAGTGTTTACAATGTCTCTGATTTCATGTGCACAATGGGAGACAGTCTCCACATCCACGTTGTGTGTGCATGGACTCTGATGTTGTGCGTGTGTGTCACAGACGTCCATGGCTCTCCTGCCATGGCAAGTGTGGCCACTACCTGTGGGGGTCATGTTTGTTTTGTTGTGGTGTACACATGATACTCCAGGTGATGCCAGTGTCCATGTGGCATTACAGGGTCCCTGGGAATGTGCCTGTCGTTGAGCTGTGGTGCCTGGGGCACATCTGTCCTCACATGTCACTGGGGGGTGACTGTGACACAGCATCATGATATCCAATGGGCCAACCTGGGACAAATTGATGCCACCTGTAGGACCGTGTTGACAGATGTTGGCCATGTATGTACCATACATGTCGTTCCGGTACTGCACACTTCATGTAGTTGTGCCTCATGATGATGTATGTTGGGATCTTGAGTGTGTTCAATGCCGCATATGTGGGGTGACTGACGATCTTGCTTACTTCTCCTCTGCACTGCAGGGCTCCTGCTGTCCATCGGCCATTCCCAGACCTGGCAACGATGGTGGAACGGGACAGCATCCGACGGTACCGCTTCACCAGGCAGCTGATTGAGGATTTTGCAGTGCAGTTGTCCCCACATTTGCAGCCTGGCCGGCCGTATCCTACAGCGCTGACCCCCAAGGTGAAGGTGATGGCAGCCCTACACTTCTTTGCCACCGGTACCTTCCAACATACTGTGGCGTCTGCTGGTGGGATGTCACAGACCATGTTCAGCCGTGTGCTCCGCGATTTCTTGGCGGCAATGTTGCTCTTCCTGAACCGGCACATCTATTTCCCTAGACTGCGACGACTCACTGACGTGAAGAGTGACTTTTATGCCCTGGGGAGGATGCCGCATGTCATTGGCTCCATTGATGGGACACATGTGGCTTTGGTACCACCACAGGCCCAGGAGCAGGCCTACAGGAACCGCAAGCACTACCACTCGGTCAATGCACTGGTGGTGTGTCTTGCAGACATGACCATCACACACGTGTGTGCCCGTTTCCCTGGTTCAGCACACGATGCCTTTGTGTTGAGGAGTAGTCGCATCCCCAGGTTGATGGCACAGATGCAGAACCAGCGTGCCTGGCTTGTCGGTGTGTACTGACTTTGTGCCATTGTGTGTGATCTGATCTGTAGTATTCCGCCCACTTTTCCAAGTCAGCTGATGTGCACTTGTCTGTCCGTAGGTGACTCGGGATACCCCAACATGCCGTGGTTGCTGACACCCTCAGGAACCCTGTGACACCTGCCCAGATGCGCTACAATGAGGCACATGGTC